>VDFB02270651.1:276698123-276750681 GCA_007258455.2 Sequoia sempervirens
TCTTCTCTTTGCATATAGGGCATTCTACCTTGTTTTGATATTCATCTTTGTATAAAATGCAATCATTTTTACATGAATGAATTTGCTTATATTCAATCCCCAACTCAACCAACAACAAACGCGCCTCTCTGCAAGCTGATGGAAACACATTCTCTTCAAGGAATATTTTAGTTTTTAGTGTCTTGTAAGATTACCAGAGATTAAATCAATTGAATGTTTGAATTATGATGAACATGTTTGCTATGAGATTAAATCAATTGAATGTTTACAGATTATGTACACCAATTGACAATGCAAAGTAAGAAATAGATTTCAACTCACTTCAGTAGGGTAGTGAATCCTTTGTCTAACCAACCAAATAGTGACTTGATTTCTAATAATATTAATGTGCATGCTAGTTTTGAGGTTCTACTTGCACCCGATTTAAACACGGGTGTCTTCGTTGCTTGCTTGATGGAGTCTTTGATGTTGTTATCATCAACATTACGTTGGTGGTAATTACCCCTGCTATCATTGTTACTGTCAACCATATCATCATTATTGTCATCATTATTTCCATCCCCAAAGAAACTTGTAAGCATTTCATTCAATCGTTCTTCATGCACTACATTTTCACTATCATGATCATCATCATTAAGGCTAGGTGGCATGCCATAGTGTATGCGACTCTCATAAGCTCTTCAAATTTCTCAGGTGGTAGTGCTTTCTTCAATCTTTCTCTTCTCGCCCTGGCATGGTTTAAAGGATGGTTTGGATCATCTCATCCAAATCTTAATAACCCAGTTGGATCTTGGGTATCAGTATAATGTGTTTCATCAAAATCTTCTACCTATCAACAAACACAAGCATTATTTAATGTTTGGAAACAATTGGATAAATCATAAATGTATCAATTTCAAAGAAATATAATCAAATATGGCTTAAAAAATAAAAATAAAATTTGCATGAACATATATACATCAATTGAATAATGGAACATTATTTTATAGACTACCTTTTTTATACAATAATTTAAATAAAACACAATTTTGACAACATAGTTTATAAAACATCATTCCACACTCATTTATTATTCTTTGGTTT
This sequence comes from Sequoia sempervirens, assembly GCA_007258455.2. Taxonomy (NCBI): domain Eukaryota; kingdom Viridiplantae; phylum Streptophyta; class Pinopsida; order Cupressales; family Cupressaceae; genus Sequoia; species Sequoia sempervirens. The sequence continues at coordinate 276,699,207 of VDFB02270651.1, forward strand.
TAATCGATTGTAGGATGCATACTACCAACTAGAAGCTCATCATATATGTGATGTCTTTGTACAATCGCTCGTTTGAATTTTTTCTTTCCATGACATACAGAATATCCACAAACAACAATTTTCTCAAAGTATTCATCCCATGTACTATAGTCCTGACCTACCTCTTCTTTAGTGCAATCATTTGTTGTGTCTGTAGTATCCATTGTCATATCCTCTTCCACCCACTGTCTTCTAGGTGATTTAATAGTTTTAGGTCTACGCCCATGTACATATCTTCTTCTTTTACTAGTTGAACACTCTGGATCTACATTTTCTCCAATCTCCATCTAAAATAATCAACAACATGCATTAATTTATGTCAAGATTGGATAATACATTATAAATTTCAATAATACTATGAAAAAATATGGGCGTATCACAAAATGCTATCGATCATTTTTTCCTAAGTTAAGTCAAAATTTGAGTACTTGATTTGATATGACACGATTTGTTGCCATGACCTCATCTCGCCCCTATAATACACAAAATAGTAAATAATGTTTAGTACACCAATTATATCATTTCAACAAGTATTCTATTCAACACAAAACCTCACTTTAGTCATATATTTGACATATTAATATCTCCTTTATGTTGAAGCATTTGTGAATTCATAAACACCTTCCTCCTTTGGTTGAGGTTGTTTTCTCTTCTTACCTCTATTGTATCTGCAAATTTTGTTGTCTCATCTATTTCCACCCACTTTCCTCTCAGCAATTTAGTATTTCTACATCGTCCACGTCCTCTCTCCATGGCTTCCTCTGTGAATAAAAATGTTTCCATAGAAGCTTTCACTGCGCTACTACTGAGAAGGAAGAAGAAAATTGTGAGACCGCGGTAAAACTGCTCTACCACACTGAGCTGATGAAGGAGTCGCAGAATAGCGGTGGTCACCACACTACCACACACCAATGGTAGAAGACTTGCGGGAGTCACCGCAACACCGCTAGGAACAAAAGGAAGACTCACGTGCCGCCATAGAAGCTTTCACTGCACTACCACCAAGAAGGATGAAGCACCTTGCGAGACCGTGGTAAAAATTACTCTACCACACTGAGCTGATGAAGGAGCCATGGGACAACGATGGTCACAAAAATAAGGCAGGAGTTGGAATTATTTCCAACACTTTGGATCTGATGATACACAACAATGAAAATAGTCACTATACAACAATGATAGGTGCCCAATTAGGTGCACTTGGTGCCGCCTTAAGCACCCCAAACAGATTACATTAATGACCAAAAGTAGGCGCTAAAGTTGGCGTTAACTAATGCCAACTAAAGTGCCGACTATTGGATCAAAATCAAAAAGTTAAAAAATTTCCCACGTGAAGGAAGAAATCAGACAAAAAAAAAGGGAAAAATGTCATGTGAAGGAAGAGAGCATGGCGCTACCAATAACTGATGAGAAATTCAATTTAGTTTGTGACACCATAGGTAAGGTTACAATTTTTTTTCTTGGTTGAATTCGTGATTTTTTACTGGTTCGTGGCCTAACCTATCTAGGCAACCTCTAAATTATCCCATCATTATAAATTGTAAAACCTTTGAGAAACCAACAAAAAATCTTACCCTACCCATTTGAGCTTTGGCTCAAAATATTATAGCACGAAGCTAGGATGCCTCTTTATTCTTTCCCTAACCTGGGTATCAAGGAAATAGGGAAGTGCTTGGAAAATCTGGGAATTGGGTTGGTCACTGCTGAGCAACTACTGAAAATAAATGCAAAAACTGCTTGGTTTTGCCTAGTTGCGCCATAGTCACCGATGCCATGACAAATTTGTGCAAGATTGCATTATGAAAGAGTTTTCATGATAAGGTTATCAATACTAAGCAAACCCAACAAACATATTTTCCCACAAAACAAAAATTTCATACCACAAACTGGATGGAAACTTTCATACCTGACAGTGTGTACTTCTTTTTCCTCCATAGATGGGACGAAAATAATTTTCTCTAGGTTTCCTCAAAATGTCAAGCAATAGAAGGAAGGGAGCATTGTTAGTAGAATCTTGCACAATGAGGTAATTCATTGTCAATTTATAGATTTATAAATGTTCCCATTATTTCTTTGACTTTGACTTTTTAGTTTTTTATTTCTAAATTTAAAAGAAGAAATATAATTTAAATATATATATATATAGGGACATGAGACTGACAAAGATAAAGAGGAATTGGCTTCCATATTGGGGGTAGAGGAAATGAACAAATTGGTTAATGTGGAATGGACAACGCTTGCTAGATATATAGAAAAAAAAATCTGGTAACGCCCCTCAAACATTGCAAACAAATCAATTGTGTCAAAGGGAATCAATTGATTCCCCAACCAGTCCTAGATTGAGCAAAAGATCCAGGAGGAAATCAATGACGGTAAAATCTAAGAATGTGGAATAGGGAGCAGAGACTTCCAATGTCCCAGCCACTCTTGGGACACAGACTTCTTCCACCATGCCATGTTATCAATCTTGCATTGGTATCTACAATACGAAGATAGAATACGAGGTGGTTTCAGGGGAAGTCTGAATGACGGATGCTGGGAAAACGTTTGTGAATAGGTTGAAGGAATCATGCCTTCAACGGTTCAAAGACCATCTACATTTGACATTCTCATAGATACCCATGCATCTGAAAAAATCAGTTATCCATGACATGGAGACTAATTTTGGCATAGGTTGGTCTGTAAAGAAGATAAAGCTATGAATGTCTCAAAATTGTAAGAGATTTTGGTGCAACCAAACAAAGAAGATAAAAAAAATCCCTCCTGAGTTAAGGCAGAAAAGAAAGCCAATTGATGTAACTGTGAAAGTATGGAAAGAGCTTGTAAAAGAATATGAGAAGTCCGATGCACGGAGGAAGTCTGATGAGGAGAGTACGCAGGTATTTGAATTTTCTCATAAGATTATATAAAATTTATTAAATGATATTTAAATTTTATTTGTGCATAGTTAAATTGAATTAGTATATGTTTCAGGACAAGGCCTCCAAGGCTAGGCTTGAGAAACTTTGTACCACACATTGCAGTGGCTAAAAAGGTTTACAGACCTTGATCTATACATTTTTAAGTATATTTAATATGTTAAATATTTTTTTTTATTTCCTTGGAAAAAGTAAATGATTTCATATTAATTAGTTTAACTAGTCCATGTGCCATGTTTTGACAGGAGGAGAAATATGGCCGCCATCCAAATCAATTTGAAAAGAATATGTTACAAAACAAAAAGTGGAACGATTTGGTAATTTGGATAGAGAACAAGGTATCAATAGTTGAGTTTCAATAACTTAGTTGGATATTGTTGTGTTAATATGTCAATTTGCATCTCTTATGTTGAGTTGTTTATTGATGCGTAGGATGAGTAAATAGAGCTCAAATATTATGATTACAAGATGACCATTTATGTGCATGAATAAATAGTAGAAGGATGTAGATGAAATAATTTCATCTAACTTTATGCCTCTTGGCAGGCATTCCTCTTGAATCTCTAATATCAGGTGCCCAAGACTTCCCTATAACTTTTACCTTTCGTTGTCGCCTTTCCTCTTCACTTTTAGACTCATCTCCTTTTTCCTTATTTTCATTTTTGGCTTTGGCTTCTAATTCATCCCATGTTTTACCTTCCTCCTCTTCAAAATATTCTTCTTCTTCTTTGTCCTCCTCTGACTCCACAAGAGATTCATCTTCTAAACCTTCTTCATCTGATTCTAATTCCTCTTCTACATTAGAGGGTTTGTATCCTTGATCTGACTCTTCTGAATTATTAGAATTATAATCACTAGCTTCCATATTCAAAAATTCCCAACCACCATCTTCAATAAAATTATCTGGATCATCAGTAATAGTCTTCAAAATTGGCCGCCACTTCAAGTTCATTCTGCTTTCATAATACTTTATATCCATGGAGTTCAACCATTCCTTGATTCCATCAAGAAAAGATTGAGGAATGGCATACATGCGGAGTACAACTTGCTTGAAGTCTTTGAAAACAATAGCCATATCAAATTACTTTTTCCCAAGTCCTATTCTCTCAAGGTTAACAATTCTCAATCTCACTAATAGCGATTATAGGAAAGGTAATTCCACCAACTCTACCAAACAGTTTACCATAGGAACAATAAAAGTAGAGGCTTTGAAAGGAACTCCATGAAAACCAAGCTCTCTAAATGGTATATCAAACTCTAGTTCAAAATATTTTAGATGAGGTTGCTCGCATAGCTCTATTACTTGCTTGAGAAATCCTTGAAACTCTATATTGATTTTTTTTTTCTTGTCCCTCTCTTGTTGTTCTTCCTCAATTTCATCAGGATCATACATTGACCTTCTTGCCCCTCCTAAAGTTTGGACCACATCCTTTACCTCCACATAAAAATAAACATCATTGGTCTTCTTGGTTCCCACGTCATGATATGGTTATGCAAATGAAAATGTAGCAAAGTAATCATCTCCTTCTCCACCAGCTAGAAGAATGCATGCTTAATGTTTTAATACATGATATCAGCTTTGTCTTTTGCCCTCATGGTTGAATACTGAAATCCATTATGGTGGGCCTCCAGAGTTCCAGTCATCTTTCATCTGTTGGATGTTGAAGGTGTGTTGTTGATATGTGGTTGTCATTGGTGTCAACACTATTAGCATCATTGTATTGAAGGTTGTATATGTCGAGGATATTGAGAAAATTGTGAAAGGAAGGGTTACAAAGTTGCATGTTGCTAGTGGAACTATGAAGGTCATGAAGTTGTCTGGTTCTATACGCTGGAGATCAACTGTTGTGGACTAAAGGGTTTATTTTTTAGAGTATCTAGATCATCTACCAGAAGTTTCAAAGGTCCGCGTGTTGATTTGATCATGTTGTGGTCTGATAGTATTTTTGTGGTCTCTATCAGTGTTCTTGAGTGATGATTGTGTGATTTTGATAATCTCAGTTGTTGCAGATGCTTCTCTGTTAGTTCTTGGTGTTCTTGGATGCTTCTATATCATTCTCCATCATTCTTGTACATCCACATTGATCGGTGTGCTCGTGGTCGAAGATTTTTCTTATGCATGTTTGGGTTTTCATGTTCCTGGCTGACATGATGGTGATAATGTGTTGTGGATCCTTGAAAAGTAAAATTTGAATGTTTGGTGCACTCACAAATATTGTTTTGGGTCACATCATTGTATTGGCCGACGGTGTTTAGATCCACATTGAAAATTTAATTGTAAATTTGGGTCAACATTGCAAATATGTTTTATTTTTCTGGCCAACTAAGTTGTTGACGTAATCCATGATGTGAATATATAAGAGTGATTTTTTCATTGGTGTAATGTGTGTCGGGTGTGCTCCTATGTGTGTATGTGTGAATATCATTTGATTGCAAAGTAGAGTGTAAAGAAGACTGAGCGAAGTGTGAAGTAGTTTGAGTGAAAAGTGAAGGAGTTTTATGTGCTTAATTGGAACTGTAATCAGGCTTGTGCAGAAGCTATTTTCTCAGTTCGTACCCTCCAAATTTAATCTTATTATGTATTGTTGGGTAGTGAGCCCCTTTTGTAACTAAGCAGTGAGCTCTAGGCATTGTGTCTGAATGCATGTGCATTTTCCTTTGTTTTTTTCATTATACTTTTAACAGGGTATAATATTGTGGACTAACATCCACTGTGGTTTTTCCCCTAACATGGTTTCCAGATAAAAAATCTTGGTGTTCTCTGTCTCTCTAATGTGTTAAGTGTTTATGGTTAATTTCTTATTCATCATATATGAGATTATGTTAAGTAAAGTTTGAAAAGTTTATTATTTTGTGACAACTGATTCACCCCCCCTCTCAGTTGTTTGTCCTTGTTTTTCCAACAATTGGTATCAGAGCTAGGTTCCTTTGAAGAAGTCTAAAAGATTGAGGTGATCCGGGATGGCATCATACAAGAAGGACAATCCTAGATTTGATGGAACTAACTACTCACTATGGAAATTCAGGATGGAATGTCACCTGAGGTGTATTGGCAAAGCTTATTGGAAGATTACAAAAGATCCATATGTTATTCCTCAAAATGGTCGCTCCACTATTGATGAGATCAAAGAAGCTAAAAGCAATACTAGGGCTATTGAAGCTTTGGTGAGTGCTTTGATAGATTTGGAGATAGAAAATGTGATAGGTCTGAAGATAGCTCATGAGATTTGGACGAAGTTGAAAACTTTGTATGAAGGAGATGCATAGGTAAAGATGGCTAAGATACAGAGTTTGAAAGGAAAGTATGAGAATTTGAATATGGGTGAAGATGAAAATATCACTTCTTTTATGCAAAGAGTAAATGAAATAGTGATGGGTATTAGATGTACCACTAGTTCCCTGGATGAAGATGAAATTGCGACTAAGATACTTAGACCCTTGCCTCCCTCCTATAAAGTGAAGGCTCATGCTATTGAAGAGCTCAGATCAGTAACGAAAATGACAAGAGATACGCTAGTTGGTAAGCTTGTTGCTTTTGAATTGAGTGAATTTGGTGAATCTATTTCGAAGATTGAATCTGCATTCAAGGCTACTGTATCCGGAAGTAACAAGAAAAAATATAATTCAAGAGAGTGTTCCAGAAAGATATCCAAGTATGATGAAGAACTGAAACAGCTTGAAGATAAAGAAAGAGAGGTAGAAGAGTTGGAGGCACTGATTGTAAAGAAAGAAGGCAGAGGAAAAGGTAAGTATGGAGGTGTATTGCCTATTAAAAAAAATTCTTGTAGTAAAATAGGTCATTTTGCATCAAGGTGTCCTGAAAGAGATCCTAGATCTAAGCCTAACAAGTCTAGATTCCAAAAGAAATGTTACTTTGTTGAAGAAGGAGTGACTGATGATGAGTCTGATAAAGATAATGGAAATGAAGATGAATGGTTTTTCATTGCTACCATTGAAAATAGTCCTATTGCTACTGAATCTGCTAAAGATGAGAAAGCTCTTGCAGCCCAAGTTGAAGAAAAGGATGAGTGGGTTATTGACAGCAGATGCTCACATCATATGACTGGTGATAAAAGAAAATTTGTAATTCTAGAGAAATTGTATGATGGTGGAGTTGTAAGGTTTAGAGATAACAATGTTGGTGTGATTCATGGCAGAGGTTCTATTTGTCTTGGTGGTAAGCATAACAATGATGATGTTCTTTATGTTGAAGGTTTGAAGCACAATCTTTTGAGTGTTGGACAGATGGTGGAAAAAGGATATGATCTACAGTTCAAAGGTGGGAGATGCAAGATACGTGAAAGTTCTGGCAATATGATTGCTACAGGTAAACATACAAAAGGAAATATTTTACACCTAAATACTTCTAGTGAGAGTTGTTTAATTGCTCAAGTAGATGAAAGTTGGTTGTGGCATAGGAGGTTGTGTCATGTGAATTTTGATAAAATTGTCAAGGTAAGTTCTATTCAAGCAGTAAGAGATCTACCTAAGTTAGTAAAGCCTGCTAACACAATTTGTAAGGAGTGACAGATGGGTAAACAGACTAGAGTCTCTTTCTGGAGCAAACAGTTTCATTCAAATGATTTGCTGGAGTTGCTACATATTGATCTCTGTGGTCCCTCCAAAGCCAAAAGTATTCATGGAGAAAGGTACTTTATGTTGATTATTGATGATTATTCTAGAATGATATGGGTTTCTTTCCTAAGAGAAAAATGTGAAGCACTGGAAAAGTTAAAAAGTTTCAAGGCTATGGAAGAGAATGAGAAAGGTCTGAAAATTAAATGCCTAAGGTCTAACAGATGTGGTGAGTTCACCTCTAGAGAGTTCAACTCTTTTTGTGAAGAACATGGAATAAGAAGACAATTGTCTGCTCCCAGAACCCCTCAATAGAATGGAGTTGCAGAGAGAAAGAATAGAACAATTCTGGATGCTGCTAGAACAATTATGATAGAAGGAAATGTGCCCCAAATCTATTGGAGTGAAGCTGTAAGCACTGCCGTGTATACTTTGAACCGGGTAAATGTTAATAGTAATTTTGGTAAGACCCCTTTTGAGCTATGGTTTGGTTATAAGCCTACTATTAAATATTTCAAGATCTTTGGAAGCAAGTGTTATATCAAGAGAGATGATGATATAGGAAAGTTTGATGCAAGAAGCGATGAAGGAATCTTTCTAGGTTACTCAACTAAGAGCAAGGCTTACAAATTCTATAACAAAAGACTGAGAAAAATGGTTGAGAGTGCAAATGTCAGAGTTGATGAGGACTCTGCCAAATCATCCAGATATCATGGTTATGATTCAAATGAAGACAATACAAGCCAAGGGAAGAATTCTCAGACACAAAACCAACTTCAGATTATTCCATATGTTTTGGTAAAGCAACCTCAATTCATTTTGGTAAATCAAGTAAGTCAGGAAGCACAGACAAGTGCAAGTGCAGAAGAAAGAACAGAAGAACCAAAAGCTCAAGAAAGTCCTAAAGTTCCAAGGTATGTAAACCTAAATCATTTTGAAAATAAAATTATAGGAGATAAGAGTAAAGGTGTACAAACTAGAAGAAAGATTGCAGAAGAGTATTGCCTGATTTCCAAGATTGAACCTAAAGATTTCATTGAAGCCTGCCAAGATGAACACTAGATGGAAGCTATTAAGGAAGAACTGACACAAATTGAAAAGAATGACACATGGACACTAGTTCCCAGACCCAAAGACAAAAATGTGATTGGTACTAAATGGGTGTTTCGGAAAAAGTTGAATGAACAAGGTGAAGTGGTCTGGAATAAAGCAAGACTGGTATGTAAAGGGTATTCTCAAATGGAAGGTGTTGATTTTGAAGAAACTTTTGCCCCTGTTGCCAAAATTGAAGCTGTTAGATTATTTCTTGCTTATGTTGCATATAAGAACTATAAAGTCTATCAAATGGATGTGAATTTGGCATTTCTGAATGGAGAAGTAGAAGAAGAAGTATACATTGAACAGTCGGATGGATTTTTGCCAACTGACAAGGAAGATATGGTTTTCTGCTTGAAGAAAGCTCCCAAAGCTTGGTATGCTAGATTAGAAAAATACTTATTGAAGCTTGGATTTAATAAAGGTACTGTTGATAGCAATTTATACTTCAAGTTGGATCATGATAAAGAGTTAATTATAGAAGTTTTTGTTGATGACATTATTTTTGGAGGAGATGATAATCTATGTATGTAGTTTGCTGCTGAAATGAAGAGTGAATTTGAGATGAGTATGATTGGAGAAATGAAGTTCTTTCTGGGATTGCAAGTTACCCAGTTAGACAAGGGAATTTTCATATCTCAGTCCAAATATGTGAAAGAGCTACTGAAGAGATTTGGGATGGAAGAATCAAATCCAGTTGGTACTCCCATGGTGACTGGATGCAAGCTAACACAAAATGATGATTCTCCTAAGGAAAATCAAACTATATATAGGTCAATGATTGGTGGATTGCTCTATTTAACCCAAACTAGACCATACATTATGGATGTTGTATGTATGCTTGCTAGATTTCAGGCTGATCCAAAAGAATCACATGTGACTGTTGTTAAGAGAATCTTCATAAATATGAAGGGAATAATTGAATTTGGACTTTGGTATCCAGAGGATGATGATCTCACTTTGAGTGCATATACTGATGCAGATTGGGCTGGAGATGTAGATGACAGGAAAAGTACTAGTGGCGGTGCTTTCTTCCTAGGGAAGAAGCTGGTGTCTTGGTTGAGCAAAAAGCAGAATTTCATTTCTCTATCTATAGATGAAGCAAAATATATTGTGCTGCCAATAATTGTACTCAAGTGATATGGATGAAACAGATGCTGAAAGATATCAAGGTGGTATATGAAGAACCTATTTCCATATTCTGTGACAATTCAAGTGTAATAAATATTTCAAGGAATCTGGTACAACACTCTAAGACAAAACACATATCAATCAAGTTTCACTTCTTGAGGGAGAAGGTGAATGAGAAAGAAAACATATTGGAGTATGTGCCTACCAAAGAACAAATTACAAACATCTTTACTAAGCCATTGTCAAAGGATACTTTTGAGTATCTTAGAGGAATGCTAGGGGCGATTACCCCTCTTGATAAGAACTAAAAGATGCATTTACTTGCATCAATCTGTGAGCCTCATTGCTATATTTTGATCTGAATTGATGTCTCTATGGCTGCTACTCGAGGGGAGTAATCAGATGAGTAGATATGTGGTTCAGAGCATGTATGCAGAAAGGTCATGGTTACCCTTTCCATTGATGTCAAAGGGGGAGAAGAGTAATGTGAAAAATATTTTTAGGGGGAGAAGAGCAATTGAGAAGAGGAGTTAGAATCTAAGGGGGAGTTAGCATAGTTGTGTTGATGGTATTTTTCACATCATGTGTTTCCATCAATGCCAAAGGGGGAGATTGTTGGATGTTGAGGGTGTATTGCTAATATGTGGTTGTCATTGATGTCAACACTATTATTGAAGCCTATATATGTCGAGGATATTATGAAAATTATGAAAGGAAGGGTTATAGAGCTACCTGTTTCTAGTGGAACTGTGAAGGTCATGAAGGTGTCATGTTCTGTACATTGGAGATCAACTATTGTGGACTAAAGGGTTTATTTTTTAGAGTATCTAGATCATCTACCGAAAGTTTTAGAGGTTCGCATGTTGATTTGATCATGTTGTGGTCTGACAATACTTCTATGGTCTCTTTCAGTGTTCCTGAGTGAATATTGTGTGATTCTGATAATCTCAGTTGTTGCAGATGCTTCTCTATTAGTTCCTGGTGTTCTTCGATGCTTCTAGATCATTCTCCATCATTCTTGTACATTCACATTGATCGGTGTGCTCGTGGTCAAAGATTTTTCTTATGCACGTTTGGGTTTTCATGTTCCTGGATGATATGATGGTGATAATGTGTTGTGGATCCTTGAAAAGTAAAATTTGAATGTTTGGTGTGCTTGTAAATATTGTTTTGGGTCGCATCATTGTATTGGATGACGGTGTTTAGATCCATATTGAAAATTTAATTGTAAATTTGGGCCAACATTACAAATATGTTTTATTTTTCTGGCCGACTAAGTTGTTGATGCAATCCATGATGTGGATATATAAGAGCGATTGTTTCATCTGTGTAATGTGTGTCGGGTGTGATCCTATGTGTGTATGTGTGAATATCATTTGATTGTAAAGCAGAGTGTAAAGAAGATGAAGCAAAGTGTGAAGTAGTTTGAGTGAAAAGTGAAGGAGTTTTCTGTGCTTAATTGGAACTGTAATCAGGCTTTTGCAGAAGCTATTTTCTCAGTTCGTACCCTTCGGATTTAATCCTATTCTATATTGTTGGGTAGTGATCCCCTTTTGTAACTGAGTAGTGAACTCTTGGCAGTGTGACTGAATGCATGTGCATTCCCCTTTATTGTTTTCATTATACTTTTACAGGGTATAATATTGTGGACTAACATCCATCGTCATTTTTCCCCTAACAGGGTTTCCACGTTAAAAATCTTGGTGTTCTCTGTCTCTCTGATTTGTTAAGTGTTTATGGTTAATTGCTTATTCATCATACCTAAGATTAAGTTAAGTAAAGTTTGAAAAGTTTATTATTTTGTGACAACTGATACACCCCCCCCCCTCTCAGTTGTCTATCCTTGTTTTTCCAACATCTTCCTCTTCCACCAAATGTTGGCCTGATCCACAAGTCCACTAGCCTAATTGGCTTTGTTTTTGAAAGCTGAAGTTTCTCTTGACTCACCAATATTAGCTATAACATTTTAGAAATTTTATTATGGTATGTGCACTTTGATATGATTTAATATGATTATGGTTTTATCTCATATGTTGTAACATTAGATATATAATAGAAAAATAAATTATTGCATGAAATAAATAATAACTTTTCATTTTAAATGTTTTTTTTTTGCAGAACAGGTGTCTTCCAGAAGATCAAGATGATCCTCAAAATGATATAGATCCAAAAAATATTGGTTATGCTGGTACAGATCACATGGCAGAGGATGATGATGACATAGATACAAAAGACAGAGGTCAATGATAATGATGATGATGATGACGAATGATGATGATGATGATCACGATGGTGATGATGATGATGAGACAGTTGGTGATAGTAACCAGTGACATTCATGATCATATAGACTACATCATGGATCATTGTTGATATATTGTTATGATGACTCTTTTCATGGTTACTATCATCTGTATCATTTTCACGGCCTACAGTACTATATTGTTGAGTTGTATCATATTGACATGTATCATTTTCACTATATCATTTGGACATGTATCATCTTGACTTGTATCAATTTGAGTTACATAATTTATCAATTTTATTTATATCATTTGTACATGTATCATATTGACTTATGTCGACTGTTGGACATGTATCATTTTGACATGTTTTTGATGTACTAGCATATTTGGCTTTCACTTCTTTTAGTTATATATGATGATGATCTTATCAGTATTGACTTGTCAATTTATATATATTAAAAGTGGTCGATGATTTTTGGATGAATATTTATTAAGTATGATGATTTTAATTTACTGCTCAAGATGGATGTTGTCAAATTCAATTAAATTATAGATATTTTACTCACTTGTTTTAATTATAGATGATGATCATGTTACAATAATTATATTGTTATTTAATCATATGAGTTAAATAATTAAATTATTTACTCTATAATCATATGAGTTATTTAAGAGGCATGGTATATTTAACTAATTAAATTGAAATAAAACATATTAAATTAATAAATGAAAGCAAAACAAGAAGCATTTTTAGAAGAAAAAAAGGAAGAAATAATGGAAGCCAAACTAGAAGCAAACTAGAAGCAATACTGGAAGCAAAATTGGAAGCAAAACTGGAAGCAAACCTCAAAGCAAACCTCGAAGCAAAACTGGAAGCAAATCTAGAAGCAAAACTGGAAGCAAATCTAGAAGAAAAACTGGAAGCAAATCTGGAAGCAAAACTAGAAGCAAAACTAGAAGCAAAACTAGAAGCAAAACAGGAAGAAAAATCAGAAGCAAAACCAGAAGCAAAACTGGAAGCAAACCTAGAAGAAAACCTGGAAGCAAAACTAGAAGCAAAAATGGAAGCAAAACCAGAAGCAAAACCGCAAGCAAAACCAGAAGCAAACCTGGAAGAAAAATTAGAAGCAAAACCGGAAGCAAACTTGGAAGCAAAACCGGAAGCAAACTTGGAAGCAAAACCAGAAGCAAAACCAGAAGCAAAACTAGAAGCAAAACCAGAAGCAAAATTGGAAGGAAAATCAGAAGCAAAACCGAAAGCAAAACTGGAAGCAAAACCCAAAGAAAACTTGGAAGCAAACCTAGAGGCAAAATTGGAAGCAAAACTGGATGCAAAATTGAAAGCAAAACTAGAAACAAAAATGGGAGTAGACATGGAAGCAAAACCGGAAGCCAAATTGGGTGCCAATTTTGGTGCAATTTTTGTCATTACTTCCTGACACTATTTTGGGTGCTAACGGAGGTGCTCTGATTTTTCGGTGCTAAAACTGGTGATAAATCTAGTGCCAAATCTGATGAAAACGTCGGTGCAAAATACAACGCCAAGCTAACCATGCATGTTTGTGCCGAGTTTAGCACTAGCCAAATTGTTCAATTCATGTACTTAAAATACACTAAAATTTGGTGCTAAATTCAACACTAATTGCCTGTTGTGCTATTGTGAATTCAAAATTATCTGCAGGTGTCATCTTATGGGCTGCTTTGTTAGGAAAAATTTCTCTAGGTATTAGATCTATATGATGAATGATGCTCTAGACTAGTGACAATCCATTTGGTACATTCTCTGATGTGATATCTCGATACTCTGTCAATAGTTATTCTACTTCTGTCTGTAGTGTATATTCATCCTTTTCTACCTTCGTTCTACCACCCTTCTTTGGAATCAATGCAAAACACACATTTTCATGCCCCAATCCATCCAGAAAATTCCATCAACCAAACATAGTCTAGTTATGCCACAAGCTACAACTTTATCCTCTTCTTCCAAAGGTATCAATTTAATTCTCTTTCTCTTTGAAGTCACAGTATAGGTATTTCTTCTTCCATCATGAATAGCTTTCCTATCATATTTCCATGGTCTTCCTAACAACAAATGACATGCATCCATAGATATAATATCATACAAGAATTCATCCTTATATGATCCTCTATGAAATTTCACCAAACACTACTCATTCACCAAGATCCTATGTTCATCCTGAATCCATGCTATCTTATAGGGGTTTAGATGTTTCAATCTCTTCAAATTCAACTCGGTTACCATTTCTTCTAAAAATAACTATCAATGCTACCACTATCAATGATAGCTTTCAATACCTTTCAGCTGGATTTACACCTTGTTATGAAAAAACTCTTCCTTTGTTGTGGTTCCTCAGTCACTTCGTCATGCATCAAAGCCCTTCTCATCACCAATGATTCACCTTTCTCTACCTTTCCAACTGAATTAGGGGATTCAACAGGTTCCTCTTCCACATAAGTTGTTCTTTCGATATGCCCAGTTCTCTTGTCAATGCTTGCTTGATGGCATTCAAATGCTCTATGTCCTTCACCTCCACACTTAAAACAAGTTCCTATGAATGGTGTCTTCTTAGATCTCCCTTCATATCTCTTGTATCCATCATTATGGTAGGAGTTATGAACTCCTTTGTCACTATGGTAGGAATTTCTATCTTCTCTTCCTCTGTGGTATGAATTACAATCCTTTTCTTCACTGCGGTAGGGTTTTCCATCTTTGTGTTGCTCTGCATAAGGTCTTCTCTCTCTAGATTGTGATCCGCGCCTCTGGAATCTTCCTCTTTCACTTCTTTGTCTTTGTTCAAACTACTTGTTCAACTTTTCCTCCACTTTCAACGCAAGTTGGTATGCTTCTTCAATTGTTGTCATCTTCAACAGACTTAATTCTTCTTGGATTTTTGTTCTCAGTCCATTGATGTACCTCACAACCTTTTCTTTGTTTGCTTCACTTTTTCCAACCCTGATGATCATCTTGAAGAATTCTTCAGTATATTCCTTCATAGATTTCTCCTTTTTCCTCAGGTTCTATAATATTATCAACAATTCAAGCTCATAATCAACAGGTATGAATTGATTCTTCACCTTTGTCGCCATTCTATCCCACTTTATTCTTTTCTCTTTTCCTCTTCTGTTTATATCCAATTGAACTTCTCTCCACTAGATAGTAGCATGTCCTTTCAACCCTTTTTTGCAAATCCGAATCTTTTTAAATCTTCAATTTCCTCATATTCAAAGTATTCTCCCTGATCATTGATCCAATCAATCAATTCCTTGGGGTTTAAATTTCTTGCGTAATTTTTAATGTCAATTCTAGGTCGCTTACACATTTTTAAAATAGTTTTCAACATCTTCACTTGATCTTCTTCATCTTCGTCTAGGGCTTCCTCATTTTGATTCGCAACATGATCTAATTCATCATCATCACTTCCATCTGCATGTCTAGGGTTTAGAACTCTCCTCCTATCTTCATCTACAACATCTAATCAGACTCACATTACTCTAATCATTTCCAACATCTCATCTATTCATCTAGTGAAATTCACCATAGCAGACACTCTCCTTGGTGACATCTCTCTCCTTAGATTTGGTGCAACTGCGTTAGTTCAGTGATCTGGCTACAAGGGTTTCAACTTCCTCATAGCTAGCAATCAGTTGAAAAAACATGCAATCTGCCTCAGGTCGGTGATCTTTTCACCACAAGGAATCCCTTTAGGACTCACAAAATCACTTTGATACCACTTGGTGTAGTCACAGATGGAGGGTCCATAAAGAATTATCCAACTGTGCAGGGTAGAGTTCACACAATATAAATAACACAATAAATTACTCAACAAACACAAATCTTTATTGATTCATCAATTTTCAACCTCACATGCATCATATGCCTCATATGCGGAATAACTAGGGTTCACAGGCCTACCACAAGGGAATTACAACATTACAACTAGCCAGAGGCCTTATTTGAATAATAAAAATCCTAATGACTTAAGAACTATCTATCTAAATTTTTATTACTTATCATGAATGCCTCATAATGAATTACAAACAATCTTAAATATGATTCTCCAGCTCTAATAATGGTCCACATCAGCCTCAAGGGTTTACAAACCCCAATGAATGATCAAGTGTGTAGGTCAGACTTAAAACATGAAAGATAATCCTTTGTGAAATGAAACATATTGTGGATCTCCAAGAAAGATTCCCTTGGACCCAAAATGCTTGTATGGTGTTCCATTAAGCTTCACACACTTTAGAATAGGTCCACAAAAAGAATTTTGGACTAGGTCAGCCCCAAATGCTTTGACTAAGAATGACAATGAAGTTTGAGAGTGATATTTTTTTGCAAATGAATGCAAAATTCCTAAAATTTGGATATGATGTAGATGACCTCGTGTAGAAACTGTATCTTGCTTTGTGAGCTAGGAAATAAAAATGTGGTGAAATACAAAATGAACTTTTGAAACTGCTACAAACTGAAATGCAAGAGTAAAAATGTTTTTGGTTGATATAGGATTGCTTTACAACTAGGGATGCTCCTACATCAATTCAAATTTTAAATAATAAAATAGTGACATCGACATATTCAAATTTGAGCCAAAAAGGGTTGGATAAGGGTGTTGGGTGCCCTAGTCTATAAATATCCTTGTTAGGTCCTTAAACATTGGGGGCAAATATAAAATTATTATTTTCATTCTCATCTTTTAATTTTATGAAGATATTCATAAAATAGGAAATTAAATGAATAATTAGGTCCAAGAACATAAGGGGGAGCTAAACCTAGAGTGAAATTGTCAAGGGTAGCAATTTTTGATGCTACACCCATCTTATAAAAATATCCATCCACATAACCTAAGTCAAAAAATTATAACCCCCTAACAACAATTCACTACGTCCAACCCATTTATCACCTCAAAGGTATCCACTCACACCTACATTCCAAAAGACCATCCACACATTCTCCAAACAACCCACTAGCAAATTTTCCCCAAGGTCAATCATCAACTCATCCCACATCCAACTATAATTCCATCAACATACCCACTCTCACACACAAAAACAATTTGGCTCTACAAATTCAATACTTACCACAACAATTTTTGAACATCTAAATGGGACCAATGATGAAGAGCCACACATTAGAGGATATATGCTCTTATTCTTTTGACATGACAATACCCATGCCACCCTTTCCTCATAACTTTGAGATGCCTAAATTTAATACATACAAAGGAAGGGGAGATCCTCAGGAACACATTAGAGAATTTTATATAGTTTTCTTAGAGGTTGTTCATAATTTGATACTTATATTATGTGCCTCTTTCCACAAAGCTTAGGAGGACAAGCCATGAAGTGGTTTTCTTGGCTCCCGTCTAACATTAGAAATTTCAATGAATTGGAAGAGAAATTCATTTCACATTTCTCATATAACATAAAAGACGAAGTCTCAATGATAGATTTATGCACTACGAAATAAAATAATGGAGAAAATTTTTCCTTCTTCTTAAGAGATGGAGAAACTTAGCCAGTAAATGTCCATGCCATATACTTGAGAAACAATTAGTCTAAATATTCATTCAAAATATGAATATAGAGAAATATTTTATCTAAAAGTTCAATGCTCCAATACTTTTGATGAGGTCATAGAGAAATGTCTTACCATTAAGAAATCCCTTATAGCTAAAGGAATTGTGAAGATATTCAAAGTAAACCAAGATAATGTAATTTATTCCAATGACAAGTCTCGAATTTGGTCGAATAACAAGAATGTGGTCAATGATGGTGTTGTTGTCACAAGGATAACACCCTAGCTAAGTGTAAAATCAACTATCCTATGAAACATGGGATCATCTTCAAGTTGTGGGTTGCCTATGGTGAAGATGAACCTCCAGAGAGGGTTGGTTCCCTTGATGAACCTCCTAAAAATTACTGCCTTGATGAGAAAAGGGGTAGAAGAATTGAAACTAAAAAATTGTTGACCCTAGGAGGTGATGCACCGAACTTTAAAATGGCATGTACTTTCTATTTAAACTCACAATTCCTCTCAAAAATATTCTTTATTCCATGCACAAATCAATTTTTGACAAATTCGTACAAAAATGTTTCAAAGGAAGGTTATGTTTTAGGTTTTGTTGAAGGAAAACTATGTGTTTTCACAACTAAAAAACTCTAAAGAATAGTCAAAACAACTTATGGCTTATATGGGTTTTGCTTATTCTATAAAGAAACGTTTTACAATGAAACATAATTCAAGTATTTTGTATTTATAATCACAAAAATAAGATCAAATCATCCACAAATATACTCAACACACGAATTTTGAGAAGGAAAATATGTTGCTTTTTATTGAAAAATAGGAACTTACTTGTGCAAATCTGAAAAGTATGCTTCAAAAATATATAAACTTGTTGCTCTACATGAAAATATCTCTCAATAATTGAGTTACAATCCCTTCTCTTGCATAAGGAAAAAAGAAGCATAGAAAGAGCTAACTCTAAAAAGAGTTGAAAGCTTTGCCCTATAGAAAACCTCCTCAAGATAACTGAAGTTGATCCTCATGAAAGATTTTGAGCTTGCATGATGATGAACTTCCTCTGAACTGGAAGAAAATCATGCAAATTTTGGGAAGAAGAGTTGACTTGAGTTGTTGAACTCTTGACCTTTGCATACTCCTTGAAGTGTGCCCCCAATTGAACGTGAACTAATCTTCACAAATATGCATGAAATTGATTGGAATTGATTTCTTTAATAAAATTGAATGAAACTTTAGGTTGTTGTGTGTACAAGGCAAAAAAGCCTCTATTTTAGGACCTCAAATAGCTTCAAATTGCATGCTTTTGGCTTCAAAATCCTCTTAACTCAAGTTACATCCAGGTAGTCTTCTCAAATAGGCCTAAACTACTTAAAAACACCTCCAAACTAAATTTTTTGGATACTCCACTTGTTATTAGCTCATAAATGTTCTTGTGTGATGATAGGTGATAAAGAGTTACTTGAAGATGACCAGCAGTTCAAAGTGTTTGCATTATTTTTTCATTGTGCTTGCCTTTTTTGATTGATTTACTACCTTCAATTGTAGTGACTATCCTATTTTGGTCCACCCTTGTATTTTGTCCTGAGATCTTCATTTCAAGGTCATAGTCACAAGGTCCTTTTTATAGTCATTAAGGTCATAAATCACTATTTCGCTATCCTACAAACTCTGCCCTCTCATCATTATCTTGACTATACTTTTTAGCATGTCACTACACTTGGGGATGCCACCTTAGTATTTCCATGCAATGAAACCCTCAAAGCAACTAAGATGGTTTGACTATGAATAAAAGAAGACACCCTAGAAACACTAGCTTGCTCTTTTTAAAATTCTATGCATTGTTCAACAGTCATGCCTATTATTTTAGACATCATCACAATGGCTATCCTTTCAGTGTTAATGCACAGTCCTTATATTGTCTTCAATAATAATGGCAAGATTGTCATATTTTCTTATAAGGACTATCCATTATAGTTTTCATGATGATTGTATAGTGAATGTTTTGGATAGTCATATGCTAAGATGACTATGTTTTTCCTATAGAAGGTTGTCCCATAGTGGTTGTTATACTCTTTTCATGACTCTAACATTGATGAAACTTTTGAAACTCTGCCCTTATTCCCTTGGCTTGGACAACCCTCTTATGGTTGACCTCTACTTTTTGGAAAACTCTGCTCTTTACCAAAATTTTGATATGACTATCCTCTAAAGTTTGGGACTTTCATCTATAAATCACACACTTTGAAGAGCCCTTCACATTTTTTCTCTTTTACAAATTTCATTGTTTCTATAGATAGGGAAAAATTAGATTTAATGTTTAATGAAAACAATAATATAATTAGATCCTATCAAGCACAATAGAGTACGAAATAATATGAAAATCACAATAAACAATACAAATGCAAACCGATCTCCGCGCTAACTCGATTTATCTCCATTGCTCTTCTCCACCTACATGAGAATGCGATATTTTGAAGGGTTGACAATGGAGGAATGTTGAGTGCTCATTCCTGCAACATAACGACTTGACAATGAAAATGGAAAATGGAGAGAAAGATAGGGACGGAAGACTAATTTCAATAGAGTCTGGATGCTAGATGAATCAACCCACTAAATGGATTGTGAGAGGCCGTATTTATAGAGCCGTGACGTTGATGAAGATAAGATTTGACAAGATTCGACAAGGATTTGATTTTTGACAAAAGAGGAAATACAGCGAGATGAGATAAGATGTCAAAAAAGATAGAAAGATTTCATTTCCTGTTTTAAAGGAAATAAATCTTGAAAAAGATGAGAAGGATAATTGATGATTTATCTAATTAAATAAATTAATTAGACGCACACGAGTTCAGTTTTTGAAAGAAAGCGAGATATTTTTAGGATTTTATTAATTAAATAAATTTTGGATTTATTTAATTAACATTGAATTTATGATTTCATTAATTAAATAATATAAATTATTTAATTAACATTAGAAGAATGAATGAAAATTATTTAATTAATTAAATAATATAAATTCTTTAATTAACATTAGAGAAATAGATGGATTATGAATATGAATTTAATTAAATAAATACAATTTATTTAATTAAATAGATGATGACATGGGTACCTAGGGAAAAGCGTGCTACAAGATGCCTAAATAATGTAATGCCGAGACAGGTGTTGTAAGAGGACACTTTTGGGTGTCTACATTTTTCCCCTCTTTGAGATGATGTTCGAGATGATGTGATTTGTGTCGAGTAACATCATTTCAAAGAAACTAAGGTATGGATAGAGAAAAATGGATAATGATAGAAAGATAGGATGATGATGGAATGATGATGCCCCCTCGAGAGGATAGGCGGGTTGAACAAACACGGGTAGGCTCTCGAAATGAAAGGGATGGGTCAAGAACTAAAGATAAAGGAATGGATGATACGTTATGCTGCAATGAAAGATGAGCAACCATGATGTTTGATATAGCACTAGACGTTATGCACCAAGATATAAGGACCAAGGTGACGATGTGTCTTGTGCCCCAGCGTAATACAACCTTGTCTAGATGTATGAGGAAGTAGACTTAGAGCATTAAAGTCCTAATGCACAAAAAGGTATTATGTGACCTTAGATGCAAAGGATAATGCAAAAAGATATTCCAACACACACAAGATATGAATATTAGCTGGAATGATATGGATTTGATACAAATGCAAGATAAAATGATAACACACACAAGCAAGCAAGCAAGCATGCACAAATGATACAAAAACAAACAAGGTATTGCCCCTGTCAAGCTGTAAACCATTGATTGATTGATTGATTGATTGATTTTGATTGATGATGATAGTGTTATCATTGCGGGGAACGACATATCCCTAGATCAAAACAAGAATGATTAATAATTGACTGATTGACTTTGATTGATTGGGTTTACAACAAGATAAGGATTAAGACCAAAGGATGTGATTGGATAATTTGACAAGATTGATCGACTTGATTGGTATGGATTAAGGATTGACTTGCATTTGAATTATTGCTTGGATTTTTGTTGGCTATTTTATTTTTTTGGATTTTTGAAATGTTTTGATTTTTTTGGACTTTTGACATGTTTTGACTTTTTTGGAATTTTGGAATGTTTTGAAAATGTTTTGAATTTTTTTTTTTGGACATTTTGGAATGTTTTGAAAATGTTTTGAATTTTTTTGGACTTGTCAAATGTTTTGAGGTGTCAAAGGATGAAAAATTGAGTAGCCTTTGTGTTAGATACCAATGACAAGGGGAAAACCAAGTCTAGGTGCAAGGGTGGGTGATGGGATAAGGGATAAAAGGCTCATGATAAATGGATGGATGGTATTGATGTACGCATCATAAGACAGCAAGGATGTGATCTCCAAAGACTATGTCGCATAGGAATAATATGCCCCATTCTAGGTACAAGACTTAGGATTTTTCTAGAAAAAATGTATGACAATAGGATAATGACATGATTGGTTTAGATAGGAAGAGGTATGTCAAGAGATACCCAAAACATGTTTCAACCTTTACCCCGATATCTTCATCAAGATCAAAAGAAGAAAGGTGGATGAATGGACTCGATATGACAGGTATGTATGAATAGACTCAATATGATGGCTAAAGATGGTAGGTAGGATGGAAATGATATGACATGAATGATAGGTTGGATATATAAGACATTGTGCCTCCAAGTGTAAGTGACATAGAAGATCAACCTACACATGATGCTTGTTTGCCAGGTTTTCATCATGGTACTTATCTAGGGCGCCTGTTTACCAGGTTTTCACCGTTGGATGAAGGGATTTATCTTTACTCTTTTTTTTTATTATTCTTTTGTTTATTTTTACTTTTTGACTTTTTGACCTGTCGATAGGAGAGGGGAAT
Source organism: Sequoia sempervirens (assembly GCA_007258455.2). Classification (NCBI taxonomy): domain Eukaryota; kingdom Viridiplantae; phylum Streptophyta; class Pinopsida; order Cupressales; family Cupressaceae; genus Sequoia; species Sequoia sempervirens. The sequence goes on from VDFB02270651.1 coordinate 276,721,634, forward strand.
ATGGATATGAGGGACTCAAGTGTCTATTTCAGTGAAAGGTGATAGTCCCACTAGATGGATGCCATTGCATGGACCATGTCAAATGTCATTATGCTCATATATGTTGGTAAGGGATGACATGAAAGGGAGATGGAGTAGGTAGATGATGGATTATGATATGGATTATGTAGGAAAGATGATAGGTATCATATGGGACTTATGGAAAAGATGAATGGGGAGGCTTAGCCAAAAGCATGGACCATAGGAAGATGATGGTGGAGATATGTAGCATAATGAGTGAAGGGTGGGGAGATGGAGGTATGTTGAATTGGTGTGAAATGGAAAGGAACCATGACCAATGGTTGCACACATCGTGATAAACATTGAAGCTTTTGATGTGGATGGGGTGTAGGAAGCAATGGAGATGTTTGCTTAGGAGATGGTGGATGAAGTGCCTTAGGTACCCACATAGACTTGATATTTTTATGACTGTTATTTTGCTTGTGGGTGTTAGGAATTGGAGATTTTTGAATGCAATGTGCATTTTTGATGGAAGGGGAGGTTAGGATTTTTGTGATGTGGACGCCTCGTTCGACTTGGTTTCTTTTTTTTTAGGTACCCAAACAATTTGAGTTTTGGCCTTTACTTTTGGAGGTATGGGCTTATATAGCCTTTTAGATGTACTTGGCTTTGACTTTTTGCAATTGTATGCTAAGGCATTAGGACCATTAGAATTTTTGACTTTATGTGTAGAGGCATCCAAATTTTTATTTTGGAATCCCTTGGGTTTGGTGGAATGAGTGGAAGCTTTATGTTTAGACAATGTGTGCATTGATTGGTCATGATTAAGATGTTTAGAGGATTTATGGATAAATGGATAAGAGGATTGAATGGTAGGGATATTAGGAGTTGGAAGCAATGGTGGTAGAGTGGATGGAGGGAAGTGTATGGTCACATGCTTTTGACATTTGTAGGATGACGGTGGTGGAATGGAAACATATGTTTTAGGTGTATGATAGGCTTTATGATGGAAAGTGGAGCGTGGAGGGACTTTGACATGGATGGGCTCCAAAATATCTTGTTCATGAAGGCCTAAACCTTTACCTTGGTGGTTCATATTTTGGAGTGTGCAATGGACAATGGGACTAGGTGTAGGTGAAACACTAGACATGAGTTCTTTATTGGATGGAGAAGATAATGGTTGTTGTTGTTCGAAGGAGGAACATTCATGAATGAGGGTAGAAATACCAATAGGATATGATGGAGGACTTGTAATGGGGTCGATAGTGGGTGACATGGGGTCATTGGGATCTTGATTAGCATTGTGTTCACTTAGATCCAAGGTATTTGTTTGATCTTCTATGTGTGCTTGGGAGGCACTTGTCTCATCAAAGGAAGTGAATGTTGATGGATCATGGATAGGACTAGGTGGAGGTGAATTTGGAATATCTTTCTGATGGATGGGTATAGGATCAAGTTGCTCTTGGATAGGCTCTTCATCATTATGGATATCATCTTGATCATAAAAACGATATAGATTATGGATGGGTTGGATGAAAATGATTTGATCTTGATTAGGACTAGGGCTTGATGTTTCCACATGCTTGGGAGTAGACTCTTGAAATGACTCTTGTGTTGCTTGAATGGAAGTGGAAGGGGACTTCTCATGGAGAGACTTGACATGTTCTTGATGGTCAACAACATAGGAGCATGAAAGAGGGTGACTTGGACTTACAACGAAAGACTCTTGACTTGGCTCAAGGGGTTGAGGATGACATGGTTGACTAGTAGGACTTGGAATGATGTTTGAGGACTCTTTTGTATGTTCAAGTATATGTGTTGAATGACATGGTGGCAATTGATTCCTTTCTTGTAGCCCTTGGGTCACATAGTTTGTAGGTGGATTGGTAGATTTATGTAATGCCATCAATTTATGTTTTAAATATCTAAATGTAAGGCATTGATTTGATGGAGGATTAGATGATGATGGGGGTAATGAAGGGTTTGATGGGTCAGAAGGTGGAGATGCCAATGGATTAGGACTAGGACATGGTGGATTAGGGATAGGCATTTGATTGGATGGTGGTAAGGCTGCATGGACTAGATTGGTGTTTCCCTTGTCAAAGGTGGCATTAAGACTAAAAGGCTCTTGATGTTGTTGCCAAGGTGGACTTGGGAAGCTACGTTCTTGTTGTGATATGGGTGGACATGTTGATGTGGCATTGTCATAATAGATAGATGTGTTAGGTTGGCATGATGATGAAGGTGACACATAGGACTGGGGTTGAATGTGTTGAGGTTGAAATGGTGTTTGGACTTGTGATATGATTTGTTGTTGTAATGATGATTGAGGGGTTGTATAGGGTAATGATTGTTGAGAGGTGGATTGGTATGGAAAAGGGTTAACATTAGAATACGTGTGATAGTTTGATGAAGGGAAAACTTGATATGTGGATGGATGAGGTTGATATGATGATATAGGTGACACATAGGGTTGATGTGAAATGTGTTGATGTGGTGATTGGACTTGATAATGTGCTTGTTGGACTTGACAATTGGCCATGAGATATTGAATTTGTGCTATGAGTTGTTGCATTTGAGGTGATTGGTTTGTTTGAAGATGTTGGATAATGTTATGGGCGTTGTGAATGATTTGTTGGGTTAAAGGTGTTTGATTTGTTTGAGCTTCATGAAGCATGTGAATAAGCTCTAGTGCTATGTCTTTGAATGTTATCATGGTGTAAAATGATGTTGATTAGATTAAAGAAATGACGATGATTAGGATATGATGTGGAATGACAAGATTGAATGATTTGGATAATGTGGCAAGTGTTTATTGGAAGTTTGACTTGGGAAATATCAAACACAAGATCCCACATATAAATGCATGAACACACACCAAGCACAATGATAAGTTTGTCTTCCAAGATTAGATGTTATGATTAAGCAAGCACTCGAATACATAACAACAAGCCCTATGACTAGTCAAGTGGGGTATGGCCAATTAGGTCTCACGCTAGTTTGCACAAGGTTAACTAAGGGATTATTTGAAAGCAAAATCTTTCCAATAAGCCGGGAGAAAGGGGTAACCCACCCTTCACCTTCACTTCCCAAAGGTATAAAGTTCTTTGGGGCTTAGCTCAGAGTGACAAGATTTCAACTCCCAAACAAGCGTGTCTTTGGATTCACACTCTATTGAGGTCGTCCCTTCGAAGGGTATGACAAAAGCAAACCAAGTGAGGTGTTTTGGAGGACACACACACTTGATTCACACTCGCAAAGATTAATTTCCCTTAGAAATGAAATGAAATGTGTGTAAACAGTTCAAACACTTTTTCCTTTTAATCCCAAATCGAGATGTGTGATTGAAGACAAAATTCATTTTAAGAGCCCAAATCCAAATGTGTTTGCAAACAATGATTGATTTTATGCCCTAAATTGAAATGTGTGACAAGCAATGATCAATGAGAAATGAAAGATTAGAATGTATGCACCTGATTATTTTCGCTTTCCAATTTGACGTGTGTGACCAATGCCAACGTTGTTCCAACTCCTTTGATGCACCTACAAGCCACAAAATCGAGAAAGACCAAGTAAACTTGTATAGAAGAAAGCTACTTGAAGAAGATGAATTCTGATAAAAAAATGATTATGACACATTCACCTGATAATATTTGCAACGTTGTGAAGTTCGTCTTGTTAGCTTTCCGATAAATCCTCGTTTGCGCAATTTGAAGCTTGTATGAAAAAGTTATGATAAAAAGAAAAATAAAATGCCCTTTCTAAATTAAATCTAAATTAGAAACTTTTAAATTTAAAATCTAAAATCTAATTAAAAATCAAAATCTAATTTAAAAAAAAATCAATTTAAAATAATTAATTTTTTTCTAATCTAGAGAAAATCTAATTGTAAAATCTAATGAAAAAAATCTAATTAAAAAAAATCTAATTTAAAGAAAATCTAATTAAAAAAAATCTAATCTAAAAAAATATAATTAGAAAAATCTAATCTAAAGAAAATCTAATTAAAAAAATCTAATTTAAAAAAATCTAATTAGAAAAATCTAATTAAAAAGAAATCTTAAAAACTAACTATAAAAAATTAAGAACTAACTTAAAAAGATGCTTTCTAATAAAATCCTAAAGGAATGCAACCATCGAATATTTGCATAAAAGGTCAAAAAAAAGTTTATGAAAGCTTAAAAAGTGTGCCAAAGAGATACTTAAGGAAAATCAAAAGCACGATGGAGTGGAGTGGAGTGGGAAAAAGGAAGGAGAGGCGGGCAAAATAAATGGAAGATTACGCCAAAGCAAAGACAGGGGGAATCCCGTGTACTACAAGAGCAAACAGGAAAATGGACGCTAGGGAAGACGGCTATGTGGATGAGTCTTTATCCTCAAATGCTGCTTATTCCAAACACCCAAGCGCTTGTTGATGGAATACAGTGCTCGGAAAGGAATTCATTGACAGTGATAGACAATGTACTATAGCGGTAGGTTAATGATATAGGCGAGGACAGTGATAGACAGTGATAGGTGAGAAGGAGCCGAGAGGAATTGAATGTGCAGACCTCGATGTACCAAATGAGGACTTTTTGTTGATTGTAAAGCAGCAGTCGTCAGCAGTGTTTAAGCATTACCCCAGACTGAGTATTGAAACTTTGTATGCCCACCAAAATATATCAAAAGCACATTCTTTCAAAAGCGTTAAGGCTTGGCGCACAGGTAAATTAAAAATGCTACAATGAAGCCTCACGGAAATTCAAAAAGAATGAATACTGCAAAAGATGATTTATGAAAGCTCAGATGTCTCTCTCAGAGATGTGAAAATTTTCTAAATTGCAGAGACTTTATGAAAGCAATGCCAGACAATCCATGTTTAGAAATGTGGCGCAGTAAAAGAGTTGAGGATGCCCATTGATGTTATCTCTGGATAAAAGGAACTGCACCAGAAAATTTGTTCAACAAGAAGAGTTAAAATAATCAAATAAGCAAGATAATAGCATGAAAATCAAAAACTGTGAAATCCAAATTTTCAATGCAATTAATCTTTTGTATTTGCAAACACACAGGTTGAAGGAGCTTTAATACTGCAATCAACCAACAAAACCTATAAAAATCCACTTGCAAAACTTAACAGACGAGGGTTAGATTATGACAATTTTTGTAAGAAACAAAATCTGCATTAACTAATGATTAGATCCTTGGAGCATGTTCACGTCGGGTTCACCAAATGTAGATAGGGAAAAATCAGATTTAATGTTTAATGAAAACAATAATCTAATTAGATCCTATCAAGCACAATAGAGTACGAAATAATACGAAAATCACAATAAACAACACAAATTGAAACCGATCTCCGCGCTAACTCGATTTATCTCCATTGCTCTTCTCCACCTGCATGAGAATGCGAGATTTTGAAGGGTTGACAATGGAGGAATGTTGAGTGCTCATTCCTGTAGCATAATGACTTGATAATGAAAATGGAAAATGGAGAGAAAGATAGGGACGAAAGACTGATTTCGACAGAGTCTAGATGCTAGATGAATCAACCCCCTAAATGGATTGTGAGAGGCCATATTTATAGAGCCGTGACGTTGACGAAGATAAGATTTGACAAGATTCGACAAGGATTTGATTTTTGACAAAAGAGGGAATACAGCGAGATGAGATAAGATGTCAAAAAAGATCGAAAGATTTCATTTCCTGTTTTAAAGGAAATAAATCTTGAAAAAGACGAGAAGGATAATTGATGATTTATCTAATTAAATAAATTAATTAGATGCACACGAGTTCAGTTTCGGAAAGAAAGCGAGAAGATCTTTTTAGGATTTTATTAATTAAATAAATTTTGGATTTATTTAATTAACATTGAATTTATGATTTCATTAATTAAATAATATTTAATTAACATTAGAAGAATGAATGAAAATTATTTAATTAATTAAATAATATAAATTATTTAGTTAACATTAGAGAAATAGATGGATTATGAATATGAATTTAATTAAATAAATACAATTTATTTAATTAAATAGATGATGACATAGGTACCTAGGGCAAAGCGTGCTACAAGATGCCTAAATAATGTAATGCCGAGATAGGTGTTGTAAGAGGACACTTTTGGGTGTCTACAGTTTCTTTTATTTAAATGACTATCCATTGATTACACTCTCACTGGATTGATTGACTTGTCATAATTTTTATTGTCCCTGATAGGCCAAAACTAGGGTAAAGAGTAAGAAAGATTTTAGTTTGGTCTAAGTGTCAATTAAAGGATCATAAGCTTGTGAAAGTTGTTGTGGCAGTATACCTAAGGGAGGAAAGCAATGAATTAAGTGGGGATGAATGTAGCTAGAATACACATAAATTTCCTAAGTGAAAATATGGTTTAACTTTCCTATTCTGCCTTTCTGACAAGAACTTGCCAGGGACTGTGACAGGAATTGTTATAAAAAAATAGAAAAAGTTTGCGACAATAACAGTAGCAATCTGTGATAGTAATAGCAACAATTTACAATAGAAAGTAAAACACACTTTAACCTCTTCCACACCAAATTAATAATACTGAAATCAAACTTTAATGAAATATTACATTCAAAACATAAATCACAAAATCTTCTATCAAATTGAACTATAATAAAGATGTTGGAATTTAAATCACACAACTATTAAAGTTTGAAAGCTATTGAAATTAAATCAAACGAAAAATAAATAACACACACATTTATAGTAACATTAAAAATAAATAAATGTCACTGTCACCAGGGAGTGGGCCCTTGCTTCATGGTTTACAGGTGAGATGGGACGAGAGCCTTTCTATGCTATTGTGATAAGAAGAATCATTTTATTTTATCAGAAATGATACAATAATCTACATACAATATCCCCCTTTATAGCTATTGCATTGCCTTATAAGGCATGAAACAAATTATAAGTTGTTTTACTATTCACGCCCTTCCTCTTATTTCTACGTGTGGATTTGTTGCATTATTTTTTTAATATTATGCATACGCTTTTCCACACCACCTATTATATTTTTTTGACGACCTATTTTGTTGCATTTTCTCCTATTCCCTTGTCGTCTTTTATGGTACTATTTATGGCTTGTGGGTTGGAATAAAACTAGCCATAAAAATAGGATTTTGTTGTGCCATAAAAATAGGATTTTTTTGTGCCATAAAAATAGCTATTTGTTTTGCCTCTGTTTATCATAATTTTATTAGTTACAACATCAAATAATATATGCTAATTTGTGCCATATGAGTAGCACAATAAATAATTATTTAAAATAAAATTAATTGCTGAAATTATTTTTTGTTGTGTAGGTGACAGGAGGTTCCCGTGAAGAACATGACATGAAGTCTATATGTTGATGACAGGAAATCCGCATGCTGCAAGATATATTTTCCAAGGATTGAAATCATAATGCTTATTAGTAAATTCAATCAATAATTAATTTCCATATTTTATCCAAAACTATATTAAATACCACTTATATATATATTTAATCATATGCAACATAAAATGGTAAAATGGTATGATATGGAACGGAAATGGAATGTGGGAATGGGTATGAAGGTGTATGAAATAGGCTAAAATATAGCATAAAATGGGACATAATTGGCTCTCATCAGTCCCTACATTGATGGACTATCATAAATTACATAGTCACTATCCATTGATTGTCATTCATCATTTTACATAGGATGTCATTGTCTTCTATGTCTACCATATTCTTCTTGACTGTATTTTTAATGAAGTGGTTGTCTACCTTCTTGAGAAATTTGAACCTTTTCTCCTCCTTTCAAAGCTCTTGCACAACCACCTTTTATTTATCATGCACTGTAAACCCTAGCTCAATTGACTACCATTCCTCCATGACACTTTGAATCTATCTTTGTGATTTTACTACCATTTTAAGGTGACTATTATGATGTATTGATCAACAAGGGCATACAATCATAAGGTCATTGTCATGCTAAACTATCAAGGTCACTTCCTCGAAGTCTTTATTATAAGATCATGGATTGTCATACTACTGTAGACACCTAAAAATGTCTTGAATATATCACACACTTTGATTTCGCTTATTAACACCGTGTCTCTCATAATTCAACTATTTCATTTATTTATAAAATAATATCAAATTATTTAGTTAAATTCACCTTTTTTCTCCTATCATTTGAATAATTTATTTTATTTTATTAATTCATCACCTTCATGTCGATTTCTCCTCTCTTTTTTTGATTGGTAGTCGATTTCTCCTCTTTTGATTAAATAATTTTAAATTATTTAATTAAATGCCATTTTCCTTCCTTGATTAAAATAATTCTCAATTATTTAATTAAAACTCCTAATTCTTTCAACTTGCACAATTAAATGATTTTCTTAAATTGTTTAATTAATTAATTTTCCTCCAATCCTCCAACTTGTATAAAGAATATTCTCATGGAATATTCCCTATTCAAATTCAAATTCTTCCTCCAAATGAATAATATATCCAACATATTTCCTTAAATTAAGGGATTTGTTGAATCTTCATGGATTATTGACCCTTGATTAAATCTTTGATCCATACCTTCATGGATTATTGACCCTTGATGCATCCATTGATCCACACTCATATCCTCAATTCAATTTTATCCCTTGATTAGCATTTTGAATCCTCACCATTGATCAATATTTCAAAAATCTATAAAAGACAAGCCTTTTTACATGAAAAAAGATTCACAGCCTTTATGCAAACTTACTCTCTTGAATTGAATACTCACCTTTGAGCAATTTAAGAATTCCTCTTTTTTGAATCATCCTCATTCATCAACCAAGATTTGCAACAACATGGATTAGGAAAATTTGAGCAATCCACATCCATATCACTCCATATTTGCTTCAAATCCACAATGGGATTTGAGGTTTGCTTGCTAGTGTATTCAATTGTTTAGAATTTAGATTTCTTGCATGTTAATTGAATCATTTTAGCAATGTTTACTAAATTTCATTGAATATGGTTCTAATTGATCACTATCTTGCTTAAATTTAGTTTAATTTCATTGTTAATTGATCATTTAAGTTCACCGTATGAAATTTTGGCATGCTTGGTGGGACTCACATCCTTGTCTAATTGGATTTTCTGGAGCTTTGTTGGCCATTACAAGTTACACAGGCAGTCCAACACCTTTGCAAGTTACAAGGCGATGATTTTTTAAAGCTTGATGCTTATGCAATTCAAAGGTCAATGCCTTTGCAAATACCCTAATGCTTTTGTTTTTGATATTCTTCGTTTAGTTGCAGGTACAGTCTGACACCTTTGTAGAAAGGGCAATGCTTATGCAAAGGAGCAAGGATTTTGCAGGAGGATAGTTCAACGCTTCTATCTGATAGTCTAATGATTTTATCTAATAGTCTGATGCCTCTACAAAATTAGTGTGATGCTTTTGCAAGGTATAATAGTGAGCTATTTTTTTTAGGGTTTGACCTAATTTTAGTTTTATTTTTTGACTAACCCTAATCCATTTGCTATTTTTTTTCTGATTTTCTTTGCTATAATTAATTGATTGCAACATGTGGGACTTGGAAAATAATCTACTAACATTTTGTTTGTAGGTTTTCAAATAATCTAGGATTCATATTTCAAATTTGGTGCATAAAATTAATTCATATTTACATTTGGTGCAATAAAATGAATCCCACAATATTCACATTTTAATTTGGTGTTTTAAAATTGAACAAGATAATCATTTTTCCCTTGGTGCTTAAAATTAAACAAGAAAATTTTTACACTTTCAATTGGTGCTTTGAAATTGAACCACACATTTCAACCCTTGGTCCAATTAAAATTTAAAAAAAAATCATTTTTGACATGTCTGGTAGGCTAGAGTGTACGTATCCTCTCCCATTGCACTTTGTGCAATCTTGGGTGACAAGAAATACCTATAGTTTGCACTTTATCTTGTTATACACCAAAGGAGTTGTCTACGTATCCTCTTCCCTTGTTCCAAGTGTGATCTTGGGTGATGAGAAATAACAACACTAATCCTTCCTTTTTTGTTAGGAGGCTTGCCTAGGGATTTCATCACCCTACGCTATAACCCCAAGCATGTTTCTTCCAATGGGATATATAAAGGGGTGAGAACGAAATTTTTTTCTCAATCCAATCATGCATTTTCAAGTGTTCCTTTGTGGTCTCAAGCGATTTCAAACACAAGGAGATGATATTTCAATATCACATTTATACATAGATTGGTGTTTATGGAGTACCTCCACTATGAGCCTTGTAAAATATTTTGAATGAACAAGACAAATAAGAGGGGGGTGAATTATTTGTATCTTATCAAAAGATCAAAAACCTCATCAATATTCAGATCCACAAGCATTCATTAAACCCTTAATCTGTTAAATTAACATAAAAATTAGATAACAGAAACTTAAAAAACTTGACATCAAACACAAGGGAATACCAGATTTACATGGAAAACCCAAGGAGGGAAAAACCACGGCGAGGATTAGCTCACAATATAAGTAATTCCAAAACCAATTACAAAGGCTCACTACCAGAAGGGGCACACTGCCTTGAAAGGCTCACAACCAAGGCTCACTATAGGAATAGAAAAAAAATAGAGAAGAAATATTACATAGAGAACATGATCTCAATACAACAAAAAATCCACCATAATAGCTCCAACACCTTCGTATTCTATTTGAATTATTGCAGACACCTTCTGCTCATTGCATCCAGTAATCCAACACTTGAAAGCTTGCACTGCCCTGCTCAATTTTGTACCTTACAACTCTGCAATTCACATCATACACTTCACACTTTCATCTATCTTGTCCTTCTTCAACAACTTAACTTATACTTATACCATCCTGAACCTTAAAACCCTTTCCAAGGTTAGCAATGTATCTCAAACATGCAAATTCAAATTATGTTGGCACCAAAACACTTTCGTGGCAGATAGAAATGAAAGTGGACCACATCAAAACTTAATTAGGACCCAAATCAACAACACCACTTAACCACATGCTTTCTTAAACAATACTTATCCTTCACATGTAGTATAAACAATAGACCAGTTGTTACCCATGTAAATACCATTAAACATTTAAGTGCATGCTTCCTCAAAATCAAGGATGACTTGTGAACCACACACCATGCTTGAAAATGATCTAGAATGTTCCTCAAACACCCTAAAATCCAACAAAATCATTTTCAACAACTTCCACCTGAAGAATGTACAAATTCAATACACTCAAACTACTCTACGATATATTGTTACTTGAAAAAATATCTTTCAAAGCACCAAACCTAAAATCATCTTGACTGAGGTAAACTACCAAAACCATCAACACACCTTAAGAATTGCAAGACCTGAAGCATAACTACATAGTAGAAACATTTCTCCCAGACACCTTTGCAATGCATAGTCACACACTCATGAACACAACTTCTACTATACGACGATCCAACATACCATCTCTTGAATATAACACCTTTGAAAACCTCTCACCAACATATCCAAATCACATAGGAAGATCTTCAACCTAGAAGAAATGCATAGAAAAATTAGAACATCTCTCTATAACCCAAAACAACACTGTAACACACTGTTTCTTCTTTTTATCAAATTTCCTCAAAAGCACTTGGAACCAAAGCATCACAGACACATCCTCATCATCTTCATCACTAATACATCCATAGATAGAATCTTATCAATGTAACACCATAGGTTAACACTGTTAACTTAACTAATGACAACATAATGCAACAAATCAAAGCATAGACAACACCAACTATTCATCCTCAATACCAATCTCTCTCAATACATATAGTTGACACCAATGACAACACAAGCTTGTTGACATCAATGAAAAAACCAATCTACGCATACTTGTAACAATCTCCCCCTTTGTCATTGATGGCAACACATGATGTGAAAAACCATAAAAGACACAACAACTCTGAACATATTTGTTTCCTTTTCTCTTTTCTCTTTGCACACTCTCCCTTACATGAATCTTTCTTCAACTAACTTTCTCTTTCACATTTTTCCCTCTCTTAGATCTTTTTCACTTGAATCTCTCCACCTTATTACTTATGATATTCCCTCCTTGACAACTCGTTCCTTTTTCATATGACCCTTCTCCCCCTTTGACATCAATGGAAAAGGACAAAATGTTTTGCATTATTCTCCCCCTTTGACATTACACACAACTTACAATTTCTCAACAACACCTTTCCTTTACTACACTAAATACTCTCCCTTAGGGGCACACACTAATCTGCAACAATCTGCAATACCACTACCTAATCCCCTTGAGAGGTAGCCGCCAACATCAATCCAAAATAAAAGGATAGATCTTGAGATCCACTAGACTGATGCATCTCCTTATGCATCTAGTTCAAAGAAGGAGGAGAATCAACCCCCAACTTCTCTCGGAGATACTCAAAAGTATTCTTAGGAAGACCCATATTGAATATGTTAGCAACCTAAACCTTTGTAGGCACATATTCAAGCTTCACTTCATTCTCCACAACCTTCTCTCTTAGAAAGTGATATCTGATTGAAATATGTTTTTTCCTTGAATGCATCATTGGATTCTTTGAAATGTTTATTACACTTGTATTGTCACAAAAGATAGAAATAGGATCATCATACACCACTCTGATATCCTTCAATGTTTTCCTCATCCACAACACTTGTGTGCAACAATATGTTGTTGCAATTTACTCAACCTCTACAATAGATAAAGAAACCAAATCTTGTTTCTTGCTAAGCCATGACACCAATCTACATACAAGAAATAATGCACCACCACTTGTGATTTTTATATCATTCACACAACCAACCCAATCTATATCTATGTAAGCACTCAATGTGAAATTAGTATCCTTTGGATACCACAAGCCATGATCCAAAGCACCCTTTAAGTATCTAAACATCCTCTTCACTGCTGCAATATGTGACTCTTTGGGGTCTTCTTGAAATCTATCCACAAGAAAAACTACACGCATGATATCCATTCTATTAGTAGTTAGATATAGCAGTCCACCAATCATAGATATGTACTTGCTCTAATCAACCTTAGGGGATTTATCATTCTTGCTCAATTTACAACCAATAACCATAGGAGTACATACTGGTTTGGAGTCTTCTATTCTAAACTTCTTTAGCATCTCTTTGACATAATTTTATTGTGAAATGAATATGCCTTTATCTGTTTGATTGATTTGAAGCCCAAGGAATAAACTCACCTCCCCAAACATAGACATCTCAAACTCTTTCTGCATCTCTTCTACAAAATTCTTACACATAAATTCATTGCCTCCAAAAATTATGTCATCAACATACACAACTATAATCAAGATTTAATCTTTTTCAACCTTAAAGTAAAGATTACTATATGTGGCACCTTTATTGAATCCTTGTTGTATCAAATACATGTCCAACCTTGCATACCAAGTTCTAGGAGCTTGTTTCAATCCATACAATGCTTTCTTCAATTTGCAAACCATATTAGGCTTATCTAATAACTAAAATCCTTCTGGTTGTTCCAAGTAGACTTCTTCCAACTCTCCATTAAAGAAAGTAGATTTCACATCCATATGATAAACTTTAAAATCCTTATGTACTGCAAAAGCTAAAACATCTTGATTGCTTCCATTCTACCCATTGGAGAAAATGTCTCCTCAAAGTATATTCCTTCAACTTGTGCATAGCCTTTACACACAAGCCTTACCCTTTTCCTTACCATTTATCCATTCTTATTCAATTTTTTTCTGAACACCCACTTAGATCCAATTATGTTCTAGTTTGCTAGTCTTGGGACAATTTCCCAAGCTCGATTGTTCTCAATCTCTATAAGTTCTTCTTCTATTGCTTTCATCTAATGTTCATATTTCCATGCCTCAATCACTGTTTTAGGTTCAACTTTAGAAAGTAGACACAAATTTACCTCTTCTTCAATAGCTTTCCTTCTTTTCAACAAACCTTTTCTTTTTTCTCTAATGATCTGTTCTTCAGAATGATTTCTCTGTACATACTTAGGAGTTTTAGGGGTCTTTTCTGGAGCTTCTTCTTCTTCATCCTGTACTTCATATTCCTTAGCTTTTTCTTCTCCTTCTTCTCTACAAGAAGTTTCATCTGATTCATATCCATCTATCACTACAAAATTCTACAAAAATTCATCAACTTTGACACTTGCACTCTCAACAATATTTCTCAATATTTTGTTGTAACATCTATAAGCTTTTCTTTTAGTAGAATATCTAAGAAAGATACCTTCATTAGACCTTGCATCAAACTTTCCTAAGTATTACTTGACAATAGGGATCCTTCCATATCACAACTCATAGGGAGTCTTTGTTTTGTTTACTTTTGCTTGAACTCTTTTAAGTATGTAAACAATAGTATGAATTGCTTATCTCTAGTAGAATTTTGGTAGGTTAGTTTCTTTTATTATAGTCCTTGCAGCTTCTTGAACAATTCTATTTTTCCTTTCAACTACTCCATTTTGTTGAGGAGTCCTAGGGGCAAACAAGTGCCTCTTTATGCCATGATTCTCACAAAACATGTTAAATTCATTAGAGATGAATTATCCACCTCTTTCAAACCTCAGACATTTGATCTTCAAATCCATGTCATTCTCAACCATAACTTTAAATGCTTTGAATCTATCCAGGGCTTCAGATTTTTCTCTAAGAAAAGTAACCCATGTCATTCTAGAATTATCATCGATTAAAATCATGAAATACTTTTCACCTTGAAGACTTATTACTCTTGTGGTACCACAAAGCTCTGTATGCACCAATTCCAACAATCTAGTAGAATATTGTTCTTTACCCTTGAAAGTTCTTATTTGTTTTCCAAATTGAGAATCTCTACAGACAACATTAATAGGCTTTGTAATTCTTGGAAAATCTCTCACTACTTGAACTGAACCGATTCTAACCAAATTATCAAAATTAAAGTGACACATCCTCCTATTCCATAGCCAACTTTCATTAATCTAAGTCATAAAACAATGACCATCAACACCCTTGATATGATAAACATTTCCATATGTCCTTTTTCTAGCAGATATGATAGTTCTAGACCCTTTTCTGATTTCACATCCATCATCCTAAAACATAAGATTATAACCTTTGCTACACATTTTTCCAACACTCAAAAGATTATGCCTTAAACCCTTGACATAGTAAACATCATCAATATTATGCTTTCCATCAAAACTAATTGAACCTATTCCACAAATCTTAGCTCCTGAATCATCTCCAAATCTAACAAGTCCTCCATCATATTTCTCAAGTTTAAGAAACTTACTCTTGTCTCCAATAATATGATTTAAGCAACCACTGTCAATGATCCAGTGGTTCTTAGCATGTCTAATATGAAAAGCATATACCAAAGTACCTTCAGTCTTATCCTTTGTCTTTAGAGCACTTTCCTTCACACATCTTTCAGAGTTAGTAGAAACAGATTAATCTTTTAAATCCATGAATAAGCATTCATTATCATCACAATCTCCATAATAATATTCATCATAAAAAATAATTGCATCTTCTCTAACAACATAATATATTTTCTTGATCATCTTACCTTTTTTTTCCTTATTCTTATTGTTCATACTTCTGTTTGGACATCTTGAAGAATAGTGACCTATTTGTCCACAACTAAAATAGTTCAAAGGTAATTTAGCTTTGTACTTATCGATGCCCTTTTTCATCCTTCCCACAAAGTTAACTTCCACGTCATCAATATCATCATGATCTAAATCTTTAATCTTCTATGATTTTCCAACCTTAAAAGTAATCTCCAATTTTGCACCATTGTTAGTATCAAACTCTCTCATCTCAAATGTAGTTAAAGATCCATACAATTGATCTCTAGAATACTTATCTAAATTTTGAGATTCGTCAATAGTAACAACTTTATAATTGTAAGCTTTATTAAGAGTTCTAAGAATTTTCTTTACCACTTTAGATTCTTTGAACTTACCTCCAAGACCTCTGATGGAGCTCACCACTTCATCTACCCTTTGCATATAGCTTGTAATGCTTTCGTTTTAAGACATCCTTAAGTTCTCAAATGTAGTTTCCAAGTTCTACATCTTAGCTTGTTTGACCATATCATCTCTTTCATAAATACTTTCCAATTTATCCCAAATTTCTTTAGCAATTTTCAAATCCATAACTTACACTAATTTAGAATTTGCAAGACAACTCAAAAGAACAAACCTTGTTTTACCATCTGTTTCATAGGCCTTGATCTCATCACTTGTGCTCGGTCCATTTTTAGGAATAGTATATTGAGTCTTCACTAACTTCTAGATATCATGTCCAAGGTAAAACAAACAACCTTCCATATTTATCTTCCAAAATGCATAATTTGTGCCATCAAACATAGGGATCTCCTTTTTGTTGCCATCCCATTTCTACCTCAAGTTGTTAATCTTTTCTCCAAGGAACCTTACTCTAATACCAATTGTTGAATGAACAAGACAATTGAGAGGGGGTGAATCAGTTGTATCTTATCAAAAAATTAAAACCCTCATTAATATTTAGATCCACAAGTACTCATTAAACACTTAATATGTTATGATAAATTAACATGAAAAACAGATAACAAAAACTTAAACAACTCAACACCAAACACAAGGGAACACCATATTTACGTGGAAAACCCAAGGAGGGAAAAACCATGGTTAGGATTAGCTCACAATATAAGTAATTGCAAAATCGGTTACAAAGGCTCATTGTCGGAAGGGGTACACTGCTCTGAAAGGCTCATAGCCAATGCTCACTATCATAATAGAAAAAGAAGATAGAGAAAAAATGTTACACAGAGAACATGATCTCAATGTAATAGAAAATCCACCATAATAGCTCCAACACCTTCGTAGTCTATTTGAATGATTGCATACACCTTCTACTCATTGCATTCGGTAATCCAACACTTGAAAGCTCGCACTACCCTACTCAATTTCTCACCTTACAAATTTGTGATTCGCATAATACACTTCACACTTTCATTTATCTTGTCCTTCTTAAAAAAATTAACTCATACTTATACCGTCCTCAACCTTACAACCCTTTCCAAGGTCAGTAATGCACCCCAAACATGCAAATTCAAAAAAGGTCAGCGCCAAAACACTTCTGCGGTGGTTAGAAGTGAAAGCAGACCACATCAAAACTTAATTGGGACCCAAATCAACAACAACACTTAACCACATACTTCCTTAAACAATATTTATCCTTCACATGTAGTGTAAACACCAGGTTGGTCATTACTTGTACAAACACCATTGAACATTTAAGTACACACTTCCTCAAACTCAAGGATGACTTGCAAACCACACACCATGCTTGAAACAATCTAGAATATTCCTCAAACACCTCGAAATCCAAAAAATGCCTTCGCAACAACTTCCACCTGAAGAATGTACAAACTTGTGTATTTTGCACACACGTCCCGCTCAAGGTAGGGACACCCTTTTCTCTTTCCTGATGTTCAGTTTTGCTCTTCTTGGGAGGTTATTTTGGGATTAAGTCTAGATTTGATTTGATTAAGGCAATTTTTTAAGACATCTTGGGGACCTTAGGGTTAATTTTGGGATGTCATATGTAAAAAATTTCTTGCACCTATGGATAGAGAATGGAAAATTAGGCTACGTTTCTTTTTGAATTTTTGGGAAATTTCTTCTAGATCAAAATTTATGGAGTTTCAGAGATTTTGATCAGGTGAGAAATTCAAAAATTTCCTGACCTCAAGAAATCCTTGAAATTCAAAAATAAAAAATTTCCTGACCTTAAGAAATCTACAATGGACCAAAATTTAAGACATACCAAAATCTACGACAAGTCAAAATCTGCGATGGACCAAAATCCACGATGGACCAAAATTCGCAACGGATCAAAATCCATGATGGATCAAAACTCATGACAAGAAAAAATATGCAATGGGTCAAAATCCGCGACGAACCAAAATCTGTAACAGGTCAAAATTTCTGAAATTTCTTAAAATGGAAAATTTCCCAAAATGGAATTTTTTTTGAAAAAAGAAATTATGAAATGGAAAATTTCCAAAAATGGAAATTCCAATAATGAAATTTTTCTTGAAATAAAAATTAAAATGGAAAAAAAAAAAAAAATTCAAAATGGAAAATTTCTTAAAAGGCCAAAATCTTTGAAATTTCTTAAGGTTAAAATTCCAAAATTCTATGGAGTTGAAATTTCAAAAGTTTTTTTTTGTATTGGATACTGTATAAACAGTAGAGATACATGGAGATATTGTCAAAAATTACATCATGAAATACCCCCCTAAATACAATAAGATCTTTTATTCCCTCCCATTACAAAATCATTAACTACACTAGTAGTTTGCATTTCATCATGAAATGCATTACATACATAAATTAGACCTGGAGCTGTTTACATAATACTTTCTGCTTAATTTTCCCAAAATAGACACAGTGTTATCGAAATGTACTACTATGCTGCTGGTAAAAGCCACACGCTGCTGGAAGGACTGAAGATCTAACAAAAGATCAAAAGGAACCATCACGACTGCCAAAAATGGAGGAATCTGTCACCTTAACCTGTTTTCTCTTTAAGTGCCTGATTTTTCATCCTCAAGAGAGCCCCTATTAAAGTCCTCCAAATTGAGCAATGGTGGAGCATCCTCATTCTAATTGTCTTTTTCCATCTTGTCATTTAATTCTTTTTGAAAGACCTCCAGAGCTCTTAGGAAAATCTCAGTGGTATATTGCCAACTGTCCCCGAAGTTGGCTTCACGAAAACTTACATGCATTGTACCCTCCTCCAAAATTTTTAGGAACTTGAATTTGGTCACCTTTATAGTCAAAGTTACCTACACAACCGCATTGTACAAAATGAGTCTTTTGTTTGACTCAGTAAGTGTCCTCCTTATCCCTTTAAAATTTTCATCATTTCTTGATTTCCAAATTAGCCAAAGAATTTTGGTTGCAAAACATATCTAGAAAACTGTTAATTCTTTCCCAATTTTCTTACTTTTAGCAAAATGAATTCTGTTTGAGTTGGGTTTTCCATTGACATCCCAGATATCTTGATTGTGACAAAAAAAAATTCCATATTTCATTATCATATATACATTCAAAATATAAATGCATTATAGTTTCTGACACCCTACATAGGATGAAAATTTCAATGTCATTCAAACTTATCTTGCATGGTAGTTTCTGCAGAGTTAAAATCCATCTGAAGCAAGCCTTATTTGGCTCGATTGTGTTGGGCCAAGCACTTCTCAACAACTTTGCATTAAGATTGGTGAGTTTAGTCCTGCCATCCCAGGAGAAGTCCTTATATTTCTCTTCATTGTACACACAATTTATTGGGGAAGAGAGTTCACTACAAGCCTCCTTAATGATAGAGTAAGTTCTTCTTTGTGTTTTCGAGAGTCCGAACTCATCACTCAATTGAATCCACTCTTTTAACTATCCATTTTAAAAGATGTGGAAAAATTTCCTTATTCCTTTGTTGGCCCAACCTTTAGCCGAGCACCCTTGCAAGAGAGCCAGGGGTTTTCCCTTGTGCACAAGGTTCCACAAGTTTGATCTATGTGTGAACAATGTATGTAAAAAACTTGGAATTGGTAATATGTATCTTGAAATGCTCCCAAGCTTTCCAAATCCTTTTTAACACCAACAAACCCTCAAGAAACATAGGGTGTTGACTACTAAGGATGTCACTTAGGGGGAGGTCCTTCCAAACCTTTGCATGCTTAGGAACTTCCTTTTGAATGTTGTTTCTAATTAGTATTTTCCATGGCTCATTTCCATCAAGGGCTTTGAAGATTCATTTAGTAGCTAGTGCAATCCCTTGCAATTTCAGGTCTTTTAGACCCAAACTGCCCTCTACTTTACTCAAACAACACCAATCCCATTTTACCGTATGCTTCCTCCTCTTGCCCTTCCTATCTGACTAGAGAAAGCCTCTTATTTTCTTCTGAATTTCATCCACCTGATAATTGTTGAACAACAAAACAAAAGCGAAATATAGGTTGTATGAAGAGATTTTTTTTTGAAAATTATGAATTCTCCCTCCCAAGGAGAGGTATTGCTTATTACATTTACCCAGCTTTACATCAATCTTCCTTTGGATCCAAAACCACATTTCCCTCAAGTTGGGTCAGACTGCCAAGGGAATGCTTAAATACCTGACCTTCTTTAGGGGTCCTTCCCACTGTAAACCAAAACTGGAAAGCAATTTTGGAGGATTCTATTTCCACCCAGCATGATGGACTTGAAAAGAGAAATCTTGGCACCTGAGGCAACACAAAATTGATCTAGCTTCACCATCAAGTTGGAAATATTATCTTCATTTAGCAAGGGAAAGAGATCAATGTCATCTACAAACTCGATGTTCATTAGTTCAGTTTGATTAGGGAGAGTTATACCATCTACCTTTGGTGAGCTGCTATTGGACCTGAGGATATAGTGAAGTGCATATGAGGGAATCACAAACAATGTCGGGGCCAAGGGGAACCCCTGCTTGATTGACCTTTTCAATTTATTTAAGTTTAATTTTGATGTTTTATGGATTGTATTTTTAGCATGTGAACTACTAATGATGGCATTTGATTTTCAGGACCTTGAAATAAAGATGAGGCCTTTTAAAAATCAAGGAGCTATCATGAAATTATTTTTGGAAGGGGATTAAATATTCAAAAAGGGGAGCTACCTATGGATCTGTGCCCAAATATGTTCTAGCTGGAAAATTGTTTTTAAAGGACAATAGAGGGGTTAATTTATTTCTTCAATAGGGATTCTCAACAAGATTAAGAAAGGGAATATTTTGTTTCTCCTTGGACCAAATTTGTAACTGAATTATTTGATTGGATGTAAACGAGGCATGTGTTGCCAAAGCTCAATATAACCTTTTAGGGTATTTTAGAGGTTCAATTTGGACCCTTGAATTGGATTCAATCTTGGCCATTGATTTATGATATAATTTCTATAAAATTCCAATGCCTGTTCATTTGTAAAGAGAGAGAACTAGAAATCGTTAGCAAAATGTTGGAGAAATTAATACAGTTAGGTTATTGATTTGGTGAATTTCGGTGTTAACTTTGAAAGTGTTATGGTCGATTTCTTCTTATTATCAAGTTTTAGTTTTAGTTCATTCATATTGATGGTGAAGTGTTGAAGACATTGATTGATCTCCAGTTCATACTATTAGTGGCTTGTTAATTGTAAGTTGTGTATAGTTAGTTTGAGCCTTCCTATTGCATTAGTTCAATTGTGAATGTTTATGCTGTAGACATAGAAAATATACAAATTGATATCACACACTCGATCTTGATCTACTAACATCACTTCATCCTGAATTATCCCTCTTTCTAACCATTTAATCAAATAGCCTTATTTGATTAAAGCCATCATAATTCCCCTTTTAATTAAATAAATCCCTCGATTTAATTAAATCCTTGTCTTTGTGTAATTAGCTAGGTCATTTCATCTTCCTATATTTAATTAAATAATCCATATTTTTTATTAAATCTCTAAAGTTCATCTAATTAAATTAAATAAATCAAACATTCATCTAATTTAATCTAACATCACCCCCTTTGGTTAAATAAATAAAAAATATTTATTTAACTAAGTCTAAATCATTCTCTTCTCATTTTGAGTTATTTAAATCCTAAAATCTACATAGTCAAAATGGTCAAATCAACTAATCTCCTTTAAATTAATCAAATCTTGATTAATCTTAGTCTTAATCCATCAAATCCTCTAGATTTTGCAACTTGCACATGAAAATCAATTTAATTGTTTTATAAATCATCTATTTTCATTCAAAAAAAGGCATCAAAGATGGAATATTCCTCAAATTTGAAACCTCCCCCCAAAAGGTCTTGTCCTCCAAACATGGAATTTAACATCTCTTACAAGTCCTTTTCTTGAGCCATGTGACATTAACTTCACCTTTCACCTCATCCTTCAAGCCATATTTTGAATTTGAATCTCCCCCCTCTTTGCACATTCTTCAAAACTTGCACATCCTTCATCCATTCACATGTTGACAAGTGGCATCTTGCCATTTGTTGATTCTTAGTCACACATTGCTCCATTTTGGACACTTGATGTTCTATAAATAAGAGGCTAATCTCCTCATTTTATCATCCACCATTTGAGTAAGCTTGTTATACTCAAATACATCTTCAAAGAATTTGCAAGATTCATCAAATTCATCAATGGTAGCTAGGTTATGCAGGTTTTTCATCATGGAGCACACTTGAATCTTCAACAAAGTGGATCACTATCACCATTCATCGTCAAAGCTTGCAAAGGAGTTGGGAAAGGGCCAATTTCCACATCAAATTGGCACCAACTCCCCCATAGGATCAAGAATTTACATTGCTTTCATAGGATTTAATCTCTTTTATTGATTTCTCATTGTATTGCTTTCATTTTCCTATTTTGAGCATTGATAAATGGATTGCATGGGGAATCTCTATTCTAACTTGCATTATGATCTAATTATGTGTTTTTTTATTATGTTCTTGCAGGTATAGGATATTGGTTCACATTTTGGCGCTAGGAGGGCTAAATCTCGTTTTCTAATCATGTTTTTGTCAAAAATTCTGTGCTTTTTTTTTGTCTATAGGAAAAATCCACCATTGGAAGCTCAGCGTTGTTGTTCAACACCGTTGGTTCTCCAGTGTCGCTATATAGAACCACTGAAAACTCCAAACTATGATGCCTCTGACTACGCCACTAAACCTGTCTGACCTGTGAGAATCTTTCAAAAATCTAAACTGCACCGCTGACCAAAAGGGAAACACCTTCATGCTCACTGGTTTGGTTATAGAGCGACGCTGACTGGTAAGCAATGTTATACAACATCACTGGTGAATTCAAATTGTGACGCCTTCGTAGATTGCACCGCTGGAGGGGAGTATAAAGTGAAAATTTATTTGTAGCATGTGTTTTTTTTCAAATTATGGTTCTTTTGTTTATTTTCTGCTTTTTTGACTTATGTTTGTGCAGAATCTAATTGACTTTCTTGTAGGTTGGATTGATCAAAGATGAAAAGGAAGGGAAGCATGATGATGTCATTTCATAAAAACAAGTGTTTTTAAACACTCTAGTGTTTGTTTAACACTCTTAGAGGATTCACTAGTCCTCTTAAAGAAAAATTTGTTATCTTTTTATGCTTAGGACTTACTAATTTCATTTTGGGCTTTAAAAGGAACCTTTTAAATTCTTGTTACAAAAAGACTTAAAAAGAACATTAGGACTCAAATTTACTAGAGTTTGTTTTGGGTTTAATAATTGAACAAGGAAAATTGTCACACTTACTTTGGTGCTTTAAAACGAATTCACTTTTGCTTTGTGGACTTAAAATGAACAAGTGTTCTCATTATTTTGTAATTACTTACACAAATAAATATCATCAAAATATGTATGTTCTTCTCTCGCACCTCACGACGATCTTGAGAATCAAAAGGTTTTTGGTGATATTAGGTTGTGTAAGTGATTTCCTTCACACTTCATTTTGGGATTAAAATTGAACAAATCTTTGCGAGTGTGAGTCGAACATATTGCGTGTGTTCTCCCTTTGTTTCTAAACGAAGGTTGATCAAACTATGAATATGTTTGCTTGCTTTTGTTTATCTTAGAGGGCCTGCCTTGGGGAAAAAATACTCACCCAAGGGAACGACTCAACCGGTAACACTCTAAAACCAAGAGTATTTCTAATCGGGATATAAATGTGGGTATTGGAATAAACATCAATATCATGTGGTTGGCTCCAAATAGAAGGGTAGCAATGGTCTCTCGCCTCGATGGGTCAACTCCTACAAATGGAAAGTCTGAATTAAAACCATTGTTTAAAAAAGACCAAAATCCTTGATCTACTTGTTGGTGCAAGAACGGTCGTTTTGAAGCCATCCCACATTTTTACAGCTCTTAGTAGAAATGAAAAGCATGCCATGGGAGTTTCATGGGTGTTGATGCTTGGTTGCCCCATATAAGTGAGTGTTGTGGAGGGGAACCAGTGGGGTCAAGCATCTAATCATTTTCTAAGAGTAGGCATAGCTAGACTTGTCCAAGTGGGAACTCAACAAGTAAAGTCTTTCATATCCATAGGGTTGTGCATGTTCTTGGTATCAAAAAACTTGCTTGTTCGAAAACATTGGGAAACACACATTCAACAGGAAAACCAAAATTTCAAACCCCTTAGTTAGAGAAAATACCTTTGACAAAACCCAAGAACTATTGCTTACCCTGGGGATTATGTCCTTAGAGGTTTCTAAGTAATTGGGTTTACATCTTAATTTGCTTCTACCAAGGTAAACATTAGGTAACCATTTCCTTTATTTCCTTGAATTCCACATAGCACTTTGTGGGATGAAAAGAAGTTAGTACATTGGACGTTTAGTTTGAAAATCTAATCAAGAAAGTGTTTGTGGTAAAATAAATTCACTAATCAATTGAACCCCACACATGTGCTTCTGTATCTTTTGTCTTATGGTCTTTTGAGAAAACATTGATCTTTTTGGTTTGAAGGGAAAAGCATGTTCTTCAAAACCTTGGCCTTGTAAAGAAGTCCTTCTTAGGTTCATTTAGGATCAAATCAAACACTTCATCCACCCCAAACATTTATCATCTTCATCCCACAAACAATTTTAGATCTTTGGAAACATCATTATCTAGACTTAGGTACATCCTTAAGCCAAATCAAAATCACCTTGTTTAATTAGGAGTATTAATTAGGAGTATGGGAATGCATCCTTTCTCATACCTCTAGTTAAATCAGGAAACCTTTGAACAAGTTTATCCTAAAGATCACATCCAACATATTAGGGTTTACAAGTTCATTATCCAATAAAAACCAATCAAAATCAAATCCTAAAGTCTAGCATTGATCCAAAGTTCCTAAAAAAATCAACACCCATATCATTCACCCCTTTCATCCTTCATCTCATCATTGGTCCTAAACACCTTAGAGGTCACTTTTACAACAAGGTCAAAACACAAGAGGAGCATGGAATATAAACTTCATTCATACATGAAGAGTAAAGCAAGTCAACCAAACTATCAAAGCCTTACAATGCCAATTGATTTTTGAAACTCACATTTATACAGTCCATACATGGGATCATTATCTCCTACAAACCTCAATGGTACAAAAAATGTGAGTATACCCAATCTAAATCTTGGAACAACTTTTCCGATGGTAGATTTAAATCCAAGTCCAAAATTACAAATCTATCAACCAAATACTTAATGCATGAGTCTTCAACAAAACAACATTATCCCACCAAAACCATACATGCCAAATATGAATATACCAAGTACAACTATACCAAACATGAACATTTCAAATCCACACTTGGTAAACTTTTGGATAGATATTTTTGCAAATCACATGAATGTTGTTCAAAATCCATCACACCCATATGTCCCCCTCACCTTTCATAATCCTAATGAACCATCATCATCATTTCACGCAACCCCTCAAACCTCTCTCCCTACTACCTCACAAGGAGAAGGTGACTTATTTGGACTAGGGGGCATTTTTTTTATCAAACATCGTCATTTCCCCAAGGGAGCATGCCACTCTCTTTCCCACCACTCCCACCCTTGCCATTAACATCTGTACTACCTCTTGGTTTGGGGCTACCTTTGCTACCACCACTCATCCAAAACATCCCCCTAACCATCAATCAAGGCATCATACCAAATCCTCCCCCCTTACCATCGATATCGCAACAACAGATGGAAACCATCCCCATAGCATAAGCAACTAACACATAATCTATCATCCCTCAAAACATGGTCTCTCAAGGACTAACCATATTGATCGCACCATCCACCGCTCAAATCCCAATCATCAATACGATGGTACCTCTTATCACCACAACAAGAACTATTCCAAAACCACCTTCGCCACCACCACCACCCAAACCAAACACATCAAACCAATACAACATTGTGTTGTAAGGCGCTTAACAGGCTGCTTATCAGAAGGCACTCCAACAAAAGAAAAATTGACAAGTTGCACAACTAGCTGCTTAGCAAGTTGTACAAGCTACTCAAGTTGCCCAAGCCACACTACAAGCCCAACAAGCACAAGCCCAGACTCAAGTGTAAGTGCAAGCTCAAGCCCAATACCAAGCCCAACAAGCAAATGTTGTTCAAAATCCCAACAAAATGTTAACGATTCCATATATTGATCCAAGTCAACGATCACATGATCAAGACCTATCCATCAACGAGCACATGGAAGATGTTTCTACCTCATCTGAAGATCAATTCAACATACATCAAGAGTCATTTTTTGATCATGATAAGAATCCCTCAACAATATCTGACAATGATCTATTTCAAGGAGTGTTAACATTATTTGATCTTGTAATCAACAATCCATCGACCAATGATCATGTTGAAAATTTCTCTACATGACCTAATGAGTTAGAAGACATATCTCAAAAATTTATTCTAAAGCATGATCAACATCTCTCACCAAAGTCTAGCAATGGTCCTTTCCAAGACATATTGACATCCTTTGACCTCATGATTTCTGATATTGAGGGAATCTTCAACTCAACACTTGATCCAAATTCACTCAAAGATCAAGAGGATATTGAGCCACTTCCTATGCATAATGAATATATCCAAGAACCCTTTGTAAGCAATCCATCCTTTGAAATTCACCCATGTCAAGAACTTGATCCAAAGCATGTCAAAAGAAATTCTGAAATCATTCAAGATCAAGAATTTGTATCCCCAAGTTACTACAATATTCTAATGGATACTCTCCTATCTATACAAGATGATCATATCCACATAGCACATACTCCTCAATATACTCATGAGATGATTTCTTTGGATGGACACATAGATAATCTTCATTCAGAATATGATTCCTTTACTACTAACATTATTACACAAAAAGAGCAGGTTATCGATTCCTACAGTCAAACTAAGTTGTTAACATCAGAATCAGATATATCTCAAATTCAGACTAAGGACATCATGTATGAAGATATCCAACATTATCCACCCAAAGAAAAAGGTCAGACAAAACAAGATATTCTAGAGCTAGCAGAGCAACAAATGGAAATAATGTCATCTACAGTAAACATTTATCAGAGAAGGATTATTGAACAAGACATTTCAAAACAGACATAATCAAGGAACAAAGGTGCTACTACCACCATACTGGGGGCAACTATGTCTCAAGCAAACGTCAACATAGGGAGCACAAAGAGTCCTTATGATGAAATTGATGCCAATACTACAACTAGCCACATCATGAATCTTCATCCACCCATCACCCCATCCATGAATTGGGACCAACATCAAAAGAAAGATTTGAATCAAAGCATAAGGAACATTATCAAAGAAGAAGAAGAAAGGAAGCATAATGGACAAGTCAAATACACATGGATACTAAAGAATACAAAGAAAGATTATCCTTATCAAACTCCATCAGTCAAAGAAACTATGGGGAAAAATAAAAAAATGGAAAAGTATCCATCAAAGATGTCCACAAAAGAAAAATAAGGCTTCACAAGTGACGTACAAAGCATATCAAGCAGTTGGTACCAATTCCATGGACACTTCCATATCCACCCATCATTCCTCATCTTCCCAAGTTTGGAGAGTCAAAGGTTCCAAACTGTCAACCAATCCATCTTTTATCCCTAAACACACTACATCCATGCTTCCATGCATGATATCCAATTCTCACATTGACCATGTATTGGAAACCACCCTTCATCGTAAGGTTTAAGAAGGAACTCTACTGCGATGTGCGCACAGAGACAAAGTTAACTTTAGTATCAATACAACAACTCAAGAATCTCAAAAGTTGCATTCAACTACACATATCTTGGCAAAAAAACTTCTTCAAGCAAGATATCCATGGCACATTATGACAAAAGCATCTACATCGACACCACCAGGTGGTTCAACATGAGCTTAAAATATTTCCAAAAAAAAAAAAAAAAAAAAAAAAAAAAAAAAATCCAAAAATTAGAAAAAGGATTGAAAACAGTAAAGAAAAAAATCGTCCTCCAGTGAAAACCACTACGGTGGTGCTTTGGACAAGTACCATGATGAAAACCTGGCAAACAGGCGTCATGTGTAGAATTGAGCATCTGCATGTGCTATTTCAAGTGAAAGCATCTCATCCCATCCGTAATAAATCTAGCATTCCATCCATCTTAGCCATAATAAATCCATTCATCCATGAACCATTTATCCAATCCATCTTTATCCATCTACATCCATAGTCCAAATTATCTTGACCTTGATGAAATTTTGGTGCACACTTTACACTTGCTTATGGTAGACATCTTGACATGGGTCATTTTCATTGATCCTATCCTACCCAGTATTATCTGATCCATGAAGCATTATCCAAAAGAACATCCTATGTTCGAACACCTTATCTTATTGCAAGATAATTGATATCCTTCCATCCATACACCTATCCAAACATCCACCCATGACATTCCATACATTGCTAGACACTGGGGGCAGATATTTACATCTTGCTTCGGGGATAAATCTTGGTCTATATCTTCCAACTTATGTGGTGATTTGAACATTGGCAAACATAAAATCAAATTGGTCAAAGCATTTGTGAGCCAAAATCCAAATCACTAGCCCATGGTATATTTTGACGAGAAGACATTTCTTATCAATCTTCATCTTTCATCGAACATCAATCCAAACAATCAATATCAATCACATCTAATGTGTGCTTCAACGTCACATCAAATCATTCAAACAACTTTTGTTCCAAATCAAGCTTCATCAATCATGATCAATCAAATCCAATCAAAAAATCATCATCTCGGGGTATCCTTGTGTTTCTTAACACTATTCTTGCATTGTTGTGTATCCTTAACAATGTTATCCAAATCAATCCCTCATCATCTTGGGATATCCATCCTAATCCTTGTGTTGCTTAACACTATCCTTGCATTGTTGTGCATCCTCAACAATGTTATCATCATCAATCAACCTTATCTTGGTTTTCAACAAAATCCAAAAACAAAGCATTGATATCATCA
>VDFB02270651.1:276750781-277089540 GCA_007258455.2 Sequoia sempervirens
TGGTAGTAAAATCCATGAGCCACATCCAAATCATTATTTGGATACTACTCAAACCCAATTTTTTGCTGATTTTGTACGAAATTTTCTGAAATTAAAATATGTCAAAGGTATTTTGAAATGCTAAAGCCTTTTTATGTCAAAATAAATCACACACGCACTACTTGTTGTTGTAGAGTACATATTGAGTTTTATAACCATTATGATGTTTATCGACGTATATGTGTAGATATGCATACTGAAAATGTTTTGCAGGAATGTAACATAAGGCCTCCACCTAAATCCTCAAGGGAATTCTTATCTTCCATTTTATGTGAAAGAGAGGATGGTCAAAAATTTTACAAGTCATGTTTGGATGGAACATGTGATAATTGTGGTGGCATGCAACATTTTCCAATTTTCCAACACATGGCTAGTACACACACAATTGGAGACAAAATTGTCGAATTTGGAAAATACAAGATAGTGGCCTACAATATAAAAGATGGGAAAGAAGCAAAGAAGTGTGAATTGGTTAGTGATAAGATTCTAGTATATCAATTCATGGGAATTTTTCGTGATTAGGTGGTGTATGAGTATGCAAGGAATACACATAGAGCTCAATGGTGGGACTCATAGTTCAAGTTATGCAAGGACACATTTCCACTTCACAACATCATTTCAGTTGTTGACTTCGCGGAGAACTACACACTATAGGCACAAAACAAGGTGCAATCACAATACTACAACTCCACATAGTTTTCTATATTTGTGCATATAACATTCATTCATGAAAATGATAGTACAGAGGATAACAGGAAAGTATTGAGGGAGTATCACTTTTACATCAGCGGTCATCGCACACATTCTACCGAGCTTGTGTAAGGTTGCTTTCAGATGTTCTATGTTGATTTGGCTAGCAGGGGCATATCATTCAATCAACATATCATATGGTCAAATAACTGTACATCCCAATTGAGGAACACCAGAATGTTTTACTGGTTGAGTAGGATGCATAGGATCAGTGGTTTTCAACATATGTGGAACTTCTCAGAGGCCAGACATGGAAAATGGGAGCATGAAGGAGCAGGTGCATGTATCAAAAGAGCCCTAGCATGAGAAGAGTTAAAGTACAAAGACAATGTAAAGTTGATAGATAAAAGATCAATTGTCGAGTGGTGCAATCATGCAATGGGTCAAGGTAGTCAAGGTAATTCTTTAGTTTATATATTTTTTCATTTAGTAGATGATACTAACATTACAAAATATGAGGATTGTTGTACACTAACAGGATTGAGTGAGCTACACTCTTTTAGAAGCTCCAATGCAGGTACATGGACTATCCATACGCAAAAGATGGCATGCTTTTGTTTTGCATGTACACTTCAAGCATGGAATGATTGCGAGTCAACAAAGTGGGTTGACGAATGGTCTGTAAGAATTCTAACCCCACTTGACACTTATCAACTCCCGACGGCTCTACAAATCACGAAGATGCAATCATCTGTTGACTTTGATCATGTATCGGACCTTTTAGAACCAAGTAATATATCTTACTTATAGGTTTTATTTTGATGTTCATGAAATACATCTAACAAGATGACCATATCAATGCAGGGCATGCATATTCAATGATTGTAGATGAAGACAATGAAGAGGGTACAAATTATTACCTGTGTTGTTGTATCGAGGCCATAAAGAAATTGGAGGCCCCAGTTATAGATGGAGAAAACATAGAATATCTTATAGGTTCAGTGGTTGTTACTGGAACATGGCTTAGAAGGTACCCAGTTAAGAATGTTTTAGTTTGGTTGTTTGAGGACTTTGACATGCATTGGAAGATTCTTCACTACTTGAACCTTGTTGTCGCCACCAACGTTCATTTGATCAAATATAAGGGCAGACCTGCGAACAAGAACTTGTGGAAAGTGTGTGAGTCTGACCATGAGGAAATACTTGACACAATAAAGAGTAGAGAAGACTTAGATGGTTCCTTGGATTGATTGGTAAGTATGCACATTGAATTTGTAAATTCATGTTATTGATCATTGCTTTATTTCAAGCATTTAAGTTTGATTGTATAAGGGTTTGCAAAATTGCATTAATGTAGATATGCAAAATGATGGTTATATGCTTCTCTCTATTTGGTGTAGGGGCACCAAGCTTCAGTGGTTGTAATTAGGGTGATGAAGTCTTGTTTTGGCTTGGATAAAGTCATATAGACCATTTCTTGATGTAATCAGTCTATTTTAGTGGTTTTTAGTGAGTTAGAAAGTTTTAGTTGCAAATTTGCTAAATTAGTGCAAAGTGTCATTTTTCAAATTTTGATGTGCAAGAAATGCATAGTCGGGAAGTTGAACGGTCAAGGAAGGCCAAAGGTCACTTGTGGTGTTGGTTTTCTTTGTAAATCTAAGTTTGTTTTTCTCTTTTTTAGTGTTGCAACAATCAATTACATGAGCCCGTACTAAAGGGAATTGAATAAAAGTGTTTTTATTTGGGTAGAGGGATGTGTTAGCCATGTTTTGGTTTTTGTGGCATTGAAATCCATCTTTTTTTGAGCTCTTAGGGTGGATTTTACTGTAGGCAGGTCTGGAAGTCTAAATTTCAAGTTTTGAGGTCATCAAGTGATTTAATGGCTCATTCCCACATAATGTATATATTGTAGCTCAGTGGAATGAGTCCATTAGGTTGGGAATAGGTTAGAAGATGATTCTTAGAGTAGGGGAGATCATTTTGGAGTCATCACATGTAGCCTTGGGTGTGAAAATGTGTGATTTTGAGTGAATTTGAGTGGTTTTAGAGTGTGAATGGATGAAATCCTTTGGGTCAGTCATTTGTGAGTCTTTTGAGCATGTAAAAATGTCATATGGTATGTTTGGGGTGTTGGATATGAGAGTTAATTGTGGGAAGAGTGATTTTCAATAAGGCTCCTTGGAAAACCTAGGTTTGGTGGCTTGAGAGTGAGGGTTTAGTGGATTGGTAGCTTGGTGAGTAGTTGGAGCTCTAAAAATTATGAAATCTTAAGTTTGGTAACCTATTTAATGACTTTCCATGGTGCTTGACTTGATTGTAGGTGTTTGGGAAGGTGTCTCTTTGGAAAAGAGGCCTAATTGGCCTAGTTGCCCCTACAATACAGTGGGATTTTGGAGAATACAATGAAAAAACCATATCCAGGCTTCCTGTTACCTTATCACCACTTCAAATACCCTTTTTTTAAGCCTACACATGCTTAATAACTCTTAATATTATGCTGCCCCCAAACTTCACCCACTTTTAGTCTCTAAAACCTCAAATTTCCATTAAAAAATGTACTTCTCTCAACTAGGGCTTCATGCCCAAACATACACATGACCTCCCTAGTCCTTGAAAACCTTCAAACACATCAAACCCCACTATATTTCACTAAAACCAACTAGTTCTATCCTTCTTCAAAAAAAATTCTTCAATCTGCTACTTCAACCCATGTCTTTTAGGCCTGAATTCGTGCATTATATACTTGCTTGTCATTTGAATTGTCATTAATGAAATTATATATGAACTTATATGTTTATCTTATTTTCCTCTTGTAGGATTAGGTGTTGAAACACCTTAGGTAGGAGGTGTTAAAACACCTGAAGGAGATAAAGAAAAAGAGATGCCTAAAGAGCTATGTGTTTATTTTATTTTGTGTTTGGTAAATATGTTCCTATTACTGACAATTGTATGCTAACTTGTATCAATTTGATGTTTTTTTTCACATATATAGATTGACATTGCAAAAGTTGGTATGATTGGTTCTTTGAGAGGGGCATATTCTAGGACTCGTGACAGTTTGAAGAGACGCATATATGAGGTAATCAAGATTTCAATTTTGGAGTTCAATTATAATTCAATGTATATTGATTTTGATGTTAATTATTCGATTTTAAATTATATAATATAACTAATCTCAATTGTGGTTTGATTTTTTCTTGTGCAGTTACCTACAGAGCCAAAGAGTGCTTCAAAGAGGCTCATTTTGATGATCCACCAGTAGTTTAGGATGAGATAGAAATTTTGGAATGTATATTTTGAATAGATATCAAGATGGCATATGCCACATTTTGTAAAACTTCTTTGAGTTGGCGTTAATGCCATTTTTTTATATGGACATACACTTGATTATTGGATAATTTGATATATAGAAGTTGAGAATCAAAATAATTTGTTCATCATGTGCATGTTTAAACTGTTCAAAAATTTAATCTTGAGCAACGGTTAAATATCAATGTACAATAGCATAAAAAATAATGGTTATATTATATAGTTGATAATAAAAAATAATGAATAATGGTTAAATTATATCATATATTGCTTAGTTTCAAGGGGGGTTTATTGGTTAAATTACCTCACCTCCAGACCTTTCCTCACTATTTCAATGCCTCCAACACCTTCAAATATGTCTTCCCTTGCTTAATTAACTCTTACAAAGTGCTTCCCCAAGTGTTTTCCATCACTACCTACTCTTAACCTCCAAATTTCACTCAAAACACACATTCTTGACAACTAGGCATCATGACCAAACCCCCAAATGGCCACCTTTGCTCCTGAAATCATGCACACATGCCCCCTACACCTAATTATGCCATTCCACCAAGTTACAATAGAATACAATGGGTGGAAAAGACATTTGGTGGAAATTTCCATGCTACCCCTATGGAAAAAGCATGAATTTAGGCCTTAGAGGCATAGCTTGAAGTAGCAGATTAAAGCAATAGTTTGGAAGAAGGTTATAACCTAGTTGTTTTAGTGTTATCAGGTGGATTTTTATGTGATAGAAGGTCTGCAAAGGAAGGGTAGGTCATTTGGATGTTTGGGCTTGAAGCCCTAGTTGAACAAAGAGTGAAAATGGGTGAAATTGAGAAGTTTTAAGAAGGAAATGTGTGAGAACTTTGAGGACAGCATAATTTGAAGGTGAATTAAGTTTGTGCAAGGTGAAATAAGAGTGTTTGAAAATATTTTGAGGTTGAATGAGGTATAGAGATGGGTTTTTCAATAAACACCTGCTCATTTGGTGAAAAATGAGGGTTTCATGAAAGAGGGTCTTAGCAAGCGAGTTTTGACTCAGTGGTTGAAGAATTTGTGGTTTTGGAGGTATTTTGAGGACTTTCCAATGGTATTTTGAGTGGGAAGCAAGATTGAAGGAGCGTTCCTTTGTTAAAGTGGGCTAATTGGAGCCCCTTTTTGAGCGTTCAAGGTCAGTTTGATGGTATGGTTCCAAAGTAAGTACATGTGATTCTATGATATGTTTAAAAGTGACCTAATGGGTTCCTGAAATGGTAGTTTTTTTGTGGCTTTGAGTGGTTTCTTCAAAGTTGTGAGAGGAAAACCTAGGTTGCACACCTACAAGACTGAACAGTGAAGTTGAGAAGAGTCACCCTTGTTAGGGTTTGAAGGTTGGAAGTTTGATTTCTTCAAGTGAATTTGAGTTTGGATATTTGTGGACCTCCCTTTCATTGCATCACAAAGGACCTTATTCATGACCAAAAACATTAAGACACCCTAAGCACTAACTGGTGTAGGAGCACCAAGAGCATTTTATTTAAATGTTGACAATTGAGGTCTTTTGGTTGTTTAGGGGTATTTGAGTCTTTTTTTTTCAAAAAATAAGGTCATTTAGACCATTTTATGATGTAAGGAGTCCTTTTATAGGTCTTTAGGTGGTTCGAAGGTGTAAGTTGCAAAATATTGCAAAAATTGCAAAATTGTGTAAAAGTTGTCAAAATTGCAACTTATTGTCAAATGGTGGAAGTTCAAGAGTCATATTATTGTAGTTCATGGGGAAAGAAGTTGGAAGTTGTTTAGTCATATTTAGGAATGGTCCTCTTTCACACTGAACATGCATAATTGCTCCAAGCTACATTCAACTGGCAGAATCCCTTAAAAGTCCAAAGTGCAAAATGGCTGCAAACTTCAACATGCTCGTATTTTGACACCATGATACTTAGAAACTTCTCATCTGAGCCTATGAGATCATGTTGCCCCTCTACAATAAAATCTCTTAGTTTTCGCTATCTCGGAGGCCTTTCCCTGTGGTGGCGAATTCTTTTTTGGGGAAAAAGTTGTCAAATGCAAGTAGTTGAAAGTTACAAAGTGGTGTAACTTTTATTCTGCAACTCGTGTGACCAAACAGACTGTTCCAATGCATTTGGGTGCGTATGTTTTCGCTAGGCATGGTCCTCTTTCACACTGAAACATGCAGAATCGCTCTGAGCTACATTCAACTGACAAAATCCCTTAAGAGTCCAAAGTGCAAAATATCTGTAAACTTTAGCATGCTTGTATTAAGACACTGTGATGCTTAGAAATTTATCATCTGAGCCTATAGGATCTCCTTGGGCCCCTCTACAATAACCTCTCTCAGTTTTCACTATCTCGGAGGCCTTTTCCTGTGGTGGCGAATTCTCGCTTGCAGAAAAAGTTGTCAAATGCAAGTAGTTGAAAGTTGCAAAGTGGCGCAAATTTCATTCTACAACTTGTGTGACCAAATGGATTATTCTGACGTGTCTGAATGGGTACATTTATGCTAGGCATGGTCCTCTTTCACACCAAAAAATGTAGAATCGCTCCAAGCTACATTCAACCGGTAGAATCCCGTAAGAGTCCAAATTGCAAAATGGCTACAAACTTCAACATGCTCGTATTCAGACATCATGACGCTTAGAAACTTCTTGTCTGAGCCTATGAGATCAAGTTGGGCCTCTCTACAATAACCTCTCTCAGTTTTTGCTATCTCAGAGGCCTTCTCCTGTGGTGGAAAATTCTCTCTTGGGAAAAAAGTGGTCAAATACAAGTAGTTGAAAGTTGCAAAGTGATGCAACTTTATTTTGCAACTTGTGTGACCAAACAAACTATTTTGGCACATCCGGGTGGGTAATTTTATGATATTCATGGTCCTCTTTCACACCGAAACATGCAGAATCGCTTTGAGCTACATTCAACCGACAGAATCCCTCAAGCATCCAAAGTGCAAAATGGATGCAAAATTTATCATGCTCGTATTCGGACACCACAACACTTAGAAACTTCTCATCTAAGCCTATGGCATCATTTTGGGCCCCTCTATAATAACCTCTCTCAGTTTTCACTATTTCGGAGGCCTTTTCTCATGGCGGTGAATTCTCGCTTGGGGAAAAAGTGGTGAAATGTAAGTAGTTGAGTGTGTAAAAATGACTTTTTAGCTATTCCACCCATTGTATCCTATTGTAACTTAGTGGAATGGTATAATTAGGGGTAGGGAACATATGTGCATGGTTTCTAGAGCAAGGGAGGCAATTTGAGTGGTTTAGTGTGATGCCCTAGTTGGCAATTTGATGAGTTTTAGTGAAATTGACTGGTTTAAGAGTGGAAATGGTTGAAATCCTTTGGGGAAGTAGTTTGTGAGTGAATTTTATGCATGTTTGATGCTTTGGAAAGGTGTTATGAGTTGTGGGAATATGATTTTCAATAAACCCACCCTAAACTTGCTAAAAATGAGGGTTTTGTAAAAGTGGGCTTAAAGGAGCAGTTCTCAGGTTAAAGATTGTGGATTTGGAGGTTTTGTGGTTTGGTAAATGACTGTCTATAGTTATTTGGGATGGGAAGATAGTTTGGAGTACAGTTGCTTTGAAAATTTGGCCTAATTGGCCAATCGAGTATATCTCCTTGGTGTTGTCCTTTCAAATCAAGACCATCAGGGTTTCAAATACCCATCAAGGTACTCAACAACATACCATAGCCACTCAATAGGTTACTTTGATACAACTCTCTCAAATCAGACTTTTCACACCAACTAAGCCTCAAATTAGGTCACTTTTATAAAGGGAATCTACCTTAAACTTTCCCTTTCACTCAAAATTCAATTAGGTAGCTCTCTAAAGGTTACCAAACCAAAGATTCCACAATTTGTTCTCAGACATCCACCCTCCAATATACCTAAACTCAAAACCCTCTTTTATAGCCAAAAATCAAGGGTTTTAATGGAAATCACATTTCCAGACCTCAATCAAAGTTTCCACCACCTCAAACCAGTCTAAAAACCTCTGTAAATACTTAATTCAACAAGAAACAATTCCACCTGAACCTATTTCACTCATTACCATATCAAAACCTCTCTTTTCCACTTGGAAAAATATAATTTTCCACTCTAGGGATTCATGCCCAACACATTTTCAGGCCTCCCCTGCACTCTCTCAACATTCCCTCACTTGTTTATTGATGTTGCAGTCCCATTCCATAAGTTACAAGAGCCACAAAAAGTGGAATGGGTCAATTTTACATTTTAAAGGCTACAAACCCTTAAAATAGGGTATAAAACTAGTCACAAATAATTTGCTCAAACTTACACCAAATCCACTATTGGATGCTCAAATAAAATACAATAAGTGGCCAAATCACACCTTAAAATGAATTCAAAACAGATTTAGAACACTATGCAGTTGTACGGGCCATACAATCACTGCAAACTAAGAAAATATAGAATAAAGTGGAGAAAAACAAAGTATTATTAATGTTCCAATCTTCCAAATCTTCAAAAATCCAACTTACATTGATGGTTTCCACCTTATTTATTATTTTTCCCTCCAAAATAACTGTCCTAATTCCTACAACTTCCTTTTGAAATGCTATGACCGTTTACCTTCCCTAAAAATGCAATCTTGCAACTTTTTAGCAACTTTACATCTTTTTTCAATATTTTGCACTTTTTGCAAACTTGACCTTCTAAACATATAGATATCAACTAAAATGACACATTACAATAGAAAATGGTCTCATTGACCTTATTTTAGACAAAAGACCTCAAAACCTAAAGCCTACTCCTCAAAACCTTGAATTGACAACTTCTATTCAATGGTGCTCCTGCACCAAAAAATGTGGTAGCATAGAAAAGGCAGTGAACTCTTTGAAAAAATGCCTCAAAAAAATTAGGTCTCATGGTGATGGAATGCCATGAAAATCAAAATCAATTTGATTGTCATGGAATTCCATCACCTTGAGAGCACATTTCTTTGAGGCATCTTTTCAAATAGTTCACTACCTTGTCTATGGATTGTCATGGCATTCCATCACCACATTTATTCGATGCATTTTTTCAAACACTTCATTGCCTTGTCTATGCTATTTCTTACTATTATTCTTTTGATATATTTTGTCCAACCATCCATAGCTTGTTCAAAAGCACTTGTTTTAGGCTTTTAGCCATAGCAACATGGTAGTGAATTGTTTGACAAGATGCTTTGGTAGACATGTATGAAAAATGTGGTAACATAGACAAGGCAGTGAACTATTTGAAAAAATATCTCAAAGAAATATGGTCTCATAGAATGCTATGATAAGAAAATGCAATTGGCAGCTGCTCCTAGTTATTAGTTATGCAATGTGAAATAATTGCATAACTGCTTAGGTTGACTTTGTAGAAACTATATTGTAATTGAAATTTTTCCATCTATCAACATCTAGTTATTAGATATGCAATGTGAAGTAATGCTTTGACTTTGAAAGATGTGCAATGCAATGTAATCAACGATTTGAATATAAACTGTAAAAATCTATTTTTTACAATTTATTAGTTAAAATTTTATTTTATTTTCTCTCTATATCTCTATATGCTATGGAAATACCTTTCAATTTCAAAATTTTTTATCTCTTGTTCTACAATTTTTTACATTTTTTTAAATATGATTTTTTCCCTATTTTTTCAAAAACTCTTATAGTTTTGGTTTGTCAAATTTTTCCCCAAAAGATTTTTGCTGCTATGCATTGGAAGCATGAAGCATACACGTGAATACACACAATATACATGAAATATACATGTGAATAAGTGAAGCATACATGTGAATAAGTGAGGCACAAGTAATTGAAGCATTCCAAAGGATACAAACCACCAAGAATGGAGCTTATTTACGCAATACGCTTTAGATGGGGCTTATTGAGCAATTGACAGTAATTAATTAAGCATTAGATGTAAACAAAATCCATACCTAAAACATTCAAGCATACAATATACATGATACGCATGATAACATCATTCAAGAATGGAAGTAGCAAAATAAGATTTTTTCTAATCAAAAATTTGTAAGGCTAT
Organism: Sequoia sempervirens; assembly: GCA_007258455.2. Taxonomy (NCBI): domain Eukaryota; kingdom Viridiplantae; phylum Streptophyta; class Pinopsida; order Cupressales; family Cupressaceae; genus Sequoia; species Sequoia sempervirens. The sequence goes on from VDFB02270651.1 coordinate 276,760,839, forward strand.
ACAATGCTATATATTGATAAAAGTATATACAATATATCCAAAAAATCCATACAAGCTTAGTACAAAGGAGCCATATGGACATAAAATGTCATGTATATATCGATAGTACAAAACATATGTTCCAAAATGCCACATAGGCATACAAAAAATGACCCTAATACATAGTCATTTCCCTCTAGGGGAAGGAAATAGATCCCATGTTGCCTTCAAAATTTGGCTAGATGGAGTGACTGTTGGTTCTCTTATCTTTCGAATATGCTTGCTAGTCCTCCTCTCTTCACTCTAGACCTTCAACTGATACAATAAAAAGTAAAGATGTTAATACATAGAAATTGAATTGTGGAATGACATATAACAAAATATAATCACTTACTGCATACATATAGTCATCATGCACATTTACAGCATTACCATGTGATATGGAGTGACACCACCTGTAGCAACCATCAAGATAGAAATTAAACTACATAAAAGTATCGTGAAAATTTTCTATAATAGACCATAAAAGATTAAATATAATGTCAAATCGACTAATCTATTGCATACCTCTCTCAATGGATCAAAATTGGCTATTGTTGCAGCAACTCCATGGTCCATTGTGCCACCAACATCACCAGGGTTGTCTAATGTCATCAACTAAAAATTAAACAACATATCTAACATCAATATAAAGAAGTTCAGGTAGTCCCTTTATAACTGTCATAAATGAAAGAGTAAATCGTTGGCCTCAGTTGAGACTACAATATAGTGCTTATAGATCACATAATGGTGAAAGTACTAAGTCCACTGGGATAGTCCAAACTCTTGCAAATGCCAAAGTTCAGTGTTCATTGAGATTCGTATTGCATATGTTGATGAACTAATGTTAATGAGGGCATGCTGTCAACATAGTGATAATGCCACAATGAAGTTCACATGAATGAAGTGAGGATTACTATATTACTAGTAGCTTTCAAAGGGATAATGGAACATACGATGAATTACGACGTGTCTAGGGTTTTACTATAGAACATGAAGTTGGTTGTTGAGATGTGCAATAGTAATGGAGAAGACAACTATGGTCAATATTGAGTGGAAGAAAATTTATTTCTTCTAATAGTGTATAGGATAAAATTTGGATGGAGGTGCTATAGCATAGAGGGGATAAAGAGATAAGACCAACAAGGGATAATGGAACATATGGTGAAATAATAGAGGGTATAATGGGATGGGAGTCAAATGCGATAATGGAATATGGGATAGATTAATGGGATGGGCTAGGATGGGATAACAAAATATAGCGTGAACTATTAGAGGTTAATGGGATGGGATTGGGAGGGAATAAAGGAACATAGTGTGAATTAGGGAAAGATAATGGGAAAAGACCAAGAGGGGATAATGGAACATAAGGTGAAATAAGAGAGGGCAATGGGATGGGAATAGAAGGGATTAATGGAACATAGGATGGACCATTATAGATTGATGGGATAGGCTAGGATGGGATAACAAAATATAGGGTGGACAATTAGAGGTTAATGGGATGCGATTAGTAGGGAATAATGCAACATAGGATGAATTAGGAGGTTTCTAGGGTTTAACTATAGTACACAAAGTGCGAACTTGACATGTGTGTAGCAATAATAGAGAAGAGTTATCTAGGATGAAATGTGGATAAAGATGGTATAACATAGAATGGATAAAGGAACATAGTGTGGAACATAGGGGATCATGGAACATCTAGGGTGAAATAATAATGGGTACAATAAGATGGGAGTAGAAGGGCATAATGACACATAGCATGGACTAGAAGATATTAGTGGGATGGGCTAGGAGGGGATCATGGAAAATAGGGTGAACTATTAAATGTTAATGGGATGGGATTATGAAGGAATAAATGAACAAAAAGTGAATTAGGAGAAGGTAATGTGACACGATCAAGGAATACAAATGCAATGTTTGTGTTTCTCATCAATTTTTTAGATTTGTATACGCAAAATTATGAAAACTAGCTAACATTGTTTTACAACACCATTAATGAATAAAGGCTACCTAAGTGAAAGTTGTTTGAGAAAAAGAATCACGATGTGTGGAGGTCAAAGGTCCACCAGGAAACTGTTTGAAATCCAAAGCATGTTATGAGACAAACATTCAAATATAACATTCAATTGTTCAAATGCAATGATAATATCTTTAATACTAGTTGCATACCTGTGGACTCATCGTCAAGAACGAATAAGGGTATGTAGGAATGGAACATGTCTCATGAACAGTCCGACCCTGAAATTTCATCATATCGAAATTCTACTAATTTAGTTATTCTTAAATTTCAAAATATAATTTAATAAACAATATTAAATGAACTTGCTAAATTTTACCTAAGTGTCAATGTTGAATGTATCATTCAACAAATCATTTGTGAAATCCATTGCCTCTACAGCTGATGTAGGATGTGTAGCTGCATCACGCACACTCTGATAATCGTACCTGCAAATAACACCAGAAGCGCCACTATGGTGGGGTGGAGCTCGGGGCCTACATGTCTCCTCCACATTAGGCTCTACTAGAGGCCTCATACACTATAAAATGGTCTAGGTGAGTGAGTCAATCGACTCCAGCGTGTCCACCTCTACACTATCCTTAACAATGGAAGGAACAACGACATGCTCTACCATGGGTGTGGCCAAGGGTCTCGGTGCCAATTGTGGATTATGTCGTGAAACAGGTCTATCATGTGTGGAGTCCCCACCTCTACCTTGAAAGTCCAAGATGTCAAAATAGTTTGGCATTTTATTGAGGAAAAAATCACAATAGAGTTTCCTCAAAAATTATTGTGGTACCTCATGGTTATTGCATGGAGGTTGGTCAAATACCATCCACCACCACTCCCAAAATTTATTTTTAATTAACTCATGGTGGTACCAATGGATGGGGAACCTCCTGCATGCATGAGACAAAGGTGTATTGTTTCTCGGGTTTGTAAATAGGGCACACAAGTCAGCTTTGCTAATTTTTTGTTTTTTGACATCTGCATATGACAAACCACTAGCATAAATTGTCTCATCTCATGCCTCTTATTTGACAAAAAAATTATTTTTTGGTTCATTTCTCGTACATAAGTTACAATTGACTTCAATGATTCAGCAATCCCTCTCCTATAAGGGTGGGTTTCGACATGCTTGGTTAATCTTCCAATTAATTGTTCAATGTCTCTTTTATTGTTTTCAATTTGATTTAGAATATTTTCTTGTGTTCCTTGAGGATTCCTATGAATTGATGGAGGGGTTTCAGGTTGTTCTTGTATAGGAGGCTCTTCATGAGGGGGTGATTGTGAATTCTCAATGTTTCGAGGTGGAGATTCATTCCCTAAGAATTAGAACAAAGTTTTATTATAAAAACCTATTTCAATTTGCATTCTAAATAAAATTTGAAATAAATAGAATAAAAATACATACCTTTTCGCAATCTTTCACCTCTCTAATGTGTTGGCGGCATCCTCGTGAAAAATCACAAGCTAAGGATGCAAATAATGGATGATATTTCGCGAGCGCGAGTTGCAGACCTCAAATCCTCCAAGCCAAGCCACAGGTTGAAGTGAAATGAGGGTTTGAAACATGTGTTTTGGTTTTAATTAACTTTTTACATTTGGTGCATGCCAAATGGCCAATTTTGACCTTTTTTTGCGAATTTTTCCAATTTGGCACCAAAATTGTGTCACAGATTGGTGCACTTACCCATGTAATAATTGATATTGATAAATATCTATAATTATCAACTTCGCTTATAATAATCATTAGTAGAGGATGAATTATAGTAAACAGATTTGATATCCATGAAACATTCTTAAGTATTGAATAGTTGTTTTCGGTATCTATTAGTTATGTATAGATACAAATTTATTAGTTATAATGTTAATGTTGGGTTGTAATAATTAAATACCTTTTGAATTATTTTTCAAAACCAATAAGTTTTCCTATTGAAACGGTTAACTTCATAGCCCAATATATATATATTTATTTGAGTGAGAACTAGAATCTTTAATCATAAGAGAGAAATAGAGTGGAACAAAACCATAAGGATTATATTATGGTGGTAGGAACCCACGTATATTCTTGATCATTAAATGATTTATTCTAGGTGAATGACCTTTCATTAAGTGTATCCTATTATTGAATGAAATAACCTAGTGGTTGATATTAAAAGAAAGCACTAAGAAAGGGTGAATTGAGATTCTTGTTATGAGTTAAACATTACCGTGGTGCATTCTTACTTTAATTTATATTCCTAGAATTATTAATTGGATATCAACAACATTGACCCTTGATGGTTAAAAATTAGTTCTTGTGTAAAAGAAGAGCAAGAAGCAATATTAAATTAATTATCAATTGCACACCTGTATCCTTGACAAGTATTTAAGCAATGAAGGTTGTAACACTAGCACTTCCTCATAGAATAGGGAGTGTTTTGTACTAAGTATCTATTGCATTTTTACTTGTGATGAATGACTAGAATGTCATGTCCTCAGAGTATTATCTTACTGATGCTTGCCATTAGCGTTATTGAAGAATGTCAGGAATAAATCAATAGAAGGATTTTAAAACATGTGTGAAGGCTAAGGGCAATGAATCTTAATTCCATGAAGTGATTGTAATAGATATGTATGCATGGTTACGTTCTTAATTCTACAACACCAAAGTAGATTATATGAGTGATTAATTTTATAAGAACGTGTACACATATTTATATATGAAAATATGCACCCATAAATACATACATGTGATACACCACCTTTATTTATTTATTGCACATTCAATTATTGTTGAATTCCCTATATATCCATAAATAATGAAGATTGAAATTAATATTTTTGTAAGTGCTTGTGAGCATTTCCTGACAATGTTGGCATTAAACATTTATTTCATATGTAAGGATAGTGCTTAATGAAATTTGAAGATGTTTTTCTTGTAAACATATGTGACTGATAAATGAACTTCAATATGTACCATTGATATGTGTGGCATTCATGACATATTAGTTGAAGCTTGTCACTCAAAATTCCATTACTCTTATTAGTTTTTCTTTGCTAGTATTCCTCGTGATGGGTCATGTATTCTTCTTGCAGGACGAATTCTAGAGAAGTGTATAACTTTGTGGTAGGGTGGAAATGTGCTCCAACAGTGTTCGCACCCATTGGAATCGACAAATAATTTTGGAAATTGAAAGAATCCTGTCAGGAAGGTCCAAGTTTTAGTATATTGTATATTCTTGTACTTGACCTTGAGGTCTTATGTAAGGAATACATTCCTTTTTGTATGCCATAATGTTGGTACTTGTACTCAATTATCTTGTTATTAAGAATTCCTCAGATATATATGTGTATATTTAATTGTACACATGTCATTTTCAAACTCTTGATGATGTGTAATTGGTGTCATTAATTAAAGTTCAATCCATGGAGATCATTACAAAGATAATGCATGCATGAAATGAAACAAAGTCACCTTGAACATCGACTCTTGATATGGTTGTTTCCCTGAGACTTTGATTGCATAACCTTGATATTGCCTTGATCTTGATCTTGATATGACATGGTGTGAATCTTGATATGATAAATGAATGTATGCTTGAGGTCTAGATAGAAAATGGTAGAGATGTGATAGATAAGAGTGCTAGAATGAAAATAGAAACATGTAGATGAGATAATGAGATGTGTTCTCTAAATGGATTAGATGAGGGATTTATTTATATGCTTTGCTTGAAAGAAATCAAGGGTGTAGATTAAATTAGAAATTAATTTAATCAAGAGTGGAGGATTAATGAGAGAGAAAAGACATGGATCAAGGAGCTAAAATTAAATAATCGTATTTAATTTTAGTAGCTGACATTGAGGAAATGAATAAAATATTTATTTTATTTATTTAGGAAGAAAGGTGGGAAAATTAAATAAATTAAATATTTATTTAATTTTAGGAGAGAGGAGTGTTAGGTAATTAAATAATTGTGAAAATTATTTAATTATGGGAGAGGAAAGGTGGAAATAATTAAATAATAAAATTATTTAATTATTAGAAGAAAATAGGACCTATGAAAGGGGAATAATTAAATAATAAATTTATTTAGTTATGAGAAGAAAATGGATATTGAAAGGGAAACTAATTAAATAAAAATTATTTAATTATTTAGAGGAAAATTAACTTAATTAAATAATAAAATTATTTAATTAATAGGAAATAGAAGAAATATGCAAGTGTGGATCTATATGAAAATGCATGGACAATTTCGTGTGTCCACATTTTTCCCCTGTTTGATATAATGTCACAAGCAAGTGGCATTGTATCAAAGAAAATGAAAGATGCACCAGATGAGGAAAGGGAGCTATGGATTCCTCCTCGGGAGATTGGCCCAAAAAATCAATATTGGGTCAAGCTCACGAAATAAATGATATGCAAGATTCAGAAATATGAATGACCTAGGTGGATGCAAAAAAGAAAGGAAGGCAACACATTGATTAGATGCAAGCAAAGCATATAAATGACTTATGAAATGGATTTGATATGGGAGGAAAGGATATGGAAGGCTGGCTATGGAAATGAATGGAATGGAAAGGCTATGAAGTGATCATTTGTTTCATCACAGAGCGAAATGAATCCCTCTTTGTTATTAGTTATGGTTTTTGTAATTATCATCAGGTGGATTGAATCGACACACACACACAAGAAAGAATCATGCCCCACTCCCCACTCTCCTTTGTACACAACAAGGTGTAGAGATCCTTGAGCTTCCTTGAAATGTGAAAAGAAAATAAAAGATATAAAAAGATAAGGATAATGATCAAGACAAGAGACATGACTTAAGATAAAGATGCATGCAAAATGATAATGATAAGTATGCAAGATCACGATAATAAAAAATTCAAATGCTAATGCACATGATAAGGATCAATGAGGAAAAATACAATGTGTTGAATAAGATAGCAACCACAATACCTTGTGCCAAGAGATATGATCAATTTTTTGATTGTGATAAATTACTAAAGATTTAGATCAAGATATGTTAGATGTTAACTTGATTTAACAAGAATCATTTGCTCATGATTTTCATTAAAGCCCAATATTTTACAATGTTAAAGAATTTATGCTTTGTTTAAATGTCTTTCTCATAATAATGATAACACAATGATAAATAAAAATGTAAATGATAATGATAAACACGATCTTATTCCTTAGTCCAACTGAAAACCAAAGGAGAAATGGATGGATATGGATTAATGATATGGTATGAAGATCTAAGATATGGGTTAATGATATGACATGTAAGGATACACCCTAGATGGAGGATGAAGATAAAGAGATCAAGATATGGAATGCTACGGGTGGAGGGCACCAATGACAAGGGAACCCAAAATTTTTGGTCAAATACAAAGAGTAAATAAAGGACCTATGGAGGACTCCAAAGATCACATGTCAAAGTACTAACATGCCTCCATGCTAAGAGGTATGACAAGGGATAAGTATGAAAAGTGATAAGGACATGACATGGATATGGAAGATAAATGGATATGAAAGGAAACAAGAGATGGAGGACAAGTGATATGGAGGATGGAAGACACACATGGTCTAAATCATGCATTAGATACTCATTCTAGTTATTTTTCCCCAATACTTTATGCAAGATGAAAGGAAGGTGGATGGATAAAGTGGATAGCATGGAATATCAATGAAGGAATATGATGGCTAAGTGAAAATAGGATAATGCATCGTACTAATGGAAAATTCTTTCCCCCAAGTGTACAAGCAAGGGTAGATGGATGGATGTGAAAGCTAGTGGATAAAAATGGGTATGGAAGCAAATGGAGATGGAAGCTCATGGAAATGGAAGCTCATGGAGATGGAAGCTAATGAATTTGTATGGATATGAATTGAGGAATCAAGTGTCTCTTTGTGGAAGATAGTACCACATTGACTAAATTTTCCTTATAGACCATGGCTAACATGTTCCCACTCAAATATGTTGGTAGGAAAATTGGTAAAGATAATGGAATGGATAAAGGTAGGGAGAAGGGGTTTAAGGATTCATGCAAAGGATTAGATTAAAGGTATGGAATGAGGGATGGAAGTTGGATGGAAGTATGGAATGGGGTCCTTATGAGGGAATGTGGGAAAAAACAACATTGGCACACACCTTGAGGGGTGGTGAAAGTTGAAGGATTGAGATGGGGAAGTTGGGATAATAAACTTGGACATGTAAGGACCCAAAACAGATTTAGAGGATGATGGAAGACTTATGATTGGATTATGAGAGAGAATATACTTAGATGGAGGATTGGATGATGGTGGAATAATGGAATCTTTTGGATTAGAAAGTTGGGATACCAATTTGAATTTTTCATTTGCATGCATGGATTTTTTTGCTTTCTTTGGAACCCACATTGTTTTGAATTTTTATTTTTCTTTATAGCCTTTTGATTTTTTCTTGGATATGTTTTCCTTTTGATTTTGGAGCATATTTTTCTTTTTTTTGACATGTATTTTTAGTGAGACATGATGATCTTCAGGTTTTTGTGGATTCTTGGATTTATGCATTTCTTGTTTGGTATCCCAATTTCTTGGAGAGGCCATAGAGGGATTATATGAAAATAGAGGATTTTGAAGTGGAAGGCATTGAAAGGAATTCAAGGGTATGTGCATTTTTTGTTCTTAAAGGGCATGTAAGGATATGCATTAGGAACGTATGGGCCCAAGATGAATGGAAGGTTTGATGGATGAGGTCCTAGAATAGATGGTAAAGATGATGGAGGAGGTGGATGTCTTGATCTAAAGGGAGGCCTTTTGGGTTTGAAAGAGCTACCTACATCTTCAGAAGGAGCTATGTAGCCAAGGCCATAATAATTTAGATGTGTTTTAATATTAGGGTGTTCAAGTAAACCTTGCTCATGAAGGCGCAACCCTTTTCCTTGATAATTCATCTTTGTAAGAATCTTGAGGGGTGTTGGATGTGGAAGACATGTGGTATTCTAGGAGAAAACCATCTTTTATAAAGGTGGATGCACCAAGATTATATGTTTGTGGTTTATGAATGGGATCTTGTGAAGGATTAGGATTATCGTGTGATATAGGGGAAATGATTATACCTTGGGAGTCTTGAGAGGTAATGGATGGAAATATTTATTCTTGTGATGGACTAGGATCATGCCATGGAGGTGGTATGATAGGATCATGATATGATGTGGGTATGCTAGGATCATCAAATGGGTTGGATATGGTAGGATTATGAGATGGTATAGGATCATGCAATAGAGTTGATGGACTAGGATTATGGCATGGAGTTAAGATACTTGAATCATGATATGGTAGGGGTTCATGAGATGGAACGAGATCATGAGATGGAATGTGATCATGAGAGGGAATACTTTGATCTTGACATAAAGGGGGATCTATGATGTCATGCTTTGGATCAACGAGTTCAAGTGAGTGACATGGTTGAATTTTTATAGGTGCTATGAAGGTAGAAAAACATGAAATGGATGAATTGGATGAGATGGATGAGGTGGAAGTGGGTGGAACTAGAAAAATAGGACTAGCATTTTATGAAATAGGATTTTGTATGGATTCTTGTATTCCTTTGAGGGTGACTTATGACGCTATTTTGATGGCTCTCTTTTACTTGATGATGGGTTGACTAGGATGTGAAGTGCATGAGATATGGTTATGGATGGGTGTTTGTTGAACATGGAAGACATTTTGGTTTCCCTTGTCAATGGAGGGAAAGGATGACATGGAGGGTGACATGACTTAGGTATAAGTTTCAATGGTGGCTTGGATGATGTTTAGGATCTCTGGGAATCTATTTATGGGACACATGATCATGGATTTTATGTGATTGTTAAAGTAGTTGGCAAGGAGAAATTCAACAAGATATTGAGGTATGAGATGGAAGATGGAGGATATGTTAGGCTCATCTTGATCCATGATTTTAGGTAGGTTTGTATTTTTTCTTGCTTGATTAAGATTTATATCTTGAATACACATTCACACACACAAGACAAGATTTGATGAAAAATGTAATGCAAATGATTATGATAAGAAGACACTTCCAAGCACAAGAACAACCTAGCAATTATTCAAGTGGGTAGATTGGCCAATGGTATTAAACTAGGATGCACAAGGATCTATGGATGTCCTCTATATACCTTGAAGGTACATGAGGCCCAAATACATGAATTTAAAAGGAGAATAATGCCAAATAGTCAGGAGGAGAGGGTAACCAACACTCCACCTTCACTTCCCAGAGGTATAAATTTCTTTGGGGCTTATCCAATATTGAGAAGATTCACTTCCAAGAGTCATGTCTTTTGATTCACCCCCCGCTATTTATACACCATGAAAATTATAGAGTTGAGGTTGCCTCTAGAGTGATCATTTCTATAGGCATTCCCCCTAAAAATGTTATAGAAAAGTGATGTAAATAATTCTTTCAATCTCCAAGATCATATGATAATGCGAGGAGAGAGCATACACATGTATTTGATCACACAAGCAATATTCATTAACCTTATATATTGAAATGTGTGATGTGAAAATGAGAGTGTTGAAGAGTGATTTTGATTCCCAATATCATGTGGAAATGCAAGGGAAGAGAATACACACCTCCAAGCACAAACAAGATCACCAAGCAATGCAAACACTTGTTCTTTTTAAACCCAAATTAAAAGTGTGATTTTGAGAAGACACCTATTCTTTTTAGATAAAAATTGAAATGTGATGTTGTAAAAAAGATTATGATAAAGATATGAGTTGAAAAGTGTGCACCTGGATTTTCTTTAGCTCCAAATTTATGTCCACTTGATCCAATTTTCTCTTAGAAGAGTTTATTTTTTTGCACATTAACAAAACCAACAACAAAGAAAAACCCTAACAAGATAATTGATCACTAATATTAGAGGATTAGATTAAAACAAAAAAAAAGAACATATATATGGTAATGACAATAAAACTCCTGCAAAGATCAGAAAATAATTTATGATGCAACAAAATAGATGTATATGAAAAATATGCTCATAAATAAATTGTAATTCCAATTTTTTTCACCTAGTAAAAATAAATCTGATTTTTAGAAATGTTTTTGGCACCAAAAATAAAAATATAAAGAACAAACCCCTACTGAAATTTCAAGAGATTTTGAAAAATGCAAAAATTTCTAAGAAATTCATTGATTTGCACCTAGAAATGCAAAATTATGGAAAACCCTAATTAACAAAAATTTGATTTTTCATCACTATTTTTAGCTCAAAAATAAATATATAAAGAATAGGCCCCCACTAAAATTTCAAGAGATTTCTAAAAATGTAAAAAATTCCAAAAAAAAATCTGATTTTCATCCAAAAATGAAGATTTATTAAAACCCCTAAAATCATCAAAAATCACCCAAAAATAATGATATTACCTTAATTTTTCTTTTGTAGCTTCCTTATATGACCCATAAACTTCATTTAAAATACCATAAAAATGTTGTGGCCATTTGAAAGATATGATGAAATCTTTGAAAACTAGGGTTTTGTCCAAAAACAACACAAAACTTGCAACAAAAAGCTAACAAAACCTACAAAAATAAATCTAGATCAAGCGAAGTGGTTCCAACTCCAAAATTCCTCAAAATTTCTCAAAATCTTGAGCCAAGACTCAATTAGGGGGTTCACGTTGGGTTCACCAAAATGTATTATGCAAAAAATAGATAACAAAGGAAGCACTAGATCCAATCCACATTCAACATCAAACCTCAATTGTGTCTAAGAGCTAGAAGATAATGCATGCATGAAATGAAACAAAGTCACCTTGAATATAGACTCTTGATATGGTTGTTTCCCTTAGACTTTGATTATGCAACCTTGATATTACCTTGATCTTGATCTTGATCTTGATCTTGATATGATAGATGACTGTATTGTTGGAAATATTGATGAACAATGAACCCAATTGAAGTTTCACACTCTTCAAATGATCAAACCATGAAAGAAACCATCCACAAGAAAGTGTTGAAACATGAGCAAGAAGATAGATGATTGATCAAAAGATGATCTATGATGATACTGAATTGATCTAGAATATGTTACAAATGTGCAAACACCTTGTATATATAGGAAAGGTGAGATGAAGTAGGATAACTACTTGGCTACAAATATTAAATGCTTAATGCTATAAATTAAATGTATGGGAGAATTATTAAATTCCTAGATAACTAAAAATAAATAATGAGACATGACCTGATTATAACTAACTTCTCGAAATGATGAGTAGGAATAAATTAACTCCTAAGTAAACTTATTAATGTGAATAGGTCCCCACTATTAACTAGTTAGGAAATAACCCTATTCACACCAAAACCACCCATAAGTGTAACTTAGGGAGTGTAGTTATTATGTAAATGATGCAATATGGGTCCCATAAATAAGGCCATGTTAGGTACCCATGTACAACTAATCATGCAACTAATCTCTTACAAACAGAGAAAGGGAGAAAACCTCATGGGACAAAACTCCTCTCCAAAAAAGAGATGCAATGCAAATCATGTACAAGTGATAGAAGTGGTGTATGGAGGTCTCAACATCAATACCCCCCAAGAGCTACATCCATCACAAGAAAGTGTTGCAACATGAACAAGAAGATAGATGATTGATCAAATGATGATCTATGATAATATTGAATTGATCTAGAATATGTTACAAATGTACAAGCACCTTGTGTATATAAGGAAGGTGAGATGAAGTAGGATAACTACTTGGCTACAAATATTAAATGCTCAATGCAATAAATTAAATACATAAGAGAATTGTTAAATGTATAGATAACTAAAAGTAAATAATGAGACATGGCCCCATTATAACTAACTTCTAGAAATGATGACTAGGACTGACTTAACTCCTAAGTATACTTATTAATGTGAATAGGGCCTCATTAATAACTAGTTAGGAAATAACCCTATTCATACCAACATGTATGCTTGAGGTCTAGATAGAAAATGGTAGAGATGTGATAGATAAGAGTGCTAGAATGAAAATGGCAACATGTAGGTGAGATAATGAGATGTATTCTCTAAATGGCTTAGATGAGGGATTTATTTATATGCTTTGCTTGAAAGAAATCAAGGGTGGAGATTAAATTAGAAATTATTTTAATCAAGGGTAGAGGATTAATGAGAGAGAAAAGACATGAATCGAGGAGCTAAAATTAAATAAAGGTATTAAATTTTACTAGATGACATTGAGGAAATAAATAAAATATTTATTTTATTTATTTAAGAAGAAAGATGGGAAAATTAAATATTTATTTAATTTTAGGAGAGAGGAGTGTTAGGTAATTAAATAATTGGGAAAATTATTTAATTATGGGAGAGGAAAGGTGGAAATAATTAAATAATAAGATTATTTAATTATTAGAAGAAAATATGACCTATGAAAGGGGAATAATTAAATAATAAATATATTTAATTATGAGAGGAAAATGGATATTGAAAGGGAAGCTAATTAAATAAAAATTATTTAATTAATAGGAAATAGAAGAATTATGCAAGTGTGGATCTATATAAAAATGCATGGACAATTTTAGCTATCTACAATATGCAATTCTTCTAATTTCCCAAAAATAAAATGTCAATAGCTAACAAGTAAATTCAAAATTTCAAATAATAAAATACTTACACCAATATATTTAAATTTGAGCCAAATAGGACTAGACAAGGGTGATGGATGCCCTAGTCCAAATCTATCCTTGTCAGGGCCTTAAACATTGAGGGAAAATATTAATTACTTATTTTCATTCCCATATTTTAATTTTCCAAAGATATTCATAAAATGGGCAATTAAATGCATAACTAGGTCAAATCATATAGGGGGGAGCTAAACCTAGTGTGAAATTGTCAAGGGTGAAAATTTTTGATGCTACATTTAGCCCCAAATTTAGTGAGACTATGAACTTATGATTATACTAGCACTAAAGTACAGATAAGCCAAGAGGGATTCAATTATCCAAACATTGCAAGAATAGGACGAAATCAAATCTAGGGGATGTGTTATCCCCCAAATTTAAGATCCTAGAGAAAAACAATGCAAGGAAAAAGGAACACACACATGAAGTGCAATGCAACATAAAAAAAACATGAAGAATACACAATGAAGACACACAACATAACACAATACAAACATAACACAATGAAAACACAATGCAAACATGCAAAGGGGGTATGACAATCACAGACTAGCAAGCTCTGCATAAATATTACTAGGATCCATACCCATGACATTCATAAATCACAAGCTAACAAAGTTTGATATTTTCTAGGTGACTCATGAACCAAAGCATTAAAGACTAGTGAAGTTTGATATTCACTAGGTGTGTTATGATGTCAACTATACCAAGAATTATAATCCTAATAATTCTGATAAGTTGCTACAAAATTGATAAATATGTAAAAAATGCATTAGAAATTTGAATGCGTGTGAACAAAGTGAAGCATATAATGCAATGCATTTCCCAACCTTAAAGTAATTGCTAACACCAACTATGAGCAATTTCCTTTAAGGTAGAATAAAATAATGTATCCAACATGACAAACATCCACAAGAGCTTATTGGACAAACCTATGCCAATGATATTTTCATAATAGAGCTAACTCATAACAAGGGGTTTCCCCCAAGAGAAATCCATGATATAACAAGACAAAAAACGTCACACAATGGATCTGCGGATCTGGGGTCAATATAGACCATAGATAATATATAATGTGATTATACTCAAAATCAACATCATTCCCAAGATACTCATGGAACAAGAAGCACAATGGAGGAATGAAACATTAAGATAAAAACAAGATTTTGGGCCAATATGGAAGAGACCTAAATGTCTCAATGCCTTGCATCGTTCCCAAAAGAAAACACAAGAAAATAATGTCGATGACATAAAGAAGAACATAGATACAAATAGATTCCATACAAATATGCCATAAAAATAGATGTCATCCAAAGAAAACTAACGAACATATAGACATGCCATACAACACAACATGGGAAATCACATCACATACAAGAAAACACATAAAAACACACAAAGGTACCACACATACAAGCCAATCTAAAGGAAATCATCTACATCCCAATCTTTCTCATCATAAATAGAAGGAAAAAAATATGTTAAAGGGACTACATAAAGTGTTTTATAAAGAGTAGCATAATAGGTTTCTTATTATCATCATGATTAAGATTAATATCATTTATATGTTCCTCTTTCATTATTTTCTTTTTTTGAGACAGGTAAGATTCAATTTCATAGTTTTGCAAGGGTGGTGGGGTGGAGCCAGGTGATGATGAGGATGGATGGGCAAGAGGTAATTCACCAAAGTTGGATTGGATGGATGGATGGATGGTCATTAGGTAAGGATTCACACTTTTCATTAAGTTGATGATCTATAGCATGACATCTTATTTTAAACTCTTTTGTACTTCTATTTATTTTTATATTGGTTTTAGCTTGCAAAGGGGTAACAAAGGTGTTCCCCAATATTGGTATCTTTTATTCCTTTAGAGGATGAATTGGAGGGACCACTGTAGGTTGGGAGACTGTTGTAATCTTAGGTCTAAATTTTGTTTACTTTTGGAGGAACAATTTTAATTACATAATTATCTCTTGGTCTTTTATAGGATGATTGAGGTGGAACCGCAACATACATTCCTGGTGCTCAAGCAAGGATACCCATTTCGGACATAGGTTCATCCACCACCTATGGGGTAGGAAAAACATCCATCAAAGTCACTATAGATCAAGGAGCCTCGGGTGTGATGTTACTAAAGAATAATTCAACTATACATTTAGCTTTAAAATTTTGATAATACACGAATAAAAATTCCTCATGAGGCTTAACAATTTCAATAAGTTGAGGCCAAAAATAATCTATAGAAAAAATTCACAAGCGGCCAAAGGTTTAAACCTACTATAATAAATAATGTGTATTTCTTCTTCAAATGGAAATTTTAGGCACTTTTGGATAACCAATGGGACCACATTCATGGAGCATAGCCATGGATAGCCTATCTTCAAATGAAATTGGTCTAACATTGGAATAATGGTAAATGAAACATCCAAATATTTAGGTCCAACCTTGACTGTGAGATTTATTGAACCTATCGTAGGGCGAACAAAACCATCATGAGTTTTTAACCATGCTTTCAATTGTTCATAGCTATCTTTGTAAAGTTCATGCACAAGTAAGAATTCTTCAGTGATCACATTCTTTACACACATGGGATCAATGAGTATGCCCCTTGTGGGTTTATTATTAATTCTACCAGTGATATATAAAGGACCATTAGGTGTGTTTATGGATGCATCAATATGTGTGAAAGTAATGTTAGGAAACAAAGTGGTTCAACCCTTATGAGGTTGAAATTATATTGTGTTTATAATGTTGGATGAATCTTTATCATCTTCATTATTATCACTATATTGCACAAATTTTAATGAATGACTTAGCAACAAGTTTGTAATTATTCACAAGTTTTCGCTAGGTGGTGAAACTAATTTATTTCCTTTTCCATTAATATCGGCCAACTAGATTTGATTAGAGTTAATGAGGTCTTGCACCTAATGCTTGAAACACATATATCGGTTCATGTCGTTTCCAAGTGTATGATGATATTGACAAAATGATTTTGTGTTAATGTTTGGTAGTAAACATTTAGTTACATCAACAAGCCTAATCAGAGGGAGTTGAATCATGTTGTTGTTTAAAAACTACAACATTATCGCATGGAGAGAATCAAGTAATTGTGAAAATTTCCTAATTCTTGGTCTAAATTGATATGGATTTTTGTTTACAGTAGCAACTTGTGTTTCAATGTTATTGGCTGTTTGATGAGCATTTGTCTTAATAATTTTTTCTTTTTCTTTTTTAAAAGATTGATATTTTTTTAGGTATAACTTTGGATTGACCCATAGGAGCAGATGAAGGTGTTCCTTAATATTGAATAATTGATATCTGATAATCATTAAGAGTTGTACACAAGTGTGTAAAATATGGATACTTCATCAAAAATATCTTATCTTGGATGCTAGGTTGCAAGTTTCCTATAAACACTCATTTAATTTCAATGTTGGGAAGACTATAGGAAATTTGTGAGTAAAGTGATTGGTATCATCCTATAAAGTTGGTTATCTTTTCCTTAGGTTCTTGTTTACAATGCATTAATTCTATTAAGGTTACTTGAGGACCAATGTTTTCTTGAAAATGTTGGATAAATGCACTAACAAGTTGTGTGAATGAGGTTATTGAGTTATTTAGCAATGAGAAAAACCATTCCAAGGCCATGTATTTCAATGATTTAGGAATTTTTTTTATTAGGAGCACATCTTCAAAAATGAAGTCACTACATGATGCAGTAAAAGATGGCACATGGTTGTTAAGATCTCCCTTACCATTGTACTTTTCAAATTAAGGTATTTGAATGTTTTCTGGTATAGGTGTTTTGAGGATAGAAAATGATAATGGGTTACATGTAAGGCATTGTGGATGTTTACCATTGTTTTTATTTTGATTTAAGTTTGATTTTTTTTTTGAAGTGACGTCATGTTTTATAAATGTTGATTTATGACGAGATCGTTAAGTGACATGTTTTGAGAGTTTTTTGTGGTATGGTGAACTAGTATGAATGATGGGTGGGTTATTGTTTTGCATGCTTGTGAGAGGTAATTATGATGTTATGATTGGAGTGACAAAACTACAAGTTTTGTCTCCCTCAACTTGTTTTCCTACTTGGTTTTGAGCATTAGTAAATGCTTGAGTGCAACTAGTTACTGTAGGTATGTTAGCATCTACTATGTAGGCTGATGAGCCTAGTTTTTGGTCAAATTTTGGGTAGAATTTATAGTCCATCTGTTGACAGTGTCATGAACTTTAGTAGTTAAGTGTTAATATTTGCATAATGTTTCCCTCAAACCATTGACATTGGGTTTAACTTTATCTCTGTGAAGTTTTAATGACAATGGCATATTATGTGGTTATCTATATTAATTTTGCGTATGGTTGATGAATGTTCTTTAAGGTGATTATAGATGTGCAATTATTATGCGTACTGACATTACTCTACAAGACATAATTTATGGATGCTAAGTTGAGAAAGGAAACCGTCAGATGGTCATGCAGGGGAATCATTCAAAGGATTCAACTAAAGGACGATGGCAACAGATTCCCCATGACAGTCAATTGTAACCGCCTTGTATTTATGGCATTGAACAATTGTGGGCGTTACTGCAGTGTTGAGTCCACATTTAGGCATGCATGTCTGGCTAGATTCCTTGCAGATGTAACTACTCTGCCACTTTTTTCCTCATTTTCCCTAAGTGGAATCCTCTCAATTAGTCGGAGTTGACCGCCCTATTTAGCTGGTAGTTTAAATAAGGATTTGAATCTTCTTCTCGGGGGTTCTTAGTTCTTGATTGTTGTTGTTAGATGACATTGATAATGTATTAAGCATTCTCCATTTTCAATATAGCCATGCTGCTACTCTATTTACATATTTTTCAATGAATGAGATGATAGTCTAAATTTAAGCATTTGAGTTTGTATTAGTCTTAGTGGATACTCATACAAGAGGGCCCACTTGGTGATTAATCCTTTCTTTAGAAGTAGTCCTTTCCTTAGAGTAATTAGTTTAGTTACTATTTTATGTTTTGTACTTAGTTCAAAATTTGGTGCCGACTGTTCCTCTAGCCACTAGAAGTCCATTTTGTGTATGTTCCTGTAGCCAAAGAAGACAAAGTAGTTTCCTGTCTAATCGCCCAGATCTTTATTCTTGTTCTACATTTCAAGTTGTTGGTTGATGATCAACATTTTCTTTATTTCCTTTCCACAATTTACCTTCAGTATTGTATTTCTTAGCTGTAGGATGCAATGACTACTTGAGCCCCTAGTGCACATACAGTGCTGACCCATTTCAAGTATACGTCCCTAGGTTGACAAGTTAAATGCACCTTCATAATGAATGAGATAGCTATTCAGGTTAGATGTCCAATCTTTGAATCATGGCTGTAAAGGCTTAGTTATTGAATCATTGTGGAGGCCGACATAGGCTAGATTACACAACACTTCTATTCCTTGGGAATCATTTATTAACTTTCTAAAGTTTTCCACAATAGGCACTATCTATCTAGCTAAAGGATCAATACTTAAATAGTCTTTAAGACCTTCTAAATCCTTATCTAATTATTTTAGTTTCTCTTCGGGAACATGGGAAATAGTGGGCTCCAAGTCCACATGAAGGTTCAGTTGTGAAAAATTTATTGGTAATGTAGGATTAGGGAGAGAATCCAAGATAGATTGGGTAGAGGCAATACCTTGTGTGAAAGAGTTATAGGATTTAGGCTCCACAACAGTTGTGATTCTAGTGCGGGAGGCTATAAGTCTAAAACTACATCTCACAGGGGTATTAACAGTAGGACACTAGGTCATGAAGCTCATATGAGATTCAAAACACTTAAGTGGGCCTATAATGAGATGAAAATATAACATAGTCACAAAAGATGAAACAATTTGCAAAATAAAATCCAAAATAACACATAAAACATAAAAACAAAAATGTGATCCAACTTTAAGTCAAAATTGACTAGACAAGGACATTAGGTGCCCTAGACTAGTAGGTTAAGTTCACTAAATTTAAAAGTTTTATATGTTATAAAGTGTTTGAGGGTACTATTCTATAATTGTTTAGGTACGAGAATAAGCAAATTTCCAAAAATGCATAGATTTATAATTTTGCTATGTGCAACACAATAATGGATATAATTTTCAAAAATTTCAAGAAATAAATGATTTAAAATGTAAATTTGAGTTTGCACAATACAGTAATTGATTGGTCTTAAGTTGAAAAATCTAGAAATTAAATTCTTTCTTCCTTTTTTACAACAATAATAATGCAATTTTCCACTTTTCCCACTATATGCATATTCATAAATGATCACTTAAACCACTTTCAAATTTGTTTTCAGATTTTAATATGAATTAATGCAAATTTTTCAATACAATTATGAACTAGATATGTTTTGCAACAATTGAAATTAAACCTATTTATCCTTTGAATGAAAGATGCTATGCAAATTTTAACTTCTTCAATGCTTTTTATAAAAATTGTGTATGCATAAATGATGAATTCACACACCCTAATATTATACTCAAATTTTAAAATGATATGCTTTATATTTCAAAAGATTTAAAGTGTAAAAGTAGTTGGGTTCACCAAAATGTTTGATTGGAAAAAGGGATCTAGGTCTTAAATCACCCTTCTTCCAATTAGGGACATTTAAGGATTAAAAATTATCTCAATATCCACTTGGCTACAAACCCCAATGTAAGAGCCAAATTGGTGGATCAAGGTTTTAATCCTTGTGGTTGGGAGATGATGTGTTGTGATTAATTGACTTTCAATTAACTGACTTCTATGATGCAATGATGTTCCTAGGTTAATAATGAAAATACAACAAATTGTTGATATTTATGAAGAATATAGAATAGATAGACAAAAGAAGATTCTAGAAAAGTAG
Source organism: Sequoia sempervirens (assembly GCA_007258455.2). Taxonomy (NCBI): domain Eukaryota; kingdom Viridiplantae; phylum Streptophyta; class Pinopsida; order Cupressales; family Cupressaceae; genus Sequoia; species Sequoia sempervirens. Next base: position 276,781,394 of record VDFB02270651.1, read on the forward strand.
AGGACAAACACAAAGGAACCTGACATATAAAATTAGGGAAAAAATAGCCGGACAAGGGAACTGGGTGCCTTAAACTGATATGAAAGTTTTTTTTTGGGGTCACTATAAGAACTTTATTTGTTATTGATAAAATCCACTTTCCTTGACAACTTGTAGGGCTTGAATGCATGAATGAGCAATTAGTCTTCAATATTCCTCTAATTTTCCTCAAATCTGAAAACTTGCACACATAAAAGAGGGGGAAGGGTTGTGCCGTATAGGGGCTTGCCTAAGTCAAACCTCATTTTTGTATTTCTACATCCACAATAGCTATGATGATGCAAAAATACATCTTACCCTTAGTCAGGCAGAGGCTAAATGATAACAAGTGATAAATTAACAAATTATTGTAATTCGCTACTTAGATTTGCATTCCTCGATGGACTAAAGTCATATACTCATCACCTTCAAGGAGAAATTGATACTTGATTAAAAGTATTACAAGTATTAGTACTCAAAAAATAAATGAAAATAAAAAATGAACAAAATTACATAAAAAAATGATGCATGGCTAACATGATGTTTGACTAAAATAAATGTTGCAATAATCTTGATAATTTTACTCTTGATTGCTCTTGATTTCTTTTAGGATGCTTAATAATAATATCAATTGCTTTCCAAAACATGCTAGGATTAAAATGGTGAAAATAATTCTTATAATTTACCAAAAATCAAATGTCGATAGATGACATATAAATCAATGGTGCAGTCACTAATGGAGGGTCTAGAAAGAACTATCCAACCTTGCAGTGTAGAGTTCACACAATGGGACAATAAACTACTCAAAAAACACAGATATTTATTGATTCATCAATTTTGAACCTTACATGCCTCATATACCTCATATGCAAGATAATTAGGGCTCATAGGATTGCTATAAGGGAATTACAACTGGCCAAAGGCCTTATTCAGACAATTGATCCTAATGAATTGTAAACTATCTAACTATTGATTACTTATAATGGTTGTGTCACATTGAATTAAAAATGATCTTAAATATATTCTCTAGATCTAATAATGGTCCACATCGGCCTCAAGGGTTTATAAACCCCAATGAATGATCAAGAATGTAGGTCGGCCTTAAAACATGAAAGATAATCCTTCGTGAAGTGAAACATATTGTAGCTCTCCAAGAACGATCCCCTTGAACCCAAAATTATTGCATGATGTTCCATTAAGCTCCACACACTCTGAAATAGGTCTGCACACTGAATTCTAGACCAAGTCAACCCCAAATGCTTTGACTAAGAATGATAGTGAATTATAAGAGCGATAAATTTTTGCAAATGAATGCAAACTTCCTGAAATATTGATATGATGTAGATGACCTTGTTTAGAAATTGTATCCTACTCTGTGAGTTGGGAAATGAAAATACAGTGAAATACAAAATGAATTGTTGAAACTGCTAGAGACTAAAATGTAAGAAAATAAATGTTTTTGGTTGATACAAGATTGCTTTACAACTAGGGATGCTCCTACATCAGACACCTGGAGTTGGAATAAAAGTGAGTCCCTCACTTTCCAAGGGATAAAGGAAAAACAAAGTGGTCCACCTCAGCTTGAGAAATCCATGATGAGTCCTCCAATGGTCTGCCTTTCCACTTTACCAAATATTCCTTGTATTGTGTGTTCCTAGTGCTCTTTCTAATTATGGTATCCAAGATCTGATCAATCTGCTTTGATGGTTGGTGTAGTAATTTCTCTTTCAAATCAAATTTGTTGCTACTACCACTTGACTATCTGTCATGGTACTCATAGATGTCTGCAACATTGAAAATAGGTGATATGCCAAGTGTCTCTAATAACTCCACTTCATATGCATTTACAAAATCAAAATTCCTAAAAAATATTACATGGTCCAAAATTCCTCATCTTCAACTTATTGTATGTACCTACTAGAAATATTTACTTCCTGAGATATACCATAACTTCATCTCCAATAACGAACTCCTTATGTCTACTCTTTTGATCTACATGCTCCTTGTACTTACTGTTCATATCCTCCAAGTGCTTTTGAACTTGACTATGCAATATTTCCACGAATCCTACAAATTCTTCTACTTCTCACTCCTATTATTCTCCATACTAATTTCTCTAAGCTCTACAACACCTATGGGATGTATTCCTATAACAATATCAAATGGTGTCTTCCCTATGCTCTGATTTACTAAATTATTGTATGCAAACTCTACTTGTAATATAACTATATCCCAATTTCCTTCTTTGTCTCCAACCAAACATCTCACTAGGTTACCCAAGCTCCTGTTCACCAATTTTATTTGTCCATCTGTCTGTGGATGTTATACCGAATTGAACTTCAAGTCTATCTTCAGCTTCTTCCACAATGCCCTGCAAAAGTATCCAATAAAATTGGTGTCCCTGTCTGAAACTATAATCTTAGGTAATCCATGTAATCTCATAATCTCCTTGAAAAATAGATTAGCAACATGCACAACATCATTAGTCTTCTTGCAAGTAAATAAATGTTCCATCTTAGAAAATATGTCCACTACTACCATTATAGAATCATATCCTCTCTATGTACTTGACAATCCCAAAATGAAATCCATGCTTATATCTTCCCAAGGTCTCTCCAGTACTATCAAAGGTTTATACAATCTAGTATTCTGACTACTCCCTTTTGCTACTTGCTTGAAAATTTCTGCAACTCTAAACATACTTCCTAACATCCTTATATATCTGCAACTAAAAATAGTATTCATTCACCAAATCTATTATCTTATCCACTCCAAAATTTCTTGCTAGTCCTCCACTATGCTTCTCCTTAATCAAATTATCCCTCATTGAACTCTTTGGAAGACAAAAATGATTTTCCCTTAACAACATATATTCCTAAATGAAATAATACAACCATTGGCTCCGGTTTGTCACAATTGGTTCCTTACATGATTTTCATGCTTCAAGAAAATCTAGATCATCCTCATACATGTGATTTAATTCCTCAAAACCCAATACTTCTATCCTCATCTCTATCAATAAATTCCTTCTCCTACTCAATGCATCAACAATTTTTTCTTATTTTCCATTCCTATTCCCTTCAACACAAATGTATAACTCTCATTTATCAATCTCATGAAAGTTCTAGGTACATTGGTCAATCCAAAAGGAATCACTAACCATTCATAAAATCCTTCATTATTATTGAATGCAGTCTTCCATTCACCTCCTTCTTTGATTATGATATGATGGTATCCACTCTTTAAGTCAATCTTTGTGAAATACTTTGCTCCACTCAAATAGTCCACAATTTCATCCATCCTTGGTAATGGGAATCTATACTTGATGGCGATCCTATTGATTGATCTGGAATATGTATACATCCTCCATTATCCATCCTTCTTTGGTGCAAGTACAATGGGTACTACACATGGGCTTAAGCTTTCTTTGATCAATCCTTTCTTCAACAATTCATGTATCTACCGATTCAATCACTACACAAAATCCTTGTGATTTGCTCCATTTTTTTCTTCCACCCATTGTTTTAATGTATTTTTTTCCAATTTTTTGAAAACGTCGGCACTATTTATCAGGATAGTGCTATTTTTCCATTTATTTGCACCAATCAGGACAAGTCAGCACTAGTTTTGGCACTATTTTTTTCCAAAATTAGTACCGCTTTTAGCACCAATATTAGCTTCGAGTGTGGCGCTATCATTAGTGCCACCTTTGGCTCCGAGTTTAGCTTCAAGTTTAGTGCCACTTTTAGTTCCGACTTTAGCTTTGAGTTTAGCTTTAGGTTTAGCACTAGTTTAGACACCCCTATGTCGAAGAGACTTATTTATATGTCTCATCGATGATGTAAAATAGTGAAATGTCAACAAGATACGAGCATATCGAGGAGAGAATCACTTACGTCACATCGACAAGGTATATCTACAAGTGCTCGGTGAAACACAACTATTGGATATAATGAAGTAATGTCGATGAGACATTGAGATATTGGTAAGACAAATAAGATTGTCTCATCGACACTCTTCAAGTAATGATCAAAAGAATACACTACTAGACTATTGGGAAGGTGAGCAACATATGTGGTAGAGTGGTATACATCGCAACCCTGCAGTAAGAAGCCTTGAGCAAGGCGGTAGTGCAGTAAACAACAGAAGGGAAGGGAAAAACACTGCCATACCACAACGGGTATAATAAGAGACAACGGTAGTATGGTAATTGCGGAATCATTACAATTTACAACACTAAATGAAGAAAATCACATCAATCACAATCCATTTGAATAAATCATTTAAGGAATCAAGAATATAGCCTGCCAAAATACTCTAAAACTCTAATAAACATACTCTAATTTTTTTGTCAAAATCGTATTTTCAAGCATAGCCCGCCATAATGGAGTTTTCATTTTAATAAACATACAATAAAACCTTTGTTGAAACCTTATTTTCAGGCGTAGCCCACCAAAATGGAGAAGTGTTTCAGTAAAGAATGACAAAGAATGGTAAGGAGATGTGCGTGATAGCATAAGATTCATTAATGTTTATCTCATTCCTGCTTTGATCAACAAGGGTTATAATGTTCATGCTATTGTTTGTAATCCAGGTATTTAATTGACATATGTTTGCATAATCTCAAATTCCTTCAGATGCTTTTGAAGTATCAATGTATACTATATAGGGTTTAGAATGACTTCTTTTAATTTTAAAAAATAAATCAGATGCTTTTGAAGTATCAATGTGTCCTATATAAGGTTTAGAATAATTTCTTTAATTTTAAAAAATAAATAAATGATGTATTTTCCTGTGATTAGATAATGTGGAGATCTCCTAAATATGCCCTAGCACATTGTCCTCTTTTGCACTGTGTTCATTACTCTAGCTACTAGGGTTTTGCATTTGACATCTTTAATATCTTCCTAATAGTGGATTTTAAATAGATCTCAGTCTTTGCCTTTAATCTTTATCATGGTAACCCTTAAGTTCCATAATCCACCTTCAATCTCTTCTAAGAATGTTGTCTTAAGCTAGACTACATAGTATAAATATAAAGCAAGTCCTTCATACCTGCCATTGTTCCAAATCGCCACTCACCGCTTTGCTTAAAATGTTTCCTCCACAAGCACAATAGCATGTTTTAAAATCATGGTTGCCAGTGATTGACCATTAAGGTCACTACTTTCATCAAGATACAATGAGATTTTTGTCTTCAAACTTAAGGAATTATGCAAGATAACATTGTGAATTGTTTGTTGTGTACAATTTGATTTTCTTGCACATTTACTGCTTTGCTAATTTCCTTTAAGACTAGATATTGCACCATTAGTTGCAATCTCAAACAATTCACTCACTGTCACTTGAAGATTCCTTTCATGAACATCCTTGTATAAAATTAAAGTATGCCCTATAGACTGCCTACTTACTAATATAGGGGACTCATTGTTTCATGAAATTTTAAGTTTTATTTAGAAGGGGTTAATATGTGGCATTTTTATGTGCAGGAAGAATAGATTGTGATGCAACGTTCGGGTATGGATGGTTTAGGAAAAATTGGATTTCTATTGGTGTCATAACTAGGTTGGTTTGTACCTTGAGCCGGTGTGAAACACTTCCGGGTGTTTTCGATTCAAAGCAGAACTTGTGTGCAGGAATTTCCAAATATCCGATAGAGGAAGTTCCTACATTCTAAAGATAAAATCATAAATATGCTTATCCAGATTCTGATCCAACCTAAGATCTTTAATATTCGATAGAGAAAGTTTGTACATTCTAAAGATAAAATCATAAATCTAGCTATCCAACTTCTGATCTAATTTGAGGTCGTGAATATCAAACAGAGAAAGTTCCTATATTCTAAAGATAAAATCATAAATTTTATCGGTCCAATTGGAGATCCAATTTTAGGTCGTGAAGCTCCAACAGAGAAAGTTCCTACATTCTAAAGATAAAATCATAAATCTGTTTGGTCTAATTTGAGGTCCAATTGTAAGGATTTGTCTTTTTAATTATACTTTCTAACATTTGTCTTGATACAAATTATTACTTTAGAATTATGGTATTTCTTTTCTTCTAATGTTTTCAACCCTCATTTCAGGGAAGATCTCTGAAGATGGTTCCTTCAGATGGAGACTACACTTTTATGCTATAGGTTCCATCTAGAAACACCAGAAGCTCAGGTACTGTCATACTCAGGTACAACAGAGTTTGAGGTTACCATTTTCTCCTTGTTACAAAATGTTGTCCTTCAATCCCTCTTAAGCAACGTTAACTATTATGGACTTCATCATTGTACCTTTCATGCATTCGATTTAATTTGTTATGTGGAAACATGTCTTTGTCTTTGCAAGTGATGACTATTGTGTAAGCTTTTAATCTACATGATTTTCCCTCATGTTCAATTCTTGTGACTATTATGATGCTTAGGGCTGCTTACTTTTAACCAGACTGTTAATAAAAACTATCTTGGAATCCTTGATGATTAGTTTGGTCAGAATCATGGCTATGTTGATAGTGAAATGTTCTTATTAATAAGGATAAATCATTATCAATAAGGAGATTAACCCTTACCAACATACTCTACTATCCTTGCAAAGATTGATCTTTAATGCTTCGTGGATGGTTTACTTGTGATTATCCTTCTCAAATGAAATAATAGGGCAACAGGTTGGGCTCGGCCCTTGTGGGAGCCACATTTCACCCCACATGTTGTAACAAGATAAATAAAACAACAACCTAATTTTATCTATACCTGCACAATGAGAAAACATGTTAGATAAAACCAAGCATATGATAGATATGTTTGATAACTTTCTTGTTTTCCTCGACATCTATGGTATGTAAGTTATTTGAATGCACATGATGATCAAATTATATGTTTATAGATGTATGCACATATTTTGATTGGTGATCCTTCATTGCTCTAACAACACTCTTCTTACTCAAATGTAGGGAACCTAGGAGTAGCAAGGAAGACTGAAGATGATGCAAAACAAAGCAACCAGGATTCGTCATTGAGGCAATGATGGGTCCCCTTTCTCTTTATGTGCATTTTTCTCTTTTGTATCTATAAATGTATAGTTTTTTGATTGTATGCATTCAAATAGTCAGTTCCATGACTTGTGTGGAACAACATACATTTACATTATCAATAAAGACTACATTTTTGAAAGGATTGTGCAATCTTTCTTATATTACATGCATTTGCATAAGTGCAATCTAGTAATGTAATCATCTAATTTTGTTTATGCACATGAATGCAATATAGCAGAAATAAAAATGTACCTTACTCTTCATTTGAAAATCACAAAAGCTCTACCTGATTGAGCTATTAAATTTTGTGTCTTCACGAACATATGTTGATACAAAATGAATGGAAGAAGCATCCAAGTAATCCTAATTTTTTCTGCCAACAATTCATACCAAAGATTGAACAATTTAAGGATATTGCAATAGGTAATTTGTATTGACACAAATAATATTGCTGAAGCATTTCAAATTTTAGGCCATAAGAATCATCCTTTTTTGAACATGGATTGTGTTGTAGCCAAAATTCCATCCTAATTATTTTTGCATACTTCCATTTTCACTCATCTCTTACATCCGCCATATGCATAGAATTCCTGTCATAATAACTTAAATTTAATAAAATCCCTCAAGTGAGCTTCCAAATAAAACCCTTGATCACAACATCAAAGTGTATTCCTCCTTTGAAATACTCCTATGATTTCTCATAGCATATCGCCAAGACAACACCATGTCAATGAGAGTCCCTCCAAAGTCTCCCCAACATTAGCACAAAGTACAAATCAAAAATGTAGATGAGACACCCCTATGTTGAAGAGACTTATTTATATGTATCATTGATGATGTAAAATAGTGAAATGTCAACAAGATATAGGCACATCGAGGAGAGAATCACTTATGTCACATCGACAAGGTATATCTACAAGTGCTCGGTGAAACACAACTCTTGGATATAATGAAGTAATTGTCGATGAGACAATGGCATATCGGCAAGAGACATTAACTTGTCTCATCGACACCGACAACCAACATTGGAGGAACATAAGATCTAATGTCGATGAGACATTGAGATATCAGTAAGACAAATAAGATTGTATCATCGACACTCTTCAAGTAATGATCAAAAGCCTACACTGCTATACCATCGGGAAGGTGAGCAACATATGTGGTCAGTATACATCGCAACCCCGCAAAAAGAAGCCTTGAGCAAGGCGGTAGTGCGGTAAACAACAGAAGGGAAGGGAAAAACACCACCATACCGACATATTGAAGAAACACTGAACATTTTAATTAAAAGTCTCTTCGATAGTTATGAAATGATGATTAGTTCGATTGATGTGACTAATGAAAATATCAATTAGACTACCGCTATTAATGAAGAAATTAATCATAAAGGTGGCGTGAGCGCCATTTATGAACAAAGGCTGGATGAAGTGTCTTGAAATTTGATAAATATAGCCTCAAAGAAGTTGAAATCACTATGAATTGTAATTGAAGGATTTGGAGAACCAAGTTGGACGATAGTAGGTAGCTGGAAATTTGCAACATTTATCCTAGTAAGTGGTCTAGACTCAGCTCAAAGTATTTTCTCAGTAAGTAGATGAAAGAATTGCATGAGTAGGGTTGAGATGGAAAAAACCCCAGGCAAACAAAAAGCAAAAAGACAGAAAACTGAAGCTAGGGAATTGAATCAAGACTTAATCGATCAGTGTCCTAGGTCTGGGCCAAAATCTAGAAGAATAGTACAACTTAACCCATCGTGTGTGACATTAGAAGATAAATAGAAAAATCTGTGAGATGTATGGACTCCGTGTAGGGGTTACGACCTCTTTATTTATCATTATAGGAAGAAATTCTGGCATAGCCTAGTGTCAAACCCGTGGAATTTGAATTTGGGTAAACTTGTAGTACCCAATGTCTTTGTGAACATAGAGTTAATCAAGGGGTTGTAAAAGAATTACAATCCAAAGACAAGAGCAATTCATTTTCCTGATGGGTCACAGTTCATGGTCATAAAGCCATATTATATTTCCATGATTTTTCAGCTAGACACTTCCCTAAAAACAAAATTACGAATCAGGGTTTATGGATTTGAAGCTGTACCTTATTTGTTTCCTAAGACTGTGCCAGACAGAGTTGCTTATTTAGAGATCATAAGGAAACTATCATTTTCAGCTTTCATGCATTTAAAGAGCTATGGGAGGCATAATTTCATTCCTTCCACTTTATGCTTTGGTGATTTCACTATTATCTTTGATTCAGGCTATGACTTGGTTAGTGGTAAACTATATTATTATTTCTTGCTGGTTGGAAACAAAAGGGAAAATTTTGATCTTGAACACTTCATTTGTGATGCCAAAAAATTTTAGAAATTGAAAGGGTATGAGCATAGTTTCCTTTTAGAAGATGCCATTAGAAATTGTGAAGAAAAAAAAAACATGATGAGAATGAATGCCTATAGTAGGGTTATGATGGCTAAGGCTTGGAAGGTGAATAATAACCTAGGCTATGTAGGGGATTTCCCTGAGGTACAAGATCCCATAGAAAGAATTGAACAATTAATCATCCATGAAGAAGAACTGATAAGAGATGTGCCACTTGTGGCATTTGAAAGAGGAAGGGGCATCGGTCCTAGGAGGCAAGTAGAAAATATCACACCACTAGATCACTTATCACCTCAGCCTACTCCTAAAGTGAGCTTTTCAGTTGGTTCCCCATCCATGGAAGAAGATAACACTAAGGAGGAAGAAGAAGTCTCACAGTTTAATGCTCCTGTTATACCCCAATATGAGATGCCATTGGAAAGAAGTGTGGTCACCTTTGAAGCCTTTGATGAGCTATCAAATGATGTGAGGCATCGTGCAAGTTAGGAATTTGTTGCAGATGATACTTTTGTGTAGACCCCTGAATTTAAGTCCTTTATATATGAGTATGAAGGAAGACTAATAAGAGAAAGGTTAAAGGACATTGAGCCTAAGAAAGAGGCTTATGCCTTGAAAGAGTTGCAACATGAAGTTGATAGGGAAATGAGAAACATGACTGCTGAGAGAGGAAGAGAATTATTGCAAGAAGTTGGAGTTATGCTCCTTCCTGGGTGGGATATTAGTTCAACCATTATGTTTGACAACTTTTTGAAGAGAAAGAATAAAACTTTGCAAATAACGGATGAAGCAGGTGACAGGGTCTATATAGGGTCAGGGTACAATCTTGATAATACCATCCCCAGGCAAGAAGCCTTCTCTCATTGACCATGATCATATTTTTGGACATCTCCTGGTGCAAAGAGTAGGGGAGACAGATCCCTTGGAGACTGCTGACTTGAATGTGAATGTAGCCAAATTCACCAAAGCCCATATCCAAAAGCTAGTAAGAGATAACTAGTGGCTGATAGAGGAAAATGACAGGTTGAAACAAGAATTAACCAACTACAAAGATAGGTTTCCTACTTCTCCAAGGTTTTACTCTCCTTTAATTGAACACGAAAGAAAAGTGTTAGAGGCCATGTCTGAGACTACTCAATGGAAGCATAAATTTGAAAAGGCTCAAAAGGAATAGAAAGAACTAAAAATAAAATTGAAGGTTACTACTTTTGAAGTAGCATCAGGGATAATTTGTATGAAATTCAAAGATATGTGCCAACATGCAGATGGTGTCTGGCGTGCTCACAATGGAACATACAAGGCCCTCATGGAGCATGGAAGACTGCTTGATGGGATGAAGGAAATGGAATCCCATATTAAGGAAAAAGATGGAGATAATAGCGCTTTGCTCCAAGAATGCCAGAGCCTCATGAATACACATGAAAACTTCTAGAATATCTTGACACAGGAATTGAATGACTTCATCCAGCCACTATGGATGGCCATACTAGATTTCTTTGAAGAAATAGATTTGAAGGATCATGAAACTTGGAAAACTGAGATATCAAAATATTTTCCAGGCATCCTTGATGACATCAATGATGAGGATGAGGTACTTAGGAAAACGCATAAGCAGCTCAGGAGGATTGTTGGATTGGAGAATGCAATGACAAACACTCTACAAAATGCAAACACTTATGCCCAAGAGAAATACATTTATCACATGTCAAAGGTTAATTTTTTCCTTGCACGAGTTGTATGAGGAGGTAGTCAGAGTTTGGTTGTTGTGGACCCATTAACATGGTGTTTGAGCCTTGAACAGATCTTAGGTGGTCACAGATGCTTGCTAATGATTAACGAACTGTGGTGCATCCAACAATAAACTCTTTTTAATTTTCTATGATATGTTAATTATGCTTTAGTTAAGAAACGATGTAAATTTTGTGAATGGACCTGAAGCTTGTTGCTTCCCATAAAAATAGGGAAACCAAGGTCCGATTTTGATCATCATATCATCATCATTTCAATCCATTAGAATAGATACTAGACCATCTCATCCATTTATTCATATCAAAAGAACTCATGTTATGTATGTTTATATTTTGAGCAATATAATGGAGCAAATACATTATAACTCATAATCCATTTTCAGTGTTCAATTGCTATGTTGATTTTCATGCTTATTTATTGCTTTGTTGTCTCCAAAGTGGTCTTTTCAAGTTGTTTAAATCTGCAAGATTTATCAAGGCACATTTGTTGTTACTATGTGGATGCTTTGATTGGTTTCTCGTTAGGTGTGAATTAAAGTCCTTTCAAATAATTTACTTTAATTAGTTCGTATTAAGGATTACAGTCCTCTTAGAGATTGGCACCCTCTTATGGTCTAATAACCTGCATTTTTGAGACCCAACAGATTGTAAATAACTCTTAAAATTTAGAAGTCTATGAAACAGTGTATATATTCTTCTACTTGTATATATTCTTGTACTTGTATATTCTATGAAACATTCCTTATTTTCTATGAAATAGTGTATATATTCTTGTACTTGTAAATATTATTTTATTGTTGTCTATTAAAGAAAACAGAGTTTGAATAAAAAATGCTTCACCCTTTTTTGTAAGTGAGTATGTGAATTATTGTTTAAGGAAAAATATTACAATGTTTACATTTTTCAGTTTACTAGTTTCAAATCTTCATTTGTTATGTATATAAAATTGTATGTGCTCTTTATCTCTAATGACATAAAACAATAATGTCATCAGAATCAGGGTTTTCAATTTCAACACCATCATTGTCCACACTTTTTATATCATGTTCACTTTTAAGTACAATCATCAAATTTTATTTTTATTTCTTGTCCTAGTTAATCTTGATTCCTTTTAGCACAACACAATAGTTTGCATGTTAAATTTCAAACATTTTCTTTGCATTTTTTGTATATATTATTTTCTCAGTGCATCATTATGTAACAACAATTTCACTTCTGAGATATACAGTAAAAATAAATGAAAGCACATTTTTTCTTTGTCAAGGGAAATGTATGGTGAATACCCTATGTCTTTCAAATAAGTGTGCAAGAAAAATAAGACATAACTGATTGAATTTTATTTTCTACTATACAATTTTTTTTATGTGCTTTTCACTTTTTGCATGTGGATTACCCTCAAAAAGAGACTACTTATCTTTTCTTAAATGAAGCCTTTACATTTCCTGTCTATGAAAGGAATTTACTGCTTGACAATAGGTTCATGAAATTCATACAAATTAATATTGGTGTAAAAGGCCATCCCCACAAATGTTGTTTGGTCTAGAATTATAATGGAAAATAAAAAAGCTTGCTAGGAGAATAAAACAAGATTTCAATTGTCCAAGTACAACATAATATTACTGAAGCATTTCAAAGTTTAGGCCATAAGAATCATTTTTTTTAAAACATGGATTGCAAATAATTCTAAAAATTTAGAAGTCTTGGTCATTAACATTATTGTCTACTACAATGTCATCCAGTGTATCATTGTCAATGTTCACATGTTCTTCAAGTATTTAATATTATCGTCATCCTCATCTTGACCTGCATCATCTTCATCATCATTGAAATTTGACTGTAGACCATCTATATTGTTACCAGATGTATTTGGATCATCATTTTCTATACCATCCATATTGTTGTCTTCCATAACATCATCTAACTTTGGATTGTTGCCTTCTTGTGCTTGAACATAACCATCTTCAACATCATCATGGATGCCAATTTATTCAATGTTCTCTAATCCCTCTCTCTCATTTTGTTGGCCATCATTGTTTTGCTTAGTATCCAATAATGCATCATCAAATACATGCGTTAATCTTGGATCATAATGTATGAAAAATATCCATTTTGGGTCCAAAATATCTTCATAGAAAAGTACCCGCACATGAACGACATACATATATTAGACGTATGTTATAACAATTTTATTGATTAATAAACACATGTATATATTCGAAATAAGCTATGAATTAATAGATTAATGATCACTACCACTTCTTGTTTGAGTTAAAGAAATACCTGCTCACAATGAATTGGTAGAACATAAGGCTCCTTATCCTCCGGTAGGAACGATGAGGAATCTATGGAAAACAATCCACTATGGGTATCATGTCTTCGTGTCCTCTCAAATGCTTCATACCATCTACACTTAAAAATACAACATTTAAAATAGCGGTAATCCAACTCAATAATTTATTTTATTTTCCCAACATATTGTAGATTCCCTTCAATTATATTCTTAACTTTTGAGCTTGATTGACTGGATTGCTTGAAGTCAACCATGATGCCACAATGGAAGGATCATCTCTTTACGTCTACACTTTCTACACGATAATGTCGACCATATGCCCACATTGCTGGATATTTCCTCGCCTGTGAAAGACCATTTATTTTAGTGAAAAAAAATATAATGATGAATATTAAAATAGTTAATATTGTCAAAACTGTAAGGAAACAACATTTAGTAAAATTCCAACTATACCTTTCTTTCACATCCTCTAGACATGTTGATTTCATCTTCTATTTGATTTTGAATTTGTTCAGTAACTCATTCTAGTGTGAAATCATTGCCCCATTCCCCAAGTAGATGAGTGGGAAGTGGAGTATTCCTTGGCTTCAATCTCTTAAACTGTCTCCTTGCTTCTAACACTTCTTCTCTCTTTTTATCATACAAATCAATCCATTTGTTCATAAAGTCCATGTGGTACAGAATGAACTTGTCAAGTATAGAAATTCCGTCTACACCTATTACATGTCAACATGTTTATTTCAAACTCCAAATGTCATGTTAATTTGACAAATAAATTACAGAGTAAATTAATGATTGCAAGAAAAACAACCACACTGATCATGAATTTACTTACTAATTTCTACTTAAACACCATTAGATTGTGGTTTTTCTCTATCAATAATATATGATGCTCGTTCTTCATCCTAGAAGCATGGGCCATCTTCAAAATCCTTACCAAGGAATTCAAACAGGAAGAAAAATACTTCATTCAATACATACCCTTCAGCCATGGAACCCTCTGGATGTGCCTTTTGTCGGACATATCTTTTAAGAGTTTTCATATACCTATCAAAGAAAAAAATCCACCTCGTTGATACAACACCTGCCAATTCAATGTCATCGACTAGGTGTATAAGTAAATGGACTTGTAGGTCCATGAAACTTGTAGGGAGCTCCTTCTCAAATACACATACAATTTCTACAATTTCCTTCTTCCACTTTGGCACTTCAGATTCATGGATCTCATTGGAGGTCACCCACCTAATATAAGAATAGTAAATTAGTATGAACCTTTTGTCATAAATTAAAATTCAATATAATATCTCTATGTCTCTCACACATGAACATTTCATATAGCCACATACCTTGTAAATGCTAACAATTGACTTATGGCATTCCTTAAGTCAACTGTAAGACATGAATCCCCCCTAATTGCCAATGGCATGATATGCTATCAAACACATTTATGAAAAGTTCATTAGTAATTTTTTCTCACACAACAAAATATCAAAATAAATTTAGTGCTTAATCAATGTTACCAGTAAATGTTAAATGCTGATATATAATACCTTCATTAAATTATGAAAATCATGTGTTTTAAATCCTGTGATATGTCCATCAACTGTAAAAGCTTTAGCCAATGATGACCCATAGCCAGTAGGTGTCCTTATTGAATAGATGACATTTTTTAGTTGGTCTAGCTCTTTTTTTTCCAAAATCCATGGACCTTCTGCATATGTTTCATTTTACCTATTTGGCCACAAATGTTTTCTATCAAATTTGGTACGTGAAAGAGCAATATCTCTCCTCGAAGACAAGGTGTCCTTCTCTTTGCCTAATATATGTCGAAATATAGAATCTGGGACATTTTTGAAGACGTGCATAGGATCTGATAGGTGAGATATTAATAGATCCTTCCAGTAAGGGAGCTCATAAAATATGGATGTCATTTTCATTCCTTCTGGCATATTAACTACACCTTGTTCTGGTTCTTCAATTGAATCACCTCGATCAAAAAAATCCTCCCAAGCTTTCAATTTAGCATATTCATACTTCTTAAGCCAATTTCCTGGACCCATAATCTTGGGAGGGCCTCTATTTTCAACTTTTCCATCAAATTGATTGTTCAGGCAATTTCTAAACCTATGATCTAGTGGTAGAAAAACCCTGTTGTTTGCATAAATAAATTTATGTAGATCTTTAGAATACCGCCCTTGAAATTTTTCTGCACATCTTGGACATACAAATATCCCCTTTGTTTGAAGCCCTGCAATTCAATAAGTAATGTTAGTAACATAAAAAATATAGTATAAAACTGAGTATGAAAGTTGGGATGGAAATAAATTATGAGTGTAAATATGTAAATATTTTATCTTACCAGAACAAACACCAAGTCCTGGGAAATCATGAATAGTCCAACATAGCACACCATACAACATGAAGGACCTATTTGATGGAGGAAATGATATGTCATACATTCTTATGCCTTTCCATAACAGTTGCATCTCATCAATAAAAGGTGCAAGATAAACATCCATGTTTTTAACTTGATGTTTTCTTGGAACAATGAGAGTTAGCATAAGGTGCTCCTTTCTAACACTCATCCATGGGGGAATATTGTATACTATCAATCCGATTGGCCAAACACTATAATTTGAGCTTAGGAAAGAGAATGGGCATACTCCTTTAATTGCAAGACCAAACCTGATACTACGGGGTTCATCTTTGAATTTTGTTGGTCATTTTTCCTCTGTGTTACATTGCTTTGGAGTCGGCTGGAATTCGCATGAATCCATCTGTACTCATGTTCTTTGCATGCTAGTCCATCAATTGTGCTAGTGAATTGCAACAAAACATTCTTTGAAGTCTAGGTATAATTGGCATGTGACATAAAACCTTCTTTGCAACTGTAGGACCTTGTACATTTGTACGATATCTCTTCTCTTTGCATATAGGGCATTCTACCTTGTTTTGATATTCATCTTTGTATAAAATGCAATCATTTTTACATGAATGAATTTTCTTATATTCAATCCCCAACTCAACCAACAACAAACGCGCCTCTCTGCAAGCTGATGGAAACACATTCTCTTCAAGGAATATTTTAGTTTTTAGTGTCTTGTAAGATTACCAGAGATTAAATCAATTGAATGTTTGAATTATGATGAACATGTTTGCTATGAGATTAAATCAATTGAATGTTTACAGATTATGTACACCAATTGACAATGCAAAGTAAGAAATAGATTTCAACTCACTTCAGTAGGGTAGTGAATCCTTTGTCTAACCAACCAAATAGTGACTTGATTTCTAATAATATTAATGTGCATGCTAGTTTTGAGGTTCTACTTGCACCCGATTTAAACACGGGTGTCTTCGTTGCTTGCTTGATGGAGTCTTTGATGTTGTTATCATCAACATTACGTTGGTGGTAATTACCCCTGCTATCATCGTTACTGTCAACCATATCATCATTATTGTCATCATTATTTCCATCCCCAAAGAAACTTGTAAGCATTTCATTCAATCTTCTTCATGCACTACATTTTCACTATCATGATCATCATCATTAAGGCTAGGTGGCATGCCATAGTGTATGCGACTCTCATAAGCTCTTCAAATTTCTCAGGTGGTAGTGCTCTCTTCAATCTTTCTCTTCTCGCCCTGGCATGGTTTAAAGGATGGTTTGGATCATCTCATCCAAATCTTAATAACCCAGTTGGATCTTGGGTATCAGTATAATGTGTTTCATCAAAATCTTCTACCTATCAACAAACACAAGCATTATTTAATGTTTGGAAACAATTGGATAAATCATAAATGTATCAATTTCAAAGAAATATAATCAAATATGGCTTAAAAAATAAAAATAAAATTGTATGAACATATATACATCAATTGAATAATGGAACATTATTTTATAGACTACCTTTTTTATACAATAATTTAAATAAAACACAATTTTGACAACATAGTTTATAAAACATCATTCCACACTCATTTATTATTCTTTGGTTTTAATCGATTGTAGGATGCATACTACCAACTGGAAGCTCATCATATATGTGATGTCTTTGTACAATCGCTCGTTTGAATTTTTTCTTTCCATGACATACAGAACATCCACAAACAACAATTTTCTCAAAGTATTCATCCCATGTACTATAGTCCTGACCTACCTCTTCTTTAGTGCAATCATTTGTTGTGTCTGTAGTATCCATTGTCATATCCTCTTCCACCCACTGTCTTCTAGGTGATTTAATAGTTTTAGGTCTACGCCCATGTACATATCTTCTTCTTTTACTAGTTGAACACTCTGGATCTACATTTGCTCCAATCTCCATCTAAAATAATCAACAACATGCATTAATTTATGTCAAGATTGGATAATACATTATAAATTTCAATAATACTATGAAAAAATATGGACGTATCACAAAATGCTATCAGATCATTTTTTCCTAAGTTAAGTCAAAATTTGAGTACTTGATTTGATATGACACGATTTGTTGCCATGACCTCATCTCGCCCCTATAATACACAACATAGTAAATAATGTTTAGTACACCAATTATATCATTTCAACAAGTATTCTATTCAACACAAAACCTCACTTTAGTCATATATTTGACATATTAATATCTCCTTTATGTTGAAGCATTTGTGAATTCATAAACACCTTCCTCCTTTGGTTGAGGTTGTTTTCTCTTCTTACCTCTATTGTATCTGCAAATTTTGTTGTCTCATCTATTTCCACCCACTTTCCTCTCAAGCAATTTAGTATTTCTACATCGTCCACGTCCTCTCTCCATGGCTTCCTCTGTGAATAAAAATGTTTCCATAGAAGCTTTCACTGCGCTACTACTGAGAAGGAAGAAGAAACTTGCGAGACCGCGGTAAAACTGCTCTACCACACCGAGCTGATGAAGGAGTCGTGGAATAGCGGTGGTCACCACACTACCACACACCAATGGTAGAAGACTTGTGGGAGTCACCGCAACACCGCTAGGAACAGAAGGAAGACTCGCATGCCGCCACATAATCTTTCACTGCACTACCACCGAGAAGGATGAAGCACCTTGCGAGACCGTGGTAAACACTACTCTACCACACCAAGCTGATGAAGGAGCCACGGGACAACGATGGTCACAAAAATAAGGAAAGAGTTGGAATTATTTCCAACACTTTGGATCTGATGATACACAACAATGAAAATAGTCACTATACAACAATGATAGGTGCCTAATTAGGCGCACTTGGTGCTGCCTTAAGCACCCCAAACAAATTACATTAATGACCAAAAGTAGGTGCTAAAGTTGGCGTTAACTAACGCTGACTAAAGCGCCGACTATTGGATCAAAATCAAAAAGTTAAAAAATTTCCCACGTGAAGGAAGAAATCACACAAAAAAAAAGGGAAGAATGTCGTGTGAAGGAAGAGAGCATGGCGCTACCAATAACTGATGAGAAATTCGATTTAGTTTGCGACACCATAGGTAAGGTTACAAATTTTTTTCTTGGTTGAATTCATGATTTTTTACTGGTTCGTGGCCTAACCTATCCAGGCAACCTCTAAATTATCCCATCATTATAAATTGTAAAACCTTTGAGAAACCAACAAAAAATCTTACCCTACCCATTTGAGCTTTGGCTCAAAATATTATAGCACAAAGCTAGGATGCCTCTTTATTCTTTCCCTAACCTGGGTATCAAGGAAATAGGGAAGTGCTTGGAAAATCTGGGAATTGGGTTGGTCACTGCTGAGCAACTGCTGAAAATAAATGCAAAAACCGCTTGGTTTTGCCTAGTCACGCCATAGTCACCGATGCCATGACAAATTTGTGCAAGATTGCATTATGAAAGAGTTTTCATGATAAGGTTATCAACACTAAGCAAACCCAACAAACATATTTTCCCACAAAACAAAAATTTCATACCACAAACTGGATGGAAACTTTCATACCTGACAGTGTGTACTTCTTTTTCCTCCATAGACTAGATGAAAATAATTTTCCCTAGGTTTCCTCAAAATGTCAAGCAATAGAAGGAAGGGAGCATTGTCAGTAGAATCTTGCACAATGAGGTAATTCATTGTCAATTTATAGATTTATAAATGTTCCCATTGTTTCTTTGACTTTAACTTTTTAGTTTTTTATTTCTAAATTTAAAAGAAGAAATATAATTTAAATATATATATATATATAGGGACATGAGACTGACAAAGATAAAGAGGAATTGGCTTCCATATTGGGGGTAGAGGCAGTGAACAAATTGGTTAATGTGGAATGGAAAACGCTTGCTAGATATATAGATAAAAAAATCTGGTAACGCCCCTCAAACATTGCAAACAAATCAATTGTGTCAAAGGGAATCAATTGATTCCCCAACCAGTCCTAGATTGAGCAAAATATCCAAGAGGAAATCAATGATGGTAAAATCTAAGAATGTGGAACAGGGAGCAGAGACTTCCAATGTCCCAGCCACTCTTGGGACACAGACTTCTTCCACCACGCCATGTTATCAATCTTGCATTGGTATCTACAATACGAAGATAGAATATGAGGTGGTTTCAGGGGAAGTCCGAATGACGGATGTTGGGAAAATGTTTGTGAATAGGTTGAAGGAATCATGCCTTCAACGATTCAAAGACCATCTACATTTGACATTCTCACAAATACCCATGCATCTAAAAAAATCAGTAATCCATGACATGGAGACTAATTTTGGCATAGGTTGGTCTGTAAAGAAGATAAAGCTATGAATGTCTCAAAACTGTAAGAGATTTTGGTGCAACCAAACAAAGAAGATAAAAAAAATCCCTCCTGAGCTAAGGCAGAAAAGAAAGCCAATTGATGTAACTGTGAAAGT
Source organism: Sequoia sempervirens (assembly GCA_007258455.2). Taxonomy (NCBI): domain Eukaryota; kingdom Viridiplantae; phylum Streptophyta; class Pinopsida; order Cupressales; family Cupressaceae; genus Sequoia; species Sequoia sempervirens. The sequence continues at coordinate 276,801,690 of VDFB02270651.1, forward strand.
ATGGAAAGAGCTTGTAAAAGCATATGAGAAGTCCGATGCACAGAGGAAGTCCGATGAGGAGAGTACGTAGGTATTTGAATTTTCTCATAAGATTATATCAAATTTATTAAACGATATTTAAATTTTATTTGTGCATAGTTAAATTGAATTAGTATATGTTTCAGGACAAGGCCTCCAAGGCTAGGCTTGAGAAACTTTGTACCACACATTGCAGTGGCCAAAAAGGTTTATAGACCTTGATCTGTACATTTTTAAGTATATTTAATATGTTAAATATTTTTTTTTATTTCCTTGGAAAAAGTAAATGATTGCATATTAATTAGTTTAACTAGTCCATGTGCCATGTTTTGACAGGAGGAGAAATATGGCCGCCATCCAAATCAATTTGAAAAGAATATGTTACAAAACAAAAAGTGGAACAATTTGGTAATTTGGATAGAGAACAAGGTATCAATAGTTGAGTTTCAATAATTTAGTTGGATATTGTTGTGTTAATATGTCAATTTGCATCTCTTATGTTGAGTTGTTTATTGATGCGTAGGATGAGTAAATAGAGCTCAAATATTATGATTACAAGATGACCATTTATGTGCATGAATAAATAGTAGAAGGATGTAGATGAAATCAATTCATCTAACTTTATGCCTCTTGGCAGGCATTCCTCTTGAATCTCTAATATCAGGTGCCCAAGACTTCCCTATAGCTTTTACCTTTCATTGTCGCCTTTCCTCTTCACTTTTAGACTCATCTCCTTTTTCCTTATTTTCATTTTTGGCTTCGGCTTCTAATTCATCCCATGTTTTACCTTCCTCCTCTTCAAAATCTTCTTCTTCTTCTTTGTCCTCCTCTGACTCCACAAGAGATTCATCTTCTAAACCTTCTTCATCTGATTCTAATTCCTCTTCTACATTAGAGGGTTTGTATCCTTGATCTGACTCTTCTGAATTATCAAGAATTATAATCACTAGCTTCCATATTCAAAAATTCCCAACCACCATCTTCAATAAAATTATCTGGATCATCAGTAATAGTCTTCAAAATTGGCCGCCACTTCAAGTTCATTCTGCTTTCATAATACTTTATATCCATGGAGTTCAACCATTCCTTGATTCCATCAAGCGAAGATTGAGGAATGGCATACATGCGGAGTACAACTCGCTTGAAGTCTTTGAAAACAATAGCCATATCAAATTACTTTTTCCCAAGTCCTACTCTCTCAAGGTTAACAATTCTCAATCTCACTAATAGCGATTACAGGAAAGGTAATTCCACCAACTCTACCAAACAGTTTACCATAGGAATAATAAAAGTAGAGGCTTTGAAAGGAACTCCATGAAAACCAAGCTCTCTAAATGGTATATCAAACTCTAGTTCAAAATATTTTAGATGAGGCTGCTCGCATAGCTCTATTACTTGCTTGAGAAATCCTTGAAACTCTATATTGATTTTTTTTTTCTTGTCCCTCTCTTGTTGTTCTTCCTCAATTTCATCAGGATCATACATTGACCTTCTTGCCCCTCCTAAAGTTTGGACCACATCCTTTACCTCCACATAAAACTAAACATCATTGGTCTTCTTGGTTCCCACGTCATGATATGGTTATGCAAATGAAAACGTAGCAAAGTAATCATCTCCTTCTCCGCCAGCTAGAAGAATGCATGCTTAATGTTTTAATACATGATATCAGCTTTGTCTTTTGCCCTCATGGTTGAATACTAAAATCCATTATGGTGGGCCTCCAGAGTTCCAGTCATCTTTCGTTTGTTGGATGTTGAAGGTGTGTTGCTGATATGTGGTTGTCATTGATGTCAACACTATTAGCATCATTGTATTGAAGGTTGTATATGTCGAGGATATTGAGAAAATTGTGAAAGGAAGGGTTACAAAGTTGCATGTTGCTAGTGGAACTATGAAGGTCATGAAGTTGTCTGGTTCTGTACGTTGGAGATCAACTATTGTGGACTAAAGGGTTTATTTTTTAGAGTATCTAGATCATCTACCAGAAGTTTCAAAGGTCCACGTGTTGATTTGATCATGTTGTGGTCTGATAGTATTTTTGTGGTCTCTATCAGTGTTCTTGAGTGAAGATTGTGTGATTTTGATAATCTCAGTTGTTGTGGATGCTTCTCTATTAGTTCTTGGTGTTCTTGGATGCTTCTAGATCATTCTCCATCATTCTTGTACGTCCACATTGATCGGTGTGCTCGTGGTCAAAGATTTTTCTTATGCATGTTTGGGTTTTCATGTTCCTGGCCGACATGATGGTGATAATGTGTTGTGGATCCTTGAAAAGTAAAATTTGAATGTTTGGTGCACTCGCAAATATTGTTTTGGGTCACATCATTGTATCGGTCGACGGTGTTTAGATCCATATTGAAAATTTAATTGTAAATTTGGGCCAACATTGCAAATATGTTTTATTTTTCTGGCCAACTAAGTTGTTGACGTAATCCATGATGTGAATATATAAGAGTGATTGTTTCATCGGTGTAATGTGTGTCGGGTGTGCTCCTATGTGTGTATGTGTGAATATCATTCGATTGCAGAGTAGAGTGTAAAGAAGACCGAGCGAAGTGTGAAGTAGTTTGAGTGAAAAGTGAAGGAGTTTTATGTGCTTAATTGGAACTGTAATCAGGCTTGTGCATAAGCTATTTTCTCAGTTCGTACCCTCCAAATTTAATCCTATTATGTATTCTTGGGTAGTGAGCCCCTTTTGTAACTAAGCAGTGAGCTCTAGGCATTGTGCCTGAATGCATGTGCATTTTCCTTTATTTTTTTCATTATACTTTTAACAGGGTATAATATTGTGGACTAACATCCACTGTGGTTTTTCCCCTAACATGGTTTCTAGATAAAAAATCTTGGTGTTCTCTGCCTCTCTAATGTGTTAAGTGTTTATGGTTAATTGCTTATTCATCATATATGAGATTAAGTTAAGTAAAGTTTGAAAAGTTTATTATTTTGTGACAATTGATTCACCCCCCCTCTCAGTTGTCTGTCCTTGTTTTTCCAACAATTGGTATCATAGCTAGGTTCCTCTGAAGAAGTCTAAAAGATTGAGGTGATCCGGGATGGCATCATACAAGAAGGACAATCCTAGATTTGATGGAACTAACTACTCACTATGGAAATTTAGGATGGAATGTCACCTGAGGTGTATTAGCGAAGCTTATTGGAAGATTACAAAAGATCCATATGTTATTCCTCAAAATGGTCCCTCCACTATTGATGAGATCAAAGAAGCTAAAAACAATACCAGGGCTATTGAAGCTTCGGTGAGTGCTTTGACAAATTTGGAGATAGAAAATGTGATAGGTCTGAAGATAGCTCATGAGATTTGGACGAAGCTGAAAACTTTGTATGAAGGAGATGCATAGGTAAAGATGGCTAAGATACAGAGTTTGAAAGGAAAGTATGAGAATTTGAATATGGGTGAAGATGAAAATATCACTTCTTTTATGCAAAGAGTAAATGAAATAGTGATGGGTATTAGATGTACCGTTGGTTCCCTGGATGAGGATGAAATTGTGACTAAGATACTTAGACCCTTGCCTCCCTCCTATAAAGTGAAGGCTCATGCTATTGAAGAGCTCAGATCAGTAACGAAAATGACAAGAGATACACTAGTTGGTAAGCTTGCTGCCTTTGAATTAAGTGAATTTGGTGAATCTATTTCGAAGACTGAATCTGCATTCAAGGCTACTGTATCCGGAAGTAACAAGCAAAAATATAATTCAAGAGAGTGTTCCCGAAAGATATCCAAGTATGATGAAGAATTGAAACAGCTTGAAGATAAAGAAAGAGAGGTAGAAGAGTTGGAGGCACTGATTGTAAAGAAAGAAGGCACAGGAAAAGGTAAGTATGGAGGTGTATTTCCTATTAATTTTTTTTCTTGTAGTAAAATAGGTCATTTTGCATCAAGGTGTCCTGAAAGAGATCCTAGATCTAAGCCTAACAAGTCTAGATTCCAAAAGAAATGTTACTTTGTTGAAGAAGGAGTGACTGATGATGAGTCTGATAAAGATAATGGAAATGAAGATGAATGGTTTTTCATTGCTACCATTGAAAATAGTCCTATTGCTACTAAATCTGCTAAAGATGAGAAAGCTCTTGCAGCCCGAGTTGAAGAAAAGGATGAGTGGGTTATTGACAGCGGATGCTCACATCATATGACTGGTGATAAAAGAAAATTTGTAATTCTAGAGAAATTGTATGATGGTGGAGTTGTAAGGTTTAGAGATAACAATGTTGGTGTGATTCGTGGCAGAGGTTCTATTTGTCTTGGTGGTAAGCATAACACTAATGATGTTCTTTATGTTGAAGGCTTGAAGCACAATCTTTTGAGTGTTGGACAGATGGTGGAAAAAGGATATGATCTATAGTTCAAAGGTGGGAGATGCAAGATACGTGAAAGTTCTGGCAATATGATTGCTACAGGTAAACATACAAAAGGAAATATTTTACACCTAAATACTGCTAGTGAGAGTTGTTTAATTGCTTAAGTAGATGAAAGTTGGTTGTGGCATAGGAGGTTGTGTCATGTGAATTTTGATAACATTGTCAAGGTAAGTTCTATTCAAGCAGTAAGAGATCTACCTAAGTTTAAAGCCTGCTAACACAATTTGTAAGGAGTGTTAGATGGGTAAACAGACTAGAGTTTCTTTCTGGAGCAAACAGTTTCATTCAAATTATTTGTTGGAGTTGCTACATATTGATCTCTATGGTCCCTCCAAAGCCAAAAGTATTCATGGAGAAAGGTACTTTATGTTGATTATTGATGATTATTCTAGAATGATATGGGTTTCTTTCCTAAGAGAAAAATGTGAAGCACTGGAAAAGTTAAAAATTTTCAAGGCTATGGAAGAGAATGAGAAAGGTCTAAAAATTAAATGCCTAAGGTCTAACAGATGTGGTGAGTTCACCTCTAGATATTTCAACTCTTTTTGTGAAGAACATGGAATAAGAAGACAATTGTCTGCTCCCAGAACCCCTCAATAGAATGGAGTTGCAGAGAGGAAGAATAGAACAATTTTGGATGCTGCTAGAACAATGATGATAGAAGGAAATGTGCCCCAAATCTATTGGAGTGAAGCTGTAAGCACTGCCGTGTATACTTTGACCCGGGTAAATGTTAATAGTAATTTTGGTAAGACCCCTTTTGAGCTATGGTTTGGTTATAAGCCTACTATTAAATATTTCAAGATCTTTGGAAGCAAGTGTTATATCAAGAGAGATGATGATATAGGAAAGTTTGATGCAAGAAGTGATGAAGGAATCTTTCTAGGTTACTCAACTAAGAGCAAGGCTTACAAATTCTATAACAAAAGACTGAGAAAAATGGTTGAGAGTGCAAATGTCAGAGTTGATGAGGACTCTACCAGATCATCCAGATATCATGGTTATGATTCAAATGAAGACAATACAAGCCAAGGGAAGAATTCTCAGACACAAAACCAACTTCAGATTATTCCATATGTTTTGGTAAAGCAACCTCAATTCATTTTGGTAAATCAAGTAAGTCAGGAAGCACAAACAAGTGCAAGTGCAGAAGAAAGAACAGAAGAACCAAAAGCTCAAGAAAGTCCTAAAGTTCCAAGGTATGTAAACCTAAATCATTCTGAAAATAAAATTATAGGAGATAAGAGTAAAGGTGTACAAACTAGAAGAAAGATTGTAGAAGAGTATTGCCTGATTTCCAAGATTGAACCTAAAGATTTCATTGAAGCCTGCCAAGATGAACACTAGATGGAAGCTATTAAGGAAGAACTGACACAAATTGAAAAGAATGACACATGGACACTAGTTCTTAGACCCAAAGACAAAAATGTGATTGGTACTAAATGGGTGTTTCAGAAAAAGCTGAATGAACAAGGTGAAGTGGTCTGGAATAAAGCAAGTCTGGTATGTAAAGGGTATTCTCAAATGGAAGGTGTTGATTTTGAAGAAACTTTTGCCCCTGTTGCCAAAATTGAAGCTGTTAGATTATTTCTTGCTTATGTTGCATATAAGAACTATAAAGTCTATCAAATGGATGTGAATTTGGCATTTCTGAATGGAGAAGTAGAAGAAGAAGTATACATTGAACAGTCAGATGGATTTCTGCCGACTGACAAGGAAGATATGGTTTTCCGCTTGAAGAAAGCTCCCAGAGCTTGGTATGCTAGATTAGAAAAATACTTATTGAAGCTTGGATTTAATAAAGGTATTGTTGATAGCAATTTATACTTCAAGTTGGATCATGATAAAGAGTTAATTATAGAAGTTTTTGTTGATGACATTATTTTTGGAGGAGATGATAATCTATGTATGCAGTTTGCTGCTGAAATGAAGAGTGAATTTGAGATGAGTATGATTGGAGAAATGAAGTTCTTTCTGGGATTGCAAGTTACCCAGTTAGACAAGGGAATTTTCATATCTCAGTCCAAATATGTGAAAGAGCTACTGAAGAAATTTGGGATGGAAGAATCAAATCCAGTTGGTACTCCCATGGTGACTGGATGCAAGCTAACACAAAATGATGATTCTCCTAAGGAAAATCAAACTATATATAGGTCAATGATTGGTGGATTGCTCTATTTGACCCAAACTAGACCATACATTATGAATGTTGTATGTATGCTTGCTAGATTTCAGGCTGATCCAAAAGAATCACATGTGACTGTTGTTAAGAGAATCTTCAGAAATATGAAGGGAATAATTGAATTTGGACTTTGGTATCCAGAGGATGATGATCTCACTTTGAGTGCATATACTGATGCAGATTGGGCTGGAGATGTAGATGACAGGAAAAGTACTAGTGGTGGTGCTTTCTTCCTAGGGAAGAAGCTGGTGTCTTGGTTGAGCAAAAAGCAGAATTTCATTTCTCTATCTATAGATGAAGCAAAATATATTGTTGCTGCCAATAATTGTACTCAAGTGATATGGATGAAACAGATGCTGAAAGATATCAAGGTGGTATATGAAGAACCTATTGCCATATACTGTGACAATTCAAGTGTAATAAATATTTCAAGGAATCTGGTACAACACTCTAAGACAAAACACATATCAATCAAGTTTCACTTCTTGAGGGAGAAGGTGAATGAGAAAGAAAACATATTGGAGTATGTGCCTACCAAAGAACAAATTACAAACATCTTTACTAAGCCATTGTCAAAGGATACTTTTGAGTATCTTAGAGGAATGCTAGGGGCGATTACCCCTCCTGATAAGAACTAAAAGATGCATTTACTTGCATCAATCTGTGAGCCTCATTGCTATATTTTGATCTGAATTGATGTCTCTATGGCTGCTACTCGAGGGGAGTAGTTAGATGAGCAGATATGTGGTTCAGAGCGTGTATGCAGAAAGGTCATGGTTACCCTTGCCATTGATGTCAAAGGGGGAGAAGAGTAATGTGAAAAATATTTTTAGGGGGAGAAGAGCAATTGAGAAGAGGAGTTAGAATCTAAGGGGGAGTTAGCATAGTTGTGTTGATGGTATTTTTCACATCACGTGTTTCCATCAATGCCAAAGGGGGAGATTGTTGGATGTTGAGGGTGTATTGCTGATATGTGGTTGTCATTGATGTCAACACTATTATTGAAGCCTATATATGTCGAGGATATTGAGAAAATTATGAAAGGAAGGGTTATAGAGCTACCTGTTTCTAGTGGAACTGTGAAGGTCATGAAGGTGTCATGTTCTGTACATTGGAGATCAACTATTGTGGACTAAAGGGTTTATTTTTTAGAGTATCTAGATCATCTACCGAAAGTTTCAGAGGTCCGCGTGTTGATTTGATCATGTTGTGGTCTGACAATACTTCTATGGTCTCTTTCAGTGTTCCTGAGTGAATATTGTGTGATTCTGATAATCTCAGTTGTTGCAGATGCTTCTCTGTTAGTTCCTGGTGTTCTTCGATGCTTCTAGATCATTCTCCATCATTCTTGTACATTCACATTGATCGGTGTGCTCGTGGTCGAAGATTTTTCTTATGCACGTTTGGGTTTTCATGTTCCTGGACGATATGATGGTGATAATGTGTTGTGGATCCTTGAAAAGTAAAATTTGAATGTTTGGTGTGCTCGTAAATATTGTTTTGGGTCGCATCATTGTATTGGATGACGGTGTTTAGATCCATATTGAAAATTTAATTGTAAATTTGGGCCAACATTACAAATATGTTTTATTTTTCTGGCCGACTAAGTTGTTGATGCAATCCATGATGTGGATATATAAGAGCGATTGTTTCATCTGTGTAATGTGTGTCGGGTGTGATCCTATGTGTGTATGTGTGAATATCATTTGATTGCAAAGCAGAGTGTAAAGAAGATGAAGCAAAGTGTGAAGTAGTTTGAGTGAAAAGTGAAGGAGTTTTTTGTGCTTAATTGGAACTGTAATCAGGCTTGTGCAGAAGCTATTTTCTCAGTTCGTACCCTTCGGATTTAATCCTATTCTATATTGTTGGGTAGTGATCCCCTTTTGTAACTGAGTAGTGAACTCTTGGCAGTGTGACTGAATGCATGTGCATTCCCCTTTATTGTTTTCATTATACTTTTACAGGGTATAATATTGTGGACTAACATCCATCGTCATTTTTCCCCTAACAGGGTTTCCGCGTAAAAAATCTTGGTGTTCTCTGTCTCTCTGATGTGTTAAGTGTTTATGGTTAATTGCTTATTCATCATACCTAAGATTAAGTTAAGTAAAGTTTGAAAAGTTTATTATTTTGTGACAACTGATACACCCCCCCCTCTCAGTTGTCTATCCTTGTTTTTCCAACATCTTCCTCTTCCACCAAATGTTGGCCTGATCCACAAGTCCACTAGCCTAATTGGCTTTGTTTTTGAAAGCTGAAGTTTCTCTTGACTCACCAGTATTAGCTATAACATTTTTGAAATTTTATTATGGTATGTGCACTTTGATATGATTTAATATGATTATGGTTTCATCTCATATGTTGTAACATTAGATATATAATAGAAAAATAAATTATTGCATGAAATAAATAATAACTTTTCATTTTAAATGTTTTTTTTTTGCAGAACATGTGTCTTCCAGAAGATCAAGATGATCCTCAAAATGATATAGATCCACAAAATATTGGTTATGCTGGTACAGATCACATGGCAGAGGATGATGATGACATAGATACAAAAGACACTAAGGTCAATGATAATGATGATGATGATGACGATGATGATGATGATGATGATCACGATGGTGATGATGATGATGAGACAGTTGGTGATAGTAACCAGTGACATTCATGATCATATAGACTTCATCATGGATCATTGTTGATATATTGTTATGATGACTCTTTTCATGGTTACTATCATCTGTATCATTTTCACGGCCTACGGTACTATATTGTTGAGTTGTATCATATTGACATGTATCATTTTCACTATATCATTTGGACATGTATCATCTTGACTTGTATCAATTTGATTTACATAATTTATCAATTTTATTTATATAATTTGTACATGTATCATATTGACTTATGTTGACTGTTTGACATGTATCATTTTGACATGTTTTTGATGTACTAGCATATTTGGCTTTCACTTCTTTTAGTTATATATGATGATGATCTTATCAGTATTGACTTGTCAATTTATATATATTAAAAGTGGTCGATGATTTTTGGATGAATATTTATTAAGTATGATGATTTTAATTTACTGCTCAAGATGGATGTTGTCAAATTCAATTAAATTATAGATATTTTACTCACTTGTTTTAATTATAGATGATGATCATGTTACAATAATTATATTGTTATTTAATCATATGAGTTAAATAATTAAATTATTTACTCTATAATCATATGAGTTATTTAAGAGGCATGGTATATTTAACTAATTAAATTGAAATAAAACATATTAAATTAATAAATGAAAGCAAAACAAGAAGCATTTTTAGAAGAAAAAAAGGAAGAAACAATGGAAGCCAAACTAGAAGCAAACTAGAAGCAATATTGGAAGCAAAATTGGAAGCAAAACTGGAAGCAAACCTCAAATCAAACCTCGAAGCAAAACTGGAAGCAAATCTAGAAGCAAAACTGGAAGCAAATCTAGAAGAAAAACTAGAAGCAAATCTGGAAGCAAAACTAGAAGCAAAACTAGAAGCAAAACTAGAAGCAAAACTAGAAGCAAAAGAAGCAAAATCAGAAGCAAAACCAGAAGCAAAACTGGAAGCAAACCTAGAAGAAAACCTGGAAGCAAAACTAGAAGCAAAAATGGAAGCAAAACCAGAAGCAAAACTGCAAGCAAAACCAGAAGCAAACCTGGAAGAAAAATTAGAAGCAAAACCGGCAAACTTGGCAAACTTGGAAGCAAAACCGGAAGCAAACTTGGAAGCAAAACCAGAAGCAAAACCAGAAGCAAAACTAGAAGCAAAACCAGAAGCAAAATTGGAAGGAAAATCAGAAGCAAAACCGGAAGCAAAACTGGAAGCAAAACCCAAAGAAAACTTGGAAGCAAACCTAGAGGCAAAATTGGAAGCAAAACTGGATGCAAAATTGAAAGCAAAACTAGAAACAAAAATGGGAGTAGACATGGAAGCAAAACCGGAAGCCAAATTGGGTGCCAATTTCGGTGCAATTTTCGTCGTTACTTCCCGACACTATTTTGGGTGCTAACGGAGGTGCTCTGATTTTTCGGTGCTAAAACTGGTGCTAAATCTAGTGCCAAATCTGATGAAAACGTCGGTGCAAAATACAGCGCCGAGCTAACCATGCATGTTTGTGCCGAGTTTAGCACTAGCCAAATTGTTCAATTCATGTACTTAAAATACACTAAAATTTGGTGCTAAATTCAACACTAATTGCCTGTTGTGCTATTGTGAATTCAGAATTATCTGTAGGTGTCATCTTATGTGCTGCTTTGTTAGGAAAACTTTCTCTAGGTATTAGATCTATATGATGAATGATGCTCTAGACTAGCGACAATCCATCTGGTACATTCTCTGATGTGATGTCTCGATACTCTGTCAATAGTTATTCTACTTCTGTCTGTAGTGTATATTCATCCTTTTCTACCTCCGTTCTACCACCCTTCTTTGGAATCAATGCAAAACACACATTTTCATGCCCCAATCCATCCAGAAAATTCCATCAACCAAACATAGTCTAGTTATGCCACAAGCTACAACTTTATCCTCTTCTTCCAAAGGTATCAATTTAATTCTCTTGCTCTTTGAAGTCACAGTATAGGTATTTCTTCTTCCATCATGAATAGCTTTCCTATCATATTTCCATGGTCTTCCTAACAACAAATGACATGCATCCATAGATATAATATCATACAAGAATTCATCCTTATATGATCCTCTATGAAATTTCACCAAACACTACTCATTCACCAAGATCCTATGTTCATCCTGAATCCATGCTATCTTATAGGGGTTTAGATGTTTCAATCTCTTCAAATTCAACTTGGTTACCATTTCTTCTAAAAATAACTATCAATGCTACCACTATCAATGATAGCTTTCAATACCTTTCAGCTGGATTTACACCTTGTTATGAAAAAACTCTTCCTTTGTTGTGGTTCCTCAGTCACTTCGTCATGCATCAAAGCCCTTCTCATCACCAATGATTCACCTTTCTCTACCTTTCCAACTGAATTAGGGGATTCAACAGGTTCCTCTTCCACATAAGTTGTTCTTCTGATAGGCCCAGTTCTCTTGTCAATGCTTGCTTGATGGAATTCAAATGCTCTATGTCCTTCACCTCCACACTTAAAACAAGTTCCTATGAATGGTGTCTTCTTAGATCTCCCTTCATATCTCTTGTATCCATCATTATGGTAGGAGTTATGAACTCCTTTGTCACTATGGTAGGAATTTCTATCTTCTCTTCCTCTGTGGTATGAATTACAATCCTTTTCTTCACTGCGCTAGGGTTTTCCATCTTTGTGTTGCTCTGCATAAGGTCTTCTCTCTCTAGATTGTGATCCGCGCCTCTGGAATCTTCCTCTTTCACTTCTTTGTCTTTGTTCAAACTACTTGTTCAACTTTTCCTCCACTTTCAACGCAAGTTGGTATGCTTCTTCAATTGTTGTCATCTTCAACAGACTTAATTCTTCTTGGATTTTTGTTCTCAGTCCATTGATGTACCTCACAACCTTTTCTTTGTTTGCTTCACTTTTTCCAACCTTGATGATCATCTTGAAGAATTCTTCAGTATATTCCTTCATAGATGTCTCCTTTTTCCTCAGGTTCTATAATATTATCAACAATTCAAGCTCATAATCAATAGGTATGAATTGATTCTTCACCTTTGTCGCCATTCTATCCCAATTTATTCTTTTCTCTTTTCCTCTTCTGTTTATATCCAATTGAACTTCTCTCCACTAGATAGTAGCATGTCCTTTCAACCCTTTTTTGCAAATCCGAATCTTTTTAAATCTTCAATTTCCTCATATTCAAAGTATTCTCCCTGATCATTGATCCAATCAATCAATTCCTTGGGGTTTAAATTTCTTGCGTAATTTTTAATGTCAATTCTAGGTTGCTTACACATTTTAAAAATAGTTTTCAACATCTTCACTTGATCTTCTTCATCTTCGTCTAGGGCTTCCTCATTTTGATTCGCAACATGATCTAATTCATCATCATCACTTCCATCTCCATGTCTAGGGTTTAGAACTCTCCTCCTATCTTCATCTACAACATCTAATCAGACTCACATTACTCTAATCATTTCCAACATCTCATCTATTCATCTAGTGAAATTCACCATAGCAGACACTCTCCTTGGTGACATCTCTCTCCTTAGATTTGGTGCAACTACGTTAGTTCAGTGATCTGGTTACAAGGGTTTCAACTTCCTCATAGCTAGCAATCAGTTGAAAAAACATGCAATCTGCCTCAGGTCGATGATATTTTCACCACAAGGAATCCATTTAGGGATCACAAAATCACTTTGATACCACTTGGTGTAGTCACAGATGGAGGGTCCATAAAGAACTATCCAACTGTGCAGGGTAGAGTTCACACAATATAAATAACACAATAAATTACTCAACAAACACAAATTTTTATTGATTCATCAATTTTCAACCTCACATGCATCATATGCCTCATATGCAGAATAACTAGGGTTCACAGGCCTACCACAAGGGAATTACAACATTACAACTAGCTAGAGGCCTTATTCGAATAATAAAAATCCTAATGACTTAAGAACTATCTATCTAACTTTTTATTACTTATCATGAATGCCTCATAATGAATTACAAACAATCTTAAATATGATTCTCCAGCTCTAATAATGGTCCACATCGGCCTCAAGGGTTTACAAACCCCAATGAATGATCAAGTGTGTAGGTCAGCCTTAAAACATGAAAGATAATCCTTTGTGAAATGAAACATATTGTGGATCTCCAAGAAAGATCCCCTTGGACCCAAAATGCTTGTATGGTGTTCCATTAAGCTTCACACACTTTAGAATAGGTCCACAAAAAGAATTTTGGACTAGGTCAGCCCCAAATGCTTTGACTAAGAATGACAATGAATTTTGAGAGTGATATTTTTTTGCAAATGAATGCAAAATTCCTAAAATTTGGATATGATGTAGATGACCTCGTGTAGAAATTGTATCTTGCTTTGTGAGCTAGGAAATAAAAATGTGGTGAAATACAGAATGAACTTTTGAAACTGCTACAAACTGAAATGCAAGAATAAAAATGTTTTTGGTTGATATAGGATTACTTTACAACTAGGGATGCTCCTACATCAATTCAAATTTTAAATAATAAAATAGTGACATTGGCATATTCAAATTTGAGCCAAAAAGGGTTGGATAAGGGTGTTGGGTGCCCTAGTCTATAAATATCCTTGTTAGGTCCTTAAACATTGGGGGCAAATATAAAATGCTTATTTTCATTCTCATCTTTTAATTTTATGAAGATATTCATAAAATAGGAAATTAAATGAATAATTAGGTCCAAGAACATAAGGGGGAGCTAAACCTAGAGTGAAATTGTCAAGGGTAGCAATTTTTGATGTTACACCCATCTTATAAAAATATCCATCCACATAACCTAAGTCAAAACATTATAACCCCCTAACAACAATTCACTACGTCCAACCCATTTATCACCTCAATGGTATCCACTCACACCTACATTCCAAAAGACCATCCACACATTCTCCAAACAACCCACTAGCAAATTTTCCCCAAGGTCAATCATCAACTCACCCCACATCCAACTATAATTCCATCAACATACCCACTCTCACACACAAAAACAATTTGGCTCTACAAATTCAAGACTTACCACAACAATTTTTGAACATCTAAATGGGACCAATGATGAAGAGCCACACATTAGAGGATATATGCTCTTATCCTTTTGACATGACAATACCCATGCCACCCTTTCCTCATAACTTTGAGATGCCTAAATTTAATACATACAAAGGAAGGGGAGATCCTCAGGAACACATTAGAGAATTTTATATAGTTTTCTTAGAGGTTGTTCATAATTTGATACTTATATTATGTGCCTCTTTCCACAAAGCTTAGGAGGACAAGCCATGAAGTGGTTTTCTTGGCTCCCATCTAACATTAGAAATTTCAATGAATTGGAAGAGAAATTCATTTCACATTTCTCATATAACATAAAAGACGAAGTCTCAATGATAGATTTATGCACTACGAAATAAAATAATGGAGAAAATTTTTCCTTCTTCTTAAGAGATGGAGAAACTTAGCCAGTAAATGTCCATGCCATATACTTGAGAAACAATTAGTCTAAATATTCATTCAAAATATGAATATAGAGAAATATTTTATCTAAAAGTTCAATGCTCCAATACTTTTGATGAGGTCATAGAGAAATGTCTTACCATTAAGAAATCCCTTATAGCTAAAGGAATTGTGAAGATATTCAAAGTAAACCAAGATAATGTAATTTATTCCAATGACAAGTCTTGAATTTGGTCGAATAACAAGAATGTGGTCAATGATGGTGTTGTTGTCACAAGGATAACACCCTAGCTAAGTGTAAAATCAACTATCCTATGAAACATGGGATCATCTTCAAGTTGTGGGTTACCTATGGTGAAGATGAACCTCCAGAGAGGGTTGGTTCCCTTGATGAACCTCCTAAAAATTACTGCCTTGATGAGAAAAGGGGTAGAAGAATTGAAACTAAAAAATTGTTGACCCTAGGAGGTGATGCACCGAACTTTAAAATGGCATGTACTTTCTATTTAAACTCACAATTCCTCTCAAAAATATTCTTTATTCCATGCACAAATCAATTTTTGACAAATTCGTACAAAAGTGTTTCAAAGGAAGGTTATGTTTTAGGTTTTGTTGAAGGAAAACTGTGTTTTCACAACTAAAAAACTCTAAAAAATAGTCAAAACAACTTATGGCTTATATGGGTTTTGCTTATTCTATAAAGAAACGTTTTACAATGAAACATAATTCAAGTATTTTGTATTTATAATCACAAAAATAAGATCAAATCATCCACAAATATACTCAACACACGAATTTTGAGAAGGAAAATATGTTGCTTTTTATTGAAAAATAGGAACTTACTTGTACAAATCTGAAAAGTATGCTTCAAAAATATATAAACTTGTTGCTCTACATGAAAATATCTCTCAATAATTGAGTTACAATCCCTTCTCTTGCATAAGGAAAAAAGAAGCATAGAAAGAGCTAACTCTAAAAAGAGTTGAAAGCTTTGCCCTATAGAAAACCTCCTCAAGATAACTGAAGTTGATCCTCATGAAAGATTTTGAGCTTGCATGATGATGAACTTCCTCTAAACTGGAAGAAAATTATGCAAATTTTGGGAAGAAGAGTTGACTTGAGTTGTTGAAGTCTTGACCTTTGCATACTCCTTGAAGTGTGCCCCCAATTGAACGTGAACTAATCTTCACAAATATGCATGAAATTGATTGGAATTGATGTCTTTAATAAAATTGCATGAAACTTTAGGTTGTTGTGTTTACAAGGCAAAAAAGCCTCTATTTTAGGACCTCAAATAGCTTCAAATTGCATGCTTTTGGCTTCAAAATCCTCTTAACTCAAGTTACATCCAGGTAGTCTTCTCAAATAGGCCTAAACTGCTTAAAAACACCTCCAAACTAAATTTTTTGGATACTCCACTTGTTATTAGCTCATAAATGTTCTTGTGTGATGATAGGTGATAAAGAGTTACTTGAAGATGACCATCAATTCAAAGTGTTTGCATTATTTTTTCATTGTGCTTTCCTTTTTTGATTGATTTACTACCTTCAATTGTAGTGACTATCCTATTTTGGTCCACCCTTGTATTTTGTCCTGAGATCTTCATTTCAAGGTCATAGTCACAAGGTCCTTTTTATAGTCATTAAGGTCATAAATCATTATTTCGCTGTCCTACAAACTCTGCCCTCTCATCATTATCTTGACTATACTTTTTAGCATGTCACTACACTTGGGGATGCCACCTTAGTATTTCCATGCAATGAAACCCTCAAAGCAACTAAGATGATTTGACTATGAATAAAAGAAGACACCCTAGAAACACTAGCTTGCTCTTTTTTAAATTCTATGCATTGTTCAACAGTCATGCCTATTATTTTAGACATCATCACAATGACTATCCTTTCAGTGTTAATGCGTAGTCCTTATATTGTCTTCAATAATAATGGCAAGATTGTCATATTTTCTTATAAGGATTGTCCATTATAGTTTTCATGATGATTGTATAGTGAATGTTTTGGATAGTCATATGCTCAGATGACTATGTTTTTCCTATAGAAGGTTGTCCCATAGTGGTTGTTATACTCTTTTCATGACTCTGACATTGATGAAACTTTTGAAACTCTGCCCTTATTCCCTTGGCTTGGACAACCCTCTTATGGTTGACTTCTACTTTTTGGAAAACTCTGCTCTTTACCAAAATTTTGATATGACTATCCTCTAAAGTTTGGGACTTTCATCTATAAATCACACACTTTGAAGAGCCCTTCACAATTTTTCTCTTTTACAAATTTCATTGTTTCTTTTATTTAAATGACTATCCATTGATTACACTCTCACTGGATTGATTGACTTGTCATAATTTTTACTGTCCCTGATAGGCCAAAACTAGGGTAAAGAGTAAGAAAGATTTCAGTTTGGTCTAAGTGTCAATTAAAGGATCATAAGCTTGTGAAAGGTGTTGTGGCAGTATACCTAAGGGAGGAAAGCAATGAATTAAGTGGGGATGAATGTAGCTAGAATACACATCAATTTCCTAAGTGAAAATCTGGTTTAACTTTCCTATTCTTCCTTTCTGACAAGAACTTGCCAGGAACTGTGACATGAATTGTTATAAAAAAATAGAAAAAGTTTGTGACAATAACAGTAGCAATCTGTGACAGTAATAGCAACAATTTACAATAGAAAGTAAAACACACTTTAACCTCTTCCACACCAAATTAATAATACTGAAATCAAACTTTAATAAAATATTACATTCAAAACATAAATCACAAAATCTTCTATCAAACTGAACTATAATAAAGATGTTGGAATTTAAATCACACAACTATTAAAGTTTGAAAGCTATTGAAATTAAATCAAATGAAAAATAAATAACACACACATTTATAGTAACATTAAAAATAAATAAATGTCACTGTGCTTCACCAGGGAGTGGGCCCTTGCTTCGTGGTTTATAGGTGAGATGGGACGAGAGCCTTTCTATGCTATTGTGATAAGAAGAATCATTTTATTTTATCAGAAATGATACAATAATTTGCATACAATATCCCCCTTATAACATGCTAATTCATCCCCCTTTATAGCTATTGCATTGCCTTATAAGGCATGAAACAAATTATAAGTTGTTTTACTATTCACGCCCTTCCTCTTATTTCTACGTGTGGATTTGTTGCATTATTTTTTTAATATTATGCATACGCTTTTCCACACCACCTATTATATTTTTTTGACGACCTATTTTGTTGCATTTTCTCCTATTCCCTTGTCGTCTTTTATGGTACTATTTATGGCTTGTGGGTTGGAATAAAACTAGCCATAAAAATAGGATTTTGTTGTGCCATAAAAATAGGATTTTGTTGTGCCATAAAAATAGGATTTTTTTGTGCCATAAAAATAGCTATTTGTTTTGCCTCCCTTTATCATAATTTTATTAGTTACAACATCAAATAATATATGCTATTTCATGCCATATGAGTAGCACAATAAATAATTATTTAAAATAAAATTAATTGCTGAAATTATTTTTTGTTGTCCAGGTGACAGGAGGTTCCCGTGAAGAACGTGACAGGAAGTCTATATGTTGATGACAGGAAATCCGCATGCTGCAAGATATATTTTCCAAGGATTGAAATCATAATGCTTATTAGTAAATTCAATCAATAATTAATTTCCATATTTTATCCAAAACTATATTAAATACCACTTATATATATATTTAATCATATGCAACATAAAATGGTAAAATGGTATGATATGGAACGGAAATGGAATGTGGGAATGGGTATGAAGGCGTATGAAATAGGCTAAAATATGGCATAAAATGGGAAATAGTTGGCTCTCATCAGTCCCTACATTGATGGACTATCATAAATTACATAGTCACTGTCCATTGATTGTCATTCATCATTTTACATAGGATGTCATTGTCTTCTATGTCTACCATATTCTTCTTGACTGTATTTTTAATGAAGTGGTTGTCTACCTTCTTGAGAAATTTGAACCTTTTCTCCTCCTTTCAAAGCTCTTGCACAGCCACCTTTTATTTATCATGCATTGTAAACCCTAGCTCAATTGACTGCCATTCCTCCATGACACTTTGAATCTATCTTTGTGATTTTACTACCATTTTAAGGTGACTATTATGAGGTATTGATCAACAAGGGCATACAATCATAAGGTCATTGTCATGCTAAACTATCAAGGTCACTTCCTCAAAGTCTTTATTATAAGATCATGGATTGTCATACTACTGTAGACACCTAAAAATGTCTTGAATATATCACACACTTTGATTTCGCTTATTAACACCATGTCTCTCATAATTCACCTATTTCATTTATTTAATAAAATAATATCAAATTATTTAGTTAAATTCACCTTTTTTCTCCTATCATTTGAATAATTTATTTTATTTTATTAATTCATCACCTTCATGTCGATTTCTCCTCTCTCTTTTTGATTGGTAGTCGATTTCTCCTCTTTTGATTAAATAATTTTAAATTATTTAATTAAATGCCATTTTCCTTCCTTGATTAAAATAATTCTCAATTATTTAGTTAAAACTCCTAATTCTTTCAACTTGCACAATTAAATGATTTTCTTAAATTGTTTAATTAATTAATTTTCCTCCAATCCTCCAACTTGTATAAAGAATATTCTCATGGAATATTCCCTATTCAAATTCAAATTCTTCCTCCAAATGAATAATATATCCAACATATTTCCTTAAATTAAGGGATTTGTTGAATCTTCATGGATTATTGACCCTTGATTAAATCTTTGATCCATACCTTCATGGATTATTGACCCTTGATGCATCCATTGATCCACACTCATATCCTCAATTCAATTTTATCCCTTGATTAGCATTTTGAATCCTCACCATTGATCAATATTTCAAAAATCTATAAAAGACAAGCCTTTTTACATGAAAAAAGATTCACAGCCTTTATGCAAACTTACTCTCTTGAATTGAATACTCACCTTTGAGCAATTTAAGAATTCCTCTTTTTTGAATCATCCTCATTCATCAACCAAGATTTGCAACAACATGGATTAGGAAAATTTGAGCAATCCACATCCATATCACTCCATATTTGCTTCAAATCCACAATGGGATTTGAGGTTTGCTTGCTAGTGTATTCAATTGTTTAGAATTTAGATTTCTTGCATGTTAATTGAATCATTTTAGCAATGTTTACTAAATTTCATTGAATATGGTTCTAATTGATCACTATCTTGCTTAAATTTAGTTTAATTTCATTGTTAATTGATCATTTAAGTTCACCATATGATATTTTGGCATGCTTGGTGGGACTCACATCCTTGTCTAATTGGATTTTCTGGAGCTTTGTTGGCCATTACAAGTTACACAGGCAGTCCAACACCTTTGCAAGTTACAAGGCGATGATTTTTTAAAGCTTGATGCTTATGCAATTCAAAGGTCAATGCCTTTGCAAATACCCTAATGCTTTTGTTTTTGATATTCTTCGTTTAGTTGCAGGTACAGTCTGACACCTTTGTAGAAAGGGCAATGCTTATGCAAAGGAGCAAGGATTTTGCAGGAGGATAGTTCAACGCTTCTATCTGATAGTCTAATGATTTTATCTAATAGTCTGATGCCTCTACAAAATTAGTGTGATGCTTTTGCAAGGTATAATAGTGAGCTATTTTTTTTAGGGTTTGACCTAATTTTAGTTTTATTTTTTGACTAACCCTAATCCATTTGCTATTTTTTTTCTGATTTTCTTTGCTATAATTAATTGATTGCAACATGTGGGACTTGGAAAATAATCTACTAACATTTTTTTGGTAGGTTTTCAAATAATCTAGGATTCATATTTCAAATTTGGTGCATAAAATTAATTCATATTTACATTTGGTGCAATAAAATGAATCCCACAATATTCACATTTTAATTTGGTGTTTTAAAATTGAACAAGATAATCTTCATTTTTCCCTTGGTGCTTAAAATTAAACGATAAAATTTTTACACTTTCAATTGGTGCTTTGAAATTGAACCACACATTTCAACCCTTGGTGCAATTAAAATAAACTTTTTTTTCATTTTTGACATGTCTGGTAGGCTAGAGTGTACGTATCCTCTCCCATTGCACTTTGTGCAATCTTGGGTGACAAGAAATACCTATAGTTTGCACTTTATCTTGTTATACACCAAAGGAGTTGTCTACGTATCCTCTTCCCTTGTTCCAAGTGTGATCTTGGGTGATGAGAAATAACAACACTAATCCTTCCTTTTTTGTTAGGAGGCTTGCCTAGGGATTTCATCACCCTACGCTTTAACCCCAAGCATGTTTCTTCCAATGGGATATATAAAGAGGTGAGAATGAAATTTGTTTCTCAATCCAATCATGCATTTTCAAGTGTTCCTTTGTGGCCTCAAGCGATTTCAAACACAAGGAGATGATATTTCAATATCACATTTATACATGGGTTGGTGTTTATGGAGTACCTCCACTACGAGCCTTGCAAAATATTTTGAATGAACAAGAAAAATAAGAGGGGGGTGAATTATTTGTATCTTATCAAAAGATCAGAAACCTCATCAATATTCAAATCCACAAGCATTCATTAAACCCTTAATCTGTTAAATTAACATAAAAATTAGATAACATAAACTTAAAAAACTCGACACCAAACACAAGGGAATACCAGATTTACATGGAAAACCCAAGGAGGGAAAAACCACGGTGAGGATTAGCTCACAATATAAGTAATTCCAAAACCAATTACAAAGGCTCACTACCAGAAGGGGCACACTGCCTTGAAAGGCTCACAACCAAGGCTCACTATAGGAATAGAAAAAAAATAGAGAAGAAATGTTACATAGAGAACATGATCTCAATACAACAAAAAATCCACCAAAATAGCTCCAACACCTTCGTATTCTATTTGAATTATTGCAGACACCTTTTGCTCATTGCATCCGGTAATCCAACACTTGAAAGCTTGCACTGCCCTGCTCAATTTTGTACCTTACAACTCTGCAATTCACATCATACACTTCACACTTTCATCTATCTTGTCCTTCTTCAACAACTTAACTTATACTTATACCATCCTGAACCTTAAAACCCTTTCCAAGGTTAGCAATGTATCTCAAACGTGCAAATTCAAATTATGTTGGCACCAAAACACTTTTGTGGTAGATAGAAATGAAAGTGGACCACATCAAAACTTAATTAGGACCCAAATCAACAACACCACTTAACCACGTGCTTTCTTAAACAATACTTATCCTTCACATGTAGTATAAACAATAGGCCAGTTGTTACCCATGTAAATACCATTAAACATTTAAGTGCATGCTTCCTCAAAATAAAGGACGACTCTTGAACCACACACCATGCTTGAAAATGATCTAGAATGTTCCTCAAACAACCTAAAATCCAAAAAACTCCTTTTCAACAACTTCCACCTGAAGAATGTACAAATTTAGTACACTCAAACTACTCTACCATATATTGTTACTTGAAAAACTATCTTTCAAAGCACCAAACCTAAAATCATCTTGACTAAGGTAAACTACCAAAACCATCAACACACCTTAAGAATTGCAAGACCTGAAGCATAACTACATAGTAGAAACATTTCTCCCAAACACCTTTGCAATGCATAGTCACACACTCATGAACACAACTTCTACTATACAATGATCCAACATACCATCTCTTGAATATAACACCTTTGAAAACCTCTCACCAACATATCCAAATCACATAGGAAGATCTTCAACCTAGAAGAAATGCATAGAAAAATTAGAACATCTCTCTATAACCCAAAACAACACTGTAACACACTGTTTCTTCTTTTTATCAAATTTTCTCAAAAGCACTTGGAACCAAAGCATCACAGACACATCCTCATCATCTTCATCACTAATACATCCATAGATAGAATCTTATCAATGTAACACCAAAGGTTAACACTATTAACTTAACTAATGACAACATAATGCAACAAATCAAAGCATAGACAACACCAACTATTCATCCTCAATACCAATCTCTCTCAATACATATAGTTGACACCAATGACAACACAAGCTTGTTGAAATCAATGAAAACACCAATCTACACATACTTGTAACAATCTCCCCCTTTGTCATTGATGGCAACACATTATGTGAAAAACCATCAAAGACACAACAACTCTGAACATATTTGTTTCCTTTTCTCTTTTCTCTTTGCACATTCCCCCTTACATGAATCTTTCTTCAACTGACTTTCTCTTTCACATTTTTCCCTCTCTTAGATCTTTTTCACTTGACTCTCTCCACCTGATTACTTATGATATTCCCTCCTTGACAACTCGTTCCTTTTTCATATGACCCTTCTCCCCCTTTGACATCAATGGAAAAGGACAAAATGTTTTGCATTATTCTGCCCCTTTGACATTACACACAACTTACAATTTCTCAACAACACCTTTCATTTACTACACTAAATACTCTCCCTTAGGGGCACACACTAATCTGCAACAATCTGCAATACCACTACCTAATCCCCTTGAGAGGTAGCCACCAACATCAATCCAAAATAAAAGGATAGATCTTGAGATCCACTAGACTGATGCATCTCCTTATGCATCTAGTTCAAAGAAGGAGGAGAATTAACCCCCAACTTCTCTCGAAGATACTCAAAAGTATTCTTAGGAAGACCCATATTGAATATGTTAGCAACCTAAACCTTTGTAGGCACATATTCAAGCTTCACTTCATTCTCCACAACCTTCTCTCTTAGAAAGTGATATCTGATTGAAATATGTTTTTTCCTTGAATGCATCATTGGATTCTTTGAAATTTTTATTACACTTGTATTGTCACAAAAGATAGAAATAGGATCATCATACACCACTTTGATATCCTTCAATGTTTTCCTCATCCACAACACTTGTGTGCAACAATATGTTGTTTCAATTTACTCAACCTCTACAGTAGATAAAGAAACCAAATCTTGTTTCTTAGTAAGCCATGACACCAATCTACATACAAGAAATAATGCACCACCACTTGTGCTTTTTATATCATTCACACAACCAACCCAATCTATATCTATATAAGCACTCAATGTGAAATTAGTATCCTTTGGATACCACAAGCCATGATCCAAAGCACCCTTTAAGTATCTAAACATCCTCTTCACTGCTGCAATATGTGACTCTTTGGGGTCTTCTTGAAATCTATCCACAAGAAAAACTACACGCATGATATCCATTCTATTAGTAGTTAGATATAGCAGTCCACCAATCATAGATATGTACTTGCTCTAATCAACCTTAGAGGATTTATCATTCTTGCTCAGTTTACAACCAATAACCATAGGAGTACATACTGGTTTGGAGTCTTCTATTCTAAACTTCTTCAACATCTCTTTGACATACTTTTATTGTGAAATGAATATTCCTTTATCCGTTTGATTGATTTGTAGCCCAAGGAATAAACTCACCTCCCCAAACATAGACATCTCAAACTCTTTCTACATCTCTTCTACAAAATTCTTACACATAAATTCATTGCCTCCAAAAATTATGTCATCAACATACACAACTATAATCAAGATTTAATCTTTTTCAACCTTAAAGTAAAGATTACTATATGTGGCACCTTTATTGAATCCTTTTTGTATCAAATACATGTCCAACCTTGCATACCAAGTTCTAGGAGCTTTTTTCAATCCATACAATGCTTTCTTCAATTTGCAAACCATATTAGGCTTATCTAATAACTAAAATCCTTCTGGTTGTTCCAAGTAGACTTCTTCCAACTCTCCATTAAAGAAAGTAGATTTCACATCCATATGATAAACTTTAAAATCCTTATGTGCTGCAAAAGCTAAAACATCTTGATTGCTTCCATTCTACCCATTGGAGAAAATGTCTCCTAAAAGTATATTCCTTCAACTTGTGCATAGCCTTTACACACAAGCCTTACCCTTTTCCTTACCATTTATCCATTCTTATTCAATTTTTTTTTGAACACCCACTTAGATCCAATTATGTTCTAGTTTGCTAGTCTCAGGACAATTTCCCAAGCTTGATTGTTCTCAATCTCTATAAGTTCTTCTTCTATTGCTTTCATCCAATGTTCATCTTTCCATGCCTCAATCACTGTTTTAGGTTCAACTTTAGAAATTAGACACAAATTTACCTCTTCTTCAATAGCTTTCCTTCTTTTCAACAAACCTTTTCTTTTTTCTCTAATGATCTGTTCTTCATAATGATTTATCTGTACATACTTAGGAGTTTTAGGGGTCTTTTCTGGAGCTTATTCTTCTTCATCATCTGGTACTTCATATTCCTTAGCTTTTTCTTCTCCTTCTTCTCTACAAGCAGTTTCATCTGATTCATATCCATCTATCACTACAAAATTCTACAAAAATTCATCAACTTTGACACTTGCACTCTCAACAATATTTCTCAATATTTTGTTGTAACATCTATAAGCTTTTCTTTTAGTAGAATATCTAAGAAAGATACCTTCATTAGACCTTGCATCAAACTTTCCTAAGTATTACTTGACAATAGGGATCCTTCCATATCACAACTCATAGGGAGTATTTTTTTTGTTTACTTTTGCTTGAACTCTTTTAAGTATGTAAACAATAGTATGAATTGCTTATCTCTAGTAGAATTTTGGTAGGTTAGTTTCTTTTATTATAGTCCTTGCAGCTTCTTGAACAATTCTATTTTTCCTTTCAACTACTCCATTTTGTTGAGGAGTCCTAGGGGAAAACAAGTGCCTCTTTATGCCATGATTCTCACAAAACATGTTAATTTCATTAGAGATGAATTATCCACCTCTTTCAAACCTCAGACATTTGATCTTCAAATCCATGTCATTCTCAACCATAACTTTAAATGCTTTGAATCTATCTAGGGCTTCAGATTTTTCTCTAAGAAAAGTAACCCATGTCATTCTAGAATTATCATCGATTAAAATCATGAAATATTTTTCACCTTGAAGACTTCTTACTCTTGTGGTACCACAAAGCTCTGTATGCACCAATTCCAACAATCTAGTAGAATATTGTTCTTTACCCTTGAAAGTTCTTGTTTGTTTTCCAAATTGAGAATCTCTACAGACAACATTGATAGGCTTTGTAATTCTTGGAAAATCTCTCACTACTTGAACTGAACCGATTCTAACCAAATTATCAAAATTAAAGTGACACATCCTCCTATTCCATAGCCAACTTTCATTAATCTAAGTCATAAAACAATGACCATCAACAC
This sequence comes from Sequoia sempervirens, assembly GCA_007258455.2. Taxonomy (NCBI): domain Eukaryota; kingdom Viridiplantae; phylum Streptophyta; class Pinopsida; order Cupressales; family Cupressaceae; genus Sequoia; species Sequoia sempervirens. The sequence goes on from VDFB02270651.1 coordinate 276,827,650, forward strand.
CCTTGATATGATAAATATTTCCATATGTCCTTTTTCTAGCAAATATGACAGTTCTAGACCCTTTTCTAATTTCACATCCATCATCCTAAAACATAAGATTATAACCTTTGCTACACATTTTTCCAACACTCAAAAGATTATGCCTTAAACCCTTGACATAGTAAACATCATCAATATTATGCTTTCCATCAAAACTAATTGAACCTATTCCACAAATCTTAGCTCCTGAATCATCTCCAAATCTAACAAGTCCTCCATCATATTTCTCAAGTTTAAGAAACTTACTCTTGTCTCCAATCATATGATTTAAGCAACCACTGTCAATGATCCAGTGGTTCTTAGCATGTCTAATATGAAAAGCATATACCAAAGTACCTTCAGTCTTATCCTTTGTCTTTAGAGCACTTTCCTTCACACATCTTTCAGAGTTAGCAGAAACAGATTAATCTTTTAAAGCCATGAATAAGCATTCATTATCATCACAATCTCCATAATAAGATTCATCATAAAAAATGCTTGCATCTTCTCTAACAACATAATATCTTTTCTTGATCATCTTACCTTTTTTTTCCTTATTCTTATTGTTCATACTTCTATTTGGACATCTTGAAGAATAGTGACCTATTTGTCCACAACTAAAATAGTTGAAAGGTAATTTACCTTTGTACTTATCGATGCCCTTTTTCATCCTTCCCACAAAGTTAACTTCCACATCATCAATATCATCATGATCTAAATCTTCAATTTTCTCTGATTTTCCAACCTTAAAAGTAATCTCCAATTTTGCACCATTGTTAGTATCAAACTCTCTCATCTCAAATGTAGTTAAAGATCCATACAATTGATCTCTAGAATACTGATCTAAATTTTGAGATTCTTCAATAGTAACAACTTTATAATTGTAAGCTTTATTAAGGGTTCTAAGAATTTTCTTTACCAGTTTAGATTCTTTGAACTTACCTCCAAGACCTCTGATGGAGCTCACCACTTCATCTACCCTCTGCATATAGCTTGTAATGCTTTCATTTTCAGACATCCTTAAGTTCTCAAATGTAGTTTTCAAGTTCTGCATCTTAGCTTGTTTGACCATATCATCTCTTTCATAAATACTTTCCAATTTATCCCAAATTTCTTTAGCAATTTTCAAATCCATAACTTACACTAATTTAGAATTTGCAAGACCACTCAAAAGAACAAACCTTGTTTTACCATATGTTTCATAGGCCTTGATCTCATCACTTGTGCTCGGTCCATTTTTAGGAATAGTATATTGAGTCTTCACTAACTTCTAGACATCATATCCAAGGTAAAACAAACAACCTTCCATATTTATCTTCCAAAATGCATAATTTGTGCCATCAAACATAGGGATCTCCTTTTTGTTGCCATCCCATTTCTACCTCAAGTTGTTAATCTTTTCTCCAAGGAACCTTACTCTAATACCAATTGTTGAATGAACAAGACAATTGAGATGGGGTGAATCAGTTGTATCTTATCAAAAATTTTAAACCCTCATTAATATTTAGATCCACAAGTACTCATTAAACACTTAATATGTTATGATAAATTAACATGAAAAACAGATAACAAAAACTTAAACAACTCAACACCAAACACAAGGGAACACCATATTTACGTGGCAAACCCAAGGAGGGAAAAACCATGGTTAGGATTAGCTCACAATATAAGTAATTACAAAATCGGTTACAAAGGCTCACTATCGGAAGGGGTACACTACTCTGAAAGGCTCATAGCCAATGCTCACTATCATAATAGAAAAAGAAGATAGAGAAAAAATGTTACACAGAGAACATGATCTCAATGTAATAGAAAATCCACCATAATAGCTCCAACACCTTTGTAGTCTATTTGAATGATTGCATACACCTTCTGCTCATTGCATCCGGTAATCCAACACTTGAAAGCTCGCACTACCCTACTCAATTTCTCACCTTAAAACTTTGTGATTCGCATTATACACTTCACACTTTCATTTATCTTGTCCTTCTTAAACAAATTAACTCATACTTATATCGTCCTCAACCTTGCAACCCTTTCCAAGGTCGGTAATGCACCCCAAACATGCAAATTCAAAAAAGGTCAACGCCAAAACACTTCTGTGGTGATTAGAAGTGAAAGCAGACCACATCAAAACTTAATTGGGACCCAAATCAACAACACCACTTAACCACATGCTTCCTTAAACAATATTTATCCTTCACATGTAGTGTAAACACCAGGTTGGTCATTACCTGTACAAACACCATTAAACATTTAAGTACACGCTTCTTCAAACTCAAGGATGACTTGCAAACCACACACCATGCTTGAAACAATCTAGAATATTCCTCAAACACCCTGAAATCCAAAAAATTCCTTCGCAACAACTTCCACCTGAAGAATGTACAAACTTGTGCATTTTGTACACACGTCCCGCTCAAGGTAGGGACACCCTTTTCTCTTTTCTGATGTTCAGTTTTGCTCTTCTTGGGAGGTTATTTTGGGATTAAGTCTAGATTTGATTTGATTAAGGCAATTTTTTAAGACATCTTGGGGACCTTGGGGTTAATTTTGGGATGTCATATGTAAAAAAATTCTTGCACCTATGGATAGAGAATGGAAAATTAGGCTACGTTTCTTTTTGAATTTTTGGGAAATTTCTTCTAGATCAAAATTTATGGAGTTTCAGAGATTTCGATCAGGTGAGAAATTCAAAAATTTCCTGACCTCAAGAAATCCTTGAAATTCAAAAATAAAAAAATTCCTGACCTCAAGAAATCTGCAATGGACCAAAATTTACGACAGACCAAAATCTACAAGTCAAAATCCGCGATGGACCAAAATCCACGATAGACCAAAATTCACAACGGATCAAAATCCACGATGGATCAAAACTCATGACAATAAAAAATATGCAACAGGTCAAAATCCGCGATGAACCAAAATCTGCTACATACCAAAATCCGTAACAAGTCAAAATTTCTGAAATTTCTTGAAATGGAAAATTTCCCAAAATGGAATTTTTTTTGAAAAAAGAAATTCTGAAATGGAAAATTTCCAAAAATGGAAATTCCAATAATGAAATTTTTCTTGAAATAAAAAATCCCAAAATGGAAAAAAATTCCAAAATGAAAAATTTCTTAAAAGGCCAAAATCTTTGAAATTTCTTAATAGGGTTAAAATTCCAAAATTCTATGGAGTTGAAATTTTGAAAAGTTTTTTTTTTTTGTATTGGATACCGTATAAACAGTAGAGATACATGGAGATATTTTCAAAAATTACATCATGAAATACCCCCCTAAATACAATAAGATCTTTTATTCCCTCCCATTACAAAATCATTGACTACACTAGCAGTTTGCATTTCATCATGAAATGCATTACATACATAAATTAGACCTGGAGCTGTTTACATAATACTTTCTGCTTAATTTTCCCAAAATAGCCATAGTGTTATCGAAATGTACTACTATGTTGCTGGTAAAAGCCACACGCTGTTGGAAGGACTGAAGATCTAACAAAAGCATCAAAAGGAACCATCACGATTGCCAAAAATGGAGGAATCTGTCACCTTAACCTGTTGTATTCTCTTTAAGTGCCTAATTTTTCATCCTCAAGAGAGCCCCTATTGAAGTCCTCCAAATTGAGCAATGGTGGAGCCTCCTCATTCTAATTGTCTTTTTCCATCTTGTCATTTAATTCTTTTTGAAAGACCTCCAGAGCTCTTAGGAAAATATCAGTGGTATATTGCCAATTGTCCCCGAAGTTGGCTTTACGAAAACTTACAGGCATTGTACCCTCCTCCAAAAATTTTAGGAACTTCAATTTGGTCACCTTTATAGTCAAAGTTACCTGCACAACCGCATTGTACAAAATGAGTCTTTTGTTTGACTCAGTAAGTGTCCTCCTTATCCCTTTAAATTTTTCATCATTTCTTGATTTCCAAATTAGCCAAAGAATTTTGGTTGCAAAACATATCTAGAAAACTGTTAATTCTTTCCCAATTTTCTTACTTTTAGCAAAATGAATTCTGTTTGAGTTGGGTTTTCCTTGACATCCCAGATATCTTGATTGTGACAAAAAAAATTCCATATTTCATTATCATATATACATTCAAAAAATAAATGCATTATAGTTTCTGACACCCTACATAGGATGAAAATTTCAATGTCATTCAAACTTATCTTGCATGGTAGTTTTTGCAGAGTTAAAATCCATCTGAAGCAAGCCTTATTTGGCTCGACTATGTTGGTCCAAGCACTTCTCAACAACTTTGCATTAAGATCGGTGAGTTTAGTCCTACCATCCCAGGAGAAGTCCTTATATTTCTCTTCATTGTACACACAATTTATTGGGGAAGACAGTTCACTACAAGCCTCCTTAATGATAGAGTAAGTTCTTCTTTGTGTTTTCGGGAGTCCGAACTCATCACTCAATTGAATCCACTCTTTTAACTATCCATTTTAAAAGATGTGGAAAAATTTCCTTATTCCTTTGTTGGCCAAACCTTTAGCCAAGCACCCTTGCAAGAGAGCCAGGGGTTTTCCCTTGTGCACAAGGTTCCACAAGTTTGATCTATGTGTGAACAATGTATGTAAAAAACTTGGAATTGGTAATATGTATCTTGAAATGCTCCCAAGCTTTCCAAATACTTTTTAACACCAAAAAACCCTCAAGAAACATAGGGTGTTGACTACTAAGGATGTCACTTAGGGGGAGGTCCTTCCAAACCTTTGCATGCTTAGGAACTTCCTTTTGAATGTTGTTTCTGATTAGTATTTTCCATGGCTCATTTCCATCAAGGGCTTTGAAGATCCATTTAGTAGCTAGTGCAATCCCTTGCAATTTCAGGTCTTTTAGACCCAAACCGCCCTCTACTTTACTCAAACAACACCAATCCCATTTTACTATATGCTTCTTCCTCTTTCCCTTCCTATCTAACTAGGGAAAGCCTCTTATTTTCTTCTAAATTTCATCCACCTGATAATTGTTGAACAACAAAAAAAAAGCGAAATATAGGTTGTATGAAGAGATATTTTTTTGAAAATTATGAATTCTCCCTCCCAAGGAGAGGTATTGCTTATTACATTTACCCAGCTTTACATCAATCTTCCTTTGCATCCAAAACCACATTTCCCTCAAGTTGGGTCAGACTGCCAAGGGAATGCTTAAATACCTTACCTGCTTTAGGGGTCCTTCCCACTGTAAACCAAACCTGGAAAGCAATTTTGGAGGATTTTATTTCCACCCAGCATGATGGACTTGAAAAGAGAAATCTTGGCACCTGAGGCAACACAAAACTGATCTAGCTTCACCATCAAGTTGGAAATATTATCTTCATTTAGCAAGGGAAAGAGATCAATGTCGTCTACAAACTGGATGTTCATTAGTTCAGTTTGATTAGGGAGAGTTATACCATCTACCTTTGGTGAGCTGCTATTGGACCTGAGGATATAGTGAAGTGCATTTGAGGGAATCACAAATAGTGTCGGGGCCAAGGGGAACCCCTGCTTGATTGACCTTTTCAATTTATTTAAGTTTAATTTTGATGTTTTATGGATTGTATTTTTAGCATGTGAACTACTAATGATGGCATTTGATTTTCAGGACCTTGAAATAAAGATGAGGCCTTTTAAAAATCAAGGAGCTATCATGAAATTATTTTTGGAAGGGGATTAAATATTCAAAAAGGGGAGCTACCTATGGATCTGTGCCCAAATATGTTCTAGCTAGAAAATTGTTTTTAAAGGACAATAGAGGGGTTAATTTATTTCTTCAATAGGGATTCTCAACAAGATTAAGAAAGGGAATATTTTGTTTCTCCTTGGACCAAATTTGTAACTGAATTGTTTGATTGGATGTAAACGAGGCATGTGTTGCCAAAGCTCAATATAACCTTTTAGGGTATTTTAGAGGTTCAATTTGGACCCTTGAATTGGATTCAATCTTGGCCATTGATTTATGATATAATTTCTATAAAATTCCTATGCCTGTTCATTTGTAAAGAGAGAGAACTAGAAATCATTAGCAAAATGTTGGAGAAATTAATACAGTTAGGTTATTGATTTGGTGAATTTCGGTGTTAACTTTGAAAGTGTTATGGTTGATTTCTTCTTATTCTCAAGTTTTAGTTTTAGTTCATTCATATTGATGGTGAAGTGTTGAAGACATTGATTGATCTCCAGTTCATACTATTAGTGGCTTGTTAATTGTAAGTTGTGTATAGTTAGTTTGAGCCTTCCTATTGCATTAGTTCAATTGTGAATGTTTATGCTGTAGACATAGAAAATATACAAATTGATATCACACACTCAATCTTGATCTACTAACATCACTTCATCCTGAATTATCCCTTTGTCTAATCATTTAATCAAATAGCCTTATTTGATTAAAGCCATCATAATTCCCCTTTTAATTAAATAAATCCCTCGATTTAATTAAATCATTGTCTCTGTGTAATTAGCTAGGTCATTTCATCTTCCTATATTTAATTAAATAATCCATATTTTTTATTAAATCTCTAAAGTTCATCTAATTAAATTAAATAAATCAAACATTTATCTAATTTAATCTAACATCACCCCCTTTGGTTAAATAAATAAAAAATATTTATTTAACTAAGTCTAAACCATTCTCTTCTCATTTTGAGTTATTTAAATCCTAAAATCTAAGTCAAAATGGTCAAATCAACTAATCTCCTTTAAATTAATCAAATCTTGATTAATCTTAGTCTTAATCCATCAAATCCTCTAGATTTTGCAACTTGCACATGAAAATCAATTTAATTGTTTTATAAATCATCTATTTTCATTCAAAAAAAGGCATCAAAGATGGAATATTCCTCAAATTTGAAACCTCCCCCCAAAAGGTCTTGTCCTCCAAACATGGAATTTAACATCTCTTACAAGTCCTTTTCTTGAGCCATGTGACATTAACTTCACCTTTCACCTCATCCTTCAAGCCATATTTTGAATTTGAATATCCCCCCTCTTTGCACATTCTTCAAAACTTACACATCCTTCATCCATTCACATGTTGACAAGTGGCATCTTGCCATTTGTTGATTCTTAGTCCCACATTGCTCCATTTTGGACATCTCTTCAACTTGATGTTCTATAAATAAGAGGCTAATCTCCTCATTTTATCATCCACCATTTGAGTAAGCTTGCTATACTCAAATACATCTTCAAAGAATTTGCAAGATTCATCAAATTAATCAATGGTAGCTAAGTTATGCAGGTTTTTCATCATGGAGCACACTTGAATCTTCAACAAAGTGGATCACTATCACCATTCATCGTCAAAGCTTGCAAAGGAGTTGGGAAAGGGCCAATTTCCACATCAAATTGGCACCAACTCCCCCATAGGATCAAGAATTTACATTGCTTTCATAGGATTTAATCTCTTTTATTGATTTCTCATTGTATTGCTTTCATTTTCCTATTTTGAGCATTGATAAATGGATTGTATGGGGAATCTCTATTCTAACTTGCATTATGATCTAATTATGTGTTTGTTTATTATGTTCTTGCAGGTATAGGATATTGGTTCACATTTTGGCGCTAGGAGGGCTAAATCTCGTTTTCTAATCATGTTTTTGTCAAAAATTATGTGCTTTTTTTTGTCTATAGGAAAAATCCACCACTGGAAGCTCGGCGTTGTTGTTCAACACCGTTGGTTCTCCAGCGTCGCTATATAGAACCACTGAAAACTCCAAACTATGATGCCTCTGACTGCGCCGCTAAACCTGTCTGACCTGCGAGAATCTTTCAAAAATCTAAACTACACCGCTGACCAAAAGGGAAACACCTTCATGCTCACTGGTTTGGTTATAGAGCGACGCTGACTGGTAAGCGATGCTATACAACATCACTGGTGAATTCAAACTGTGATGCCTTCGTAGATTGCACCGCTGGAGGGGAGTATAAAGTGAAATTTTATTTGTAGCATGTGTTTTTTTTCAAATTATGGTTCTTTTGTTTGTTTTCTGCTTTTTTGACTTATGTTTCTGCAGAATCTAATTGACTTTCTTGTAGGTTGGATTGATCAAAGATGAAAAGGAAGGGAAGCATGATGATGTCATTTCATAAAAACAAGTGTTTTTAAACACTCTAGTGTTTGTTTAACACTCTTAGAGGATTCACTATTCCTCTTAAAGAAAAATTTGTTATCTTTTTATGCTTAGGACTTACTAATTTCATTTTGGGCTTTAAAAGGAACCTTTTAAATTCTTGTTACAAAAAGACTTAAAAAGAACATTAGGACTCAAATTTACTAGAGTTTGTTTTGGGTTTAATAATTGAACAAGGAAAATTGTCACACTTACTTTGGTGCTTTAAAATGAATTCACTTTTGCTTTGTGGACTTAAAATGAACAAGTGTTCTCATTATTTTGTAATTACTTACACAAAGAAATATCATCAAAATATGTATGCGCTTCTCTCGCGCCTCACGACGATCTTGAGAATTAAAAGGCTTTTGGTGATATTAGGCTGTGTAAGTGATTTCCTTCACACTTCATTTTGGGATTAAAATTGTACAAATCTTTGCGAGTGTGAGTGGAACATATTGCGTGTGTTCTCTCTTTGTTTCTAAATGAAGGTTGATCAAACTACGAATATGTTTGCTTTCTTTTTTTTTATCTTAGAGGGCCTGCCTTGGGGAAAAAATACTCACCCAAGGGAACGACTCAACCGGTAACACTCTAAAACCAAGAGTATTTCCAGTCGGGATATAAATGTGGGTATTGGAATAAATGTCAATATCACGCGGTTGGCTCCGACGAGAAGGGTAGCAATGGTCTCTCGCCTCGATGGGTCAACTCCTACAAACGGAAAGTCTGAATTAAAACCATTGTTTAGAAAAGGCCAAAATCCTTGATCTACTTGTTGGTGCAAGAACGGTAGTTCTGAAGCCATCCCACATTTTTACAGCTCTTAGTAGAAATGAAAAGCATGCCATGGGAGTTTCATGGGTGTTGATGCTTGGTTGCCCCGTATAAGTGAGTGTTGTGGAGGGGAACCAGTGGGGTCAAGCATCTAATCATTTTCTAAGAGTAGGCATAGCTGGAATTGTCCAAGTGGGAACTCAACAAGTAAAGTCTTTCATATCCATAGGGTTGTGCATGTTCTTGGTATCAAAAAACTTGCTTGTTCAAAAACATTGGGAAACACACATTCAACAGGAAAATCAAAATTTCAAACCCCTTAGTTAGAGAAAATACCTTTGACAAAACCCAAGAACTATTGCTTACCCTGGGGATTATGTCCTTAGAGGTTTCTAAGTAATTGGGTTTACATCTTAATTTGCTTCTACCAAGGTAAACATTAGGTAACCATTTCCTTGATTTCCTTGAATTCCACATAGCACTTTGTGGGATGAAAAGAAGTTAGTACATTGGACATTTAGTTTGAAAATCTAATCAAGAAAGTGTTTGTGGTAAAATAAATTCACTAATCAATTGAACCCCACACATGTGCTTGTGTATCTTTTGTCTTATGGTCTTTTGAGAAAACATTGATCTTTTGGTTTGAAGGGAAAAGCATGTTCTTCAAAACCTTGGCATTGTAAACAAGTCCTTCTTAGGTTCATTTAGGATCAAATCAAACACTTCATCCACCCCAAAAATTTATCATCTTCATCCCACAAACAACTTTAGATCTTTGGAAACATCATTATCTAGACTTAGGTACATCCTTAAGCCAAATCAAAATCACCTTGTTTAATTAGGAGTATGGGAATGCATCCTTTCTCATACCTCTAGTTAAATCAGCAAACCTTTGAACAAGTTTATCCTAAAGATCACATCCAACATATTAGGGTTTACAAGTTCATTATCCAATAAAAACCAATCAAAATCAAATCCTAAAGTCTAGCATTGATCCAAAGTTCCTAAAAAAATCAACACCCATATCATTCACCCCTTTCATCCTTCATCTCATCATTGGTCCTAAACACCTTAGAGGTCACTTTTACAACAAGGTCAAAACACGAGAGGAGCATGGAATATAAACTTAATTCATACATCAAGAGTAAAGCAAGTCAACCAAACTATCAAAGCCTTACAATGCCAATTGATTTTCGAAACTCACATTTATACAGTCCATACATGGGATCGTTATCTCCTACAAACCTCAATGGTACAACAAATGTGAGTATACCCAATCTAAATCTTGGAACAAATTTTCCAATGGTAGATTTAAATCCAAGTCCAAAATTACGATTCTATCAACCAAATACTTAATGCATGAGTCTTCAACAAAACAACATTATCCCACCAAAACCATACATGCCAAATATGAATATACCAAGTACAACTATACCAAACATGAACATTTCAAATCCACACTTGGTAAAATTTTGGATAGATATTTTTGCAAATCACACGAATGTTGTTCAAAATCCATCACACCCATATGTCCCCCTCACCTTTCATAATCCTAATGAACCATCATCATCATTTCACGCAACCCCTCAAACCTCTCTCCCTACGACCTCACAAGGAGAAGGTGACTTATTTGGACTAGGGGGCATTTTTTATCAAACATCATCATTTCCCCAAGGGAGCATGCCACTCACTTTCCCACCACTCCCACCCTTGCCATTAACATCTGTACCACCTCTTGGTTTGGGGCTACCTTTGCTACCACCACTCATCCAAAATATCCTCCTAACCATCAATCAAAGCATCATACCAAATCCTCCCCCCTTGCCATCGATATCGCAACAATAGATGGAAACCATCCCCATAGCATAAGCAACTAACACATCATCTATCATCCCTCAAAACATGGTCTCTCAAGGACTAACCATATTGATCGCACCATCCACCACTCAAATCCCAATCATCAATACGACGGTACCTCTTATCACCACAACAAGAACTATTCCAAAACCACCTTCGCCACCACCACCACCCAAACCAAACACATCAAACCAATACAACATTGTGTTGCAAGCCGCTCAGCAGGCTACTTATCAGAAGGCACTCCAACAAAAGAAAAATTGACAAGCTGCACAACTAGCTGCTTAGCAAGTTGTACAAGCTACTCAAGTTGCCCAAGCCACACTACAAGCCCAACAAGCACAAGCCCAGACTCAAGTGTAAGCGCAAGCTCAAGCCCAATACCAAGCCCAACAAGAAAATGTTGTTCAAAATCCCAACAAAATGTTAACGATTCCATATATCGATCCAAGTCAACGATCACATGATCAAGACCTATCCATGAACAAGCACATGGAAGATGTTTCTACCTCATCTAAAGATCAATTCAACATACATCAAGAGTCATTTTTTGATCATGATAAGAATCCCTCAACAATATCTGACAATGATCTATTTCAAGGAGTGTTAACATTATTTGATCTTGTAATCAACAATCCATCGACCAATGATCATGTTGAAAATTTCTCTACATGACCTAATGAGTTAGAGGACATATCTCAAAAATTTATTCTAAAGCATGATCAACATCTCTCACCAAAGTCTAGCAATGGTCCTTTCCAAGACATATTGACATCCTTTGACCTCATGATTTCTGATATTGAGGGAATCTTCAACTCAACACTTGATCCAAATTCACTCAAAGATCAAGAGGATATTGAGCCACTTCCTATGCCTAATGAATATATCCAAGAACCCTTTGTAAGCAATCCATCCTTTGAAATTCACCCATGTCAAGAACTTGATCCAAAGCATGTCGAAAGAAATTCTGAAATCATTCAAGATCAAGAATTTGTATCCCCAAGTTACTACAATATTCTAATGGATACTCTCCTATCTATACAAGATGATCATATCCACATAGCACATACTCCTCAATATACTCATGAGATGATTTCTTTGGATGGACACATAGATAATCTTCATTCAGAATAGGATTCCTTTACTACTGAACATTATTACACAAAAAGAGCAGGTTATCGATTCCTACAGTCAAACTGAGTTGTTAACATCAGAATCAGATATATCCCAAATTCAGACTAAGGACATCATGTATGAAGATATCCAACATTATCCACTCAAAGAAAAAGGTCAGACAAAACAAGATATTCCAGAGTTAGCAGAGCAACAAATGGAAATAATGTCATCTACAGTAAACATTTATCAGAGAAGGATTACTGAACAAGACATTTCAAAACAGACAGAATCAAGGAACAAAGGTGCTACTACCACCATACTGGGGGCAACTATGTCTCAAGCAAACGTCAACATAGGGAGCACGAAGAGTCCTTATGATGAAATTGATGCCAATACTACAACCAGCCACATCATGAATCTTCATCCACCCATCACCCCATCCATGAATTGGGACCAACATCAAAAGAAAGATTTGAATCAAAGCATAAGGAACATTATCAAAGAAGAAGAAGAAAGGAAGCATAATGGACAAGTCAAATACACATGGATACTAAAGAATACAAAGAAAGATTATCCTTATCAAACTCCATCAGTCAAAGAAACTATGGGGAAAAATAAAAAAATGGAAAAGTATCCATCAAAGATGTCCACAAAAGAAAAAGAAGGCTTCTCAAGTGACGTACAAAGCATATCAAGCAGTTGGTACCAATTCCATGGACACTTCCATATCCACCCATCATTCCTCATCTTCCCAAGTTTGGAGAGTCAAAGGTTCCAAACTGTCAACCAATCCATCTTTTATCCCTAAACACACTACATCCATGCTTCCATGCATGATATCCAATTCTCACATTGACCATGTATTGGAAACCACCCTTCATCGTAAGGTTTAAGAAGGAACTCTACTGCGATGTGCGCACAGAGACAAAGTTAACTTTAGTATCAATACAACAACTCAAGAATCTCAAAAGTTGCATTCAACTACACATATCTTGGCAAAAAAACTTCTTCAAGCAAGATATCCATGGCACATTATGACAAAAGCATCTACATCGACACCACCAGGTGGTTCAACATGAGCTTAAAATCTTTCAAAAAATAAAAATCAAAAATAAAAAAATATGAAAATCCAAAAAAAAATCAGAAAAAGGATTGAAAACAGTAAAGAAAAAAATCGTCCTCCAGTGAAAACCACTACGGTGGTGCTTTGGACAAGTACCATGATGAAAACCTGGCAAACAGGCGTCATGTGTAGAATTGAGCATCTGCATGTGCTATTTCAAGTGAAAGCATCTCATCCCATCCGTAATAAATCTAGCATTCCATCCATCTTAGCCATAATAAATCCATTCATCCATGAACCATTTATCCAATCCATCTTTATCCATCTACATCCATAGTCCAAATTATCTTGACCTTGATGAAAGTTTGGTGCACACTTTACACTTGCTTATGGTAGACATCTTGACATGGGTCATTTTCATTGATCCTATCCTACCCAGTATTATCTGATCCATGAAGCATTATCCAAAGGAACATCCTATGTTCGAACACCTTATCTTATTGCAAGATAATTCATATCCCTCCATCCATACACCTATCCAAACATCCACCCATGACATTCCATACATTGCTAGACACTGGGGGCAGATATTTACATCTTGCTTCGGGAATAAATCTTGGTCTATATCTTCCAACTTATGTGGTGATTTGAACATTGGCAAACATAAAATCAAATTGGTCAAAGCATTTGTGAGCCAAAATCCAAATCACTAGCCCATGGTATATTTTGACAAGAGGACATTCCTTATCAATCTTCATCTTTCATCGAACATCAATCCAAACAATCAATATCAGTCACATCTAATGTGTGCTTCAACGTCACATCAAATCATTCAAACAACTTTTGTTCCAAATCAAGCTTCATCAATCATGATCAATCAAATCCAATCAAAAAATCATCATCTCGGGATATCCTTGTGTTGCTTAACACTATTCTTGCATTGTTGTGTATCCTTAACAATGTTATCCAAATCAATCCCTCATCTTGGGATATCCATCCTAATCCTTGTGTTGCTTGACACTATCCTTGCATTGTTGTGCATCCTCAACAATGTTATCATCATCAATCCACCAATCAGATCAATCAACCTTATCTTGGTTTTCAACAAAATCCAAAAACAAAGCATTGATATCATCACACACATCCATATCCAAATCGTCAAAATCATACAAAACATATCAAAATCTAAAATAGGTCAAAAAGTCAGAAAAAATGTCAAAAACATGCTATCCAAACTACGTTGTCTCTGAGCTTAAACGTAGGCAAGGCTAATCTTTGATCAGCCCCCGAGACACAAAATCCAAAAACATCCATAAAATCTCATAAAATCAAAAAATTTGCAAAATCTCAGAAAATACCAAAAAACAACCTCAAAATATTTCAAAAACATCAAAAAAATCCAAATATTTGAAAAACTCCATCTATCTCATCTCACTTTCACCCACAATAATCTCATCCATAATAAACAAATCATCACACTCATCCTTTGGCAAAACAAATAGAAACAACAACAACAATCAGCAAAAGCAAGCTTCAAATGCAAAATCAAAAGCAAACAACAAACCTTTAAATGCAAAATCAAACTCTTGATCATTCGCAAACATGTCAATCAACTTTATATCAACAACTTATCAAACAACTTATCAACCCACCATCATCCTATACAATGCATGTCCTAGGATATATCGTTCTGACAATGGGAATCATTTTGGATATCACTTTGGATTCTTATCCTAATGAAAACACATCCCCTTGGATAGCAGTATGACGAACATTAACTTGTTTGTTTACTTGATCTTTTCTTTTGATTTATCTTATTATGCTCATTCCAATGACCTCTCGGTGATGTCTAATAAAAAAAAATTAGAGAGAAAGGAATGGGGCAATGATCATTATCTTTTGTTTGTTTTGCTTGTTGGACGTTCTTGTAAAATAACCTTGGCGAATACTTGCTTTGTTAGGTGTGTATGGAAGGTGTTTTGGGAAGCTTGTTGACTATTGCATTTATGGGTTATACCTTTCTATGTTTTGGTCCAAGATGTTTGAAACTTCAGAAGTGCATCCTAGCAAGGTTTATGTATGTCAGGTGTGAACAAGAATACTCCTATCTATTTTTTGAGTCAAAGTCCATCACACTAGGTGCAATGCCATCTTGGTCCTTTATACCTTAATGCATCGTTCCTACGCGTGTTATCAAACATAAGGTAGTTGGCCCTTCGAAAATCCCAACTCTCGGCAAGTGAACATCATCTGCATCGTCATCATCATCTCCAATAAGGTCTTCTTAGATCATGGACTTGTTGGATCCTCTTGTCATCATCTTATTTCTTCTTCTTCTTCTATCTTTACTAACATTTCTATCCAAATTTGTGTGATATCTCAAAATATACATGAGGCTACCCATGGCCGATGACTGTCTATACATCATCAAAATTGTCTACGTCAAATATCTAATCTTTCTAAAGAATTATCTTTTGTCCTCTAATCAGTAGAACCACTTTGCTTGCATTTTATCGTGATCTCGATCAGAAATTAGTATTTCCATTCGATCTCTTGAGGGGGTAGTATACCAATGTAATTCTTCTCACTAGGGCAACAGTGGGGCATCCGAAAAAGCTGGAATTTTTTTTACTTTTAATCATGACAAGGTTATTCTTTGAACCAATGCAACGAGTACGTCACTTCAAAGAGGGGAAAAATGTAGACATAGAAAATATACAGATTGATATCACACACTCGATCTTGATCTACTAACATCACTTCATCCTGAATTATCCATCTGTCTAACCATTTAATCAAATAGCCTTATTTGATTAAAGTCATCATAATTCCCCTTTTAATTAAATAAATCCCTCGATTTAATTAAATCATTGTCTCTGTGTAATTAGCTAGGTCATTTCATCTTCCTATCTTTATTTAATTAAATAATCCATATTATTTGATTAAATCTCTAAAGTTCATCTAATTAAATTAAATAAATCAAACATTTATCTAATTTAATCTAACATCACCCCCTTTGGTTAAATAAAAAATAAATTATTTAACTAAGTCTAAATCATTTCTCTTCTCATTTTGAGTTATTTAAATCCTAAAATCTAAGTCAAAATGGTCAAATAAGCTAATCTCCTTTAAATTAATCAAATCTTGATTAATCTTAGTCTTAATCCATCAAATCCTCTAGATTTTGCAACTTGCACATGAAAAACAATTTAATTGTTTTATAAATCATCTATTTTCATTCAAAAAAAGGCATCAAAGATGGAATATTCCTCAAATTTGAAACCTCTCCCCAAAAGGTCTTGTCCTCCAAACATGGCATTTAACATCTCTTACAAGTCCTTTTCTTGAGCCATGTGACATTAACTTCACCTTTCACCTCATCCTTCAAGCCATATTTTAAAGTTGAATCTCCCCCCTCTTTGCACATTTTTCAAAACTTGCACATCCTTCATCCATTCACATGTTGACAAGTGGCATCTTTCTATTTGTTGATTCTTAGTCCCACATTGCTCCATTTTGGACATCTCTTCAACTTGATGTTCTATAAATAAGAGGCTAATCTCCTCATTTTATCATCCACCATTTGAGTAAGCTTGCTATACTCGAATACATCTTCAAAGTATTTGCAAGATTCATCAAATTCATCAATGGTAGCTAGGTTATGCAGATTTTTCATCATGGAGCACACTTGAATCTTCAACAAAGTGGATCACTATCACCATTCGTCATCAAAGCTTGCAAAGGTGTTGGGAAAGGGACAATTTCCACATCAAATTGGCACCAACTCCCCCATAGGATCAAGAATTTGCATTGCTTTCATATGATTTAATCTATTTTATTGATTTCTCATTGTATTGCTTTCATTTTCCTATTTTGAGCATTGATAAATGGATTGTATGGGGAATCTCTATTCTAACTTGCATTATGATCTAATTATGTGTTTGTTTATTATGTTCCTGCAAGTATAGGATATTGGTTCACATATGCATATTGTGCCAAGAATTGGATATGTGTATGGATGTTTACAATCTGAAAATCTTTGAGTATTGCTTTGAAGATTGCATATTTCTATGATACTGTAGATTTAATCTTGGTTAAGTAGGAATTGGTTTATTAGGGGATTTTTTTGTCTGAAACATTAACTATTGTTGTGAGTTTCCTTAGGTTTTAAGTTAGAATCTCTATTAAACCCTTAAATCTTTTTCCATTTCTTTAAATTTGTGTTAGTTTTAGGTTAAAAGCATCATTGCATTGCCACATTTGATGATAAAAACCATTTTTAGATCTCAGATCTGGAAATACAACTGGGGTTTAAACCTATTTTCAGATTTCATAAAACCCTCATTTGCATCTTATAGCTTCCAACCTTATTTGACAATAAAATACCTTTGTGATTACCAGCATATCACATCAACAACTGAGCCATTTCTACTTGTCAAGATTTGACATTCAAAACCTTGGAATCATTTTTTGAAGTTTCTGAAAAAGGTTACCTTTCAAGAGAGATAGAACACTTGTATTTTATCTGTGTTGTGTGGTGCTAAAACACTCATCAATAGACTTGGAACTAGAAGGATGGTTGAGCATAAGAAATAAAGCTAGAAGTCGAATGAGCTTTCATGTTGAAAATATGAGATGATAGATCTCTTTATATGTAAAAAATCCAAAAAAAAAATTTAAATTTAAAATTTTGAAAATAAAAATATGAATCAAGATGGAAAGGAAATGATTTCATGTTTCCTATTGTAAGGACAATACTCAATTTGATATTTCTCAGTTTCAAGAGTCTTTGAATAGGAAATTGTATCCTAAGAGTTTGCATAATCTTGCACTATCTAACAAATGCAGAATTCATAATACTTCTAGGCACAATGAGCTAGAATGTTTGACCTTTCCAGATAGGGTAGAGATGGATTTGCAGGAGAAAATATTCTTCTTGGATGTGTGCAAACCACTAGCTTTTGCAGATTTGAAAGAACTTGTTGATGTTGTAGTTGAAGCCTTTACAAGACTTTTCAAGGATCAGATGAGTAGTGAGAATGGACCGTGTTTACAAGATATTCTCCTATCCAGTTGGTTTAGGGTGCATAATGCATCCCATTCAAAGCTCACATGCCCTTCATGTGGAGATATTATCAATCAAGTTAAAATTTTCTTAGGGCTAATAAAACCGCCATGTGCAAGTGAGACTGAATCATTTGAAGGACACGTGACATAGAAACCAACAAGCATTGAATTTGAAGAGTATGTGGCAAAAAATGTTGGAGCAGTCATAGAAGGAGATGGATGCAAGAAAGAAGAACTTGAAGAACCTAGGACAACCAAAGTTGACAGTGAATTTCTAAATGAGGCAAAAATTGGAGAAACAGGAAGTGTTGTCCCTAGGGAAGATAATCAAATACTTGAAATAGAAGATTCAATTGAAGTGGATGAACCACAAGAGGAGATTATCAGTAGACTTCCCCTACCTAGGATGAAGATCCACTACAAATAAGATATGATGAGTTCATCACAAAGTTTACAAAGGACTGGTGGCTTGCGGTATAAAATCCTTCTAGAAGAGTTATTGCGACCAGGTTGGTGTAGTATACATGAAGAGGCACACTCAAAATTCACATGTTCATATGTCAAGCAGTAATTAAGCAAGTTGAAGAACAAGTGGAATTGTCAAAGAATCCTAACATAGAGTTCCCTACCTTCCTTGTGGAGGATGCACAAAAGATACATCAAAAGAATCTAGGACATCCCAAGAAGTTGTTGGCAAATATCTAGTGGAGTAGTAAAGAAGATTAAATGAAGAAGTTGATGTTCTTGATGGCTGTGATCAAGAGTTAGAATCAAGGCCAATAGAGGATGAATTCATGGAGTTTTCTTATTTTTCAAATTCTATTTTCCCTTTATATGTTGATGAATTGAGCGTTGAAAATTCATAAGTGTTATGTGACGAGCCATATATTGGTCATACTAATGTGCAAGAAAATCTAATTGATGCTAAGAAAAGTGACCCTGCAATCATGACTATTGGATATGATCATTATGATAAATCCAAACAAGTGTTTGAGGATCAACCTCTGATAATTCTTGATGGACACCCAATTGAAGAAGCTTCTGCACATGAAGATTTTTTTGCAGTTTTATTTCCAAGGCTCCATGAAAAAAATGAATAGGTGAAATGTTCCATAACATTCAATTTGAGCATGTTCAATCTAATTTTCACCTTAGGCTCTCTATTGATAACTCTGAATCTACTTTGCATGTGTCAAATGTGAGAGGAATGTTGTATCATCAGTTGAGACCTTTGGATGCCAATATTGGTTCATTACAAGGCATATTAGTTGGTGCTAAACATGACATCTTGTCTGAACAAAAAACACATCAGGTTGTTTCTTTCCTTACTGTGAATTCTAAAAAATTATTAGTTTTATTATGGATGTTTAGGAAGAACAACTTGTATATGGATTAATCATGGTTTTGAAGATTTTCCTCAATTGCTAACACTTCTTAGTTTTTCCACTAAAAATGAAAGTGTTGCTACAAGAATACTTTTTTTTTAGTACAAGGATAAATTTTCCAAGTTTAGAACCATAACCAGTGCCTTGTTATTGCTGCATATTTTGAGGAACCATGTGAGGTCATATGTCCTTCCATAATGTTTGAAACTTGTATACTCAGATTTCTTTGTAAATAATTAGATTAGATTTGGATTTATTAATTTTATTTTCATTCTGTTGTAGGTAGGTTTGGGTTTCATTTTCTTTGTGGTTTGGTTTGAGGTTCTCTCATTTTCTTACAGGGATATCCTACGTGCACAACAACAATTTAATTATCTAGGAATTTTTTGAGTATTTCTTTGAGAAGCACTAATCATGTTTTTGGAATGGATGGTGAAGGTCTCCTAGTAGCATCAAATAGCTGGAGTATTTGATCTAGGAAGGATGAATCATTCGTTTGATTTGACTTGAAGTATTATGAAATCTTATATTTATCACATATTTTAAGAATCCTGAGGTCATTGTGGGTTTCTCTATGAAATCATGTTAAGTGAAAAATATTAAGTTTATGCTTCAGTGCCACTGTGATTCTCAACCCTGAATTCAAGCTTCACTGCTTGCAAGTTGAAAATGAAAAGAAAAGAAAATTAAAAGATATTCAACTTTCAGGGGGATTCAAATAACTCTATCGAGGCTATGGATGCTTTGATGGCAGTAGAGCTATGTTTGAGAGAATCACAATGATAACCTTGTCGGGGCTATGAATGCTTGATTGGTAGCTAGGCAATGTCTAGGTTGCTTTTGAAGTAGAATCATTTACATAGCTTAACATGATGAAGTATGGGTTCTTGTAGTTGTTAAAGGAGGGAAATAAACATCATTTTCACACACTTGGATTTTTAGTATATGGAAGGTTAGTTCTACTATTGGTTTTGATTCTTTGATCATATGTTCTGATTTGTTTAGCTTAGTGTGGAGAGTAAAACTAGAGATTTTGGGTTCGTGATTCCTATTTGTCATCAAAATGCTCTGGAGCATTTTCCTAGCAAAGTCACTATTTGTTGTGCATTTTACACACATGCCCTGTTCAAGGTAAGGACCCCTTTTTCTCTTTTTGCATCTTTGCATTTTGCTTTTGCTCTTCTTGGGAGGTTATTTTGGGATTAAATCCAAATTTGATTTGATTAAGGCAATGTTTTAAGACGTCTTGGGGACCTTGGGGTAAATTTTGAGATGTCATACATAAAAAATTTCTTGCACCTTTGGATAGAGAATGAAAAAATAGGCTACGTTGCTTTTTAAATTTTTGGAAAATTCCTTCTAGGTCAAAAGTTATGGAGTTTCAAAGATTTCGATCAAGTGAGAAATCTAGAAATTTCCTAACGTCAAGAAATCCTTGACATTCAAAAATCTAGAAATTTCTTGACCTTAAGAAATCCTTGACATTCAAAATTCAAAAATTTCTCAACCTCAAGAAATCCATGACGAACCAAAATCTGCAACGAGTCAAAATCCACGACGGACCAAAATTCGCGATAGACCAAAATCTGTGACAGGTTAAAATCCGCGATAGGCCAAAATTCATGATGGGTCAAAATTTCCGCGATGGACCAAAATCTGCAACAGGACAAAAATTTTGAAATTTCTTGAAATGTAAAATTTTCTGAAAAAGGAAATTCCTCGAAATGGAAAATTTCCAAAAATGAAAAAAATTCTCAAAATAAAAAATTCCAAAAATGGAAAATTTCTTAAAAGGCCAAAATCTCTGAAATTTCTTAACAGGGTTAAAATTCCAACATTCTATGGAGTTGAAATTTCAAAAAGTTTATTTAAGTTTAATTTTGATGTTTTATGGATTGGATTTTTAGCATGTGAACTACTGATGATGGCATTTGATTTTCAAGATCTTGAAATAAAGATGTAGCCTTTTAAAAATTGAGGAGCTATCATGAAATTATTTTTGGGAGGGGATTAAATCATTCAAAAAGGGGAGCTACCTATGGATCTGTGCCCAGATATGTGCCAGCTGGAAAAGTGTTTTGAAAGGACAATAGAGGGATTATTTTATTTCTCCAATAGGGATTCTCAACAAGATCAAGAAAGGGGATATTTTATTTTTCCTTGGACCAAATTTGTAATAGAATTATTTGATTGGATGTAAATGAGGCATGTGTTGCCAAAGCTCAATATATCCTTTTAGGGTATTTTAGAGGTTCAATCTAGGCCCTAGAATTGGATTCAATCTTCGCCATTGATTTATGATGTTTTTTCTATAAAAGGCATATGCCTGTTCATTTGTAAAGAGAGAGATAATTGGAAATTGTTAACAAAATGCTAGAGAAATTAATATAGTTAGGTCAGTGATTTGGTTAATTTTTGTGTTAACTTTGAAAGTGTTATAGTTTCTTGCTTCTTATTCTCAAATTTTAGTTTCAGTTCATTCATATTGATGGTGAAGTTTTGAAGACATTGATCAATCTCCGGTTCATACAATTAGTGGCTTGTTGATTGTAAGTTGTTGTGTATAGTTAGTCTGAGTCTTTCTATTGCATTAGTTCAATTGTGAACATTTATGCATATTGTGCCAAGAATTAGATATGTGTATGGCTATTTACAATATGAAAATATCTGAGTATTCCTTTGAAGATTACACTATCTCTATGATACTATAGATTTAATCTTGGTTAAATAGGAATTGGTTTATTGGGGGATTTGTTTGTCTGAAGCATTAACCATTGTTATGAGTGTCCTTAGGTTTTAAGTTAGAATCTCTCTAAAAACATTAAATCTTTTACCATTTATTTGAATATGTGTTAGTTTTTGGTTAAAAGTATCACTACATTGCCACATCTGATGATAAAATCCATTTTTCAGATCTTAGATCTGCAAATGCAGCTGGGATTTAAATCCATTTTCATATTTCATTAAACCCTCATTTGAGTCTTATAGCTTCCAGCCTTGTTTGACCATAAATGCCCCTTGTGATTACCAGCATATCACATCAACAACTAAGTTGTTTCTTCATTGTCAAGACCTAACATTCAAAACCTTGGGGTCATTTTCTAAAGTTTCTGAAGAAGGTTACCTTTCAAGAGAGATAGAAAACTTGTGTTTTATTTGTGTTGTGCAGTGCTAAAACACTCATCAACATAACCCAATACATTCAGACTACTCTATCATACACTATTACTTGAAAAACTATCTTCCAAAGCACCAAACCTCAAATCCTCTTGACTGAGGTAAAATACCAACACCATAAACACACCTTTAGAATCACAAGACCTGAAGCATATTTGTGAAGAAATGTGGAGCAAAAACATTTCTCCTATGCAATACACAGTCACACACTAATGAACACAACTTCTACTGTATGATGATCCAAAATACCATCTCTTGAATATAACACCTCTGAACACCTATCACCAACATATCTAAATCGCATAGGCAGATCTTCAACCTAGAAGAAATGCAGAGCAAAACTAGAACATCTCTTTGTAACCCAGAACAACACTACAGATCTTGTTTCTTCTTTTTATCAATTTTTTTCAAAAGTACTTATAACCCAAGCACTAGAGACACATCCTCATCATATTCATCACTACTACATTCATAGATAGAATCTTATCAAAGTAACACCAGAAGTTAACACCAATAGCTTAAATGATGACAACATAATACAACAATTTAAAGCATAAACAACACCAATTGTTCATCCTCAACACCAATCTCTCTCAACACATATAGTTGACACCAATGACAACACCAATCTACACATACTTGCAAGAAAATCTAGAATCCTAAGAGCCATTTGTAGACAGTTGACTTATATTGGTGCAACACGAGAGCATCGTCACGTGAAGTTACTCGCTAGGTGCCAACCTTTGTTAAGGAGACATTAACCCCTTGCAAGGAAATTTTCCTTCCAAGGTAAGAGGTGTCAAGGTGGTACATGACCTTGGCATACTCTAGTTGTCCATTCAATGGGAAGGTATTATTTAACACCCAAAATACTGAGGGGGGGGAGGTGAATCAGTATTCTCATGGTGTAAAGGGTACTACACCTTGTAAATGCAGCTTAATATATAAAAAACAACACCACATAACACATGAACACCCGAGATTTTATGTGGAAAACCTAAAATGGGAAAAACCATGGTGAGGATTAGCTCACAATATACTATAATCGGTTTGGTATATTTACAAAATTGCTCACTACAGGTCACTATCCAAGTGGACTCACTACCCAAAAAGAAAAAGATAGAAGAGAGATTTTGGATCATAGCCTATTTTGAACTGTTACAATTGCATATATCATATGCATGAAATACAGTTCCAATGAAGCTCAATAAATTGAATTTACACACTTCATCTCATTTTGATCTAACACTCTGCTTTCCTCTGCATTCACATCAATTTAATCTTCTACTCAACATTCGTGCAACTTAAATTCACACTACTCTGATAATATTTTCATGTAGGAAATTCAAAACATTTATTACACACCTCAAAACACTAAAAAAGATCTAACATATATATCCACTTCTAGCATAACATTGATTAGGTTGGCCTAATTAGATGTAATATTCAAAATATAACTTGTTGGCTTCAATCCTTTTCACACATGCCTCGCACCAAGGTCAAAAACTCAAAACAAATTTAAATAGGCTGGCATGGACCTATAATAGATCCCAAATAATACCACAACACTTACTTAACCTTTGCATACCTTCAAACTCATTAGGTCGGCACCACTAAAGACCTAATACAAAAATCCTTCAATAGTGTATCCACATTCAGATATGTGGACCTCAGAACTTGATGCCAACTAAAATTTATACACTATTGTCATTTGTCAACTTATCCTCAAAAGCACAAAACCAAAAAATTATCCATAGAGAAGTGCGAACTCTCCCACTCAAATGGACTATACAAAAAATAACTATAAACTACCAAACCAAACTTCTGTTACTTAAATCTCTCAAACCAAAAGCCAAAATATGATGAAATTCTAGAATCAGATACTTCTAACAACCAACAAAATAATGTTAGAAGTGCAGAGTGAAAACTTCATTTGCAGACTAGTGCAGACCCAAAAATAAATGCTTTGTCACACTGAATTAGCAGAAATTCTAACACAACTGACTTCTTCAAATCAAACCATCTTGCAAAATTTTATCCCATAATCATTTCAAGACATGTTAGAACCAACCAAAATGATCTGCAACAAAGTCTTCATATCAAGATACAATATTGACATCAATGACAACACTGCAACACATAGTAATATACCTTGTGCTCATCCATCATGCTCATGTTTCCAACAATATCAATGACATTCTTCCAACAAGTATTTTATTATGTGGGCCTGATAGAAGAAGATAAACCTAATCTACCACTACAAATAGGATTGTATTCTATAGCTTTTTTTTTATCATGGATACCCTTGTAATACCAATTAGTGTGATTGTGTGGAAGAAGACACACAAAAATCATTGGAACACCAATTGAATCAATTTATATGTTTTATCACATCAAAAAAATTCAAACACCTAGGTCAATTTGCACATCAAAGATCCTTTGACATGTCGACACCTTTGTGCAAACAGACACTTTTGTTTTTATTAAAATGATGCTTTTGTTTGTATATTGATGCCTTTGCACATCTCAACATATTTTTTAGGGAAAATATACATTTGTAGGTCGTCACCTTTTTTTAGATAGACTAACACTTCAGTCAAACATTTGTGATTTTATATATACTGTGACGCCTTTGTAGTAAACAAACTAGCACCTATGTAAAATAGAATGACGCCTTGGTCTGAAACTAAAAATAGACAACTTTAAGAACATTTCTAGAATATGTATTTTGATCAACAAGAATTAGATCACTCAAAATTAATGCAAAATAGAGTTTTTTTTACTTATATCAATCAGAATAGCAACAAAAAAACTTGTGTTCATCATCATTTTGAGCTTGTGAAAAATCTTTCTAGGTTATCATTAGGATCAACCCAACAAACAACAAATCATCAACTTTACCATCAAAATATTTCAAATAGAAACTTAATATTTTGACATAGATCATTTGGACTAAGATTCTCATCCTATCACATGGTTTGACTTTATGCTTGAGAACAATCTCTTTTCAAGTATTTGGTTGAGTTAGTAAACATCATTATGAGAAAACCTACTTTGGAGTCATGAATCCACTTCCAAGGTTTGTAAGTTCATTATCATCCTCAAACATGATCTAGTCTAAACTTTTTCAAAATTGAAGGTTTCATATCCTCCATCCATCCATACAATCATTCAAACATTGTTCCTAAACCTATAAAAGTGTCATTATTAGAAAAAATTGAGGCAACCAAAGCATTTCAACAAGGTCATTCACATCCAACATCTCCTAAGATTTCTACAACTTGTATGGTCACAACTAGGTCACAATACAAAAAGAACATGGATTCCAATCCAAGTGGGTCAAATTTTCCTATTACTACAAATGTTGGAGACCAACCATATGGAATTCCCACTATCACTCGTGAATTTCAATTACCACCCAAAACGCAACCTCAAATTTCCCAAATTCAAACGGTTTATATAGAACACATTACTAATAAACCTAGAGAATTCATCCCCAATGAACTTCTAGAAATGTCACAAGATCAAACTCTAGGTCACATAATAGAAACCATGTTAAATCTTGACCCAAATTTATGCATGTTGAAACTTGCACAAAATGGTGCTAAAATTCCCTCAAAATTTGATGTCAACACACTCAAAGAAAAATCCTTTGCACAAATAGCATCAATAAATCACCCTCATGATAGTGAATCTTTGGCACAATGTATTACACAAAAAAAAACCAAAGCCTTCTCCATTTAATGTGTCAAGTCAACCAACGATTACTTTACAAGGGAGAGATCAACAAATTTATCAAATCAATATGTCAATCCCTTGTACAATGCTCAAAGTCTAGGGAATACCAACACAAATCTAGGCTTTCAAAACACCAACATGTCAATGCTCAAAATTCAAACATGACAAACTATGGGATGAATCCACCTTCACAAAACATGAACTTGAATGGTCCTAGTATACAACAAACCCAACATGAACAACATCACCATCAAAAAAATCAACAAACCCAACATCAACAACATCAAAATCATAAAAAATCAACCAAATCAAAAAAATCAACAACCTCAACAACATCAACAACATCAACAACAACATCAAAATCAACAACATCAATAATATCAACAACATCAATATCAACCGTATCCTCAACAAAAATTCATGCAACAACAACATCAAAACATCATCTCTCCACAACATTAAAAAAAAATAGCATTACACAAAATCAATTTATTTCACAACATCCCCAATAAAATATTTCTTCACATTAACAAAAAATGCCATCCCCACAACAAAACATCACATATCAACAAAACAACAACTACAACAGTTGCAAGAAAAAAGACAATTACAAGCACAACGACAAATATTTTCACAACAACAACAAAAATTACAACCAAAAACTCAAAATAATGTCATAAATCAAAACCAATATGATCCATACAATACATTCACCCCACCACATACCAATCCAAACAACACTCCATATAATCAATATAACACGAACATCCCACCTTATCAAGATCCATTATTCAACTCATCAACCATACATAAATATTACCTAAAAACCATCACCAAGAATTGATCCTATGGAAATATCATCACAAATACAAGGCTTAACACAAAATATTTAAGGCATACAAGAGGGAAAGACTAAAAAATCATACACCATTAAAGATCTATGTCCTTACCCATTTGATAGAAGCATCATGATGGTACCATTTCCCCCAGACTTTGAAATGCCAAATTTTGATAAGTGTAAAGGATGTGGAAATATTGAAGAACACATAAGATAATTCTATGTGGCTTGCATGGAAGTATCTTATAATGACACATACCTTATGAGACTTTTTCCATGCAGTTTGGGTGGACAAGCAATCAAATGGTTCTCTCATCTACCTCTAGCGATCAAAACATTCCAAGAAATAATAAACCAATTTGTAGCACACTTTTCCTACAATATAGATACAAAAATTACCTTGGAAGAACTATATACCTTTAAAAAAACAATGGAGAAGCCTTTTATTCTTTCTTACAAATTAGATGGTGACACAAGGCAAGCAAATTCAAGTGGCCTATACTTGAGAAACAACAAGTTGATATCCTTACCAGAAACATAAACATAGATATTTCCTTTCAACTATGAATACAATGCATATCAACTTTTGAAGAGCTATCTCTAAAGGGCTTAACATTGAGAGAGCCATCATTGCTAAAGGATCCATACAAATTTATAAAGACAACCACCCATCATCTAGTTCCAACAACAAACCTTGTATATGGGCTAAAAATAATAATGTTACTAATGATGGTTTGGTAGATGCGAAGGTTGTCATAAACACACCATCCAAAACAAACACATAAAAGGGAAATACACAACATGTTCAAAATGTTAATACCCAACAAGGACCATCACCAAGAAAAAATAACTATCCTCCAAGATGTAAATACACTCCCTTAGGGGAACCCATTGAAACTGTCTTGAATAAGTTAATCAAAACAAATCTCATAAAACTTCTAGACTTTAGACAGTATGGGGAACCACAAATCAAACCCGCATGGTATAAAGATGATGAATATTGTGATTATCATCATAAAAAAGGGCACAAGACATATTATTGTATGAAACTTAAAAATATAATCCAAGACCTCATAGATCATGGTGAGGTAAATATTGATCAATTCTCTGGGAACTCTGGAAACAATGAATTGGGCACAAACAAGAATCCAATGCCTGATCATGGGAAAGGAAACAGTGCTGGAAAAGAAAAAGTGTACAATCAATTCAATCATACCTATGATAATGTTGTAGGTAACACACATTGTTATGACCATCATGTATAAGTAATCACTATACAAGGCCTAAATCTTGAGTGTGGAGTCACCACATGAAGAGGGAAGGTCACTATCCAAGGAGCCCTTGTGCTAACAAAAGGACCTTCAAAAGATAATCCCACAGATTATAGTCTAATTGAACAATCAAGAAAACTCCCACACAAATCTCCATTTTGGAACTCAAGGAATTCACTTGCACATAAAAAGGTCTTAGACGAAGCCCTTTTATCATCGTCAGTACCTACCGATATTGATACTAAGAAATTCCAAGCTATGGTAGGAAACATTGCATCCACCCATCGATTACTACTCATGCAAGATGACCTCCCATATCAAACATTCCATAATCGTGCACTACATCTAGAGGTCTATGTTCATAAAAACAAAATCAAAAGAGTATTGATAGGTGGAGGTGCGGGCTTAAACATTTGTACCCTCCAGTTGGTAAAAAACTTGAGCTATTCTGAGGATGTGATTGAAAGAACAAAATGCATCACAATCTAGGTATATGATGACAATGAAAGAAATTCTAAGGGAACAATCAAATTATCGATACAAGTTGGGCCACCAATTTCTGAAACAACATGTCAAGTCTTGGATCTTGACATGCCCGATAACATTATTCTTGGTCGCCCATAGATCCATGCCATGTAGGCCATAATATCCACTTACAATCAATGCATAAAATTTCCATACAATGATAAGGAAATTACAATTCATGGAGATCCAGAACCCTTCTATTACTACAAGAGTATGGAGGAGAAGTACTATAAAGTGCTTCAAGTTCCCAAAAATGATGAAATTCCATTATCCTCCTTTTATGTTGATCCATCAACATTGGAATCTACATTGGCTTCATAGTAGGTAATCTCATAAATCAAGGCACAAATCAAAGATAATGGTTGTGGTGAATATAACCTAAAAGATTCTTTCTTTGTGGGACAAATACCACTAAATCCAAAAGCATATGGTCAACCACAACATCTTAAAAAGGTATCCAAAAATTTCAAGAACACCACATTTGAAAAATGGGGAGATCTAAACATAGAGATCATAGATAGAGGAAATATATCTAAATGGATATATCAGGATGAACAAGAAGAACCTCCACTTTTGGTGGATACAAAAAACAAAGGGTTTCAAATAATGAAAAGAATGGGATACATAGGTACAGGTGGCCTTGGTCTAAAAAAATAGGGAATGTGTGAACCAATAATCTTGGAAAAGTGAATAAAGAACATTGGTCTTGGTTATACCTCGAACAAAAATGTGGTCCCTCTCATTGAGGATATCTCGATTGAGGAAGATGAAGCTTCTTCTTGGTTAAACACATCTGAATATGAAAACATTGAAAACTCACCCATGTGTATCATTGAATTATTTGAACATGCCTCGAAATACATGATCACCACCACACCCTTTTCGTCCCCCACCCAAGACAAAGAACTTAAACTTGTATATCCACAACTTATTGACTCGGACCAACAACAAGTACCAATTATAGATTCATTAAAAAATGATGAAGCTATCTCAAATTTTATGGGAGTCTGAGATCACATGCCTTTTGGAGACCATAAAGCAGGATTCGATATAGAGCTAGATACACAAGCCTATTTTGGGGACATGATTGAATCCTTTAATCACAAAATAGAAAATTTAAAAATAAAAAATAGATCTTTAAATGAAAACCAAAATGTGGCACTTTCTAATCACAAAATAGTAAAAATAAAGGACAAATCTGACAGTGAAAACCTCTTTGAGGTGCCTAAGGATGAAGGATTCGGTCTCCCCAATATAGAGAAAAAGAAATCAGTAGTCCTTGTGGAATGATCGTAACTGGTCAATGTTGGAATAATAGAGGCACCTCAAGTCATGTTTTATGCTTCTTCATTAGATGATGAGGAACAAAACAATCTAGCAACTTTCCTCAAAGAAAGAAAGATTTTATTTGCTTGGTCATATGCAAATATTCCTGGTTTTGACACTTCATTGGTAGTGCATCACCTAAAAGTGCATCCTAATGTGAAACAGTCAAGAAGAAGTTAAGAAAAATGTACCCCTGAATTGCATTATTGGTCAAAGTAAAGCTAAAAAAGTTGCTTGATGTGGGTTTCATAAGACCCATTGACTATCCAGAGTGGGTTTCAAACCTTCTACCAGTCTCAAAACCCACTGGAGGCATACATATATGTATAGATTTCAAGGATCTAAACAAGGATTTTCCTAATGATGATTTCCTATTAACCATTATAGACATCATCGTAGATCTAGCAGTTGGGCATGAGATGCTTTATCAAATGGATGTGAAGTTTGATTTCTTGAATGGAGAATTGGAAGAAGAGGTATACATAGAACAAATGGAAGGATTTTAGTTATTAGAAAAACTGGATATGGTCTACAAATTAAAGAATACATTTCATGGATTCAAGCAAGCTCCCAGAGCTTGGTATACAAGGTTAGATAGGTACTTGATACAACAAGGATTCAATAAAGGTACCACAAATAGCAATCTTTACTTTAAAGTTGAAAAAGTTCAAATCTTGATTGTGGTTGTATATGTTGATGACATAATCTTTGGAGGCAATGAAACTATGTGTAACATATTTGCAAAAGAAATGCAAAAAGATTTTGAAATCTCTATATTTGGGGAGATGAATTTCTTCCTTGGATTACAAATAAATCAGACAAATAAACGTATTTTCATTTTACAATCAGAGTATGTCAAATAAATGTTGAAGAAGTTTGGAATGGAGGATTCTAAACCAGTATGCACTCCTATGGTTAATGGTTGTAAGTTGAGTAAGAATGATAAATCTCCTAAGGCTAATCAAAGCAAGTATAGATCAATGATTGGAGGAATGCTATATCTAACTGCTTCTAGACCGGATATCATGCATGCAATTTGTCTTGTGGCTAGATTTCAATAAGATCCTAGAGAGTCACATGTCACAAAAGTGAAGAGGATATTCAAATACTTGAAGGGCACTCTAGATTATGGCTTGTGGTATCCAAAGGATATTGATTTTACTGTGAGTGCTTACATAGATGCTGATTGGGCTGGTTGTATGGATGATAGAAAAATTAAAAGTGGTGGTGCATTCTTTCTTGGTTGTATCTTGGTGTCATGGTTGAGTATGAAACAAGATTCAGTGCCTTTATCTACTATAGAGGCATAATACATTACAACAATATCTTGATGCACAAAAGTGTTTTGGATGAGGTAAATATTGAAGGATATCATGTTAGAATATGATGAACCAATTTCTATCTTCTGTGACAATACAAGTGTTATCAATATTTCAAAGAATCCAATAATGCATTCAAGGAAAAAACATATCTCAATACAGTATCACTTTCTGAGAGAGAAGGTTGTAGAGAAAGAAGTAAAGCTTGAGTATGTGCCTACAAAGGATTGAATTACAGATATATTTACTAAGGCTCTTCCTAAGGATACTTTTAAGTATCTCTGAGAGAATTTGTGGGTTATTTCCCCTCCTTTGAACTAGATGCATGTAAGGAGATACATCAGTCCAGTGGATTTCAAGATTCATTCTTTGGTCTAGATTCATCTTGGTGGCTACCTCTCAGGGGGAGTAGGTAGTGGCATTATTGGTTGTTGCAGTTAGGGGGAGTAAGTGTTGTCATTATGCATAGGCTGCTAATTAGCATAGTATGGTGTGTGCTCCTAAGGGGGAGTCTACTAAGTAGTAAAAGAAAGTTAGTTGCAAAGTAGTTGTGAGAAGGTGGATTGATGTCAAAGGAGAAACATAAGTGATGCAAATCTTTTATCCTTTTCCATTGATGTCAAAGGAGGAGAGAGAATCATGTGAAAAATGTTCAGTTGTTAGTTGATAAAGGGAGAGAGAACAATATATCTAGGAAAATGAAGCATGTAAAAAAGGTAAGTTGAAAAGGAGAGAGTGAGTAATGAGAAAGGAGAAAAGAAAATAGGTATCAAGTAGATTTGTTGTGCTTTTTGTTGATGGTTTTTCACATCACGTGTTGCCATCAATGACAAAGGGGGAGATTGTTGTAAGTATTAGCAATTGGTGTTGTCATTGATGTCAAAAAGCTTGTGTTGTCATTGGTGTCAAATGCATGAGAAGAAGATTGTTGCAAGATTGTGTAGTTGGTATTGTCTATTTTTTTTGCATTAATGATGCTTTGATTAGTTGCATTATGTTGGCATTAGTAAGTTACTAGTGTAAACCTCTAGTGTTACTTTGATAAGCTTCTATCTATGTCTATATGATTGAGGAAGTAATAAATATGATGAGGATGTGTTACTGGTGCTTGGTTTCCAAGTGCTTTTGAGAAAATTTGATAAAAAGTGGAAATAGTGAGTTGCAGTGTTGTTTTGGGTTGCAGAGTAGTGTTCTGGTTTTACTTCATGGTTCTTCTAGGTTGAAGGTTTTCCTATGTGTTTCAAATGTATTGATCAAAGGTGTTATATCCAAAATTTGGTGTGTTGGATTGTTGAGCAGAGAAAATGGTGTTCACCAGTGTGTGAATTGTGTATTGCAGAGATGTCTGGGAGAAATTTTTTCTCTATGTTTCTTTGCAGTTTGGTTTCAGGTCTTGCAGATTTGAAGGTGTGTTGATAGTATTGGTATCTTTCTTTAGTCAAAGTTGTTCAAAGTTTGGTGCTTTGGAAGTCAGTTTCTTAAGTTACAATGTATGGCAGAGCCATCTGAGTGTACTGGGTGTGTACACTCTTCAAGTAAAAGTCGTTGAAAAGAAGCTTGTTGGATTTCAAGGTTATTTATGGAATATTCTATATTATATTCAGGTGAAATTTGTTTTCCACAAGTTTTTGATTTAAGGAAGTGTGTACTTAAAATTGTAATGGTGTTTACACAGGTAACGACCAACCTTGGGTGTTTACACCACTTGCAAAGTTTGTGGAAGCATGGCATGTCATGTATGAGTGGTTTTAAGACCTAGATAAGGTGTGTTGTGGTCTTCCTTCATTCCTTTCCACCATGGAAATGTTTTGGTGCTGACCTAATTTGAATTTGTATGGTTGAGGTGCATAGCTAACCTTGGAGAATTTTTTCAAGGTTGAAGATGATATGAATATGATTTGAGTTGTTGAGGGATGCAAATATAGACAAGTATGATGTGAATGATGCAAATTATAGATTTTTAGGGTGCTAATTTGAGAGGTGCAGTGCAAGCTTTTATGTGTTAGATTGATGGATGCAATGAGAAGAAGGTGTCTACAATTCTTTAGTGAAGTTGTGAGGGTGTTGGTGATGTTGTGATGGATTTCTTTGTGTAACACTCTTATCTATCTTCTTTTCTATTATTGTAGTGAGCCTTTCTTTATTTGGGAAATGAGCCCTCCAGTAGTGAGCTCTATTGTATTCAGTGTTGATATTACTTTATATTGTGAGCTAATCCTCATCATGGTTTTTCCCATCTTGGGTTTTCCACGTAAATATGGTGTTCTCTTGCGCATGGTGTTGATTTGATTCAGTTTTTTTAATTTTCTTTTCATGTTAAATCACTACAACAGATTAAGGGTTAATTGAATAAATGTGGATTTGAATGTTTGTGAGGGTTTTAAAGTTTTAAGGTACAACTGATTCACCCCCCCTCTCAGTTTTCTTATGCATTCAATAATGGACATTCTTCAAATTTCTAGTGTGAGTTATGCTTGTGATACTTAGCCTCTAAATATGTCATTTTCCGATAAGATATGTTGATGATAGATCCTAAATGTTAATGTAAAAAATATTTTTATATTTTACCAAAATATTTTTAAATATAATACAATTATATGTAGCACTCTTAGTGATTTATTTTGAACCATTATCCTAAGTTATGGAAGAACAATTTTCTATTTTCATACTTTCCTTTACATCTCACTAGAGACCATAAAAACTTTTCCCTATCAATTCCATACTATGCTACTTGTATCTTTATTGTCAATTTGATTACTATTATAGTTGGACATTGATATTCTTTATTTCTTTCCATGTTTTATGTCATAGCCTAGTTAATGCACACAAATAATTAGAAATTTAAGCATAAATAAGTAAGCTCAGGAGACAATTTCTTGATTAATAAATAATGGTTGTTGTGAAACATCATGAACTTATTGAAGGATAAAAAATTATTATAATTGTTATTGTTTAAAAAACAAATGATATTGAGATTATGCAAATAATGCAATATTGATGTTATAATATTATTATCTTCAATATTAAATTATTAGATATTTATCAATGATAATGACTAACTATTTATTCATTTTTTGGGAGTGATAGGAAATAATTTTGACACTCTCTCACTGTAGAGTATCATCAAGGAGGTGTCTAGCTATCTTGAAGATGAAGTAGCAATGAAGAAATTTCATAGGCACACACCACTTTGACATGCATTTAGTTGTTAGTATTATGTTTGCATGTGAGCTATTGAAACATGGATTACTTGTATTTGAAACATTTAATAATTTTCTTTCTATCAAGTTAATAAATTTTGAAATTAAAATAGACGAAGTTACATATATGTATGCATACCTATATATAATTAAATTTATTTAATATATATATATAACACAGAGGTATCCCCAACCCTCGCGTCTAGCACTTGGATTTGTGACTCCACCCAACGAGCTCCACCACCCTTGCCCTGGTCTTACTTATTGCTAGGTTTTGGGGGACGAAGGAGGCGAGAAAAGGAAATACTAGTCCTCTGGGGGCACGGACCGCACCCGACATGACCTGTACCATTTTCATTTGGGAGCGTGAGTCAACCTCGGGACCTATATGGGACAAACCCAAAGCCTTTAACCAACCATACTACCCGTTCGGGTCATATTGATATATAGATATCACTATAGTGGATTACTTATAACTAAGTGTAATTAAAAAGACACTTGACTTCAAATATTAAAAAAATGGGGGAACAAGAGTTTTAATAGAAAATGACTAACCACTTTGATGAAAATTTGACTTATACATAATAAAAATAAAAATTACCACTTAGAAAGCTCACAAATTTTTTTAACTCCTACAATTCAAATCAACCAATTGCATTAATAGCATCCTATGTCATAGCTCAAAAAACAATAAAAAATGCATCTACACTAATTTCCATGATAGTAGATCTCCTTCATTTGGTTGATAAGGATATATTTGAAATGACACACTCCAAATCAGACCATAATAGTAGACTTGGAAATTATTGTAGCATTTGAAAAAATGTATACATATTCATGGCTAAGAAAATAGCTCATGAGACATGAAAATCTTGGTTCTACATGCATATTGGATTCCATCATGGATATACAAACAATTAACACAAGCACACTTTGATGAATAAAATAAGGGGTAGATAAGACTATGGTCCTCAAGGGTATTAATTCTAATCTCTTAATTTATTACACCATATAAACCAATCAACATGAAATTTTAAAAGCTACAACAACAATAAAATTACAAAAAAATAAAATGGTTTAGGGTTTTAGAATAATATGTAGTAGAAAAACCCTACAGGCCTCCCTAGAAAATTGAATGTTCCAACAACTTCAACAAAATATATCATTAAATTCATTGATTTGATCTTTTTTCCCTCTCCTAATACCTAAAATAAGTGATATAGAGTAGTAGCATAAATTGGGGTTTTGAATCAAGAGAAGAAATCTTGCTCAAGTAGGGTCCATGAGGTGATAAAATTTTGAGGTAGGCTAATATACTTGTCATATGTGTCATCGCCTAAAGTTTAAGGAAATAATATACAAACTACATCTTCATTTGCAACTTTTAATCTTGCTAATGTATCCTTAAACAAATTGATATGCTCTTCATTTGTCTGATTAGAATCATTGGAATTATATTTTGGACATAGCTTGTTAGGTTTCTTAGATCGGTCATGATAATTGGAAAAGTGTATAGGGGAATTCTACTTACCAAACCAAGCCTTTATGATTGGATTTTTAGGGACTCCTATGAACTGGTGTGAGTAAATGTTGGTTGTCCCTTCTTATTCTCTACTGTTTATCAAGATCTAACAATAACAAACTTGAATTGGTAGATCTTGACTAGGTAAGGATTCTTTTGAATTCCCTTTTGAGGCCCTCCTAGTGCCAATCTATTGGTGATCATTTTGACATTTCTCCAAACCAGATGAAATATTAGGTATCTCACCTCTCTTGAAAGGAAATCAAATCCCCCAAGATGGAAAATTACTACCATAAGGTCCCTTATGGATAACTCTTGGCCTACCAGATATCTTAATTATTCGTTGGATTTTATTGGTAACATAAAGGGACTTACACATCACTTTCTTGGAATCATAAAATAGGGTTAGATCTCTGAGATAGGAATATTTATATGCATTACTTAACTCAAAAAGAATCCTAATCTTACACAATATGAAAATACTTTAACTACTAGAAATAATACTTGTTCATCAAATGCTCAATACTAGTCATGATGGTTCCTAAACTAACCAATGGTTATAAAAAGAGTGAAAAAGATAAGGTGAGAAGAGAAAGGATCTAAAGATATGCTAATTTTGGAAATTCTATTAATAAATTTGAATACATGAATAGAAAAATATACTTTTTATTATTTCCTACTTAATTAGATGAACCATAGTATCATAAGAATAGTGCAATCTTCAGAGGAAATCCAAATCATGAAATAAAACTCATTAAGTACCCAACACTGATGCAACTTAACAAAATACTCCATAAAATGAAAGGAAATGTTTATACTAACCACACACAAAAAAATTATAGTTACCAAATTTATATTAGCGTGAACATCATATTCATCAAATACACAATCACGTTCATATATCCACAATTAAAACTACAACTAAATGCTTGGAAACCATGAAGTAAAATATAAAAACAAATATTGTTTATAAGTTATATTGGTATCAAAAACTTCTAAAATAGTTTGGAAACACAAATCTATCAATAATTCAAATTATAGTTTGAAAAATGATGACCCAACCCTTACAAAGATAAATGAACTACATTCTATAAGAAAAGGAACTTATAGGTTCAATATTTAATGTATCATATAATTTTTATCATCTATAGTGCAAATGTTATAGTTGTCAACCATGGTGGACTGGTTTTGGAAAAAATAGCATTCAGGGCATTGGCAATCATGTGAACTCTATTAGTTTTAAAGGCCTGGGATAGAGTGAATATTTGTATGGTTATTGAAACATGCTATCACATTGATTAGAGAATGGTATCCTTCATTTTGGTGTGAGCTCACATAAAATCCATGTATGGGGATGTACTTTGGATTTTTCAAGTGAGAAAACCTCCCAAGCATTGTTGTAGGAGTTGATTCAAGAAATACATGATGTCCTGGTAATCCTTAGGACAGTCTATATAATTGCCACATTAACGGTACCCCTACATGCTTGAGAAATGTTACTTCCTACCTATATTCTTGAGACATCTAAAATAAATTCATTAAATCAAATCCATATTAAGGAAATTAAATTTTGTATGCATTTTATAATTTTTAGGAATCCATTAGAGATCCAGACTTTAAAACACCATGGTAGACATCTTATAGTCCATCAAAAGTCCACAAATATTACATTCCTTTTCATATTACCTCTAATACATCCTTTCAGAGATTCAAAGGGAAAGTGGACATTTGGGATGTCCAAGAAGGAAGTCTAGAAGTAGGGACTAATCTCATAAGGATTTAACTACTTTTTGATGTTTCAGAGCTTCACTAAACATTAGAACTTGTTAGTGTTTTAGAGGATTTTTAAGCTTTCTAACCTTTGACATCAATTCTATTTTACTTTGTCAATATTTTTAAATTTCTATAGACCTTGTCAACATTTCAACAAGTTAGAAAAATTTAGAACTTGGAAATTTCACTTTGTCCTAATGGTGCAATCATGGATGGAGGGTCTAGAAAGGACTATCCAACCAAGCAGCCTAGAGTTCAACATCGCTATGGAAATACCACAATAAATTATTGGAAAACATGAATAATCATTGATTCAATAACTTCTCATCTTACATGCATCATATGCATCATATGTAGACTAACTAGTGCTCACAGGCCTACCACAAGGGCATAACAGATATTACAATTGGATCACCGCCTTATGATATTCCACAGACTAGAAGGCTGGATAAAACTATCTAATTCCTAACTCTTGAACTATTGAATTGAATTGAATACTTTTCAAAGGATTACAAATGATCTTAAATATGAATCTCAAGCTCTAATTATGATCTGTGTCAGCCTTAAGGGTTTACAAATCCTAATGAATGATCAAATGTGTAGGTCGGCCTCAAACATGAAAAGATAACACATCAGTAAATGAAATGAATTGTGGATCTCCAAGAAAGTTTCCATTGGACCTAAAACGCTTGAATAATGTTCCATTAAACTTTGCACATTCTGGAAAAGGTTTGCATATCTAATCTGAGCTAGGTTGGCCTTGAATGATTTGACTAAGAATTGATAGTGAAATTCTGAGAGCGATAACTTTCTATAAATGAATGCAAATATCCTAAAATATGGATATGTTGTAGATGACCTCATGTAGAACCAGTATCCTGCTCCATGAGTTGAGAAATGATGCTATGATAAAATGCAGAAGAAGCTATTGAGACAACTACAGACTAAACTGCAAGAAAATAAATGTTTTTGGTTGATACGAGATTGCTTTACAACTAGGGATGCTCCTGCATCACCTAATTGCATTATTTCTTAGGTATTTATTGAGATTTTAGAG
Organism: Sequoia sempervirens; assembly: GCA_007258455.2. Classification (NCBI taxonomy): domain Eukaryota; kingdom Viridiplantae; phylum Streptophyta; class Pinopsida; order Cupressales; family Cupressaceae; genus Sequoia; species Sequoia sempervirens. The sequence goes on from VDFB02270651.1 coordinate 276,866,771, forward strand.
GTTCCATGAACTAGAAAGACTCTAACATTTTTTTTTGTATTATAAAATTCTATAGAAAATCAAATGAGAACTAGACATCAAGAGGTTTGGAAAAGTTAAATCTAGTAGTCTAGTTGGGCTCTATAAATTTTGTGTTGCTTCAAGATTTTAGCTTTAACTTTTAGTCCATGAGGGATTTAGTTGATGATCCAAACTTTGGATGTTGGGAGTAGAAATATCATAGAATAAGGAGAAACTCATGAGCTTGAAATATAACTCAATGTAAAGTGTCAAAGTTTGAAATTCAAGAATACACCATGACTCATTCCTAAAGGTAATCTCTAAGAAGGATGAAAAAACCACTAATCTTGAAAGAAGTAGAATAACATGGTTTCAGGAATCAGAGATTAGGAATACTTTTGAATGCATACTTAAAGTAGGAAATAGGGGTATCTTCACATCTCCAACCTTGAAAGTATATATAAGGTAAAATTTCAAGAGTCAAGGATTAGGGATACTATGTGACTCTTACATCAATGTATGCAAATAAAGGTAAGTCTAAAATCACAAACTTGAAAAGGTGATGTGGAAAATTTAATTATTTGGGCTTCAAGGATATTGATGATATCATGCCATAGGGCATGCTAAGAAAAGGATGGCTAAAGCTCCAACTCTAAAAAATGACATAGTAAAAAGGATCAAGAATCAAGGATAAGGAATAAATCCTAACATCTACTTGAAGGTAGGTGGCAAAGGAAACTTCACGATTCTGAAAATTTATGATGTTCATTTTTTTCCTTGTCCAAATATTGTGAGAAAATCCTAGATGTCAAGAGTCCTAGATAATTTGAAATAAAAATCCATTAATCCAAAACTTCCATAAGAAAATAATTCTTAAGAACCTCACTAAGAAAGTGATTCTTCATTTTTTCTCTTTCCCAACTCTAAGTGATGATCCTAAGGATTTTTGGACTTCACCCATAAGGCAAAATTTCTAACTCTAAACCAAAAGCTCACAAACTAAAAATTATATGGTGAAGATCTCTACTATCAAGATTTTGTGTGGGACAAGAGGAGAGGTCCAAACATAGAATTATAAGAGCTAAAATTTGGTTCTCCATTGAAAATATACTTCAAATTTTGACCTTTCCTACTCTTTTAGCAACTTTATGGGAAAAGGCTAGGCATAATAATGATATGAATATAAGCTAAAAATTTCTATTTGTCTACTCAAAGTTTACAAATATGCCCACTTTAGGCTGAAAATCATTTGAATGAATCTAAATGTTAAAGAGGTCACTCCAAGGAGATGAACATCCAAATTTCCCTTAGGGTTCTACAAGATAAATTTGACAAGGGTTTTAATATTTTTAACTAGATGTAGAATATTTTGTGGGAAAGTACGAAACATCTGGAGATTTTGATAATATGCAAGATGTTTGGTGGTGAATAAAAATTCCACAAAATCACATTCCTTAGAATTTTGACCATTTTATCATCAAAGGGAATGCTTGTGGGAAATGCAAGTACCTTGAGAGGTTAAGACATCAAGTTTAGATGTTTGGTAATCCCTCAAAATTTTGCATTTATGCAAACACTTGTAAATTTGAAATTATTCTAAGGAGAATGGTCCAATCAACCTACAAATAACCTAAAATTTGGAATAAATGGAACTTAGAATTATTTTAACATTAAAGGACATCCTCCATGACTAAGGGAGGGAACAAGAGAACTAGGAAAACATTATTGTAAGTATGTTGTAGGTGTTGTCATTGATGTCAACAGTGTGGAGATTGTTGGAGTTGTTGGATTGTGTTGCATGATAAAGAATTATGGTGTTGCAGATGTTGTGGATGTGTTGAAGAGGTATTTGTGGTGTTTCTAATGTAGCTAGTTCACTTGTTTTCCAATTTATTTTGACAAAAATTGAATAAAAGAATGTGTAAGGTGGCAGAGGTGTGTTAAGTGTTGTGCTTTGAATTTCTTCTTGATTGAAGATCTTCTTGTGAGGTTTGGATATGATGATAGAAGGTGTTCAAAGGTGCTATATCTAGAGTTTCAGGTTCTAGATCATGTGGCAGAGGAAGTTGTGTTTGACAGTGCGTTTTCCTGTGAAGAAAGTTGTCTGGGAGAAATGGAATTGCTCCACATTTCTCCACATTGTTGTTTCTTGTATTACAGATTTGGGAACATTATTATATTGTTTGTTTTTATCTTCCCCTAAAGTTTCTAGTGTTCAGCTATTCCACAAGTTTGTATTCATGTTATATTCTATGGAAGTATGTTTGGTTGCACAGAATGATGGTGTTCTTAGTTGCAAGTGGTTATGGAAATGTTGCAGAATATTTTGATGATGTTGGAATATTTTGGGATGCTATGGAGATGTTGTGAAGTGTTTCTTTGTGGTCTGCATGTTTTTTTCATACTTGGATAAGTGTGTATGTGGTCACTTGTTATTGTTAGTGTAGGTTTGGATGACCTGGGTGCTAGCACTAATTGCGGAGGGTTTGTGTTGTTTGTGGAAGTGTGTTGAAGTGTGTCAGTGTAGGTTTGGGTTATATTTAACCCATAGCATGGTCTGACTTCACTTCTTTCCACTACAGAAATGTTTGGTGCTGACCTATTTAGTGGTTGCATGTTTGAGGTGCATACATTTCATTGTGGCCAACATGGAAAATGTTTTTGAGGTTGTGGTTGGTATAAATGCAAGGTGGGTTGTTGGATATGTGTGTGGCGTGTACAATAAATATGTGAGATGTGAATTTGATCAAGTGTGGTGATCTGAGTACGAGCTTAATGTCTATGACTCTAGATGTAGTTAGTAGGTGTCTATATTTTTAGTGTGTCTAAAGTTGCTAGAGGTAGTGAGACAAAGGTTCCGGATGGTATAGAGTTGCAATGGTAGATTTTCCTATTTCTTTGAGATAGTGAATATCTTTGTAACAATATTCTTCTTTCTTTTGGGCAGTGAACCCTTGGAAGTGATCCACCTGATAGTGACCCTTTCTTCTTTTCTAGATAGTGAGACCTTACCAGTGAGCCTAATTGTATTCATTTTTTCTATTCATATATAAGTGAGCTAATCCTCGCCATATTTTTCCCTGATTAGGGTTTTCCACATAAATCTATTGTTCTATTGTGTATGGTGGTGTTTGTAATGTTGTTTCATATGTTTACTTTCTTCTAATACATAATGAGGGTTTAAATGTTTGATATGGGTTTGAAAGTTAATGAGGGATTTAATGTTTTAATGTATAACTGATTCACCCCCCCTCTTAGTTGTTCTATGCATTTAAAATTTGACAAAACAAATAAAAATAAAGAGAGGGGTTTGTAGGTCTCAAAATCATTGCTCCATTTTCTAGAACCAAAACCCACTCACAAGGCTAGGTTTGTCAAGTGAGTGAAATCCATTGACCTACAAAATTATAGAGGATTCTAGGCTAACTCTACTAGAGTGGTTTATCCCTCCTACACTTCAAGCTTAGCTTGGACTCAAGAGGGTGTTCCTAGGGGTATACCTCAATAGGTATTAAACTCACACAAAATATACAATCAAGAAATAGCTACAACCAAACCCAATGCATTCTTAACCATATACAATATCACTAGGTTAAGAAAATTTGGTTTCATATGACCCCTATATAGCTAATAATAGTGCACAATCATAACCTTCATGAAGTTGATTCATTTTATAAATCTCTTAATGAGAAACCTTGGTTTTGTTACTAGGTTATGGATCCACAGAAGGAATTACTAATAAGTTGCTGATTTAACAATTTTATTTTGATAGTGGGTCTAAATATCCCCAAACCGGTGCCTATCTATGGGTATTTGAGTCACATTGACAAGGAAGAAAGAAATAAAATGAAGATATTGAAAGATTGATCTAAGAAAAATAATGTATCAATGAAAATATTGCAAACACAACATACTTAGCTATACAACATCAAACTGCACAAGCTCATATATAAACTATAAAATATTATTACAATGGTTGTAACTATTTCAGAATAATACCACATTCTCTAATATAATTTACAACCACAACATTAAATATGCTAAAGAGAATTATTGAAATACCCTAAACATGTACTTATGATTATAGAGGTATTATCTCTACAACACATTCCAACATGGTACCTTTGGATATTTGATGACTTTTATTGCACACCTACAACTAAATTTCAACTATTTGAAACCCCAAAAAGTGCTAACATCTCTTATGCCTTGAGAAAAAATAACTAACACCTTGAAAAGAGTTACATAACACAATATATACCCTTACATTGAAACCCTAACCCTGAGACTATAGCGCACTCAAAATATGTAGTTGAGGATGATTCCCACCCAAAATGGGAACGCTAGATCGATAGAGGACATATGCATTTATTTTTAGTAGTTGGGAGAAATAACACCATTAATGTGATTTGGTGGAGCAAGAGGAGAAGCATGCAACCAATCCATTTATAGCCATTTAAATACTCACCTCATGCTTTATCAAACCATTGACAAAGAAACAAGGAAACCATCAAGGATTGGGCCTTGAGCTTACCACATATTGTCTACAACAAAGGGAAGAATGAAAACCTCCAATGACTTGACAAGTGATATGTTGGACATTGGGTCATGCCAATAATTGAATCACATATCAATCAAACCATGTCACTATTATATATATTGTAATGCCCTGAGCTAACAAGCTTAGAACGAAACCTTATGGAACTTTTTTTTGAATCAAGCATAACAACATCGATAATGCAACAATGACATGTCACACTTGCATGATAACATGAACATAAGTATCACAAAAATACAACACCAGAGACAAAAAGTCACTTCACCATTGCATAAGAAAGGTGGAAACAATAGAATACTAACCACTCACGGGATAAATCCACCACGATGAATAAATGGAAGGGAGAGAGAGGACAACACCTACTTGACAATCATTTACTAGACTACAATTGTGTTCTCTTGCAACACCACTCTAGGGAAGGATGAGGGATTAATCAACCCGCAATCCACATCTAGACACACTAAACCACTCTAAAGAAAAAGGAAAACCTTCACAAGAGGTTTCCTACCCAAGAGGAAAAACTCACCACAAGATGAAATGACAATAAGTCACTTCTAGAAATCCTCATGCTCCCCAAGACATCTCGTTACAAAGTGACATCACCCAACGAAAGAATCCACCCACAAAAACTTATGACCTATGAGGATTGTTGAGGTCACTAACATGATAATCCACAAAGGTCTATAACCTTTACAATACTTCACAAGACTAGGAGAATCATCTCGTTAATCCTAGGTTTGACAACCAGGTCATATCAGGAGGTTGCATGCAAAATGATACAAGAGATGGCATAAGTCCTCAATGATGAAACTTGAGAACTAGTTAAAAAAACTACTAGTACCCCAATACTATGGTGAACAACTTTAATATAATTTTTTTTCAAGACGGAGTCCCGAAAAAGAAAGGAAAGCTCAAGTTCAAAGTTAGAGAAATTTTGACTAGGTTTCAAGGTTTTAGACAACCAAAACGATTGGAATGGGAAAAGTATAAGTCATGAAAATTATTTGAAAAGGTCCAAGGGCTTAAAAACCCTCACCTGTCATTGGTTGAGATTATTCACTCTCTATTTTTTGCATGGGTATACCCCTACACATGACTAGGTCACCCCAATAGCCTTAGGAAAAAATATGAGATTTTGGATTTTTAGGCCTGTCAAACTAGGCCACCCCTACTTCCACCAAGATGCCCCTACTTCCACCAGGCTGCCCCAATAGTGTTAGGAAAATTTCTAAAGTACTAGATTTAATTAGGTGCATGAAAGGGCCACCTAAGGATAAAACCAAGCCGCCCAACTGTGAATTTGCATAGTTAGGTTTATTTTAAGCACCAAAATAAATGTTCCTATGTTTGAATTAACACTTAAAAATAATCATGAGAATAAATGGAAAGATTTCATGCCCAACACCAACATTGAGACATGTAAACAAACCAAATATTATTTTCATTTATGATATACAAATGATCTTCGAAGAGAGGTTCCAAATCAATAATTTTACAATATGAATGAATAATATACATATAAATACTTGAATTTAACTTGAAAGTAAATAGTACCATGTCATTCCTCGATCCATGAACCTCAAGTCCCCAATGGTGACTACCATGCTACCCAACCTCGTGGAATCGAAAGGATCTACTCCCGCCATGCTAAGAGATAGTCACATGGGCCATAAGAACAACACACATGCTAAACGAATGGGGATAAATCTTACACACACACCATATGAAGACACTCCATAAACAAATCATATAAACACTTGTCCAAGTACAAGAAGAATCAAATACAAATAGGATCAAAACAAGATCTCATTGGGAAAACTCACCAATGTCTTACCACAAAATCACATTGGGCCAAGTCACCAATGCCATAGAAGAATCCATCCTTGGTAATCTCACCAAGGGTATAACACATGGTATAAATCACTGGAAGAGTAGTCATAAGGATCGTCATTGGGCCAACTCACCAATGAAAGATCACACACACAAGACACAAGGGTAGGATGCTAGAGAGCTAGTTAGGGGGTGTCATCACATTGCTCAAAGGTTTGACACCCATGGAATCTAGTACACCTCTCATATAGATGAGGATACTTTATCTTGCAAGACCGAGGCTCCCTGAGCTAGCATGCCTTCCCAAACATCCTTAGTCTGTACTAACACTCAAGGCATGAGAGGGGCATCCATTATCTTGGTTAATTATTTACCTGTGTTTCATTAATTATCACGATTAAATGAATCCCCACCTGTGATCAACCTACTTGCCACTTTGGGTTAGGGACACATTGGGAGCCACTCCCATAACCCTCTCTAGTACCTTAATCCTAGGCTCTTCACACTCACCAACGAGTGTGGCACGAAAACCAATGCAAGAATACAATATTTCCAAATTTCAATAATAATTATCCATAATGCATAACATTATATTTCAAGAAGTACAAATTCATCAAAATATTCCAAAACAATTATCACACCCTCCAATGAGTGGCACAAAAATCAATGCATAAAATTCAACTTTTTCCAAATTCAATGAAATTTCTCCACAACATTTATTTTCACATTTCATGAAGTGCCATTCTTTCAAAACATTGAAAAACATTCATTTTCATGAAATTTTTTTAAAAAATCATGTTTTACAAGGCAAGAACTAGAAATTTCCCAAATCCACCATGAAAACTTTCTTCAAAATTTATGTTTTAAAATTCAAAAATATAAAATGCCCTTTTGCTCTAAATATACCCAACAACACACTTTTCACATAAAATTCACATTTCCTGCATTTCTCAAAAAAATTGGCATTATAACCCCATCTAATTGAAATTTTTCAAAATTAATTAAATCTATCCATTATACAAATTGAAATGCAAAATAAAAGGAGATGGGATTATTCTACACTCCCCTAATCATTCTCCTACAAATAAAATTTGAAATAAATTGGCTAAATTAATTAAAAAAAAGAAAAATACCTCAAAGATAATCCAATTTTGAAATGAAGAGCACATCATGCATGCCAGACAAGAGCTCACAAGGATTGGCATGCACCATCCCGTACCAATTCCTAACCCAATGAATCTGACCTCGTCGAGTTCCACAACTTAATGCACTCCCAATCAACAAATCAATTTTCTCCCAAAAATTAAATCCTGAAATAAAATCCCCTTTTTCATTTTTACCCTTTTTCCAATTTCAAATTTAATAATATAAAATTTATTTTTTATTCCTTTAATTCCCAATTTTCCCAAATCCCAAATAAACATTTAAATCCATTCCTAAATAACATATATCCTTTAAATTCCCAATTTAACTACATATAAAAATATTTCTTTAAATTCATGAAAATTATAATTTAAATAGGATAATTGAAATCATGCACAACTCACAATTCCCAACCCAAGGAATTTTCTTAATTTAAATTAAACAAAAAATTTCATTTCTATTCTCCCTTTTTCCCAAAACATAGAAAATATTTTAATAATAAATATCAAAATCATTTAAATTCCTAATATTTCATTTACAAGAAAATATTAAACTTAAACCATTAATTAAGTCAAACATTTACAATATGATCACAACACATAGGGATTCTGAAATAACTCCTAACTCATATTCAGGTTCACATAGGGTCAAATATAACACATAACATACTTGATTCAACTACGACCAAGGAATGGATATGAAGGGGGCCAATGTGACATCTCCAAATTAACCACCATTGGGAAACAACTTAGAACAATGTAGCTAGGTCAAGGAATAACCCTGTACCTGTAACCATTCAACACACATTAGGAGTACCTGCTCAATGTATATATACCGAAGCATAGCATAATCATCCCAATGGGGTCCAACAACATAAGCATAAAATGACATCCATACATCCATCATATGAATCATTAAAAATATCATTCCTTTTGAACATCAATAATCGGGATCCCATTTAATCACAACATAATATTGCATTTCAATGAATTGAAGAATAATGATAACCAAACATGTAAATATACAATATTCCAATAATTGACATGTTGAGGTATCTGATCTTGAACATGCAATGGTTCATGCACACTAATCAGAGCCATAAAATAATCACCATAACAATCATGAATAAATGGTGAAGCTAAAGAACCAATCTCATATTAACAAGATGAAAATGGGAGGGGCACTACATCCTCCCCCACTAAAATTAGGCTTACTCTTGGAAGCCTTCACAAGAAAGGATAGATACACCTAGTACACAATCCTTCAAACACATCATACTCATAGATCAATCCTCTATACTCTCACCAAGTCTAGGTAACAAACACACAATGCACAACTCTAGGGGTGCACAAGTTAAGTGGCCACCCACCACTAGGTGCACAACCACCTTAGAGATCACCACACTACCTTCATTAGCTACCACTGCAACTGATGTTAGAGACCAATTATCGGGTCCAACAACACACAAGGTTTGAGGAAACACTACCTCACCACCATGCTCACCAAGAGCATGCGTCATCTCCAATTATGGCACTCAACATGAGGTTGTCCATCGGTACCACTTGGGAAAATTGAGGATTTCCTAAGTTCTCTAGCTTCTCAATGCAAAAATAAGAATAATATAGGGGTTATTAGAGGCAAGGATCTATGAAACTATGTTGGATTTTTTGTCATTGATGTCAAAGGGTAGTCATGATGGTCATTGTATTGAATGAAAAAGACAACTGAGAAGGGGGTGAATCAGTTGTATGTAATCAAAACATAAAAAACCTTCAACAATAATCAGATCCACATGCATTCAATAAACCCTTATTCTGTTAATATGATTAATCATGAAATGCATGATAACAAAAACTAAAATAACAACACCATACATAAGAGAACACTAGATTTATGTGGAAATCCCAATGAGGGAAAAACTATGGTGAGGATTAGCTCAAAATATAAGTAATTGCAAAACCAATACAAAAGGGCTCACTGCTAGAATAGGACACTGTCTAAAAAGGCTCAAATGATCCAGGAGGATCTAAAAGACCTAAAATTTTGCAGTCTCAGAATCTGACAAAACCAACATCATCGGATAGAGCTCGTTGACACAATCCTGATGTAACTTGAATCGTGTCAAAAGGAGACCATACACGAAAGTTATGCTTGGTCAAAGTTCAACGGGGCTAGAGATTCTAGATGTTGATTCAAGGCCAAAAAATTGATCACCTCCAAATTAGTCCAAAACAGTGCCAAGTCAAAGAGCTTGTTGAGAGCTTTCCAATGGTATGCAAAATGTAAGAAACAAAGCTTGTTTGCTCCCGACACAATTGGTCAAAGTTTGGTCAACATGAGGTCAAAGCTGGTCAACCAAAAAAATAAATCATCATGGAACATTTTTCTACTAGTTCCATCACGTAGAGCTCGATGAGAGCTTTTCAACGCATTTTGAATAGACCAAATTTGAGTTCGTATGTGGAAGTTATGACCAGTCAAAATTGTGGTCAAACTTGGTCAAAGTGATGACGTGGCATCACCAAAGCTTGACACTTGGTAGGACACGTGGCAGATGACATGGTGGGAGCAGTGATTTGGCACTAACATGGACCAACTAAGTGATAAAATCCTCTTGCCTTGACCATTGCACCACACGCCTTGTCCGAGATATAAGAGGAGCCCGTCTCTATATATAAACCTTAAAATAAGCATAAGAATTCTTTTATTTTATGTAAACCATAAAATAAGGAGAAAATTAAGGGGGGCCTTAGGAAAAATATGAAGCCCGATCCTTTTTAATAGGATTTTCATTGGTTTTTAAAATTAAAGGGCTTAATTTAGGAAAATATTAAAAAAATATTATTAAGCCCAAAAACCTTAAAAGGGTTTTAAGAGATTTTTATTTGTTTTAAGGGCTTAATATAGGATATTGGGAAAATATTTAAAAATATTATTGGTTAAACCCCTAATTAGCATATGTATATGTATTTAAAGGGGGATTTTTCTCTCGTGAAGGCAATCAAATTCTTTTGGGAGGAAATTAGGCAAAGGATTTTTGGAGATTGATGTAATCAAAGAGACTTGTATTTTTGTATTTCTTTAAGTGTAATTGGGATTTTAAGGCATTTGAAGCCTACCCCACAGACGCAAGTAAAGGAGAATACAAAGGAGTCTTTAGGTGTTGAGAGAGACTGTGAGAGAAATTGTAATGTAGGTCTAAAGCTTGGATGGTGTACAAAAACAGTCAAAGCTTGGCATCATTAATAAAGCGATTCCTCATTGAAAAGTGGACCTAGAGATGTAGCCCAAACATATGGGTGAAATCTCTTATCAAATTTTTTGTTGTCTCTCTATTCTTTCTATGTTTGCTTCCAACATTTTAATTTCTTCTTTGAGTTCTTATTTACAACATTTAAGTAATTAGTTAATGTTTCATTAATTTGTGTAATGAGTTAAGTGAACTCAATTCCGTAATTTCAATGATTAAAGTACATACCATGCAGTTTTGTTTACAATTGGGAAAATATGTAATTAGAATTAAGTACAAATTATTTTGTAAAACCTTTAATTACATATCAAGTTTGGTATTAGAGCAATTTAACAGGAAAAATTGCAAGTGGTGGATGTTAACCAAGTTGAAATTAAAGCAAGGAGAAGGTGCACTTGAGGAGATTAATCTAGAGATTGGATCAAGGCGAGTTACTCAAAGACAAACCATGGAACAACCAGAAGAATGAAAATCTCCCAATCTTGAAATCTTTGAGAATGAAGAACAATTTCACAAAGCATTCCTAGACATGACGATGATGGTGGAAGAGTTGTACAAGAAAAATAAGAAGGAGAAAGGTGAATCCTCTTTAAAAGATGACAAAGGTAAAGGAGCAGGAGGTAGTGGTGACCCTCCTAAACCTCCATCTTCACCTTCTTCACCTTCCTCATCTTCTACATTTTCTTCATCTTCTTTGTCTACTTCATCTTCAAAGAAGAAACAACTTGTACAACCTAAATCTAATACTCCTTTATTAAAGCTTGATGTTAAATTTGAATTGCCAACTTATAATGGATAACTAGATGCAAAGAAACTTGATAATTGGATAAAGCAGATTGAAGTTTATTGTAGGATTCAGAAGTTTATTGATGATACTTCAAAGATCCAATTAGCCACTCTTCGCTTGGGAGGCACAACCTTAATCTGGTGGGAGAGAAAAACTCAGAAAGATCTAAGTCAATATGTAAAATTATTTCTTCTTAGTTTGAGTTTACAGTTGCACTTAGGAAACTATTTTATCCATTAGGTCACATGCAACAAGCAGTAATGAATTGGAAATCATTAAGGCAAGATAAAGGACAAAGTGTACATGAATATACACTTGAATTTAGGAAAAGAGCTTTAATTTTGGGCATTCCATTATACACGCAAGAAACTTTGTTGAAGTATATAGGTGGATTACGTGAAAATTTGAGGCATACAATACTTATGTTCAATCCAACTAACCTTGACGAAGTTAGTGTGCAAGCCATTCATCTTGAAGCAGGCAAAAAGAATAGTTTCTTAATGTAATCCGGCAAGCATAAAGAAAGCAAGAAATGGAAGAAGGAAATGTAGTAGACAACTTCTGTGAAGAAAGAGGAGGAAAAGCCTTATTGTTCACTCTACAAAAAGAAAAGGCATGAAGATGCAAATTGTTGGAAATTGCATCCTGATTAGAAACCAAAGTGGTTCAAGGATCGAAAGGGTAAGAAAAAGACTGCAGTTATCATGCAAGACCTCGGATCAGGTTCTGATGATGAAACCAAGATAACAATTGCATGGACAATATGTCATGAGTGAAAGCAACATTAATACCAACTAAATTTTAATAGAACACAGGCCACACATCAAACCAAGACCCATAATGCAATGCATGAGCTATGGTATACAAACATCTTAATCGATAACCATAGACTTTCTTGGAAGATTCTAATTTAAAGATCATTATGGAAACTAACTAATGACCTTTCATTACCAACTTAGGAAGAAATTGAAATTCCAATAAAGAATAAAACATAAGATGGATTTTGCCAAGATTGCATTACCACCTTTAAGGAATGAAGCACAATGGAACTGGATTTGTATCCATAACATACGCATGCCAATGTTTTCTCCAACAAAAAAGGCTAATTAAGTAATGTTTTAAAGATAACCACTGTGCATTCATGGTTCTCAGAACTAACTCTTTCCAGCTATAGAAGTGGTACAAAATACACCTTAGAGACAGCGTGATGGCCAATACTCCAAATAGAGGCAACGATTTCAATACAAAGAAAATGATAGCAGGTAAAGGCGGTGAAAAAAAATGGAGAATGCGTGTATGGGGCACATATGCCTCAAGAAATGGCTATGACTATACATTCTACAGGCCAAGGTCCAGATTCATGGCTCAGGGAGAATTAAAACGCTGTGCATCAAGAATTCGCACAAGACTTTTGATAATCTAGAACAATGTAGAAAAGAGTATCCACTAACTAAGGATGTTCAATAACCACGAGCTGAGATGGCAAAAACAAGCGAGGGTTGAATGAACCAGTGAACGCGGAGGATGTAGTGTGTAGGCCTACAAACACCGGTTGAGCATATAGAGTATGGTCAGTGGCGGAAAACATTCTTGCAAATTTGAAATCAATATAAACATTTATTATCATATATATATATATATATATATTTCTCTGACATACCCAAAACCTCAAGGTTTCAACAAAGGATTTATCTATTTAATTTAACTCACATGAATAGAGAAATTAACAATGTTGATTTCCCATCTGGTTCAAATGTTACATATCCATTGTTAGTACATATAATGGTGAATAATTTTTACAAAAAAGAAAGAGAGATTTTACATGACTATTAATTGTGCTCACTGGTATTTCTTTTGCTAGCAGTAGAAGATACCTTTTACAATCTATAAACTGAATGATTTCAAAACATTACATTAACAACTATAAAAGCCTGGGTTTTCTTTCATCCCATACTCTTCAATTCTAGTTTATTCTCTGAACCTACAACACATAATAGAGCAGCCCAATTCTGCTCTGGACTCCCAACCATAGGACTGAATAGTCCACCCCCGAGCGGGAGACAAAGTCCACATGCACATTACAGATAAAAGAAATAGAAAACAAGAAACATTGACTCACTCACAAAGAACCCACACACAATATTCTTACAAAGGGGGAGAAGGGGGATTCCCTTCCCTCTTGGGGAACAATATTACACCTCCATACACATTCAACTCCAATTTCAAAATATAACCTTCTTAATCACAACACCCAATTCACAACCCTTCACATCCAACCACTCCACACTCCATCCATCACCCAAATCTCCCATTCACAACACCTTCACAACCAACCACTCCATACACCATCCAACACCTAATTCCCCCATTACTACATCTTTACACATTTTATCACAAATCCACAAGAGAGGTTCTGCACCCTCCTCAACCCCAAACGAAGGAGGCTCTCAGCCCTTAGGCGAGATCAACTCCTTATTCACACCCAATAACCCTCATTACATAAACAAGGTTCTTGAAAAAACAGGAAATTACACAAATTCCTCCAACACAACAACAAAATCTGCTCAAACATATTGTAGTTACATCACAAGTTCAAAAGAAAAACAAAAAGCTTACCTTGGCTATCCATGTTAGGATCAGCCCATAAGCCGAAGCAAGTATTCAATCCCTTCCCTCGGTTAATTCCTTTCTACTTGACCAATTTCTTGTAGCCATTACCCAAGGATGCAACAATCTTTTTGGCACACCAATTGTTTCCCAAATACAAAGGAAAAATAGTCCAAAAATTTGAAGAGACAACCATACCCAAATCCCTCTCTAAAATAGAACTCCTCCCAACTCTTCAACTTCCCACAAATGAAAAGATTACTCAAAATAAAACATATTTCCCTCCACAAATAAAGAAAAACACATAAATCAAATTACTCCTCACACTAAACTGCCCCTTACAAAATTAAAGACCAACAATTAAATATTTAACATTTGGACTTTGTCCCCAATTCTTAAGGAACCTAGGCTGCCCACTTGCAACATCTCAATATAAAGATTAGTACACCTTGGAAATTAAAATATAAACATTGAAGTTTTCTATCATCAAATAATTATAATCTATCTATTATAATAATTAAAGACATTTATTCTTGCTAAAATTAAACATTTATCTAAAAAACTTTATAATTAGTCTAACATATCATATCATCTATAAGCAAATAAATGCCTAAACATGCATATTAACATTTATTTCCATAATCCAAAATAATAATTAATATCCACACACCACACTCTCAACATCAATAATTTCCAAAACTTCAAACGATATAAATATGAAGTCAAACCAAAGTCAGTAGAATAATCCTTGCTATGCCTCACATTCTCCCCCTCTAGTCTCAAGTTTCCTCCTAGAAGCTATCGAAAATCAAGATTACTTTAACCCTTGTTTAAGAATACTCTTCGTTTGGAAATATTTTAATACATGCTCTTGAACATGTCATAAATTTCTTGAAGAGATAGAAACACTCAAGGAATAGTTAAACTTAGTTTCACAATACCAACAATAACAAAAGAAAAACACGATCAAAGAATCATCTTGCATAATTTCAGCATAAAGTTTTTGTGACTTTCAAAGATCTTTAAACGAGAAAGAAAGTACACACAAAGACACACATAAGCACGTAAGAATAAACTTACTTTAAGAACATATTCATGCCATCATACTTCAAGACCCTTTTTAATGGTAAGACTCTAATTTATATTTTTAATTCTTAATAAATTAAAATACCATTTGAAGTCCTTGATACTTATTCTTTAATCTTTTTCTGATCTTGCAAGTTGCACATGAAGATCCAGTTTGTAGCTCTCTTATTGTGCCATCCATCTTGACTGAATCTAGCAAATGAAACTAGCCTTGGAGAAGATGTATGTAGTTTACACAAGTGAGTATGCATATTTGGTATATTTTTGGAAGACATATCTATGATATGGTATAGGGATTTTGTCAAACATTTCATATCAAAATAGAGGAAACCCACAACCACAAAACAATTACTAGCAATTTCTCTGCCCTTTTTCCTTCCCAGGACTAACAACAATATGTATTAAGCATAGACATGATCTCTCAATTTGAGCGACGCAGATACCCAAGGTATGATTTATCAAATGCTAATATCAATTTAGGCATCTTTGTACCTCAAATTTAATTAACAATTTTATCTCACATCACAGAGCCTTGTAAATGACCATACTACCATTAATAAGATTTAGGAGCAATAATTGCATAACATTATAAAAAAAAGGAAACCCATTTGTAATAATTGGGTCACTGCATGATGTTATGATGTGGAATGGTAAAAATTCATTGTGTATTTTTTCTTATACACATTTCAGATAGATCAGATTTAGAACATCATCGCCAATACTTGGGAGGTTATGGTTGTAGTGCTTGGTGGTAAACCAAGTGGAATAGTATTTGTAAGGTCCTGGGTTGAGTACTTTCTATTGAGTAGTGTTGTAGGTTTTAGATTAGACTCCTACATTCAAAGACCTTATGCTTCCTCTCACCTCTGTCGATAAACCTCCTTTAACTAGGTTTAATACATAAAAATTTCTATCAGATGCATAGTTTATCCAAACAATGATCTTTTCGGTTCTCAGATCGAAAGTTATTATCCTGAATTTTCTAGCACAAGTCTCTGATTGTCTTACTTAGCTTATTTCTTGTGTGGTTTCGTTAATATTAATTATTATGGCATTCAAATTAGATTAGTATTGCTTTGAATTCTCTCTTGAAAATTTCCTACAAATCGATTAGATTTTGTTAAAGTTGAATCTTTTAGATACTAGAAAACATTAAGATAATGTTGGTATAACT
Source organism: Sequoia sempervirens (assembly GCA_007258455.2). NCBI lineage: Eukaryota > Viridiplantae > Streptophyta > Pinopsida > Cupressales > Cupressaceae > Sequoia > Sequoia sempervirens. Next base: position 276,883,206 of record VDFB02270651.1, read on the forward strand.
CTTGTAACAACATAAAATGTTAAATGCTCTTGGAAACTAGAAAATTTTGAAGGACAAATGTGGTATAACCCTTTGAAGCAAAGCACAACCTAGCAATGTCGTTCTAACATAAGATGGAGCTTAAAAGAAACCAAAAGAAATCTTTAATATAACTTATCACAAACAAATATCCCTTTCGATACAATGCTATTGAATAATCATTTATGGATTCTGAAGCAACTCTATTGTTTTGTGCAACTAGACTTACTGCATGTAATTATTTGTAACCTGCATTTCTAAATAGCATAGATGATATGGAGACAACTTATTATATAAGATTTTCATGTCAGAGGGGATTAATTTTGCAGGTTACCTTCTGTCATGTTGACATACATTATCCTTAGAGTAAAAAGATTAGATTGCACATACATTATCCTAATGTAATCTTTATATAAATTTAGAAAATAATCGATGCAAGTATGAACTGTATGGTATAGGCAATCTGACATGATGCATTGAGGATGATGAAGCCTACTTTGGTGGCTAACCATTGAATGAAGTTTTACCCTGGTCCTCTTTTCTATCCGGATGGACTTTACAAGTCCCATCGACTTATTTTTGGACATTTCAGGACATTAATATTATTTCTTTCATTCTTTCCTAGTGAATTCTAATTTTGATTTTATTTTCTAATCCATCTACTATAAATGCAAGCATGTCTCACCAAATAGATCAAACCTTCAATGGAATGTTAAGAATACGGTGCATAAACAGGATTCTACTGCAGAACTTTTATGTCTTTTTCTAAAAAAAAAATTAAAAAAATCTTGTATTATCTATATTTTTCCTGTATTAAAGTGACAGGGAATAATGCTACTGACAACCATATTAAAAAAAAAATAATGAGAACAAATATTGAGATAAAGTAACTACTGGGGTAGTCTTGTAACACCCAGGAAGTCTTCTAACCACCAGGGCAATTTAACTGTCAGAGAGTTTTGATATGACTCAAACAACAATAGGGAAACCAAAAAGAATAGACACAACTTTTGTTACTTAATTCAGATCCCCAAAGCTCCCAGAGTGACACAACTTGGCTATGATACCTATGTAATGCTCACTCAAGATTAAGTCCTTATCCTACTACGATTTATGAAAGAAACAAAGAAGTTGATTGATGATGGAATATCTATGTAATTATCAATAGGAATTAGAAATCAACCATTATGTAGATTGTCTCCAAAAATTAATTTTTGATTAATCAACATCACTTTCATTAAAAATGATTCTTCATAAGAAATAATAATAACATAATTTATTCATAAAATAACATTTAAGCTCTATGATTAATAATGACAAGACTAACGAAAATTGATAAGAATAACATGTCTAATTTACCAGAAAAAAAAACCCCCTTTCTTTACTTTATTTAATTTCCATTAAGGATGTATACCTGCATATTCAATATACATAATCGAATCTATGAACATTTCTAAATCTTCGAGTACAAATGATAAGAATTTTGAATAAAACTATATCTGTAATGTATAGAATTTGGCAAATAAATGACAACATGACTAAAACTTTTAGTCACAACAACTAAAAATGACTAAATTCTACTAATTTTTTGCAACTCGACTATAAATGAGTAAATAAATGACTAATTTGGTTGTTGATTAAAAAATTATTTATTCACAGAAATAAAAATGACTAAATAGTTAGTCACGCAAATACAAATTCACTTTTGAAAAGCATATTATTAAAGTTTTAAGCACGTTTTTGTTTGAAAGGGAAAATCAAAAGATATTGAAAAATAGAAAATGTCCAAAGCTTAGGCGCCAAAGTGGGAAATGGTTTCGGTTTTGTCTTCATTACACCTGCATGATAATGAGGTTTAGGGTTTTGGAGAAACTTTCATCATGCCTGGCGTGGAATCAACAACTTTCATTTCAAATGAAGGTATTTATTTGAAGGAGTCTTCCATGGAAGCAACAACAAAGGGGCAAGTAGCTCCTGAAAGCTAGAGGCATGTTGAAAAGTTTTGAAAGGCACGTTGCAAGGTTTTGGAGAAATTTTCATCATGCCTGGCGTGGAATCAACAACTTTCATTTCAGATGAAGATACATGTTGCGGTTTAAAAGAGAGAGAGTATGGTGTGGTGTATAGAGATAGACTTGCATTAATGCTTCATAAATATCATGTATGCATGGTGTTACCCAAGTTTTAACCATTGTTGAGTTTTTGGAAGGGTTTGCATGAGTTTGGGTTTTCTAAGTTTTGTAAAAAAATCTCTAGAATTAGTAAAACTAATCCCAGACACATGATTTTCTATGATTTTTTATTGTGGATGTAGGGCCATTTTCTTGCTCCTCTAAACACTCACTCTCCTGCAATCAACATGATTTTTCGAAGGTCTATATGGAATGATTTCAATAATATCTGTATCAATTGAATGGAATTTGTTTTGATTTACAACTAAGCCAAGAGCTTTTTATGTGTCAACTCTCAGCTTTTATGTTAGCATGGTTTTTGGCAAGACATTTATTAGTTAAGTCCATTATGTTAAAACATTAGCCTGGTTCATGGATTGGTAGCCTATGGTGGAGAAGATGGTGCTTTGGAATGATTTGACCTGAGACAAAAAGTTGTTGTTGGGAGAATTAATATTGTTGCATCACCAGGAGATAATGAGTAGGTATTGGTGATATATTATACTCTAGTATATATTTTTCGTTGTGTCAGAAACTACTACAAATATATATATTATCATCTATTCATTTTATCCATAAACTGATTGATACATTTCAGGAAGTCACAACAATATGATTTGATCAAACAGAAGGATTGCATGTGGCAGTTAGAACTAGTTCAAGTCAGGCTTGAGTCAAAAATTATAGGGTATCATCCAAGTTTGGTTTTTTTTTTCATTCAGGGGTATTATATTGATGAATTTGTATACATGTTTTTATCTATAATGGAAGATTCCCAGTCCATTCTTAAATGAATAAGAAAAAGTAAAAGTGAGGCGGCTTTTGAGATCTGGCATGTAAGGTTTCATAATGTTTAGTATTTGTGGTTTAATACTTAACTACTAGGGCTTTCAACACTACATACACAATATGATCATTGATTAAATCCTATTAATTTGATAGGTACAAGATTCAATATAAGCAACATAAGAGGTGGATAATAGAAGAGATAATAATTGCACTAACATGTGTTCCTATGTAATATAGCTATTCTGGAGTAACATCTTTTGACTATGTAAAATCCTATTTTCTGTGAGTGATCTTGATGCATAATTAGTGTAGATATTATACTAGCAATTTACAATAGCTAATGTTAACTTGTTTACTTTGAAACCTGGTTAATAAACTTGCAGTTTTCTCTTTTAAAAATAGTAATAGAAAATTGTAAAAGATTGTGCTAAAATGAGTTGTTTTAAGTGCCGAAACTGATTAGAGATAGTTGCATCGTGCATTGAACAAAATAAGAACTAAAATATTACAAGAAATTGAGCACAAACACAAGAGACTAAGGTAATTTTCTTCTCTTGCTATTTTCCTTGGAGAGCTCAACGTGGAGAGAAACTCCAGAAGATTAAGGAAATTTGCCTTTTTTGACCACTATTTTACAAAACTTAGAAGCTTACTACCTTCTTGAGGTCATCAAGGACACCATTCTGCAAAACTGAGCTATCCTAACATTGGCAATACTCTGCAAATTGCTTATATACACATTGGTCTACTGCACTTAACAATAAAATATGCTTGAAAATGGAAATGCAAAATCCAAAGAAGTAGACAAGACATTGTTTGAAATTGTTGTAGAAAAACTACCAAAACAGAAAAGACAGATCTGCTACATTCAGTCAAAAAAAACATGGCAATTCCAAAACCACCACTTGTTGCATCAGGTGGTTCTACCACCTCTACATGCTCCATCCATTCACCTTGTACATCTAGGTATAATTAAGAATGGCATTGTAGTCCAGGAATGAATTGAATTTCTATGATATGTAGATTTTGAATAATAATATCCCTCGGTAGCATGATAAAGACTCATATTATTCACTAGTAAGTGATTTTCATTTTAGTCACAAATTTCTCTCCTAAGTTGTGCATCTAGTGCAGAACAATGTGTTAGTTCAAATTGTATAAGAGACAACAAAAATCTTCTACAATATCAATGCAAATAGTGCGAGGGAACCTAAAGCAGTGGCTTCTCAATTTTTTATCTCTATTTAGACCTAGACCCAATAGGAGCTCCACAACTTGCTTTTTAAGAATATTGTAAGGCATTTTTCCTAGGCTCATACTTAAAAGAAAAGCAAGGGAATACACTTTCACTTGTAAAAATGATTTTCTATTTGGCTCACATTCTTTTGCCATTTTGACTCTAATGTCATATATGTTCTTTATGTTTCCTATTAGATTCTTAGTTGAGGTCTTGAATTTAATATTTGTTCTCTCTTCCAGTGTTTTCTGTGTTTTCCTAATGTTCTTTACTTGGGAGGAGTTTCCATCCTTTTTTTATTTCATCCTAAGGAAATTACTATCTAGATTTGTTGAATCTATTTTTTCTCGGAAAGTGCTAGTTGCAAATCTAGGAAAAATATATTGTTGGAATCTTGACATTCTGGGAAGAGACATTAAGCAGTTGTTTACAATAGTACTTGGATGTGTTGAAAGCCAATTTGTTACAATGGACTCTTCTCAAGGCATGAGATATGGATTTTGAGTATATTCCTTAGATATCATTATAGCTATGGTAGATTGATGTTTGTATTGATTCCGCCCTTCCTTGCTTCTCCTGCCTACTCCACCATTCTTTTCATCCTTCCTCCTTTGTTCTTTTCAATGATTGATGAATTCTCCTTTTTAAAGAGCAAAGGTAAGTGCCTCCATTTTCACTAGTTGAGCCCTATTTTCTATTGCTAAAATCCATTACAATGGATTTCTTGTAATTGAAGTCCAATTTTTATTTCCCTCATTTCATCCTTTAAATCAAGATGATGGGTCATTATATTACTTGAGTTATTGCTATTTTCACTACTAGGTCGTGATCCATAATCTTAATATTAATTTTATACTATTATAGTAATGTATTGAAATGTTATATAAAATTTCATTTTATTTTTCTATTTCCAATAAAATTTGGTTCATCTAAATATCACAATATTATTATAATATATAAAATTCCTTGGCTTTATTTATTTGAATCCTTAAATCAATAATATACATAATTTTTTTTTTAAGATTATAGTTATTAAATTACTAATAACAAAACAAAAAAGAGTTTATAATTGTTCTAAGGAGGGAGGTTATGACAGAAACAAATCCCAATTGGGATCTCTCTTCCTCAATCCCATGCATGGGTTGCTCACAACCAAGTTGGGGAGCCAACCCAACTTGGTTGTGAGCAAATACAACAAGAAATTTGCATATAAAATAACACCAAATTTGAACATGGGTGAAGCCACAATAGTGGTTTACAATTGAAGTGAGGAAGGAAAAATCACAAAAAATGAATGCATGGAAAAAAACTTTATTTTTGGGGTTCGTACGAACCTATTGGTTCGACCGAACCCATTAGGGGTTCGGGCGAACCTAGGTTCGGGCGAACCCTTTTAATGCTTTCCCGCCAAAATAGCCAACAAAACCCCTTATAAAAGGGTTCGAATGAACCAGGGTTGAATGAACCCTGGTTCGCTCGAACCCCTAGGGGTTCATTCGAACCCCCCTTATTCCTCATCCCCCCTTGAGACACAAAAAAACCCTAAATTTTGGCACTTCGAGCTCGGGTTGAGGATGAAAATGGATGAATCTTCACAAACCCAACTAGAATCAGGTATTCCTCGGAACAAGCTATCCAATGAATATAGTTTTAATATGTTTTGGTTTTATTATGTATTTGCTTTTTTAGTTTTATTAAACATAGGTTTTTCATCTAAAATGAAGGTCTTTGTTCTGCACATGTGGAAAAATAGCAGATTATCAAAAAAAAAAATTGAAAAATATGAGTGCACCAGTTATTGAAGTCCTTAATCCAACAAAAAAAAGAATTTTGATATATACAAAAAAAGTTATGCTTTATAATGATCAAGCTATGTCTAAATTTTTTAATTGGTTTGACTTCAAAACTTGATTAAAGAAAAAATATTCAATAAAAAATTGTCTAACAAGTGGAAGCACTAGATATTAGAGTTATGAATCTAAATTCAAAAGAATTAGAATTTTATCCTTCATGGAAAAAAAGTTATATTATACGGTGTGCGTCACTTTTTAAAAATGTTGTTTTTTGAAAAAAATCAGTTTTCGTGGGAGATGGAAAAAGAAGTGCAATCTGATTCCCAAAATTTTGAAAAAAATATTTTTAGAATCTATAGAAAAAATGTGACGAGACTCTAGTTTGCATCATCTTCAAATTCTTCACGGTTTAGTCGCTATAGGTTCCCGAATGTGAAGATTTAGTTAAAAATAATAATTTCAGTGTCCAGTTTGGCCAAAAATTGTAAACCACTATTGTGGGATCACCCAACATTTCATGCGTAAACAAATCAACAAGGTAAGGATCCTACCTCAATTAAAATTGAAAATGCAAGATTGGTGATGATTCCAAATCCTTCTCCAAACTTCTCCAAAGCTTCTTCAATCCTTCCCACACTTAGGGGTGATCCCACAATACTGGTTTACAATTTCTGGGAGATCCTGATTTTTGTTGAAATCACATATTTTTAGAAAATATAATGATTTGATCCTTGAAAAGTTACATTTAAAGGATTCCAATTGAAGAGGGTTTGATTGAACCACCTTAGATCAAACCCCCTTGGATAGAACCCTGCTAGTTTTAAACCATACCTATAATGGAGTCTCCTTTACACCTATCAAAATGCTAATAAAAAACCACATTTGATTTACCTTTTGGGGGATCAAATGAATTCATTTAAAATTTATTTTTTGCAAGTATGTAGTCCTTATTATAACCTTCCCAAAAAGTATAATTTTAAATAAATTTAATTTAATTATTATATTTATTTTTTATTTCTTGTGAATGTAGGTTTTCATAGAAAATCAAGGTCTTTGTTTTGCACATGTGGAAAAATAGCAGATTATAAAAAAAAAATTGAAAAATATCAGTGTACTAGATATTGAAGTCCTTGATCCAACAAAAAAATGAATTTCGATACATACAAAAAATTTATGTTGTATACAACCGCTATGTCTGAAATTGTAATTGGTTTGACTTTGAAACTTGATTAAGGAAAAAATCAATAAAACACTACGAAACCAAATGAAAGTGCTAGATATCATAGTTAAAAATATAAATTCGAAAAAATTAGAATTTTATCCTTCATGGAAAAAAAATTATGTTGTATACAGTGAGCATCACTCCTTAAAAATGGTGTTTACTGAAAAAAAAACTCTAGTTTTTGAAGGAGATGGAAAAAGAAGTGCAATCTGATTCCAAAAATTTTGAAAAAAATATATTTAGAATCTATAGACAAAATGTCACAAATCACTAGTTTGCATCATCTTCAAATTCCTCACGGTTTAGCCGCTATAAGTGCCCAAAAGTGAAGATTTAGTTAGAAAAAATTAGTTCAGTGTCGAGTTTGGCCAAAAATTGTAAACCAGTATTGTGGGATCACCCTTAGCCAAAAATCCAAAATTAGAACCCTTCTCCCATATTTTCCAAGTGTATTTAATTTTTTTTAATCTCCACATCCTTGGATGAGATGGTGACACTTTTCATCATCTCATCCAATCTCCTATCTCACACAAAGACCCAAATCACCCACCAAGTCCTCTTCTACATTAAAGAGGCATGGTGCACATGGACACCCTTTTTTTTTAAGTCCCTTCTCATAAATGAGATGGGAGACCAAATGGGGATGGGGATGGGTCAATGTCATCCCTTCATCCACAAATTTTTCATCTCTTACAAGACATTTAAGAGAGGTCATAAATAAGGTATGACCAAATATATGAATTAAAGCTAGAACCCCTAACCCATAGATAATATACCTAGGGTCTTAAAAATGAAATAATTAACCAAATAAAGACCTTTTTAACCCTCATAAAATCACATCAAACTTTCCTAATGTTTGGTAGGGTCTAATGGAGTGGTTTTGGAGTGAGATTATATACGTAACATGCCAACACAATAGTAGGGGTAGAGGGTGGCCCCCTAATCATGTTCGGATAAAGCATAAGAACTAATTTGTCTTTCATTTGCTTTCATTGGATATAATGGGGAATATCCAATGGAATACCCTTTTCATATGGAAAGGGATCATAGAGAGTGATAGTGGTATGATTTCTTGAAGTAGGTATCATATCACTTTCACTCCTCAAGGAAAGAGTGCTTAGTGGTAGACTATGATATTTCCCTATAGTGTTGGATATAGAATGATATGTGTGTTTATACATTTAATTGTAGCTTTTTCAATTATTATTATTGAGTTTTACATCAATAGGTTCAATGAGTTTTTTCCATAATGTAATATATCTCATATGATACTCTTCCCTAATCTATGGTTGCTCATTATCTTCTCTAATATTCTTAAGAAGGGGTAAATTCTCTTGAATATTGTCCAAAACAACTCAATACAATTTTCCTTAATTCCTAGACACATATAAGTAAAAATCCAAGTGAGATAGAGAATTTGAAGCAGTTATGTTGACATGTATACTTTCTTTGTTGAAGTTGTAATGTGTTCTTTGATTGTTAAATACCTTGTGATGGTATCAATGACTTCTCTCTTTTTTTGTTTTCCAAATGATCAAATAATTTTTAAATATATACAATAACCCAAAATATAAATATATTTTATCTACTTTTTCATTATTTTCTAAATTAAATTGTAAGTTAATTAGTACACATGCAAACAACAACTTCTATATGGCTTTGTATATCCAATTACACTACTTTTTTTAAAATTTCAAGGAGAGTTTCAAAGAAAATGAAGATTATAATTTATTTATGTAAGAAAAATATATAAATTAAATCTAATCTATCTAAGAAAGAAAAAATGAACTTAACATATACTAAGAATAATAATAGAGTGTTATAAACTTAACATATACTAAGAATAATAATATAATAATAGAGTGTTATAGTTCTTAGGCAATTACTAAAAAAGTAAATAAATTGCTTCTTGAAATGAAATGACTTGAAAGAAGCTTTGAATCTTCTTGTGCAACTATTGTAATTTTTTCCTCAAAGAATCTAACTTTTATTTATAATTTCTTCTCTTCTTCCACCCTTGGGGTGTCTCACTTGATGGAAATATAATATACAAATTAGGATTGATATGGGAGGAAAGTAAATTAGCTTCCTATGGGTAAGGCTAAAGCTTAAATAAGAGGATCTAAGATTGATTTGGAATTTTAGAGAGGTATGAAATATTCTAAAGGTGATCCAAAGTTCCTTAAGTAAGGGATATAGATATTCTAGAAAATATTTGTAGAGATAGCCTAACAATCCTTCTATCAAATGACAAAAAAGCTTAAGCATTCTTCTCTATTTTTTGAAACCTCTTTCAAATTCTAATATTCTTGTTTTGTGTTTTGAAATGAGGGCTTGAGGGGATTATATAGGTGAAGGAGAAAGGAGAAGAGAGAAGAAATAATAAATTAAATTAAGGTTTAAACTAAGAAAGAAAGAAAGCTACATATGGCACATTTAAAATGCTAGTTTTGGGGAAAGAAAATGGTGAAAAAAAATATTTAATGACTCATGGACATGCCAAATGATCATAGGGTCACCCATGTTGGTGTATGGGTCACCCCTCTTACTAGGTTAGGTTGCCTAGGTAACCCCTACATATTAAGGTATGAGACAAGATTCTTAGATAGTGAGAAGGGCTAGTAGGCTAAGAAGAGGGGAAAAAGGGTGAATGACAATTGAAGGAGGTTACTAAGACATTAGGAAATCTTACATCAAGGAAAAAAAGACTATAAGGAGAAATGAGCTTGCCATGTGAGTCATGAGATGAACCACCAATCATCAAATATGTATGTTGACACATGCAATATTAGGTACGATATTTTCAAGACTTACAAATCTTAATCATCTTATTTGGCTTGTCTTCTATTTAACATAAAAAATGAGTTGTTAGTCATCTTCAAAGCATTTGTTATCTTCAATACTAAAATATGTATTGATTATTTAAATTATTTCATTATAATTTCATATACAATCAAATACATATATTTCTAACTCAACTCTTTATATAAAATATTTTAAAATTTTAATTGCATTGATAAGTGTTCCCCTAGTGATGAGCACTAGATGAAATATGTATATGAATTGTAGAGATTAAAAGGATTTCCATCAAACAAATATTGACCATACAATTTGCAATAAATACATTATTGTGACATGGAACCTTGTCATGTTGCAATAATTTCATATTTGTGATATATAAAAAATATCTTGACTTTAATTTTTTTTCTAAAATAATTTTTAATTAAATAGTCATAAATGATGGAGAACCAATAGGATGTTGAGCTTACATTTACTTTTCTATTTAATTTAAAATCCTTTAGATGGAGATAAGAACTCTAATTATTCTTCACATAAATAAACACATTTGATTTAACTAATGTGTTGGATGTTGTCTTCAGTAAGAAAATATATGAATTAATTAGTGTTTGTACTCTACAAAATGGTAATCATTTCTAAATTTACTCATGATTACTATATTTAGAAGAAATGCATAATAAATGAGATAAAACCATTTGAAAGAATATAGTTTTTTTATGTAATTTTAATAATTCATGTATTTAATATTTTATTTCATAGGTATTTTCTTGGTGAATTATTAATCATTTGATCCTATGTGAATATCTTAAATAAACACATTTCATTTGGCTAATTTGTTACATTTTGTCATCATTAAACAAATATGTGAATTATGTTAAAGTATTACTTTTGAGTTAATAGATGATGTTGAAATATATTACTCTTTGTACTCTATGAAATGGTATGATAATTTATAGTCTTATTCATGACAATGAAAAAGAAATGCATAATAAATGAGATAAAATCATTTGAATGAAATAAAAATTTTAATGCAATTTTCATAATTTTTGTATTTAAGATTTAATTTCACATGTATATTGTTGGATGAATTCATGATCATTTGATCCCATGAGCATCTATTTAATATATTTATATTAGTTATATGTGCAATAAAAAATAGTTTACTAATTTCTATCTTATAAACAATGTATTTAATAAATTACATAAATTTTGTATCATTTTCCATGTAATTAATAATTTAATTATGGAAAATTTATTTGTAATTTTTTTTTCTCTATTCAAGCATTGCATGATTGTGTGATGTGAGATATCGATTAAAAAACATACTTAGTTAAGACCAAAATCAATCACACAACCCTTTGTGGATCGTGAAGGTTTTAATTGTATATTTTTAAATCAATGTCTTTGATTATATTTAGTGATCTGAGACGTCTATTGAACACCTGATGGATCATTGAGTGTGATACGAGACATTAATTGAAAATCTACACAATTAAAACCAAAAGTAGTCATACAAGTCTTCATAGACTATGGAAAACTCATGCCAACTATCTTTAAAGAATTCCCATTGGATCTCTGGGTCCAATTGCTACTATTTATTTAACTTAAATATGATTTAGGAACAAAATAGTTTTTCCTAGGAAAGAACTAAAAAGTAGTGAATTCTTTACAACTAAAAGGGAAAGTTAGGGTTAAGTAGTGTGTGAAAAGTAAGGAGAGAGGGGCCATGGTTTGTAACAACTTGGAGGATTGAATCTATGGTCAATAGTCTAGCATTGTGTGTCATTTTTGGTAATAGACAATCCTTCAAATTAAGTGTTACACTTTATTTTCACTTCTTTATTTCTAGTAAATTATAGTACTCGATGATGGATCATTGAATGTGATAAAAAATATCAATAGAAAAATATGTACAATTAAAACCAAAAGAAATCATACAATGCTTCATAGATGGTGGAATTTTTAATTGTACATATTTTTCATTCATGATGATGGGTCACTAAGCGTGATCCAAAATGTTGATTAAAAAATATTCATAGTTAAAACAAAAAAATCACACAAGTCTTCATGGACTGTGAAAAAATTATGTGCCAACTATCTATTCAAGCATACCCATTGTATCTATGGATCCAAATACTACTATTTGTTTAACTTAAATATGATTTAGAAACAAACTAATTTTACCTAGAAGAAAGTGTGAGGCCCATCGTCAGTAGGATGCATAGACCTCATATTTTGTTTTCATTCACATGACTATACTTTGATATACTCTAATTTGACTCTACATTTTGGATGGTGGTTAATTATAAACTTGGATTTAATCATAAATTTATTTGTTAGATTAGTTATTTTATTGAATCGTAATTTCATGTTTATGATAGTTAACCAAATTTTTATCTTAAACACTATGGAAACTAGAAACAACATGTTCAATATAAAATATATAACATTGTTTTGATTAAAAGAAAATATTTAAATTATTATGCAATGTGATGATAAATGTTGTGGATTAATGTTTTGAAAGAGTAATTGATATTTTTATAAATTGTAGTAGCTTAGAGTTGAATGTTAAAAAAAGGAAAAAATATGAATTATGATTATGTTTTATATTTATGTGTGATGAATAAGTGTGTGTGCTATGCTTAATCATATTCATTGCTTCGACTATTTATCTTAACGATTGGACTAACATTTGAACTGGAGTGCACAAATTAACCTTCCATGGCCCATAGAATTTGGAGGTAATTAGGAGACCCATGTGATTTAGCCATGTAAATCCAAGCTCAACCCATATGGAGGGGCTAGAGTCTCATGTTGTGTTGTGCAATTGTAATGTGGCATAAGATATGTGTACATGGAGTGTTAAAAAAGGTCTTAGTGTTTTAATTTGTATTGATTCCAAAAATATAATTTTCAAATGTAAAGTTTGATGTGATTTTAGGAGGGTTAAAAAAGTCTTTATTTGGTTAATTATTTCATTTTTAAGACCCTAGGTATATTATCTATGGGTTGGGCGTTAGCTTTAATTCATATATTTGGTCATACCTTATTTATGACCTCTCTTAAATGTCTTGTAAGAGATATGACAAATTTGGGGATGAAGGGATGGCATTGACCTATCCCCATCCCCATTTGGTCTTCCATCTCATTTATGAGAAGGGACTTAAAAAAAGGGGTGTCCATGTGCACCATGCCTCTTTAATGTAGAAGAGGACTTCGTGGGTGATCTGGGTCTTTGTGTGAGATGGGAGATTGGATGAGATGATGACAAGTGTCACCATCTCATCCAAGGATGTGGAGATTAAAAAAAATTAAATACACTTGGAAAAGATGTGAGAAGGGTTCTAATTTTGGATTTTTGGCTAAGTGTGGAAAGGATTGAAGAAGCTTTAGAGAAGGATTTGGACTCATCACCAATCCTGCATTTTGAATTTTAATTGAGGTAGGATCCTTACCTTGTTGATTTGTTTACGCATGAAATGTTCAAATTTGGTTTTATTTTATGTGCAAATTTCTTGTTGTATTTTGTCACAACCAAGTTGAGTTGGCTCCCCAACTTGGTTGTGAGCAACCCATGTATGGGATTAAGGAAGAAAGATCCCAATTGGGACTTGTTTCTGTCATAACCTCCTCCCTTAGAACAACTATAAACTCTTTTTTGTTTTGTTATTAGTAATTTAATAACTATAATCTTTGAAAGAAAAAAATATGTATATTATTGATTTAAGATTTCAAATAAATAAAGCTAAATCATTTTATAGATTATGATAATATTGTGATAATTAGATGAACCAAATTTTATTGGAAATAGAAAACTAAAATAGAATTTTATATAACATTTCAATACATTACTATAATAGTATAAAATTAATATTAATCTTATGGACCACGACCTAGTAGTGGAAATAGCAATAACTCGTGTAATATAATGACCCATCATCTTGATTTAATGGATGAAATGAGGGAAATAAAAACTAGACTTTAGTTACAAGAAATCCATTGTAATGGATTCTAACAATAGAAAATACGGCTCGACTGGTGAAAATGGAGGAACTTACCTTTGCTCTTTAAAAAGGAGAATTCATCAATCATGGAAAAGGACGGAGGAAGCATGAATTGAATGGTAGAGTAGGAAAGAGAAGCAAGGAAGGGCAGAATCATAGAAACCACTATCTTGTCATATCAATAATTGTTCAGATGAATATAGCTGATTGAAATATTTTAGACTATGTTTCTAAAATAATCAAATTATCAAAAGTAAAAGACAAACGTTATATTAATTTGGCCCATTCTTCTTTTGGTGTAGTTTTAATGTAATTTTAAAAGTAATTACTAATAGAATTAATTATTTTTAATTATTTAAGTCTAGACTAAAAAAAGCACAATTTATTCAACTATTATAGATGATATTTCCTTTGTAATAGAATGAGAATGGAGATTCTTACCTTCTGTATCAAACCAAAATCTCAATCATTGTGACTCTAGAAGATTTGGATTTATAAGTAGTTGGGTTGTAGTAATTGATCCCATAGATTTTCCAACAAAATCACTAATTCGTCTAGCCTTTATAGCAAGAATGGGGAGAGTTCCTAAATTGCACATTTCTTGGAGTTGTTGACCTTCCTTATTGCAAAAACCACCCCACATTGTTAATTCCACCATAAAACCTGACATGTCTTTCAGTTGAAGGGTTCTTTTTTGAGTTTGTGTGGCTTTCTTTCTAAATATTGTGTTTGGTGTATCGATTGACAAAACAACACCAATGATATCAACCATAGAATTACTTTTCATGTTCTCAATTTCACTTATCGATGTAAAATGGAATTGATTTTTTGGTATAAAGCTATCCTCCAAACACAACTCAACTATCGAATTTGTTTCTAATAAGATTTCCCATTCATTCTTTAATTGGTTGAAATTATTTTGTGCAGGTTTGAGTATCCCTTTTGAGATGATAAACACTTTCCTAGTTTCTATGCAATCATAAAACTGTTCTGCAAGTGCACTAAAACATGTTACTCTTATTTCATCACCATTCGAATCATCCAAGTCAAAAGTAAACACTTTTCCATCTCCTTTTGCATTGTTAAAATGATGAAGTTGACCCTTTCTAGTGACTCTCGCCTTTATTGACCATCTATTCTGGTATAGATTCAATGTTGTAATAAGAATGGTTATTGTAGGAGGTTCATTTTTTCCAACAATTGGGTGATTATATGGATTGTTGGTAGGATTCACGCTTACGCCATCATCATATAAGAAAAATAGTATTCAATAGAATTCGAACATGGCCAAAAAAATGGAAGAGTAAATGGAAACATTTATAATTTGTTGAATTTTTAATATAGTAGAAGAATTGAGTGTAGCATAAAACTAAATATCATACACATTTATTACATTTTGAAATTTGACACTCATGGAACCAAAATTGAAGAACATATGCATGTTACATCAAGTATCTTCTAAAATTTTCAATTTGTTTTCTTCAGCCTTTCTCTTGGAAAGTTGTCTACCCTTTTTCATTTTCTCATAACGGTCATATGTGAACGGTGGCATAATTATTAAGCCTTCAATGTATTTTACACAAGATATAGCTACAAATGTCAATATTGTTCTTTCTCTTGGTCCTATATCAATAGTAGCTTTTGATAGAGTCAAACCCTATTATTTATGAATTGTCAATGCCCGAGCCAATATTAACATAATTTGGATTGTCCTGCCCCTCTGTATTGCTATAATTGGAATTGTATTTGGGTTACAATCATCAAATGGTATTCTTGAATAGTTGTCAAATGCAACCATTATGTTGTTGGTGGTTCTGGTGGATCGGTTCTAGGTTTGTATACAATGTTTCATATGTATCCTAAAGCTCCATTGACAAGACCTACTTGTATCAATAGATTTGAGGTTAACATAACCTTGGTATCTTTACATATCAATAATTATCGATCCAGCTCATTATTTGAGCATTCTTCTACTGCATTACTACTTCCTTATTTTATTGCAACACTACGTGCAACAGGATGCTTCAATGAGTATAGCATTTTCTTGTTATGGTTATTAACATTTTCATTTGTGGAGAATAAATGAACACCACTATTAAACTCCTGATTGCTTGCTACATCCAATGTAATAGTGGTTATTGTCATAAGCAATTTCCAATCATCAATTGTGACATTTGCATCTCTCAGATTTGTCAAAATTTGACGAAGTCTTTGTTGGTGGATGTTTTGTTCATCTTGTCTGAATATTTTATCCAGAGTAACCACAATTTTGAATTCTTCCCATAGCAACTTAGCTTGTGTGTTGTTGTCATATGTTGGTCTATCATTAACAAGAGGCAATTGACCCAAATCTCCAACAAAAATGATAGATATGCCTAATAGAAAATTGATAACAATTTTGTCAATACTATAGAACTTTATAGCTATACAATTTTCATTTACATGATTATTTTGTATTTCAATATCAAATAATTAATTTGGTTAATCAAATAGATATCTACCTCCAAAGTTATGATTTGCATTTTGTGGGAATGCTTGTCGAAGTCGAGAATCAATGTTCTCTAGCAATTTTTTACCAATGAAGCTCATTTCATCAATTAGAATGTACTTGGTGTTTGCTATTTCTTCTTGAAAACTTGTGAGCCTTGCTCCTTCCAATTGAGAAAAATCTCTGATTGGGATTCAAAGTTTTGAATGAACTGTGGATGCTCTTATGTTGAATGTTGCAACTCTAGTTGGTGCAAGTAATAGAAGAGGGGAAGGACTGGGATATGTTGCATTTTGAAGAGCTTGACTAATAGCACCAATTAGATATGACTTTCCTATCCATGTTGTTCCTTAAATTATCATCAACAAGGGCGATGCATTTTGATTATTATGGTAGTGTGCCATGATTATGTTGAGTGCCTTTTTTTGTTTGTCACTGAGGGTTGTGCAGTTCATAGGCTGTGGTATTTCGTCATGTATGAAGCATCCATATTCTCTCATGCTACTAATGAAGTTCATTGCTTGAATCATGTACATTTCACCATGATATTCATTATACCAATCTGCTTGTCTATCAATATCTCGCCTTCCCAACATATCTATTTTGGAAAATTGTATGTTTTGACCATGATGTAGTCCAAATAGTATTTCCCATTCATGCTTGGTATTATTTCTTTGAATAGCTTAATTGTCTTCAATTTCAGCATCACTGATGTTTTCATCATTTTCTTCAATTGCTATTCATTCCATGTGCCAAGGGTTATAATGGAATGACTCCCAATTTTGTCTTATTGAATCATTATCATTACCAATATCTCTATCCACATCACGAAATGGTCTTATTGAATAATTTTGAATAACAAAAATCAATCCACTTATCTGACTCATTTGGAGGAATGGATAAAAACTTAGGACATACTCTAATAATAGCTGCTTTTTGTTTTGGCTCCCATTTGTTATCTCTTCTTCTTTTAGGATTATATATCCATGTTCTGGCTACATCAATTAGTGTAACACCTTCCATAGACAAAGGCCTTATTTTATATCCTTGAATGAAAGATGTTGTTTGTTCTTCATTATTTTCTTCATCATTTACACTTACGAGTTTGAACACCTCATGTGACACATTTAGATTGATAAACCTTCTACTTCTCTCTACCAATGGAAGTTCATGTAGCATGTGGGACGTCTCTTGATCTCCAATGTCTCTTTCTTTGACAGTCTTAGTCAAAAGTCTTCTATATGCTCTTGCAGCCAAATCATCAGGATTTTCCATGTTTGCAAGACACATCAACATTTGTTGGTATGTTTCCAAACCTTTTTCTGCTTTTGCTGCATACTTTGTAATATATTTGATTACAGCATGTTTGGAAAGAACAAGTTGCCAATCTATATTTTCTCTCCACAATTGCAATATGTAGCAATTGTGTGAGTTTACTCTGCCATCATTCCTAGCTGGCTCAAATTTTTTTCACCTGTTTCTATGTCTTCATTTAATTTGGATCCCTTCAAATTCAATGGCCAAGGAGCATTATACCTATTATGAATATGAATAAGTAATGTATTTTAGTAGTTTTGAATCATATTACATTTCATTTTAATACAAATATTTTAACTTATTAAAATTGTTACCTACAAACCATTGTTTCTCCTTTTTTTCGTAGGCATGCACCCTCCCTATAGACCATGTGTCACTCTACAGAGTTTAGTATCTCTTCATAGTCATGATCAACATCTATCTCTACAAATTGTCTTGCATTTTTCAGACATGGATGTTGAGGAAAATTTTGGAATGCCTACAATTGGATATACAAATAAATTTATTAGTTTTGTGATAAACTACAAATTGTTTACGTCATATATGATCTGCATATGTTTTACTATTTTGAACATGCTTGGATGTTTTGTTGATGTGGATCTTGTCTAGGATTCCATGCTTGAACAATAGAATGTAAACATATTTCTACATTTTTTCATTGCTCTTGATTTGACCAATCCAAGTTGTCCATATTTGGTGCTTTGTGTATCCATATGAATCCATGCACATGTGGTGAGCCTCTGTGTTTCCACTGATTTCTAGACCAAAAATCCTTAATTTTCATTCATTTTTCTAGTATTTTTGTTCTAAACATTGAATGTCTTAAGTGCATGTACTGTGTGACTATATGAGGATAGTCAATAACATTTTGTTTTCGTCATATTTGAGCCTCTCGTGGAGTAGTTGGCGATGTTCCTGGCATTAGTGCATGCAAATCGAGCCAATACATATCTGTTGCACTCAAAGTGAAGAATATTGTAGGAGAGCCTATTTGATGAAGCATGACAGTCAATTCTACACAACATTGTGTCCAGTATGACCTTGTACCCTTCAATGTTGTTCCAAATTGCATCAACCTGTCAACTAGATGGGATTGTGGCATGTTTTCCATATGCTGACGCAACTTGTTGATGGTGATTGGAATGTCTTGAAAACTTCTTTAAACAAATACAATTGAACAATTTTGTGCATGGTGTCTCATTATCATGTTCATCATAAAATATCAAAATCTTGGATGCCGACCAAAACGATGGTCCCTATAACGCAATAAATGCTTAACAAATTTATGCAGATGCACTCTCCTCATTTGTGGTTCTAACCAATCACATGTACCA
This sequence comes from Sequoia sempervirens, assembly GCA_007258455.2. Classification (NCBI taxonomy): domain Eukaryota; kingdom Viridiplantae; phylum Streptophyta; class Pinopsida; order Cupressales; family Cupressaceae; genus Sequoia; species Sequoia sempervirens. The sequence goes on from VDFB02270651.1 coordinate 276,902,378, forward strand.
TCAGGGAACAATGTTGGGAATGACATATCAAGTAATCCTAGAGTGACATATTCATTGACAGGAGATGAACTAATTCTTGGCCAATCAATCAATGTTGTTGAATTTGCATCAGGGTTATTAACCCATGCCCGAATCAATTCCATTTCTTTTTTAGCATTAGGTGGCATAGAAGCCATTGATGTAGTGTGCTCAATTATTATTCCTTCATCCATTTCCATGATTGGACCCAAAAATACAATTTCATTTGAAACATAATCAAATTCCATATGCACTATTTGTAATTTGTTAAATATATTTTCATCAGAATTTCCTATGAGATCATTCAGAGGATTTTCATTGATTCTAACATCTGAATAAAACTTGTCATGGTCTACTTTGTATTTTAATGCCCTATACACACAATCCCTATTGACGGTGAAGTTATAATTTGTGCCACATTGATCCCTTCTTTGAACAATGATGAAATACAAAGTGACAGGTCTTTAGTTTTAATAATAATGAAATGATTTTTTTTAGTATAAAATGTATTAAATCTATTTTATTAATATTATTAATAAAGAGCCCCGAAGTCCATATAGAATTGTTATGAACATAAGATCGGGGGCTCATGGATTAACAAATAATTTTGATTATCAATTCATAGAGTTTCAAAATATTTCATCATTTATATATTTTTAATATAAATTTATTTTTTGAAATATTATTCTATCTATTTCTCTATAATTTTAGTATATTTTAATAGTTATATTATTTTACTTTAGATTTAAAAATATTTTATTAAAGAGTAGGAAAAACTCTTCATATTACATAACAATTTTTTTTTAAAAAAAAAAATACTATTTTTACTATTCTATGTTTTATTTTGTTTTGTTTTTTATAAAAGTATAATAAATATTATATATTTATGTATAATTTATTATTTTATTGATGAAATACATAAAACCTACTTTGAAAAATAGTTCTTTAAGTAAAATAAAAATATTAATTCTTAGATAATCTTAAAGAAAAATAAAATAACTTTTAATCTAATAAAAATTTATAAAACAACTCTTAAGTAAATAGAAAAAGTTCTTCAAATAAAAAAAAGTAATCAAGGTGAATAAAATAGTCTTTATCCCATTCTTATTTAAACATAAAGTTAGCCTTCACCAAAATGTCAAATTAAATTTGTTGAGTTCTTATTGACATAGACTCACACACTCGTTGCTTTCACTAGCCTGCGTAATAATAGTTATTAACTTTGGTATTATAAACATATTTATGTAAAAGGTTAGATAAGCACATGGTAAATTTATTGTATAATTATTGTTTAAATATATTAGATTCACTATTCTAATAATATTTACTAATGCATTGAATTTTATTTTCGTTAATTAAATTTGAATTAAGTTTCTTGTTCCTATTTACTAAAGATTGTGTTAATTCTAAAATCTTGATATTTTATCTTAGGATTAGGACCTATTGTTGATATGATTAATTTGTATACAACAAGAAATTGATAGTAGTTTTCTATTTCAATGGTTGTGTATTAGGTTGATTGTTGAAATGTATTTTCTATCCTTCTTAATAATTTAAATATCTTATTGAATATCAAGATGATTGGTTAGCATTTCAATCTTAATATGGAATTAATAAATAGTTTAATTTTATTTTAAGGTTTCGAATAGTTTTAGCTCATATATTTTTAAATTAATTTGATCGTATTATTTTAAATTTTATTTCTTTCATTAAATTATGTTAGTAAATTTATTTTTCCACTACTCACCCCACTAAATAAGTGGAAGAGTATTTAATTTTCTTTATTTCAATCTTAATGTTGATTAATAATAGCTTAAATTAATTTAATTCTACAAGGAGGCATTTAATGATAGTTCAAATATTATAAAATCAAGTACCCATATTTAATTATTTATTTGTTCTTTCACAAAATTAGTAGTGATTTGCTTTTATTGACACTTATCCCATTGAAAAAGTGGTCTTCGCACTCACCAATGAATAAGTGGAAGAGTATGTTTGTTGGTGTAGACACTTAAAAAAAAATTGAATGATACTACACACTTGAATTTGATCACTAACATCGTTTCGTCCTGAAATTCATCTTCTTTTCGCCTATTTAATTAAATAAGCCTAGTTATTTAATTAAATACATCATTTTCATCTATTAATCTAATTAATTTTATTAAGTTGATTCACCCTCTCTCACACTAAAATTTCATCTAGTTTAATTAAATAATGCAAATTATTTAATTTAAAACCCTTCCTTTATCTCCTCTCATTTGATTAAATAATCTAAATCATTTAATTAAATGTCACTCACCTCCTTATTCATTAAATAAGTTAATTATTTAATGGATATCATATTATTCCTCATCTTACACATTTGAAATTTAGTTTCAATTACTAAATTGTTAATTTCCTCTCCCATCCACTTGCATAGGGGATATTCCAAAGGAATATTCTCCTATTTGGCTCCAAAAAGGGGATGATTGTTTTCAAATAAACTTTTTAACAAACTTTCAAAGTTGCTACAAAGCATGTTTGTTTGAATCATTCTCATCCATTGATCTTTCCTTGATCCATGTGATCTTTGATTCTCATCCATTGATGAGAATCCTTGATCCATGTTTCCCCCTTCATTCAATATTGACCATTGATAGATCAAATCGATCTAAGCCCTTGATTCTTTATTTGCTCTCATATAAATACTTTATCATTTGGAGAGAAATGGATCCATCTTTTGATAGCAGTGTTATGTTGTTGAAATTTATACTCACTTGCATCCATATTGAGCATTTGTTAAGCATTTTAGATTAATCTTCATCCATATTAGCTTAAGCATCCATTAATGGCTTCCATTTTAGATTAGCTCACATCCATTTTAGCATAGTTTACATCCATGTCTTGCATCTTTGAATGTTGTTTTCATTTAGCATAGCTTGCATCCATCTCCATCAAGCATTTTAGCATTTAGCATTCATCTTCATCATGTTAAACTAGCTTTGCATCTATGTTTTGATCATATCTCATCAGTTTCATCAGTTTTCTTCATAAAATTGATTGAAACAACTCATATTATCCAAGGGATTGGGAAAGGGTCACCATTCCACATCAATGCAAGACCACTCACCCAATGGGATAAGATTTGAGGTCTTAGAATAGGTTTTTATTATGCTTTTGTGTTGATTTCATGTTAGTTTAATGGTTATTTAGTTTCTTGATGATTTCAAATGTCTCATTGGGATCATGGATTAGTGGATTAAATATGCCTCAAATTCATATGGATTTGGTGTATTTAACCTATACTATGACTATGGCCACATTTTGGTGCTAGAAGGAGGGCAATACTAATCGAATCTGATGAATTCCTCTTTAGATTCCCATGTTCTTGACTTTGCAGGTACAACGACACTTTTGAGGGCTACAGTGATGCCATTGTAAAGCGTCTTCATATAGCGACACCTTTGTAGGAATTATAGTGATGCTTAATTAAATCAATGACACTTAATTAAATCTAGTGATGCTATTACTTTTTGGATTTATCATAAATTTAAAAATGGTGATGCCTTTGATATAGCGACACCTTTTTCATCACTATTTTTTGCAGAGTGACACTTTCAAAACTTCACCAGTGCGATGCCCATGAATTATAGTGATGCTTTTGTCAATTTCAATGATGCCTTTGTGATCAGCTATGCTTTTTTTTACTCGTAAACAAAACAAAGAGTTAATTTTCACATGTACTTTAAATTTTTGATTTCATATGAGCTCTCTTATATCTTACTGACATTTGGGTTTTGTTTTTGAGGCTAACTAGTTTTGCAGATTTGAAAACATTTGAAGTGAAGGAGCATACTATCATTCATCCATTGTAAAAAGTGTTTTTACACTTATGGGACAATTATAACCCATCATATGTTTCCTTTTTTTATGTTTTAGGACCAACTAAACTTCCATTGGGTTTAAAATTCACTTTCAAAGTTGGTTAAAATTGGACCCATACATCCTCATTTTGCAATATTGGTTAAAATTGGACCAACAAACAAACACTTTCATTGGTGCTTAAAATGAAGTCATTTTTCTTTATGGGATTAAAATGAATGATTGCTTACTTTGCTTGTATACACTTGTAGTGTGTATCCACTCCCCTTGTGCTTCATGTGATCTTGGGTGAAGAGAAACACTCAAGTTTACTTCCATTGTTTGTGTACACTTGTAGCACATATCCACTCCCCTTGCACTTCGTGCGATTTTTGGTGAAGAGAAATACTCAAGTGTACTTTCATGTTTTGAGTTGCCCTTAAGAGAGGGCTTACTATGAGAAACATCCCACAACGAAAAACTCATAGGCAAGTTCTTAAAGCACATTTACCGGCAAGCTATATCAAAGGTTTTGAAATCATAAGAAAGCAACTTCAATCATGAGGTGTCAACGTGCTGCACCTAATCCCTCTCCTTAATTGGAAGGGAACAGTTGAAGAGCCTTAAGTGGCTAGTGAGCAGTAGTGAAATGATGGGTGTTCTTAGCTTGTTGTCATTAAAATCCTTTGTTTGTAGTGGCTAAATTTTTCCTTCTAAAGAGTTCTTTAAAGTGGTGCATTGGAATTTACTTCCAAGAAGTTACTTGCCATGTCCAATTTTGGTTGAAGTGTAGAGATTAAGACTTCATTCTTAACATACCTCTACGTGCTTTTCTCTAAATTTCAAGTGAAATCATCTCTTCTACTATGAAGGGCATGAGGCAATCCCACCAAGAAAAACATGCCCACTTGAGCTAGGAATGTTATTGCTTTTGAGTCATTTTGACACATTTTTTGGTTCCAAAACATCTTAAACACACATCAACAATTTATCAAATGTCAAACCCTTTGGATTAAGTATGGATACCTTTTGAAAAGTCCTAATATTGCTACTTGTCCCTAAGTATTTTATCCTTAGAGGCTTCTAAATATTTTGTCTTATATCTAAATCCACACTTTCCAAAGTTAGCATAGGGAACTATGGCCTTAGCTTCATAATTTTCACATAATGGACTTTGTGAAATGAAGGTTGCTTTGACATAGAAATTTTAGTTTGAAAATTAAGTAAGACTTTCTTGATGTGGTAATGATACAATCTCACTTAATCAAAAATTAAATCAAATGAACACCCCACATTGATGTATGTTCAAACATTGACTCCCCAAACACAAGCAAATTTGGGACAAGGAAAGTATTGCAAAGCATTGAGTCCAAATTCTATTGTCAAAATCATTGAGTACAATTGTCAAAATAATTGGGTTCTATTACTAAAATCATTGAGTTCTTAAGGTTTTTTCTCACTTTAGAGGTATATCATGTTTCTCACTACCTTGGTCTTGCAAAAAAAAGGTCCATTCTAGGTTAACATTTTGGTTCAAAACATTTCATCCACCTTCACACATTTTACATCACACATCACCAAAAAACTTTAGAAATTTTTGGACACATCAACACTCTTTAGACTTAGTAAAATCATCAAACCAATCCCCTAACTTAGCTATGTTGTGTGTGAAATGGATCCTTTTCCATGCACTTAGTTGAGTTAGTTATCACATTTTGGACTAGTTTATCTTAAAGGTCACAATTCTACCTTAAAGATTTACAAGTTCATTGAACACATTTTTATCCAAGACATCAAAACATCAAATCCTTTTGTCTAAAAGTGCTGTCCAAAATTTTAGAAAGTTCATTATCATTCACCCTTTTCATCATCCACTCACACCATTTGTCCAAAACAACTTAGAGGGTCCCTTTTACCAAAATTTGAGTCAACTAGAGAGTTTCAACATTATAAATCACAAGATCACAACACAAGAGAATCATGCAACAAAACTATATCCACCACAAGTGACCCAAACCCACAAAAATTTGATCCAAGGAGCCATTCTACCTGCTCACAAAAACCACAAGATCCATTAGGACCATATGAGGTAGAAGATGTCACAAAAAACCCACTTGAGCTCACTAAGGAAGATCTCCTTAAGTATAAACAAGATCATAAAACCTTAGAAAATGTGGCCCCAAATTTTCTCGCACAAAACTTGACACAAGGATTAACCCAGTCTATGAATCAACCAAGTCCATCCTTTGTGCCAAGTCAAACATTAACTCCTAGTCTTGCAACTAGCATTTCCACCAATCTTTATCACACTCTCCCTTTAGGAGACAATGCACTTTTGGGTACCCAAAACACCAATCTTCCCCAAGACACAACATGGACACCGACATTTGGTGCCCCAACTCATTCTTCCACCACCATTCCAGAACACCCTCTACATCGACACAAACCCCTAACATTCCATAACACCACGATGACCTCGACATTTTGAGCACAACCTGCTTCATCCATCACCACAAGTGCCCAAGTGTGCCCAACATTACACAAGGTAATGTAAACCAAATGCCTCAAATAGGACAAGGGAAAGTTAACACCCTCACACAAGGGAAACCCTTAACAAGTGGTCCCAACAACCCCATTGACACATTGAAACAAGTGGTTACCCAAACTACTCAAGTCAATCCACCATCCACAGCAGCCCCATATAACATCAATCCAAATCAAAGCAACACATTGATCAAAAACCCCATCAACCAAGGTAATTCCTTGGTCCCACATTGAACGCAACAAGGGAACCCTCAACACATCGGTCAAAGGAACCCTTCTAATCAATTGATCCAAGGTTAGAATGTGCCATTGACATCACAATACTAAATGGAACCATCATCATATTTACCATTGGTCCCCCAAATCATGCAAAATCAAATGCTATCCCAAACCTACATTCCCCCTCCCAGTTGACAATCGTGTAAGGAATGGTAGCACAAAACAACCCACAATTCACTCACACCGTGATCAACCAAAACCCATCTCATGTATCCCAACAACAAAACACCTCCACATTGCAAGTGCAACAAGCTCATGCTCTAGCTTTGCAACAAGAACAACAAGCTTATCAACAAGTGTTGCAATAGCAACAAGCTCAAGCTCAAGCCCTACAAGCACAACAAGCCCAACAACAAGTGTTGCAAGTGCAAAAATATTATCAACAAGTGTTGCAAAAACAACAAGCCCAAGCTCAAGCCTTGCAACAACAACAAGCTCAACAACAAGCCTTAATCACACAACAACAGCAACAAGCTCAAGCACAACAACAAGCATTGTTAGCAGAACAATACACCCAACAACAAGTCCTTGCACAACAACAACAACAACAACAACAAGGTTATAATATAATCCCCAAAAAAACATCATCAATATAAATACGTTGGGAGTGTATACACCTCTACCACCACCACCTTTGTAGTATCAAACTCCACCCTACACACCATACAACACCTCATCATATCAAAATACCACTTACAATTCATCGGCCATCCCACAATACACAACATATGCTCCTCCATCAAATATGCAAGATGATATATTATCACAGCTCAAGGCACTCACGCAACAGATCTAGGAAATTCAAATGGGAAAAACAAAGAAGCTACATACACAACAAAACTTATGTCCATAACCATTTGATAGGAACAATGCAATGGTACCTTTCCCACCTGGTTTTGAAGTCCCTAAGTTTGATAAATACAAAGGGAGGGAAAATCTTATGGATCACATCAAATAATTCCACGTCACGTGTGTGGAGGTTTCCTACAATGATTCCTACTTAATGTGCCTCTTCCCACGTAGTTTAGCAAGCCCAACAATTGATTGGTTCTCATAATTTCCTCCAGGTATCAAAGCATTCCAAGAAATAATTGATAGGTTCATAGAACATTTATCCTTTAATCTTGACATGGATGTTAGCTTAGAAGAGTTGTACACTCTCAAGCAAAAAAAAGGAGAATCCTTCACTAATTTCTTACAAAGGTGGAGGCAAAGAGCTAGTAAGAGAAAGTGGCCCATTCTTGAAGAACAAGAAGCAGGAATTATCACTGCTAATGTTGAAGGGGAGCTATCCTTGCAATTAAAGATGTAATGTGTTACCACTTATGATGAGCTTATCCCTAGGGTCCTCAACATTGAGAGATCCCTAATCTCACAGGGAAACACACAAGCATATAAAGACAACCACCCATCCACCAGTTCAAATGACAAGCCCTGCATGTGGGCTAAGAACAAAAACATGACAAATGATGGTGTTGTTGATGCTAAATTCATCATAAGTGCTCCTAGACAAAACATCAACCCACCAAAAAACACACAACAAATTGTTCAACAAACCACACCACCACCATAGGATATCCAAATCAATAAAACCAACACCCAACAAAGAGGACCCCCTAATAGGAATAACTACCCTAAACACGAATACACACCATTAGGGGAACCTATTGAATCTATCATGCAGAAATTGGTAGTGTCTAACTTGATTACGCTTCCCAATTTTCATAACTATCAAGAACCTCAAGATAAACCACCTTGGTATAATGAAAAGGATCTTTGCGACTTTCACAAGATCAAAGGACATAAAACATTAAACCGTATGAAATTGAAGAACGTTCTCCAAGACCTAATTGAAAATAGAGACATAACTATCAAACTTCTAGTAGGTAATCAGGATCCCAAGATATACAAGAATCCAATGCCAGATCACAACAAAGGGAATTAAAATGGCAAGGGAAATAATTAAACTAATGTAGCACATGTATATTCCAGTGTGGTCACCTCTTGTCACAATTTTGTAACAATAGTCACCATTAAAGGACCTAGTGCAGAGTGTGGAGTCACCACACGACATGGAAAGGTTACAATCCAAGGAGCTTCATCTCAACCTAGGGCACAAACTACATTTCCAACGTCAAACCCTAGCAACTATAGTCTCCTTGACTAGCTAAAGAATACTCCCACACAAATCTATATTTTGGAACTATTGAAACTATCCCCCAAACATAGGGATATACTAGAAAAGGTCTTATCAGCTTCCTTTGTCCTTGAGAATATTGATACAGAGCAGTTTCAAGCTATGGTAGGGCATATCACTAATCCTCATCTTCTCACCTTCTCGAAACAAGATCTCCCAACACAACGATCTCATAATCACGATTTTCACCTTGAGGTCATTGTTCATAAGAATAAGGTTAAAAGAGTCTTAGTAGATGGAGGTGTCGGTCTCAAAATTTGCACCCTTCACCTAGTCAAGAACTTGATTTTTTCAGAAGATGTTATTGAAAAGACAAAGAGTACAACCATAAGAGCATATGAGATCAAGAATGAGTGTTGCAAGGCATCATCAAGCTACCTATCCAAGTGGGACTCATCATTGTTGAGAATACATGCCAAGTGCTAGATCTTGACCTCCCCTACAACATATTGCTCGATCGACCATGGATTCATGTCATGCAAGTTGTAGCTTCCACCTATCACCAATGTGTCAAGTTTCCTTTCAAGGATAAATAAGTGACTATCCATGGAGATCTCGAGCCTTTCTACTATTGCAAGAACCTTGAGGCTAAGTTCTACAAGATCCCCCAAATACCCAATAATGATGAAGGCCCTACATCCTCATCCTCATTTGTTGACCCATCTTCCCTTGCATCCACCTCAGAATCTAAAACACCCATTATGTAGAATATACCCAATATCAAGGCAATTATCAAGGATAATGGTTGCAGAGATTATAATATAAAGGACACTTTTGTGCTGGGTGAATTACCTTTTTCCCCTAAATCTCATGGGAAACCCACACCTATCAATAAAGTGATTGAAACATTAAAGCTTGCATCTACCACCTTCACCAAGTGGGGGGACTTGAACAAAGAGGATTTCAATGAAGAATATGTATCTAAATTGCTCTATCAAGACAACCTACCCATTCCCATTCTTCCAATGGAAGATGATAATAAATGTCTACAACTAATGATGGGATAGGAATACAACAAGAATGAAAAGATGAGACAAAATGATAATGGTTTGCTAGAACCCATCCTTCCTAAGAGACATCCAAAGAATCTTGGGTTAGGATGTACTACTAGTAAGATGACCCTTCTTGGTAAGGGTACTTCTAATAAATGAGTTGAGGCTTCCTCTTGGTTACCAACATCACATGATACTACCCTAGATGACTTTCCCCTTGATGTTTCCAACCTATTTGAGAATAACTCTCTTTATGATATCCACAACATATTTCACCGCAAATGGCCAAACCACTAAATTAAGCCTAGTCTACCCCCAACTCATCAATTGGGACCAACAAGGGCCACCAATTCTAGATATATTCAAAAAAGATGAAGTGATCTAAAAATTCATGGGACTTCGTGACAACTTACCATGTGGGGATCACAAAGAAGGATTTGATATAGAGCTAGACACACAGGCATACTATGGGGAGACGATTGAATCCCTCAGTCACAAAATTGATGACATGAGAATAACATGCATATCTTTAAGTGAAAACCACACTGTGGCACTTTCATATTACAAAATAATAAAAAGAAAGGATGCATCTGAAGGTGAAAACCTCTCTGAGGCACCCAAGGATGAGGGATTCAATATCCCCCTTAGTACAATGCATCCAGAAAAATCAGTAGTACTAGCAGAGATAGCTACTCTAGTGAATGTAGGAACAAAAGAAGCAATGCCTAAGATAACCTTCTATGTCGAATCATTGTTGGATGAAGAATAGAAAAACTTAGTAGCATTCCTGAAAGAAAGAAGGGAAAACTTTACATGGTCATACACAGATATGTTGGGAATTGATCCTGAAGTAGTTGTGCATCACTTAGTAGTATATCCTGAAGCCAAATGAGTGAGATAGAAATTAAGAAAAATGCACCCTCACATCGAATTACTGGTTAAACTAGAGTTATAGAAGCTCCTTAATGTCGAATTTATCTAACCAATTGACTATCCTGTGTGGGTTTCCAACTTGGTACCAATCTCCAAACCCACTCGAGGTATCAAAATATGCACATATTTTAGGGACTTGAACAAAGCATGTCCAAAGGATGATTTCCCTCTTCCCAACATTGACATCATCGTCGATCTAATAGCAGGACATGAAATGTTATCACTCATGGATGGATTTTAAGGCTATAACCAAATCATGATCACCAAGGAGGATCAACACAAAATTGCATTCACTTGTCCATGGGGAAGATATTGTTGGAACATGATGTTGTTTGGGATAGAAAATGTTGGAGCAACCTATCAAAGGGTGATGACCCTAATCTTTCATGATATGATCCATAAAACAGTTGAAGATTATGTGGATGATGTTTTGGCCAAATAAAAAACAAGGAGCACATAGATATATTGGGACCTACCTTCGACAAGCTCGAAGAATATAAAGTATGGTTGAATCCAAAAAATTGTGACTTTGGGGTTACATTAGGCAATCTTCTTGGTTACATTATGTCACAAAGAGGGATAGAGATAGATCTAGCAAAGGTGAAAGAAATATTAGACATGGAGCCACCACAAACATTGAAACAAATGAGAGGGATAAAAGGAAGGCTACAATCCATTAGGAGATTCATAGCATAGCTATCAGATAGATCCACCCTTTCTCGCATCTTCTCCATAAGGGAATAACATACAAGTGGGATGAGAAGTGCAATACAACCTTTCAACAGATCAAGGACTACTTATTATAACCTCCAATTCTTATGCTGCCAATACCAAACAAGCCATTGAGCCTATACATCTCAATGACATCAACAGCACTAGGTGCTCTTCTAGCCCAACACAATGAAACATGAAAGGAAAGAGCCATCTATTACATCAACAGGAGCTTGGTAGGTTATGCAATGAATTACTTATCCATTAAAAAGGAATTTCTAGTAGTGGTCTTTGCTTCACAAAATTTTAGACATTACATGCTTTCAAATCAAATCAAGCTTATTGCTAAGATCGACCCATTAAAGTATATGTTATCCAAAGTGACTCTCACTAGGTGAATGGCCAAATGGGTAATGATCTTGACTGAACTTGACATAGAGTATATGGAGTGCAAGGCTATTAAAGGACAAGTAATTGTGGACCAACTAGCAGAAGCACCTATTTATGCGGAGAATCCTTTGATATTTGAATTTCCTCATGAATCAGTCTTCCTTCTTGATATAGTAGATCAATGGAAAATGTACTTCGATGGATCATATATCCAATATGGATCAGGGGTGGGCATTCTATTTATCACCCCTCAAGGTGACTATATTCTAAAGTCATACCAGTTGTCATTTCCATGTACCAACAATATTGTTGAGTATGAAGCTTTAATTCTATACAAGAGTTAAAATTCTATGGGGACTCACAACTGATTGTTAATCAAGTCAATGATGACTACCAAACCAAGGATGATAAACTCACTCCTTATAAGAAGATGGTAGAGAGTTTGAAGGAAATTTTCATTGATATAACCTTTGAGTAGATACCTCGTATGAACAATTGAGTAGCAGATGCCATGGTGACAATTGGATCCTTGTTAGACATGCCACACGTCCTTCAATGTGAATTCTTGGTAGAAACTTCTCATACCCACTTTCAAAATTATTGAATTTGAATTCATGTGTGTGATTGTTGGTCCTGGATCCCCATGGTATCACAATATATTCACCTATCTTAGTAGAGGTACCCTCCCATATGATATCACCTCCAACCTTAAGAAGACCTTCTTTAAAAAGGAATCTTGATTTGTCATCTTAGGTGATACCTTATACCGTAGAAGCATCAAGGGGACATTACTACGATGTCTCAACCAAGAGGAAACCTTGACCGCCTTAACAGAAGTACATGAAGGCATTTGCAGTTCCCATTCTAGTGGAATAACCTTATCCAAGAAAATATTGAGGATGTGGTATTACTAGCCAACCATGGAAAGAGAGGCTCATCAGTATGTATATAAATATGTTCAATGTCAACAGCATGGAGATCTAATCTATGCTCCAGCTCAAGAGTTACAACCAATGGTCACACCTTGGCCTTTCTTGCAGTGGGGGCTTGACCTCATAGGAAACATTACTCCCACCTCATGTAATGGCAAAAAATTCATCAGCATGACCACTAAGTACTTTACTAAGTGGGTTGAAGCCATTCCTATGACTTATATAACGGGGAAGCAAATCTCAAAGTTTATCCTGAATTACCTTATTTACCGCTATGGTGTTCTGTAAGCCCTTATCTCAGATAATAGAACACCCTTCAAGAATTAGGATGTAAGATAACTATGCCAATGATTTAACATCCAACATCAGTTCTCTACCCTATAGTACCCCCAGGGCAATGGTCAATCTAAGGCTGCAAACAAGACCATTCTGAAGATCTTAAGGAAAACAGTCAATGAAGTTGGTCATGACTAGCATTTGTAGTTAAACCCTTCCCTATGGGCTTATAGAACTAGCATCCGCACACCTACTGGTGTAATCCATTTCTCCTTGGTATATGGATTAGAATTCATCCTACCTATTAAGGTTGAGATTCCCTCACTACGAGTGTCACTGCAAAATTTTATCACTGATGAAGAATATATGGTACCTCGGTTGAATGAATTAGAATTCTTGGATGAGCGTTGTCTCAATGCCCTAAATCATTTACAAGCATACCAAAATTGATTGAAATGAAGCTACAACAAGAAGATCAAGAGTCAGTCTTTCCAAGTAGGAGATCTTTTTCTCAAGCAAAATTAGAAGAATGTTCCAAATCAATACAGTGAAGGAAAGTTTGAGCCTAATTGGTTGGGCCCATTTGTTGTCATAGGAAGCTATGGATCAGGAGCTTATCAATTGTCAACAACTAAAGGAGAACCCTTGCAAGAGCCAATCAATAGTCTACATCTTTAAAAAAATATGCCTAGGCTTGAAGGGTGTAAATCTCAAAAATTAAAAAACGATAAAAATCCAAAAAAATAAAAAGGATTGAAAACAGTAAAGAAAAAAATCATCCTCTAGTGAAAACCACTTCGGTGGTGATTTGGGAAAGTACCTTGGTGAAAACCAAGCAAACAGGTGCCTTGCATAAATAAACACCTCCATCTATCTTTGGCTATTTGGCTTATCATGCTTCACATCACACTCATCCATCGCATTACTCATCCTATTTATTCCATCACCCATTCGTGTTCATATCATAGCTTGATATTGTAAAGTATTGTATTACCCTTAGTACTACTTGGCACATTCCCAACATCAATTTGTCCTACCTATATCGAGGTAGTCTATCATATCACACTGGGGAAATTTGTTATGCGTCGGATTGGGTTCTTGTACATCTTAAGGTTATTGGAAATTCCATCAAAAATCCCAAAAAAATTCATAAAACTTCATCAAAAAATCTAAAAAAATCAAAATCCTGTATAGCTAAAATTCAAAAACATTCGAAAAATTGTAAAGTCAAAATCTCGAAACATCCAAAACACATCAAAATCCCTAAACATGTCAAAACATTGAAAATAAAATAAAAAATAGTGCCTTGTCGATCTACGTTATCTTTGATCTTGAATGTAGGAAAGGCCATCATTGATGTGCCCTTGAGACACTTTAGGTTAGAAGTCCATCATAATAAACTGACAATCCATCAAGTGTTCATACCTCATCAATAAACTAGTCAAATTCAGTCAAACTACGTGGTCTCTGTGTGTATAATATAGGCAAGGCTCATCTTTGATAAGCCCCCGAGGCCCCTAGGATAGTCTTTTAGGTTAGGATCTTGGTCAAAATCTCAGAAAACCCCAAAACATTTGAAAGCTTTAAAAACCCCAAAAAAAATTGAAAATTGAAAAACACCAAAACATTTGAAAACTTGGAAAACCCTAAATAGCCTCAAATAATCAAAAACCAAAACATTCACATAAACTCTCAAAAAGACCAAAAACAAGCTCAAAACATTTTCAAAACATCAAAAACATTGAAATATTCTAGAAAAATCCAAAACCATTTATCACATTTCGCTTTCACTTGTAATAAACTTTCATCCATAAAAAATAATCATCTTTAAACTTTGGTAAAACAAGTAGAAAAACAAGTGTCACAAGACGTAAAGTGAGAACCTAAATGTCAAAATCTAAAGTCTAGGATCATAGGTAAATGATTCAGTGGTGTTTGTATCAATGACCTATCACACACTTAGTCTTAGTCAAAACATCTGATAAACATATCCTAGGATGCATCCTTCCTATAATGGGAATCAACATCCGAAATCACCTTAGCTATGTTACGTTGGCAAGAGATATAGATAACATTGAATATTTTTTGTTGATCTTTTCTTATGATTTATCTTATTGACCCATTCTGAGGACCTCTCAATGATTTCTTAATGATTTAGAGAGAAAGGAATGGGGCATCGATCATTATCTTTTGTTTTTTGTGCTTGTGGGGTATTCTTGTAATATAATCTTGGCGCATACTTGCTTAGTTGTGTGTAGGGAGGTCGTTTCAAGTAGATTGTTAACTATTATGTATGCTTTGGTCCAAAATATTTTGAACTTCTAAACTACATTCTAATGAGGTTTTCGTATGTCAAAGTGTGAGCAAGAATTTTCCTATCTGTTTGCAAAGTCAAATTCCATTGCACTAGATACAATTCCATCCTAGTTATCAATACCATGATGCATTGTGTCCATGTGTTAAATCAAAAATAAGGAATGACAGAGAGTCCCAATCCCGGATATGAGAAAATCATCACTCTCATCACCTAATATAATAAAGTCTCGATGGATCATGGACTTGTTGGAATTCTAAATCAATCTCGAAATCAATGGTCAATCCATTCATCTTATTCTTCTATCTTCTTTCCATACTAACATGGTATGATGATAGTCAAACAAAATCATAATGCATCCACCCTGCATCCACAAACCATTAGAATACATACATCTTGCATAAGCATATCATATCATCTGCATATCATAAAAGAATGGCATTATCATATGGTAAACATGAAAAAGAAAAGTATATCCATCTCATAGCATGTCATAAAAAGATATTGAAAAAGAGGGAAATATTTATGGCATTGCATCTATATCATACATCGCATCATGGATCATCTCATATCATGTAAGCATAAATAAAGAAATGCCTCCATAAACATAAATATTTACATCCATTACATCCATACATAATCATACTGCATGAAATAAATACATCACATCATAATCAAATCAAGCCATCTCATATATATATCTCAAAAATGAATGTCATGAGACAAATATCAGAGTCAATGTGTGTAACTATCATCAAAAGTAAATATACAAGAGGCTATCAAAAATGAGCCAATGAATGTATATACATGTATAAAATCAGTCTGTGTATCAAAAAGTGTCTACAAAATCAGAGTGGGATCTATCCCTTGTTGCCTCAGTCACCATGATGTGCCTCATCCCTAGGTTGTCTCATTGAGGATCGACCACCTGATGCACTCGGTGCAACTCCTCTCTTATGCTCAAAATCAGGATACTAACGGTGTGGGGGGACATCTCTATAATAAAGTGTCCTCTAATACGACACCTCCTCCCTTGCTTGCCCATACAGGTGTGTTGCCACTATCTGGCCCACCGGCCCCTATGCTCGTTGTGCCTGCTGATGTCTCCACCCTACCTCCTCGGTAAGCTGTATATCTGAGGTCTATCATAGTTGTCTATCATGGTATCTTTGCTATGTAAATGTCTGAATCTATTGAACCTAGTCCCGCTCAATTGTGACTACCTATAGCTATTGGCTGGCCTAGTTCTGCTCTTGTGTCAAAAGTTATATCTGGGCATCTTGAGGGTCTGGCCCTAGTGGTGGCCCCTGTGGTGGCTACTATGATGGCTATTGTGGAGACTGTTGTAGGACCTATCCCACTACTTGTTGATCTTGTCCATCCTAACTGCCATGCCCTCGACCCTATCCCACAAGCTAATCCTGCTAACCTTGATCTGGTTGTTGATGTTGTCTTCTACCCTTGCCTACCCCTCTCCCTCTAGGCCTCCCTCGGGGAGGTAGACCTGCTAGATCTGTAAGTCAAAGGAGAGGCACGAACCATGCATCAAAGGTTCTTTTGGTCCTAGCATTTGCCTCACCTTGATCATAAACCCATGGCCTATCCACAAGCTATCAAAACTCATCAATGGCCACCTGTGGATCAATCTATAGACCCCATGTAACCTCCCTGGCAGTCCTCACAAAAATAGCTATATACTAATCTCCAGGTGCATCCTACACCTCCTTGAACTGTCATGCCATTCTATCTGGTAGATATCTCTCTATCATCGTGTGCTCACAGCACTACATATACCAGGTCTGTTGTGCAAAGAATAGCTACTGGTGATCATCATACCATGGTGGCATTTGTAACCATAGTCTCCATCTGAATATTGGCATATCGTCGATCATGCAGTTCTAGTAAGGGATCCCCAATGGGCCTGTATGCTACAACATAATTTGACCTCTGTATCAAAAGACTATGGGCTCATCTGGATCCACATCTTCCATGTGAATAACTACTATGAGCAAAGCTATGTGCTTCCATGCCCAACTATGGAATAATGTAACGTCAGCACCAATACCTCTTCCCTGGCAATAGACAAACTGGTTCATATCATGGTAAAGCGAGGCCAACATGACTGGGCCCCACGTGAACAATGTCCTATATATCATTTAATGCCATGTCAGTCCCCAACTAGGACTAAACCCTCTACCTCACCGATCTAGGGCCATAATCCCTTAAATTAGTGCACCAACTATCAATCTAAATATTGGTGAATGTCCTCGGTGCATCTCAAGATCAATTTGTGAGTTTTCCAAGACAACATTTTCCTGAAAAAGAACCTCATCGCATGCATCGTAACCCAAGTTAGTATCATAAATCACTTGATCTCTATGGATCATAATCCGCAATATCCTCTGCATGTCCTCTAAAGTAATTGTCGCCTTGCTGGTGGGGAGGTGGAAGGACGAGGTCTCACTGTGCCAACACTCGCACAATGTTATCATCATCACTAAATGTTTCCTCACAACAGGCATGTATATAATAAACCAGAGCCTAATCTCCCCAAGGTGCTCCTGTTGAAGCTCATCTAAATCATCTAGCTCCTCAAGTAAAATGGGTTGATGCTCATGTGACATCAGTGGTTGGACGACCTCCTACATCCACGAAGCACATACTATCAAAATTTGGCTAAAATAGACAAATTTTAAAGATTTTGCACCCCAATAGACAATCACATCATTGTTTACAAAGGTTTCATTATAATTATTTTTCCAAACAGTGTCACCAAGTTTCAAATCTAAGGTAGTGTCCCTATATACAAAGGCATGTCTAAAATTAAATTCCAAATGTAAAGAAGCACTGTTAAATGCAATTGTGTCGCTAAAATCAATTGGAAACCCTAATTTTAAATTCCAGGAAGCATTTCCATTTCCAATGGTGTCATCATAAGAAATAAATGCATCACTGAAATTCCTAAAAGTGTCGCAATATAGCAACACCGAACTTGTCCTAACTTCGACACCTAATAAATGCATAAAAAATGCAAAGTACAAGGTGTATAGGAGTGAATGTGCACCCCTTATGTAAATTCCCCTTTTTCCCTTCTTCACTTTAGAAAACTAGATTCGAAGGCTTAATTCCACATAATCCCATTGCCTTCATCCCACTTGGCGCCTGTTTTGAGCGTTGATTGAGGAATTTTTGTCAGAGACGCCTACGCGGTGCACAGATTTCTGCATGATGTGCTTACGTCCTTATTAGATTCCTATAGCTGGAGCCTGCATAGGCATTACACTTCTCATTAGAAGTCGACTTGTAACGCCCTCTTCTGCCGACCGACCCAAATATGGCCATTTTCTTCATCTTTCCTTCAAATTCTCTCCTACATGCATTTCAGTCCTTCTAAGCTTTCAACTTCTGCACTCACTTCTTGCATTCCCAAGCACTTTTAGTAGCACTTTTTCACTCCATAGTAGCAACAAATTCACTCCATCACTTCAGTAGAGAAAGTGTGGGACAACACCATTGCAACAGAGGCTCGAGTACTCTCATTTTCTCCCCCATTAGCCTTGAGTACTTGGTGGAGGTGGTAAGCTTCCCACTCCTCTCCTCTATTACTTGGTTGAGTAAGCACATTTATTGTTTTTTAGTGTTTTAGTGTTCTCTACATTACTTTCTTTCTTTATCGTACTTGCTTTCTTAGTTGTCCATGGAGGTGGAAACACCTAAACGGGGGTCTGACTGAGGCAGGCCCCTATACAACCACCCAACAATTTTCCTCTTCTTTGTGTGTAGGTGGATGTTCTTCTGGGAGCTAGTTGGTGAAAAAATTCCTTTGTGATATTATTCTCGCCACCCTAACTCTTGTGTTTTTACTTTATCGTATTAGAGCATATTTTGTTTACTTTATAGCATTCTTTTGGCCCTTTAGAAGTAGCTAGTTGGGTCGTTAGTCTGTTTTCTATATTTTAGCCTTATCTCTTTAGTCCTCTGGTCGTATGAACGCCAATGCACTTGAGAGACACCAACACATCGTGTTTTCATCACGGGACCGCGCTTTTATCCTCAAGCAGAGAGCTTCTTGAGGCATAGTGTTGAACCAAAAAATTGGCTCGCCTAGCCCTGTCCCAAATTTTGGGTCTGTAGAGTGATAGAGGGACATTATAATCTTCATCATTCTCATCCCACATTTCCTAACACCCCGTTAAGCTAAGGTAAGTTAGGGCAGCCTTCTGCTCTTGGCCCTCTGTGACCTGGGGTCTTGTATGTGGTTGGTCCCCCTCTCCTACATTTTTGGTGAACCTGACATGAACCATTTTGCTTCTATTTTGTGATACTAAAATTTCCTTTCCTCGCATTCTAGGAGTGCTATAGGTGTGAGTGTTGTGAGGCTGTCACCTTATAACCCAACCTGTGACCCCTAGTTGGCATAGTTGGAAGGTTCTGAAGGTGTTGCATAGCGAAACCTTAATCGGTTCACCGTCTTATCCTATAACCTTTAGGGACTCTATAAAAGTATCATCTAGTGTGTGCAATGGCCCCTTCCTACATCAACCCATCCCCTCTGTGTAGCCTATGGATAGTGGTACTAGTATAACCTTCACTTCATAGGACCTGCCAATGGGCTTTAATAGGGAACTATCTCCTCTCTACATCCCTGCGCAGATCAATGGAAACATCATATCAGGTGTTCTCATTGATCCGACATCACAAGTAAACATCATAACTGAGGAGATCATGTTGATTAACTTTTTACATAAAGATGGGTACGATGCACCTATGAGCACTTTCTACACACATGATGGACTTTATGTGCTCCCTTTGGGTAGTATTGTCCTATCGGTCTTAGTTGGACCTAAATCTATGAAGCTCTTGTTTGACATCATCCCTAGGTCTGAACTCTTTAGAGAGAAGTTGGGTATCCCTTGGTTAGTGGTTATGAATGTGGTACCCTCGGTCGTGCATAAATATTTAAAATTTATCCACGAGGGTTTCGTGCATGTAATTCATGACACCGGTTATAAACTGTTGATTGCTCATGGTAGCTACTCCTTGGACTACTCTTGGCATGTGCCTGTTGGTCCTCCTCCACCTAGGACAAACCTCCTACACTGAACATATCAAAATTATAAAAAAGGGCACCTAAGGCCGAAAGTGAGATACCCTTTGTTGCCTTATGCTATTTCACATAGGGCTTGCCCAAAAGTTGACAGTGATGCCACTAAGGCACGTAGGAGGGGAGAAGAGAAGCGGTCCCAAGATCTTCCTTCTTCCTCTTCTGCTGGTCAGTCTAATGCTTCTTATCACTCTGATATGGTGTCATCAGATTCTACTCTACGCTTGTGGGAGAACCCTATGGTGCTTGCTTGGCGAAAGCCTAAGTGTCTTGCATTCAAACTTCATGTTCTACCCATAGAGCCTAGACCCGTTTGGTATAACAAGAAGGTCTCCCATGGAGAGTCCTCTTTGTCTTGACCTCCATGGCCTCCTACTGTTCCTGCTCTTAAAGCCGTGAACGGGAAGAGGCCTGCTACCGAGGCACTTGAACTGACTCCCCCCACTACTCCTCAACCAATTCCTCCTACTCTAGTATAGGAATCTTTTTCTCCACCAGAGATGACTGTAGTGGACATTCCCATGGTTGAGCAGGATCTCTCCATCCCTTTGTAACCTTTGGCCTCCAGTTCAAAGAGTCATAGGAATTTCCTTGTGCACGGGCGTAAGCGCCAGCGAAAGGACCTTCTGGCTAAGTAGGCTGCCTCACATAGGAAGGAAGGAGAGACGACCGCCCCTGCTTTAGGGCCTCCTACAATGTCTACCTCTCCCCTTCCCTCTGCTTCCCTTCATTATAGTTCTATATTTCTTTCAGCTTTCGCTACGAGTACAAATGCACTTGACCCCAAGGGGGTATAGGTGTTCATCTCTCCTTCGATGGAGTTTCCTTTGTTGATATCTGTTCTAGATATCCTGCCTTTCCCAAAACTCGTGGATATGAATAACACCTCGGTCATATCTACTATGGTTCTTTCCTCCTCTTCCTCTACACCTCTAGCCTCATCTGTGGGGATTTCATCTCCTCTAATGAAGCAAAAGGTGGAGTGTGGTCCTTCTAGCAAGAGAGGACGTAAGAAGATCCCACCTTCTCCAAAAGATGGCATCATACTGACTTGTTTTGTCCTAGTGATGGAACCAGTCTCAGCTTTCCTTGAGTTTTTCATGCAGCTCCTGAGTCGTTTGGCAAGCCTAGCAGTGAATCTCAGGCGTAGCCTACACCATCCATTGAAGTTAAACATGGTTCTCCTATAGGGTTCATGTTTAACTCTGTGGATGAAGTTTTGGCCTTGTCAGCGATCTTCATGAAATCGTTGACCCTAGCTCCACAAGAGCTTGACAGAGAGGACCGTGCAGGGCCCTCTTCCTTAGCCCTTGTTGTAGGATGGTAGGATGCTCCTCCCCTTCACATTACACTACTGGAGGCTCATCATCCTTCCCCCTACGATGATCTAGAGTGGGAAGCGGATGACCTCTTAGTCGATCAGTGTTAGAGGAGGCCCTCTTCTTGATCTTTAGATTAGATTGTTGGTGTAATTAATTATTTAATTAGACATTTGCATAAGTTTACTTAGGCATATTTAATTCCTAAGTTATAGGTTTTATCCTTATCTTATCGAGCTATCTTGATGCTCAAGATAAGATTAGGTTTATGCATCTTTGCTTTTATAAAAAAAATTATCTCTTGTATTATTTTGTACTTCAAATATATCAATTTGCACATCTTTTGCAAATCTCTTCTTTTTCATTTTTCTCTTTTGTGGAAGGTGATTTTTCTGGTTTGCAATCAGATCTTGGTTTCTAACATGGTATCAGAGCCTCGATTTGCAGCCCCTTCTCAGCTTTGTTGGACGAACACAGTGCAAAACTCATTCAAGGTCCCTCGAGGGTTTCAATCCTTGAGCATCTTTATGCAGCATCTTGGATCAGATCGGGGTTTTCCATTGGATTCAGAGTGTTGGAAAAAGTCAGAAATGGCTTTTATTTCATTGATTTTCATCACCGTTTGCCAGATCTGCGAGGGTTTCAAGCTCAGTGATTTTTCTAATAGATCTGAGGGTTGCCTAATTTTCATAGCACCTTGGGCCCAAACGGACCTTGCAGTTGGATTCGCAGAGCCCAAAAACCCCTATTTTCATATAAAGTTTGTCCGATTTGGACACAGTCATCTGGAGAGGCAAAATTTTTTTGCCCAAGGGCCGTACGACCCCCAGGCACGCTCTACGAGGCACATATTTCAAAAATATATATATATATATATATTAAAAAATTAAAAAATCCCATGATTTTTTGCGCTGCCCATATAAATCAATCGCGCCACCAGTTGAAGCGGCGACCACCGCGTCTCGCCATCGGTCCAAGCAGCGGCCACCAGTCCCCACTCCACTCCTCCCGTGGGCCACCAACTCACCGCCATCTCACCACTCTTCGGCGACACCCTTTCTACACTGCTCCGCTGACTGTCAGCCCCCGCGGGCTCTGCGGTGGTCATATTTGGGGACTGGGAGCCAGTCCCTAGTCCCTTGCCAGGCGCTTAGCCCTTTATGCTTAGCGATGGTCGCTTCAGCGACCGGGAGCCCGGGATTAGCCCCCATCAGCAGCTCCAGTCCCTATGGTGGTCATGTGGGTGACTAGGGGCCGCATCCAACGCCCAGTCCTTTAGCCCCCTGGTCCGCCCAGGCGACCAGGGGCTTTATTTTTTTAGTCCCTGAGGGCTTCACATGGCCAAATCAAACATTTTTTGAGCACTTTCACGGAAACGAGCATAACTTTCACATACGGCGTCATTTTTTTGCAAACGAGATATCGCCGGAAAGCTGTTTCCGAGCTCTATGCAATGGTGTAGGTGTGATTTTCTGGTTTTTCATTTTTGATATTTTTTTCTGCCTCAGAAGTTAGATGTTTCCTTTTTCACTCTGGGAGACATATCTTGTGACTCGCTTATCCATTTTTCACGATTTTCAAGACGTTGGAAAGCTGGTTTCGGCCTCTATGCAGATCTGAGGTCATTTGTAGAATATTTTTTCCTTATTTCATGCATGCATTCATTTTTGTTTCATGTGCTAGGTTTGCATTTTCGCTTATGTTTCTGTAGTTTTGCATTCTCTCCTTCTGCAATCATTGAGTATTGTAATAATGAACTGATATAAAGTTCCATTGAGGGGGGTTCTTGCATCCATCTATTTATTGGTGACAACTTGTCTGAGTTTGTTTGGTTTCATGTTGTCTCCTTTTTTAGCTTCTTTCTTGCTTAGCTGGACACATTGTTGGTTTGCTTCGGTTCACACTTCAATTGGGATTTTATGGTTCTTGATCCGCATTGGGTCAGATCTTTCTCAGTTTGAAGGCCATGATTTTATGGTTAATGTTCCAGAATATTGATGGTACTCATCCTATGGGCAGTTTTAGTTTCAGTTTGGCATTGGCTTCGAGAGACACAACTTCCAGATTTGTCATCATTATGGGTCCATTCATCCTTTCATCTACTGTTGCTTACAGGTTCTAGGGTTGATCCAGTATGTGAGTTTCCAGTGTTCCTTGGCATCGGGTTTGTTGTTGCATTTGTGATTCCGATATGGTATTTTGCAAACAAAAGTATCTTTCCTTGCTTGCCGCATTTGGGGTTCCAGTGTTGCTTCATCAGAGTTCTTCCAGTGCTTCTTCGCAACAGTTCATCTCTTTGGGGGGGTTTTTCCCATTGGGTTTTCTCTCTCTTTTTATTTGTACATGAGTACCTGATCAGGCCTTGTTGTCGGGACTCATATTTTCATAATAATCTGCTTCTCCCTAAGTTGCACTTATGGGGGGTGTTGGTGTAATTAATTATTTAATTACACATTTGCATAAGTTTACTTAGGCATATTTAATTCCTAAGTTATAGGTTTTATCCTTATCTTATCGAGCTATCTTGTTGCTCAAGATAAGATTAGGTTTATGCATCTTTTATTTTATAAAGAAAATTATCTCTTGTATTATTTTGTACTTTGAATATATCAATTTGCACATCTTTTGCAAATCTCTGCTTTTTCGTTTTTCTCTTTTGTGGAAGGTGGTTTTTCTAGTTTGCAATCAAATCTTGGTTTCTAACATAGATGTGTATGTGTGTGTTGTGATGTGTTCCCCCATGATCATGCTATGTGTACCTAGTTGACCCTTGTCACCCCTATTGGTGCTTGGATACAGGCATGGTTTTTGTGTCATAAACCTTCCTCTATTTGTATCATCATTCTTCCATGTTTGTGCTTGATTTTCGGTAAATTGGGGGAATTTAGGCTTCCCTTCCATGTTGACCCATTTTTTAATTTGTACTTTGTCTTCTCATGCATTCTTCACATGGTTTTATATAGTAGGGGGTTGATGACAATTCATTTATATACTATTATTATATATATACATATGTATGTATGTATATATATATTTTTATTTATGAGTAGTTCTGACCCTGAAATATCAGGCTACCCCTGTGCCCTTTGTTTGTGTTTTTATCTTTTTCTTTCTCTTTTTCTTTCTCTCTTCTTTGCTTGGTTTGTCCCTCTCATGTGTGATAATGTTGCTTCTTCAACATTTTGATTTTTAGAAAATGCATTCGTTTCCAATGAATCTTTTCTCGAAAATATTCGCAAACCTTTCTTCATAATCGCATTCTCTACTTGGAACCCTAACAGAACATGTTTCCTTCATCACAAGTTCATAAAGAAATAACTTGAAAACCTTCCTCCAAAGTGAGAACAACTTTGACTTTCCCCTCGCATGGGGGCATATTCTTCCTTTTGAATTCCTTGATGAAGTGAACATCTTTCAAAAGGATCCCTTGACAATGGATTGATTTGATAAAGAAAACATCTGCTTTCGAACCGTGCGTCCCTTGAGTGGACCCCTTCTTCATGATGGGTACCTGAGGGACCCCTTTGAAAGACTTCCAATTTGTTGATGGTTTGTGCAACTGGCCACTTCCTGACTCTACGAAGTCTTCTTTCCTAGGTTTCCTCCATGTGAGAGATCTTGGGGGATACCTCCCTGTAGGTCTGAGAATCTGTAGGGCACTTCCTTTGAGCTTCCTCCATGCAAGATATCTTGGGGGTGGCTCCCCTCTAGGTCTGCGGGTCTGTAGGACTCTTTCTCTGGTTTCCTCCATATGAGAGATCATGGGGGTTACCTTCCTTGCAGGTCTGCAGGTTTGTTGGGCACTTTCCTGGGTTTCCTTCATGTGAGAGATCTTGAAGGACACCTTCCCTATAGGTCTGCGGGTCTATAGGGTGTTTTCTTGGCTTCCTCCATGTGAGAGATCTTGGGGAACACTTCCTGGGTATCCTCCATGTGAGAGTTCTTGGGGGACACCTTCCTTGGAGGTCTGTGGGCTTGTAAGATGCTTTCTTTCTTCAACTTCATAGTTCTGAGAAGCTATGAAGTCCTTTGCTTGCCCTACACCTTCAGGTTTGTCAGATCGTGGTCTACTTCCTTGACGATTCAGGTATACATTTCTAACCCTACTCTTCTTCGATCTACTTTACCGAAGCACTCATCAGTATTCATGCTCGCTAAAGTGGGGGAAAAATGTATAGGAGTGAATTTGCACCACTTATGCAAATTCTCCTTTTTCCCTTCACTTTAGAAAACCAAATTTGGAGACTTATTTCCACATAAGCCTGTTACGGCCTTCATCCCACTTGGTGCCTGTTTTGAGTGTCAGTGGAGGAATTTATGTCAGAGATGCCCATACATCGTGCAAACGTCCGTGTGGCACACTTACATCCCTGGAAGATTCATGCGTCTAGAGCCTGTAGAGGTGTTACACTTCTCATTAGCAGTCGACTTGCAACACCCTCTTCGGCCAACTAACCCGAATATGGCCATTTTCTTCATTTTTCCTTCAAATTCTCTCCTTCTACATGCATTTCAAACCTTCTAAGCTTTCAACTCAACTTCTACACACTCTCTTGCACTCACTTCTTGCATTCCCAAGCACTTTTAGCAGCACTTTTGCACTCCATAGCAGCAACAACTTCACTCCATCACTTCAATAAAGCAAGTGTGGGACAACACCATTGCAGCAAAGGCTCGAGTACTCTCATTTTCTCCCTGATTATCCTTGAGTGCTCTTTGTGGAGGTGGTAAGCTTCTGACTCCACTCCTCTATTATTTGGTTGAGTAAGCACATTTACTATTTTGTAGTGTTTTTAGTGTTCTCTACTTTAATTTATTTCTTTATCATACTCACTTTCTTTGTTGTCTATGGAGGTGGAAACACCTAAACGGGGATCTAACTGAGGCAAGCCCCTATACAACCACCAAACAATTTTCCTCTTCTTTTTGTGTAGGTGGACGTGCTTTTGGGAGCTAGCTGGTGAACTAATTCCTTTGTGAGATTATTCTCGCCACCCTAACTCTTGTGTTTTTACTTTATTATATTAGAGCATATTTTGTTTACTTCATAGCATTGTTTTGGACCTTTAGAAGTAGCTAGTTGGGCTATTAGTCTATTTTATAGAGTTTAGCCTTGTCTCTTTAGTCCTTTGGTCATACGGACACTAGCGCACTTGAGATATGCCAGCACACCGCGCTTTCTTCCTCACGTAGGGAGCTTCTTGAGGCATAGTGTTGAACTCAAAAACTAGCTCACCTAGCCTTGTCTTGAATTTTGGGTCAGCAAAGTGATTGAGGGACTTTATAGTCCTCATCATTCTCGTCCTGCATTTCCAAACACCCCATTAAGTTGAGGTAAGTTAGGGAAGCCTTCCACTCTTGGCCCTTCATGACCTGGGGTCTTGAACGTGGTTGGTATCCCTCTCTTATGCAAGGAAATTCTCGATTTGCATATCAATGGTCCTACGCCTAGAAACCACTGGTACACTCAAACTCGGTCAATGATGTGTCATGGAAGCACACAACGCGCCATTTCGTCGGAATGTCAGAGCAAAAATTGTAGGAATTCTAAAAGTGTGAATGCACAAATGATTTGAAAATGACTCTTTAGCACATATTTATTCCTAAAAATTAGGGTTTTCACCCTAATTTGAGAGCACAAATAATTTTTTTAGCATGTTTCACCGATTCTTGATCTATGGGCCATATTTTGAGACTTTTTTTGCATTTTTGAGCTCATTTTCACATCCTAGAACCTTTTGTACATGAATCAATGTTCCACCTTTGTCGAGAGATCAACCCAAAATTCAAAATTTCCACCCGATCTCTCGAGGAGGCAAGGTACCGGCTTATTTCCTTCCATTGGGGAAATAGTGGGGCATCCAAAAAATTAGAAATTTTAAATTTTTGATCTAAGCAATAGCATTAATCTAAAAAGCATCAATCTTTAAACCAACGTAACAGGTACCTCACTTCAAAGAGGGGAAAAATGTAGACACTTAAAAATTTCATGAGTGATACTAGACACTTGAATTTGATTACTAACATAGTTTCGTCCCGAAATTCATCCTCTTTTCGCCTATTTAATTAAATAAGCCTAGTTATTTAATTAAATGCATCATTTTC
This sequence comes from Sequoia sempervirens, assembly GCA_007258455.2. Taxonomy (NCBI): domain Eukaryota; kingdom Viridiplantae; phylum Streptophyta; class Pinopsida; order Cupressales; family Cupressaceae; genus Sequoia; species Sequoia sempervirens. The sequence continues at coordinate 276,930,332 of VDFB02270651.1, forward strand.
ATCTATTAATCTAATTAATTTTATTAGGTTAATTCACCCTCTCTCACACTAACATTTCATCTAGTTTAATTATATAATGCAAATTATTTAATTTAAACCCCTTCCTTTATCTTCTCTCATTTGATTAAATAATCTAAATCATTTAATTAAATGTCACTCACCTCCTTATTTATTAAATAAGTTAATAATTTAATGGATATCATATTATTCTTCATCTTGCACATTTGAAATTTAGTTTTAATTAATAAATTGCTAATTTCCTCTCCCATCCACTTGCATACGAAATATTCCAAAGGAATATTCTCCTATTTTCCTCCAAAAAGGGAATGATTATTTTCAAACAAACTTTGTAACAAACTTTCAAAGTTGTTACAAAGCATGTTTGTTTGAATCATTCTCATCCATTGATCTTTCCTTGATCCATGTGATCTTTGAATCCTTGATCCATGTTTCCCCCTTCATTCAATATTGACCATTGATAGATCAAATCAATTTGAGCCCTTGATTCTTCATTTTCTTTCCTATAAATATTTCATCATTTGGAGAGAAATTGGTCCATATTTTGATAGAAAATTTATGTTGTTGAAATTCATACTCACTTGCATCCATATTAAGCATTTTTTAAGCATTTTAGATTAATATTCATCCATATTAGCTTAAGCATCCATTAATGGCTTCCATTTTACATTACCTCACATCCATTTTAGCATAGTTTAGATCCATGGCTTGCATCTTTGAATGTTGTTTCCATTTAGCATAGCTTGCATCCATCTCCATCAAGCATTTTAGCATTTAGTATTCATCTTCATCATGTTAAACTAGATTTGCATCCATGTTTCAATCATATCTAATCAGTTTCATCAGTTTTCTTCAATAAAATCGATTGAAACAACTCATATTATCTAAAGGATTGGGAAAGGGTCACCATTCCACATTAATGCAACCCCACTCCCCCAATGGGATAAGATTTGAGGTCTTAGAATAGGTTTTTATTATGCTTTCGTGTTGATTTCATGTTAGTTTAATGGTTATTTATTTTCTTGATGATTTCAAATATCTCATTGGGATCATGGCTTAGTGGAGTAAATATGCCTCAAATTCGTATGGATCTGGTGTATTTAACCTATAATATGACTATGGTCATAGTTGGAAACATGAGCATGATAGTGCATGGATGGTGTATGGTGTTGTCATTGATGTCAACCCATTGTAGAAATGTAGTAATATTGGTTTGGAGAAGACCAAATGGTGTGGATAATTAGCTGTCTCAAAGTGCAATTTTAGTGTTAGAGTGAACAATTTGTGTGATCTGCATTACTTAGCTATGAAATATCTTGTCATACAGTTTTGATGTGTTTATGATGTGTATTGAAGGTATTCAAATCTAAAGTTTTAAGGTTGTATGTCTTTCAAAGTTGAAGATATTGTTGATAGAGTATCAGCTTTGTAATGGTAGTGTTAGTAGTACATAGTGGACATTGGAATGCTTTGCATTCCATCGTGAATGAATATTATGCTATGCGGTTTTGAGGAATTTTTTACAAATTTTAAAATTATTTGTGCTCCAAGTGGCAAGTGTTTTGGAGGTCTATGTGTCGAGTTATGAATGAACAGTTGGTTTATTTAGTTGTTACTTCACTAGTTTTTTATGTGGTGTCGACCTAAGGATTTTTGGGTCATGCGGAGTTGAAGTATGTAAGGAGAAGATTTATGGGAGTGATTATAGGTCATGATTACCTATTTTGGAGGTTTACACATTTTGGTTCTCTCTAAAAGGCGTGTGTGTTAAATTTCAAGTCGACAAGTTATGTGGTATGTGGTTCATGCAATTAAGCTAATCTAATTGATATTTTGGTTGGTTGCAGTATATATGCAATGTTGATTCATTATGTGAAGGATGATGATGAGGTGAGATAAATTTGTTTAGAGTGTGTGTGTGAAATCTAATGTAGTGTGAAGTGAAAAAGGTGTAGTGGTGAAGTATGAAGTGTGTTAAGTTAGTTTCTAGAGCTTAATTGGAACTATATCTTTGGCATGTTGTAGATACATTATTAGTAGTTCATTTTGGTGGTGAGCCACCCTTTCCTCTATATTTTTCTATTCTAGGTAGTTATCCCTTGGCAATGACCTACATACAGTGATTCCTTGGACAATGATTCCACCATTCTATAATCTCTATTGTAATCGACTATAATATATTGTGAGTTAATCCTCACCATGGTTTTTCCATTTTTAGGGATTTCCAAGTAAATTTTGAATTCCTATGTTTGTTTATGTGTTGCATGTTTTATATGTTCCTTTCTATTACTACAAATTTAATTTGATTCTTTGAATGGATGTTTAAGTTGATAAGGATAAAGAATTTTGATAAATATTGATTCACCCCCGCTCTCACTATTCTTGGTGTTCAAAAATTGGTATCAGAGCTTGGTTCCTTCTATTGGCTTGATCACTGATGTAGATCTTGGAGGTTGAACACATGGCTACAAGGAAGTATCCTATCCCTCTAAAAGAGATTATCCCTAAAGGGTTTACTGAATAATATTGTGAATTTGATATGGAAGGAGAACTCAAATCAACTCTTGATGATCTAGATAAAGTAGAATGTAAGAACAGAGAATTGAAAGAGAATATTCAGGATGTAGATGAGTGTATCAAAAATTTGAGAGAACAAATCAAGAAAGCTAAAGAAAGATTCAAGGAAACAAATGATACAATAACCAATTTGAAAGTGCAAGTTGAAGAAGGAAAAAAAGTTGAAGACTTCTTGAATTCCAAATTGAAAGATAAATATAAAGAATGTTCCAAACATGAACAAGAAATTGTGACTTTGAGATCATATCTCGAGAAAGTGAAGATTAAAGAAGACAAATTCAAGAATCACTCCACCTTGCTTGATGAAATGATTGCAAATAAAAATGCTTCTAAGGACAAAGAAGGATTAGGGTTTGAAAAAGGAGAAAGTTCAAAGGAGAATTAGACTTCAAATAATGCTAAAAAGAAGAATGATAAGAAGAGAAATGTCAATCAAGTTTGGAATTAGAAGAAAGATTTCAAAAGACCTCCTATCAAACAACCTACTGCACAAAGGTATTCATCTTTTAATGGTTACTGTTATTCCTGCAATAAATTTGGACATAGAGTTGTAGAGTGTAGAATCAAAATGAATTAGAATGTTCAATCCTTTCCTGTTCAATTTTTTACATGCAATAGATTTGGTCATAAAGCTAGTGAATGCAGAAGTCACATGATGAATGGTTACAATAATGGTTTGATGTTTCAATAATTCAATGGTTATTGTTATACATGCAATGGATTTGGGCATAAGGCTTTTGAATGCAAATCTAAAATGGTAAGAAGTAAGTCTATTTAGCAAAAAGGTGTCATATGTCATAAATGTAATAAACCAAGACACTTACCTAAGTTTTGTAGAAGCAAGAATGTAAAACCCTCTACTTCACATAAGAAGACTGATTTGATAAAGGTTGATCTGGTTGAGATTAAGAAGGAAATGAAAAATAAATGGAAGAGAAAGGAAGAGAGTGAAGTGAAGAGTGAGTCTATGCCATCCTCTGGTGCAGATGTTTCCTTTGAAAACTAGATAAAGAGCTTTGGCTCGGGGGGGTTTTAATAGAAAACATTCAATGCCCCCACCAAATATGTGGTGTTGATACCCTCAATACACTAGTACATGTGTAGTTTGACATGGTTGATCTATTGATGGTATCTCCAATGAGAAATATCATATTGTGAATATTTGTGGAGTGATTGAAGGTGCATGTGATGACATAGTGAAAGTTTCCTAGCATTTTTGACCTAACTTTATCTGTTGCAATCAATGCTTTTTAGGTCACTGGAAAAGAATTTTTATTTAATGTTGCATATGTTAAAGTCATTTGTAACTGAGTATTTGAAGTCCAAAGAAGAGCAAAGGTAATTTGAAGCAATTTCAAAGTGTTATTTAAACCCTACCAGTGAACTCCAAAGGTATTTATCAGTTCTTTTTTGCAAACCCTAGTTCAATGAAGATTCAAAATGTTTACTCCCCAAGTAATTGATGTTTTGGAGTGACCAAGACCTAAATTAAAGAATCACCCATTCAAATATATGGAATCGGATCCTAAAGGTTCATTTTTTAGGGTTCCATATGGCGTAATGCACATAGAGGATGTGCAAATCTATATTCATACTAAAACAGAAGAGTATGATCATGTGAAGATGGTAGAATATTGGGTGAATGATTTGACTGGAGATGATTTTCAACTAAAACCTGAATATGAGAGCTTAATGGAGAATAAACTTGATGTATGGAATAAATTTTCAATTTTTTGCTATGAGGATGAGTGGTTTACATATGTGCTAAGCGAAATTCACAAAAAATTCATGTGTTTGGATATGCCACACATGATAAAAAAAAGGAAGCTATTAGGGTTGTTACAAAGTTGTGCTCAAATGGACCAGCTCCAACAATGAAGGCCGTGAAAAATGATGTGGTAATGAAGCTCACTGAAGTGAAGTTTTACAAACGAGCTCTAACGATGAATGATATATGTGATCTGGAAATCAAATATGTGTCTATGATGATTGAGTACACAATTTTCTATACAAACATAGAGAACTATGTGTCAACCACCGCAATCCACACAACTCACCAGATGGTGAAGAAATGCGAATACATTAATTTGTGTGAGCTCCTAAAACAAAAATTGATGGAGAACCTACAGAAGACCAAAGAATCAAAGTACCCCTTCCGGTATGGTACCCTAGCCATTTTTTTTCTATTTTACTTTCTCAAAGAAGTGCTCAAAGAAAATAATATTGTATGGTTAGATAACATTCTAGTTGTTGTGCAAATAAGAGATCATTTGAGAAGGTTGGGAAACCTGGAAACCTAGAAATATATGTTGTGGGGTTTATTTAAGACATTGCAGGGTAGAATGAAAGAAATATATAGAATTACAACACATGTAGTTGAAATTATAAGAGAGTTATAATCTTCATGGTTAGCAGAGATCACTACTTGATGGAAGTAGTTGAACCTAGAATAGTATGGGTTTCAGAGATTAGATATAAGGTAACTAAAGAAAAGCTTATTAGTTTTGCAAAATGTATGTTGAGAAAACCAAGAGATCCATCTATGGACATATTTGGCACATATGCAGATAAATTTGGAAAAGAACAAGAAAGATATTGAGAAGAATGTTGAGAAGTTGAAAATTTAGTTGGATGAAGTGGTGAACAAACCCAAGGGTTCTACGAAGAAAACCAAACCTACTATTGTTGCTCCATAGGGTAGCACAATTACAAGAAGGTTATTCAAGACCTTTCCCCCCTCTCCTAGTGTTCCTAAGTCCTTCGGAACATAACTTGCAGGGAGTTTCAAGAAGAAAGCAACATCTAGCACCCATAAAGCACAAAAGACTCCTAAGAGGAGAAGGAAAGAAAAGGATACTAGGGAGAAGCATATTAGCTTTGAAGAAGAAGAAGAAGAAGAAGAAGAAGAAAAAGGACCCTAGTCTATCTGGAAAAGAATATCTCGAGTCTCTCAAGAGATTGGTGCAAAGAAAGGAAAAGTTGATATAGTTGACACTAAAAGTGAAGAAGTAGAAAAATAAAAAAAAGTTTTTTTAAGAGAAGAGAAAATAGTTTAGCAAAAGGAGAAAAATATCCTTGTTATCAACGAGGATTGCACCCTAGTTGAGTTAGATTCAACTATCTTGTGTAACATGGAAACAATCTCAAGCTGTGCGTGGCTTATAACAAGAATGAATCTCCAAAGAGGGATGGTTCCCCTGGTAGATCACCTAAAACTACTAATTTTTCTAAGAAAAGGGATAAACAGATACTTGAAGTAAAATCCTGAGACTAAAGAGGTGATGCACCAAAAATTTATGGATCTATTCACTAATTCAACTCACAATCAACTCTCAAAACATTTACTCTCACAATTGCATGTGAAACATGCAATACAAAAGTGATGTGTATGAAGGTTTGAAATCAAACACAACATACAACCTGCATTACATGAAACTTCTACACACATATTTGCAATCATGAGACATGGAAAAAGATTCAACACTTAGAATCACAATAAAACATCAAATCATCCACTACAAAATGAAACAAAAAACCATGAAAAATGAATGCATTGTTACTTTATTGATCTGAAAGGAGTTGCTATATCATATTATGAAAAAATGAGTTACAAAAGGCTTACAAACTCTCTACAAAGCTCAAGAGAGGAAGAAGCAATAACTAAGAAAAACTAAGTTTTTCTTTTTTAAAATACCCAAAACCTTTCTAAGAGCCAAGGAGCAAAAATTGCAATTAACTACAATCCAAAATAGTAACCAAAGCATCTCTCATGAGTAGAAGGAAAAAATAAACAAAAGAGGGCATATAACTTATCCCAAATGAGTGAAAATAGGTGGAAACTTTCCTTCCCAAGTGGATCTACCCAAAAGGACTCCAAAATCACTCAGATCTAACTGGAAAACCAAAATAGAAACTTTAGTTGACTCCATCTTTCCATTTTGCATAATGGGGACTCAAGCAAAAAAAAAAAAGTAAACTAAAATTTCCTTAATGAGTGTTCTGCACTTGCTCTTTTCTATAAATTTACATGACACTTCCTAAAGTAATTTATACATTATTACTTTAATAATTCCTTACATTTTTGTTTTAGTTTCAGTTGTGCAAAATGAAGGGTCGACCTTGGCTTAAGTTTGATTTTTGCAACTTTGCAAAAGTTTACAAATATATGTAAAGGTAGACAAAACACCTAATACATAGCAATGGGAAACTAAACATGAGACAAGGTATTAATTTGGCATAAAATGTTTAAAAATAATGTGAAAATAACACCCATAAAAGGGTCAACCAAAACTAGGGAAAAAAGAAACCCTAGAACAAAACACCCGCGACCTCCTTTCATTTTGCTTTCATTTGACAACAATTTTGCTCTGTTGGTTTGGGCGTTGCCATGCTAGGGTTTGATGTTCGATATTTTCACAAATTTTTTGAAGCTTTTTTCAAGCCATCATGGAGCTTCAATGGAAAACCTCCTCCAGATATGTTAGGTTTATGTTTATATCTTTTGTTGTGATTTTGTGCTGAACTCTTTGGACATAAGCTTACTTGCAACAAAAAAGAAATGAAACCCCTTTTAGCTCTTGCACATTCTTTCATTTGGCTCAATGCTTTGAATCCTCAGCAAAACGGTGAAAGGGCTCTTTATCTTTGTGTTTTTATTTTGATATTTTTTGGAAATCTCGAGGGTTTCACCTTTGTACTCTCAGTCCTTTGAGTTTCATATGTGAACATTTTCTGGGTTTTGTCCATACTTGTAAATGATCGAGGATTTTCCTTAGGCCGAGTCACTTTGTGTATACTTGCAGGTATTCGGTTTTCATAGAAACTCTTGATAGGTCGTGACTCCCTTTTGTGTATTTTGGTAATAGGAAAAAAAAACCCCCCTTTACTTGGCTCGGCCTCACAACTAAAACCACAGATCCTTTTGCTATCCTTTCATTTTTTGCAAAAACCCTTAATATTCAACACAAATTTTGGGTTTCATTTTTGTGCAAACTTGTGGCCGCATTTCAATATTTTCATTTTCATCTCTATAGAAAGTAGGAAAAAAATTGTGTTTATGAAAACTTTTGTACTTTCATTTCCAACAAAATATTTGAACTCATTATCAATATCTAAGGTTTCACAAAACCCTTGTAAGACTAAGGCTTGCATTATTGCATTATGCAAATATGGTTTTATATGCAAAAGTAGATGGATTTCTCTATTTTTCCTATAAGTCATGCTTTTCATTGTATGGAAGAAAATAAGTTTGACCTTCTGGGGATACCTTATGGAACATCCCACCTCTTTGCAATAATGAATTACTTAAGAATGTTGATTGCTTTCCTTAACATGAAGGTACCATGCATGGAGTTTGAAACTGAAACACAGAGCTTGTACTCATGAAGACAACCCAATAGTTATGCTATTTTCCATTTACTATTTCCCATTACTAACTTTAGCAAGTAAATTTGCAACTTAATAGTGCACTGGTATTTGCAATCATTATCTTCTTGTTAACCTACAACACTGTTCTCATAGCCAATTGTGCTCTTCCTTCAAATCTGTTGCTCCTTTTGGAACTTAATGAATGGGATGCACCATCAATGTATGCATCTTATTTGATATAGACAACAAGAAATGATGATGATACAACCAATAGATGATGTAAAACCATGATGCAAATGATGCACTTTTACTCAGTTTTGCACATTATTTAAGCAATTTAAATGAGCTCATTGCTCACTTGTGATTCCCATTTCAAAGTGAAACAAGGTAACCTCATTGCACCTTTGACTTGGCTATCATGAATGGACCATGTTCTTAGTTCTTACGGTCACTTTGTAAATTATTCCTCAAACTGAAAATTATTTTATTCGAACAATCTAAATGTCTCTTGCTTATCTCATAACCCTCTCAAGATCTAGAGGGAAGCATGTTGGGCTTAACCCTTGTGGGAGCCCATTTTTTCCACCACATGTTGTGATTTCAAACAAGATGAATCATGTAATGTTAATGAACATGTACCTACATAGTGAACAAACAGGTTAGATAAAAAAGTGAAGTTCATTGCTTTTCCTAATGATTTAACTTTCATTTGATGATCTAATTTTGGCTCTCTTACTTACATCTAATAATTTCTCAACTAATAAAATGTATCATAGATATAGGCTATATTTTTGTTGATAAGACATATGATGATATTTATATCCAGATCTCTAACCCAACCCTTTCATCAACATGCAAGTTCATCTGAAGATCAGCAACAAGGAGGAGCTAGAAACAAAGAAGATCAACACAAGACTGTGCCACAACAATGATGGATATACTTTCTCCTCATGTGTTTTTCTACTTTTATTTGCAATTGTATAGCCTATTTTTATGTTGCATTATTTCAACTACTCCCACGGCATGCCTAGTGGGACACTGAAGCTCATTTGAGAGAAATAATTCAAGTTTTGAGTTGTTGTTTTGGTATATGCAATAGTGTTTTTGGCCTTTTCAGGTTATAAATTTATACCTGGCGACTCCATTCTCTATTTTTGCATGCAGATCTAGTGTAATAGCTTATGAGAAAAGTGAAAACTAGAGCAAGTGCTTCTCCATTTGAGTATCTACAGTGATCTCCACCAAAAAGAAAGAGTAGGACAGCAAGAAAAGGAATTTTCCCACCAAGCAGATCAAGATCTACACCTCCAAACCTCAGCCCTGCAAATCCAATGCAGAGAAATCCAATATCAATAGTGCAAGCACCAATGATGACAAGGAAATTTGCATTTTCACCTTTTGATGGGGGCAGCCCATTAGACATTGCTCAACATGATGACATTCCTATTGCAACCCTTAAAAGTATGCCATATTTCACCGGAGATGAGACTACCCCTATTGAGCACAATCGAGATGTGTCAATGTTGTGTGCGATTCATAAGATCACTAAAGAGAATGTAGCACTTAGGCTTTTGGATACATCACTGAAAGGAAAAGCCTTGTAGTGGTTTAGAGGTCTTCTAGGGAATTTGATCACAACATGGGATCAACTGGGTGATGGCTTGCACAGACAATTTGAAGACAAATTAGATAATTTGTCTTTGTTGGAGCAATTAAGTACCATCAAGAGAGCCCCACATGAGCATATGCCAGATTTTAATTATTGTTTCTAGGGGACATGGGATAGGATTCCAATGACGGTAAAGCCTTCACCTCAACATGTGTTTCTATTTTTCCTAAAGGCTTTAAATAGTGAGATATCTATGATGATTCATTCTTGGGTGGATTTACACTTCTTAACGCCTATGGCATAGCTATTAGAGCAAAAAACTGCCTTATACAAGCTAGTAGAATAACCCCAAGGCCTCCTATGCCATTTTTTCCTGAGGTACAACCACCTATACCTATGTCATTACCCCTATAGTTGTTGTTCCACCTCTTCCTACAATAGGTTATCAAGCTACAACCCAAGAAGCTATTGTTTCAATTCCATCTCAAGAAATTCAAGAGTTAAAAGGCATGCTTCAAACCTTTAGTAAACTGTTAATAATGAGTTTTTCGATCTCAAGAAATAATTTGGTCAAGAATCTAGACCTTACCAGTCCCCATACCAAGCAAATAGACCCCCTTATCAGACTAATTTCCAAGGGAAAAGAAGAAATCTTAATCCTAGACTTTTTCATCCCTATAATCCTAATGTTGCCAGCTCTTTGAAAGATCTCATGCCTACACAAGTGAATATGACATAGCATTGTGATTGGTGTTTTCCATGTAACCAGCCTCACAATCAAGCTACATGCATGAATGGAATGTTGAATTAGGCCTTAATGGTGCAAAATAGCTATGCTAGCTCAGAAAATGTGACAAAAGAAAGTCATGAATGACAAGGTGCACAAGTTCAGCAAGGTAACCCTGATGTTGCCTTGATGAATTGGCAAGGCACTGATTTTTGTGGAGTAAATCATCCCCAAGGACAAAATCATTCAGATACATTTGTTGCAGCCAACACTAGATCAAAGAAAAGGGTTGTTGATATAGAACAATAGATTGTTCCTATAGGGAAGCAAGTAGAAAAGGGTTGTCAGCAAGAAGAAAAGAGAAAATTTTAGATTCCTACAATTCAAGCTAGGCCTTCAAATGCTCAGAACATTCATTTTTTGACAAGGGGTCAACTTGTACTTGGTAAGGACTAGCCGAAAGTTCAATCATAGCCATTACAAGCTTAGAATGAAACTATTGTTTCTAAGGGATGGAAAAATTCTAGTGCTCCTTAATTCAATATTGTTGATCACATGAAGAAGGCTACTATTAATTTGTTTATGTTGGATGCATTGCACATTCCTAGGCAAAAAGATTTGTTGCAAGAAGCTTTGGCTAAGATTTCCATTTCTAATGTATCTAGCAAAGATCAACACAAAGTTGTGCTTACAAATAGCCCTGAAGGAAAGAGTAAGTAGCCAACCCAAGAGGTAAAACCACCTCCCTTTTATGTAAGTTTGATTATTGGTGACAAACTAGTGCACAACTACATGATTGATTTAGGTGCAAGTAGTTTTGTAATTCCTAAGAGTCTAGCTAATAAGATTGGATTAGATTATGAGCCTCTTTCAAAGGGGGTGATCCAACTAGATGGTTTTTTTGTTAAGATAGTTGGGGTGGTTAAAAATTTAGCTCTTAACTTGCATGCATGCCCAAATTTGGTAATCCCACAAGATATTTATGGCATAGACCTACCATCTTACTTTTCCATATGTCTTTCTAGGGATTTTAATGTGAATTTGGGTGGGTTCCTATCTTCTGCTTGGTCACATATGTTTTTCAAAACAAGATATGGTACTAAAGTGACCATAAAATCTAAGCCTCAAGCTAAAGATCATATAGAGCCATATGTGCCTATCCCTGTAAATGCTAACCTTACCATCCATGAGGAGGAAGGCCAATTCATGACCTAGGACCCCAACACACCTATTGAGGGTATCCCTGCTATAAATCTAGATGAGTGGGCAGTTGAGAATCATGAAGTTGACCCTTTCAATCACATGGATGATTAGGAATTTACATGATCCATGAATCATATGCAGTTGTTCCAAATCTAGTTAAGGATGAGAATCAACCAAAACAACAAGATAATTAGCTTTGAAAGTTGTATTTTGATGACTCAAGAAGCAGAATGGGTGCTAGTGGAGGAGCCATGTTGGTTTCACCTGATGGAGATAAGTATTATTCAAAATTGAGGTTTTCTTTTAGCTGCAAAAATAATACAAAAAAATATGAGGTACTTATTCATGGCCTAGAATGGGCCAGAAAGAGAGGCATAAAATGTTTGCAAGTTTTTGGTGACTCTGAATTGATAGAAAATCAGGTTAGAAATCTGAATGTTACAAAAAATGATTTGCTTAAGCGGTATAAACATAGAGTTTGGGATTTAATTGAGGATTATGATGCTTTCAATCTGTTGTTTATTCTTAGAAGTCATAATAAGCATGCAGATAAACTTGCTACCATAGGATCTCAGTTTGACATTCCAACTGATATTCATAATGTAGAGGTACAATAGTATGTAAAAGTGGTTGTGAGACCATCTGTACTAGATAACAATGTAATTTGGAAAGTTTTGAGAGTGATGAGTAGATTGTAAGTTTTCTAATTGAAGAAGCTGAGTTTGCAGCTGAAAAACAACAAAAATGGTAGCAGCAATATGACAATCAGATCGTGCAATTGAAGTCAAACCAGCTGCCCAAAGGTTTGGTAACCTTCGAATCAGTTTTCAATTCAGATGATCAAGTTAGAAAGGATAAAAATAACATGAAAGTTAAGCAGGAGCATTATGAACCCATTTAGATATTCAGAGATGAGCTCCTCAAGCTTGGTAAGGTATGTACCAAAGAGGAGCAACAAGCTTTTATTTTACTTTGTCAAGAATTTAATGATATTTTTGCTTGGGAATATGGAGATTTAAAAGGTTTTAACCCTAAGCTAGCTCAACACACCATTGAGTTAGAGCCCAAAGCAAAACTAGTGAGGAAAAAGCAAAGGCATCTTAATCCCAAGCTTGAGCATCATATGAAAGAAGAATTGAGTAAATTGATTGAAAGTAATATCATATTTCCAATTAAGCATACACCATGGGTTTCCAACTTGGTTCCTGTTAGAAAGAAGAATGGTGAGATTAGGCTATGTGTTGATTTTTGTGATTTGAATAGAGCCTCTCTCAAGGACCATTATCTATTGCCTTCAATGGAGCATATTTTACAAGTTGTTTCTAGTTCTAACATATTTTCTTTGTTGGATGGATATTCAGGATATAGAAAAAATTTAGTGAAGGAGGAGGATCAATACAAAACTACCTTTACCACCAAATGGGGTACCATGGCTTACAAAAAAATGCACTTTGGTTTGTCCAATGCAGGGGCAACCTTTCAGAGAGCCATGTGCATGGCCTTTCATGGTCTCATGAACAAGATTGTTTTGGTTTACTTAGATGATATTACAGTTTTTTCAAAGAATTCCAATGAACATTTTGATCATTTGAGGTATATTTTTTAGAGATGTAGAGAGTATGGGGTTTATCTTAACCCAAAGAAGTGTATTTTTTCTATCCATGAGGGTAAGCTCCTTGGACACATTATTTCAAAACATGGTATTTTTATTTGATCCAGAAAAAATTTCTACCATTCTAGCTTTACCCCTACCAGCACATTAGAAAGGCTTGCAAAGCTTTCTAGGTAGGATCAACTTTGTGAGAAGATTCATACCTAACATTGCAACACTATTGGAACCTCTTACAACAATGCTTAAGAAGAATGTAACTTTTAGTTGGAATAAAGAGGGTAAGAGACTGCAAGAAGACAAGAAGCCATTAAAGAAGATGCAAAGATGAAGACATTTTCCTTGGAGAAGATTGGTTCTTTACTGTCTCAATAAGACAAATGCAATTTGTCTAAGTCGTACAACAAGAAGTTCAAGACAAAATAAATATTTAGCACTCTTATGATTAGAGACAAAGAAGATATTGAAACACAGAGTAGTGAGACACTGCAAAAGGTTGAAGAACTTGCTAAAGGGTTGGGAGTCCCTTCGAATCGTGAAGATCAAATGTAGCATAACAAATCTATTCTAAAAATAAATGAACCTGATATTGAACAACATAAGAATATATATTAGCATGAAGATGGTCAAGAAGACATGGTAACAGATGATACTCCTCTAGATGTGGAGAATGTTGTTGAAGAACAAAAGAAAGATGATAAATAGAATGTCCTAGAGAAAGATGAAGCTCAAATGATAAAAATTTTCTTCCTCTGGATATGGAGAAAGATGTTGAGCAGAGAAGAAGATAAACAAGAAGTTTCAAAGAAGACAGATGAATAAAAAGAAGAAAACTTGACTCCTCTGAATGATAAGGATTCTACAGAAGAAGAAAATAATGTTGAAGAATGTTCTACTAATGGAGATAAGGAGAAGAACTTGAGAAGAAGGAAGGATAAAGTGCTAAAATTGTTGGTGAATTTTCTAAAGCTTCTGGAGGTTCTTTGAAAGATTTATTGGACATACAACTACAGTTTGAACCTACGGTTTCTACACAGCTCTTGCAGGTTCCAATGTAACAAGGACAGGTAGATATGGATTTCTCCCCTACATAAGTTATAGCTTGGTGATACTTTCCATGCCTTCGCAAGGAAGGAAATACTTCAAACACACCAAAAGAGTGCATAAATGGTAGAAGAAGCAATAAAGGTGTTACAAGGTAGCATTCTCAAAGCAGCTATTGATAATTCCTTTTCTGGTGTACAAAATTTGAAGTTGTTGTTAGATTCCTTTAAGGAATATTCTATTGGTTTAGAAGAAAAATTGGAGAAGGAAATGACAAGGTTAATGATAACAGATTCACTAAGATTTCTAATACATTCAATACAACACATGGAAAGTTATAAGGTAACTTGAAGGAAGCACAAATTTTTTTGGAAGGTGCTAAAGTATTGTTTTAGTTTTTCTTGAAATGGCCTAGTTCTACAAGGAGCATTAAAGGTAAAATGGACTCAATTGAGTCACAAATTTCTTTGGCCTCTAGTGCATATGATCCAATAAATGATGTAGATGGTACAACAAGAGCAGTAATTGAAAATTTGCATGGTCAATTCTTCCTACTGCAAGAACAAAAAGATAAGATCATAATGTATTATAGTTAGCTCGGAGATTTGGTAAGTGTAATGCTTACTTCTTTGACTGGAGTTTTAGCTAGTGTAGAGAAGGTGACACAAAAGGATCTGGTGCCCAATTCTTCAGAAGAAGGAGAAGACCTTCATGTGCAATATGAAAGTTAGAATCCTTTGCTTTCCTTCAATAAGAAGGATTAGGAGGTAGCTAAGAGAGGCTGGGAGGCACTCCTTGCTAAACTATGCCATTTTCAGATTTCAATGTATGTATGTGGAAGTAGTTGATGGTGTTGCAATACATTTTTGGTCATTTTTTGGTGAATTAAATTACTAGGGGAGTCACATTGATGCAAATATTTCCTATGGGAGAGATTGTTAGAGAAGTATTTTGAGTATAGGAGAGAATAAGAAAGGGGAAGATACTCATTTATTTATACCAGTTAGGGAGAGTGATATAGTGCATCCTTTACCCTTGATGTCAAAGGGGCATAATGTTTTGAGGGAGTAGTTGTGAGAGTTTGTTGCCATCAATGACAAAAGGGGAGATTGTTGGAAACACGAGAATGATGGTGTATGGTGTTGTAATTGATTTCAACCCATTGTAGAAATACAGAAGTGTTGGTCTGGAGAAGACAAATGGTGTGGATAATTAGCTAAGTCTAAGAGTGCAATTTCAATATTAAAGTGAACCTGTTGTGTGGTTTGCATTACTCCGCTATGCATTATCTTCTCATGCAATTTTGAGGTGTTGATGATGTGTATTGAAGGTATTCAAATCCAAAGTTTCAAGGTTGTATGTCTTCCATAGTTGAAGATAATGTTGACAGAGTTTCAACTTTATAATGGCAGTGTTACTAGTATAGAGTGCATATTGGAATGCTCCACATTAAACTATGGATTCATATTATGCTATGTGGTTTTGAGGAAGTGTTTACAGATGTCAAAAATATGTGTGCTCCAAGTGGCAAGTATTTTGGAGGTCTGTATGTTGAGTTGTGAATGAACAGTTGGTTCATTAAGCTGTTACTTCACCAATTTTTCTATGTGGTGCCGACCTAAGGATTTTGGGGTCATGCGGAGTTGAAGTATGTAAAGAGAAGATTTATGGGAGTGATTATAGGTCATGCTAACATACTTGGAGGTGTACATGTTTTGGTTCTCTTTAAAAAAATTGTGTGTTAAATGATGTAGATCAGGGGTGGATAGCTTCAACACAACCTCAATCAATCAATATCCGTAATTCTAGAACATAACTTGGTGGGTTTTCCTCACAATCCTTCAATCTCTCTAGTAGCCTTTCAAACAAGAGTTTTCCAACATAACTCTCAGGGAATACATTATACTCAAAATATGAACACACTTACAAATACCCTCTATTCTATTTGCAAACATATAAATTTTTTAGGTGGGGTCACTTTGTACAGAAGCCCTCAAATTTGGATTGTTCTCACTCAAAATAGGCCTAATTGAATGAATAGGCTAGGTAGCAGTAGGGGTTTTGCACTCCATATTCTGAATCTTCGCTCCAAGGATTTAAATATGTCATATGGGGTCTGAATTATCAATTCCTAACAACTAGAACAAATTCCAAAAAGTTTTATAACCAAACCCTAAGTCTAATGGTTTCCTAAGCCTAATATATGAGGATATTAGGCTAGGGAAACAATTCACATGTGCCAACCTCCATCTCCTACTTCTGCAACCTTGAGAAGACAAAATATACCCTATCTACATCTATTCCATTGAGTTTGAGGCCTTTTCACTGGTGGAATGGGAAGAAAACCATTTTATTCAGTCAAAGCTCACCCTAGTTAGGGTTTTAGATAGTTTCGAGTAAAAGTGCTCTAATTTGCTCAAAACTCGATGAAAATAGGTGAAACCAAAAGCAACAGATTGTAAACTCAATATACTATCAATTCCAATTTGACTTAGGACATTTCCAAATTGTACGGATCCATAGCAATCTATGTAGTAGCAAAGAAAAATTCTAAAACATAGAAAAAAAAGTCTTTTCATTTCTCAATCTCCAAAATTCAACATCTAAACCTTCTACCAATCAAAACATGGCCTTTCAAAACATTTACAACAACGTACCAATCATTTCCCACTAGAATTTGAAATTCCAACGACTCACCTTCCATTGACAATAAAAATGTAAAGTTGCATTGACAACTTTTTTGCAACTTTTGCAACATTGACACTTTTTTACAAAATAACCCCAAATGACTCAAACCAACCCAAAAACATAAAACGTGGTCTTAAAAGACCTTTATTACATGAAGATGACTCAACTAACACAAAATACCAACACTTTGACCCATTTTGGGATGAAGACCTGGGTGCCTTGCACCATTAAATTTTGAAGTTGACAAGTTATGTAGTACATGGTTCATGCAATTAGGCCAACCTAATTGATATTTTGGCTAGTTGTGATATATATGCAAGGTTGATTCATTGTGTGAAGGATGATGATGAGATGAAATAAGTGTGTGTAGAATTTGTGTGCACAATCTAATGTAGTGTGAAGTGCAAAAGGTGTATGAAGTATGTTAAGTCAGTTTTCAAAGCTTAATTGGAATTGTATCTTCAGCATGTTGCAGATACATTATTAGCAATTTATTTTGGCAGTGAACCACCCTTTCCCCTATCTTATTCTATTTTGGGTAGTGATCCCTTGGTAGTGAGCCACCAATAGTGAGACATTTTTTCTTTCTAGACAAAGAGTCCTTGGATAGTGAGTCCACCATTCTGTAATCTCTATTGTAATCGGTTATAATATATTGTGAGCTAATCCTCACCTTGGTTTTTCCCTTTCTAGGGTTTTCCACGTAAATCTGGTGTTCATGTTGTCTTTAATGTGTTGCATGCTTTATATGTTCCTTTCTATTACTAAAATTTTAATGTGATGCTTTGAATGGATGTTTAAGTTGATAAGGATAAATAATTTTGGTGAATATTGATTCAACACCCTCTCTGTATCTCGAGTGTTCAATAATTTTTTCACTTCATTATTATTCTTTTTTTTCCACTACAAAAGAGGATGAATTCATCTAACCCCACTAAATAAGTGGATTTTTTTTAGTTGTTTAGTATTGAATTAAATCATGTACACCTTATGCTCTCACCTCACCCTTATTGGGATCTTTATGATTAGAAAGTGTAAAGGAAGTTTTTTTTTTAAAATCTCATACACTGTATGCTCTCACCTTGCCTCAAGAATTGAAACCAAAAACTAGCAAAGTTTAGTACCAATGGTGCCTCCGACTCATGTTTATAGGTAATGTCATCATGCTTTGAGCTACTGCATCTATAGCCTAACAAAGATGCAATAACAATGTCTATGGCGTCATCCCTTTAAATTTTTGGAGATAAATAAGGGACATTTTGATGATATTAAAATCCAAGGGATGGGTAATCTCTCTTAGATCGATAATCTAAAAAAGATAAATCAAATGAACCTAAATATGCTAGATCAACTTAGAAACCCTTTAAAGGATTTAAAATTTATGTTATTGTAAATTTTTTTTAAATGAAAATTTAGCTCCAACAGTTTCAAGGGGTGACGTTACTTTTTCAGGAATAGGGGTTAGATGCTTTAGAAAACAAGTAATAGTCATGGTGATTATTTACTTATAACTATTGCTTCCCTTCATGGGTAGTAGTCGCAAAGGAACTGTATGGGGAAAGGGGCCCTAGAAAGGATTGCATACCCACATAATAGTTCACTTCAACTTAGAACAGAAAACATAACTACATGTACATTATGCCTTGATCCTGTTTGGAAGTAGGGCATGTAGGAAATTTGGGAAACAAAGGAAGTTCCTAGTACTTGGGAATTTGAGGATGGCTTAGGGTATGCTTATAATTGGTTAATGTTAAAAGAAATCATAATTTAAGAGAGATCATTGATTTAGAAAAGGGTTTAAGACTCTAATATAAATGCAAGTTAAAACGTAATCTTGTATACTCAAAAAAGAAACCCAGATGGTTTTGCTTGATTCCTTGAGGCTTAGGCCGAATTCTACGGTGGGTATCAAGCTAATTTATTCATTTTATATACTTCTAAGGAAAACAACCTTGGTACACTTTCATTAAGTGTAGTCCTTAGAGAGTGACTCAAGATCTGGATGGTCTCGATGAGTCTAAGTCTCTAGCCAAAGCATAATTCTATTCTTAATGAATAGGTACCCACCCCATTTGGGTAGATGCCTATCCCATATGGGTGGAAGTATTTGAGTGTAAAAATGAAATTATATATAAAATAAGTTAATTCTTAAAAAAGAAATATATATATATATATAGTGTGTAATTTGAATTTATGGATAGAGTTATTACAGTTTCACTCATGGAAATGAATGGGTATGAGTAACCCTTTTGTTTATAAATTTGATTCTTTGTGTGAGTAGAAGGCCTATAAGGATTTTTTGGTTCGGCTTGAAGAGTTTTGGAGAACATGTATTATGATTTTTCCAACCCTATTATTGTGATCCTCTTGCCTCTCCCTCTTAAACCAAGAAATGGTTTTTGTGCATGTAATATCCCTTTGTCTAAATGTGTGTTTATGTATTTTTTATGGATTCTTGTGAAAAAAATTCCCCCTTTTTTTGGGTTGCATGAGTGTATCCTAGTATCCATTGTTTCCTCCTAGCTTGGGGGTGGTTTACTATAAACCTAGGCTAGGAGGTGAGCTAGACTATGGCCACTGGAAGAGGTTTTATTCCTTGTGTAGGTGAGAGAGAGATGTGGAAGCTTTCAGTTTTGAAGAAAATTTCAGCTACTGTATTGTTGAAATGTCACCCAAAAGCTTCTTCAAATTTTATGGACAGGAAGAGGAATAATGCAAAAGAATAATTTGAGTATATGTAAAACACTTTTTTTTGAAATGTTAGTTGATCTATATAAATAGTCAAACTATTAGTTCCATTTAAAATAATTTAAGGAAGGAGTACATGAACTTTTGTTTGTTATATATATATGGATATGCATAAATTCATTCTCTATCAAGATTCAAATGCAAACTGATAACCGTAGTTCTTGAAATGGAGATATCTCTTTTGTTTACCAAAGAAATTGTTCGAATGCTATCTATAATGTTTGGTCAACTTACCTGAAAAAACCATGGTGACCATTGTTGTCTTCTAGAAATGCACCCTATGCAAAGTTATGAAAAATGAGCTTTCTAGAGAAAACATGGGATCATTTCAAGGTTGTGGGTCACCTAAAGTTGAAATGAACCTCCAGATAAGGCCGGATCCTAATTGGTAATATCACCTAAACTATTGACTTGATGGGAAAAAGGTAAGGATATGTTTTGCATAAAATGAAGAATACTGAAAATATGAAATAAACTGGGTGATACACCAAATTGACAAGAGCTATGAGACACTCAAATTACACTTGAATATTAATGATGGATATGAGATTGCACAACAAGTTTTTGTAGGTTATGCATAAGCATTTCACAAACAGGTTTGACATGCACACACTTTTAAGAAGGAAAAACAATTTTTCAAAAATTAAAAGTTCATGTGCAATTCTGTAAACACAATTTGTAACCTGCATAATTCTACTTTTGCAAAGAAATGCATGCAAACATTAGACAAAGCTATAAGGAAATAGAAAAATTTCACAAAGTAACTTGATCAATCACCTGAGAATGCACAATATTTTGCTAGAACAAGAAGGCAAATTAAATCATCAATGGTAACCAAGGTAAATTCTATATATCATGCTCCAAATGAGTTACAAAACCTACAAAACTATGACAAGGGACTGCCAAAGTCACAAAGTATCTATCTACATATGAAGAACTGAGTTACAAAATGAGTCCAAAAAAAGACTAAGTAAGCAAGCTTCAAACAGTTGCATCAAAATAGGAACTGGAAGCTTCTTGAACTCGGATGGCTTCAAAAAGCCAAAAATATAGTAACCAAATCTTTATCCAAAGTGATCAATAAGGTTGAAATGATCAATTTTACCCAAGTCTTTCATAAATACAAGCTAAAATCACTCAAAGATGCTCTCTTAAGTTCATAAATACTCCTATTTCTCCTCCAAGTGTTTTCAAACTAAATCCAACTTCCCTAGATGCTTGCAAGATCATAAATGAAAGCATATCTATCTCCCTCATGACTTCGTCAATTCCTCATGCTCCTATTTGCCTTCAAGTCAAAGCACATATCCTTTGTTGTTCAATATGATATGTTGCAAAGCTTCAATGACTTATTCACATTTGAGCATATATTCATATCTCTTTGCATTTAAAATATAATACTTCAATTAAATGATTTATAAACTTATCAGTTAATTTAAGTACTTTACAATATAGAGTAATGCAAAAAATAAAAATATGAAACCCACCTCCATATATCGGCATAAACATAAATGCTTTACTAAGTCAAATGAAACCTAAGATGAAATACATCTTACAATGTTCACTCAAAATAGGGTTTCAACCCTAAATCAAAATAAAAATAAAAATAAATGAAACGCATCCCATTCATTTTGATAGAAGCTTCTTGAAGAAGCTACACTACCGCGCACCATGAGGGTTTCATTGAATTCTATCCGCCATTTCCATAGCTCTTAGAGACATTTTCTAGAAGATTTCTTGCAAAAAGTGTGGTAAGTTTGACCTTGCATAAATTTGAAGCATCCTTTGGCCTTTCAAGTCATGGCCTCTACAAATTTCTTACTCATTGATGTTTCTTTTTTTTTAAATTTCGAAGATTTTCCATACCTGGCCGCGCCATCAAAGAAAGTTTTTGCAACTTCCATGGCAGATTTTTGCAGACTTTTGCATGCATTCTCTAGGTCGACACAATAATATTTTGGTAAATATTTTTTCAGTTCTTTTTGTAGATTTTAGTTGAGAAAAAAGAGCTCGATTTTGAGCTGAAATTTTAAAAACTCTGATGTTTTTCTTTATACGCCCTTTTCCTCAGTCTCTATGAAAGATTCAATACGTTTTGAAGAAACAAATAAAGGTTTTTTTTGAAGAAAAACTTTCATTGACACACAGGTCGCAACTTTCAGTTTATGAGTAATTGTTATTTTTGCTTATAGTAGCAACATCTGTAGCTTTTCCTTCTAGTGTCTTCCTGAAGCATTTCCTATAAAAATCACTGAACAAATGTCCATTGTGGTCCTCTTTCACTTGCAATTCTTCGCTATTCCTTATGATATTTCTACATTAAAATTCTTGAAACCCTTGTTCCTCTTCTGGGTATTCTTCTTTGTTGGAAATGATAAATTTCATACACATTCATGCTTGAAAGGCCGCAGGCTTTCATTTTGTGCATCTGGGTATGTTTCATAGAGTTTTATTGAGGGTTTGGATACAAAACCCAGCTCTACATAAACCATCTTCTAGGTTTTTCTCATGAATTTCCTATGCATACATTATGTTCCTCTCTAAGAATGGCTATGGCTCAACCCTAACTCCTAATTTGGGGCTTTCTTGAACATATACTCTCATATTGCTAGAAAAACTTCAAGGATTTTCTTTGTTTCAGCTTTCAAGTGTTATGTTGGTCTCGAACATTTCCCCTATAGAGATCTCATTTTTTAATGGTTGTTGTCATATGCTTCATTTATATACATAGAAATTATTTTCCTTGCTATAGCCCTCCAACTCAGTCTTAATTATCTACCTTATGTATTTGTTCACACTGAAAGACAACATCATGTTCTCCATTAATTCATGTTGGATCTTGATATTGCTGCATTTTATAGATCAATTCTCGTGCATCTTGACATTTTGATTCTTTGGAATTGCACTCCTTCAATGTCTCTCACTGTCAAGAAAGGTTCCTTAAATGCATTAATATAACATTGGCCCTCTATAATTTTGTATGCATGTTTCTCCTTCACAATTTTAAAAAAAAAATGTTCTCTAAGCTAAAAGCTTCATGATGAATTCATCCTTTACCACTGTGAGGTGACACTACTTTTTAAATATCAAATGATGTTATCATGAATGAATGCCACTTTTAAGCAATGCACTGTAATATGAATACATGTTTTATTTGAGATTGTACGGTACTCGTATGTTGCTCATTTATGTTATTCTACTATGTCATGTATGTGCGCCATTGTTGCTACTTTCTGAAGCACTGAATTCTAAAGGAAGATTAGATGTGTTTACTCTTGCACCTAGAATGAACTTGTAGATCATTAAGACCTTAAAAATGATCCCCTTTTCTCATGACTGTATCATTTCTTATGAGGGTATATTGTATCTTCACATATTTCCAAATGGTTTCCATGATTTCCTTTTCCTTTTACATAAGCTCAAATGAGCTCACCATCCATAATATATATTCACATGCTCGGAAAGTTGGGCTCAACCCTTGTGGGAGCCACATTTCACCCCACTTGCCAACATGAAATAAAACAAAAAAAAACATTTTGACAATACCTATAGCTGCACATAAAACAAACAAGTTAGAAATAAAATGCCTACCTTAAGTGTGTATAATTTTTTTCTATTTTGGCCTTTATGGACACTTAAGATAGGCATTACATTTGATGTGCATAGGAATTAGCATATGTATGTATGGGTAGATGTGCATGTTCAAAATGTAACCTTTCATTGCTTAGAACCTAGTGTTCTAACTCGTTTCTTTACCCAATGCAGGAAACCAAACACCAGGCACCTAGGGGTCAAGGAGCTATAGGGAGCAAAGCAAGGCAAGGCAATCAGGAGCAGATTCATTTGCAATACCAGTTATTTAGGCAATGGCTGGTTACCTTCTTTACATGTTTATTTTATTTTCAGCATTTACTCATTCATGTATATCTTAATTCTTATATATATAAAATGAGTAAGTCAGTCTCATGGCTTGATGTGTGAGACACATGTACCTAATTACATTCAATAAAGATTACATTTTCAAAAAGATTGTAAAATATTTTATGTCTCATTCACTTGTATGAATGTATTAATTTTTTATTCTTGTAATCTTCTAAAGTTGTTTTATTTGTATAACTAAATGTAACATAGAAGATTTAAAATGTACCATTTGTATGAAAGTTTAGAGGGTTCTACCTGATTGAACCTGTAGTTGAAAATCTGGTAACATTTTTGGCGACATATGTTGGATGTTTTCCTGCTAAACATCAAAAACTAATGGCCTAGACTCTTTCATTGGGCATGGAGTCATTAGGAAAACTCAAAAACAGACCTAGAACAGTCTTGTACATGGTTGTAACTCACTTATAACTCATTAGAACATATCAGGTTACTTGGAAATTTATTGAAAATAAGAAATGCATAAGGGAAACTACTAAAGTGTATTGGAACAGCATTTAGGGAAGTGAAAAAGAAATTATACTAAAGTGTAGCAGCACTTATTGAAAGAATAAAATCTAACCTAATATGTACAATGATAAATCATACCTCAAAACAATGTTTGAGGTGAATCCCATTAACTGGGATTGGCAATATTTCTCCATCCATGTTTGATAACTAAAAAGCATTTTGCTCCTTACATTCTGTGATAATAAATGGGCCTGCCCAGAAATGATCAAATTTTGTATGCTTGCCTGGTCCACTTTTTAGTACATCCCACTTGAGAACAATATCGCCTTCTTTGAAAACTTTGGCTGTAGCTTTTTTATCGAATGTT
The DNA here is from genome assembly GCA_007258455.2 of Sequoia sempervirens. Lineage (NCBI taxonomy): Eukaryota > Viridiplantae > Streptophyta > Pinopsida > Cupressales > Cupressaceae > Sequoia > Sequoia sempervirens. The sequence goes on from VDFB02270651.1 coordinate 276,954,678, forward strand.
TTCTTTGTTTGGATTTGATGATACTCCAAAGTTTTCATTGCTTTGTCTCTTGTTTCTTCAAGATCCATGAGCTCTGCATATCTTATGGATATTGGGTCCTATTCTTCAAAGATTTCCAACTAGTGAACAATGTCTAGAGCTGGAAACACCACAGACAAAGGTAACCTAGCCTCTTTTCCATAAACGAGTACACATGGTAAATTACCAACTGATCTCTTAGGGGTTATTCTATCTTCCCAAAGTGTAGATTTCAATGTGATATGCCAAGCCCTTTGATTCTCCTCCATGGTTCTCTGAATAATTTTGATTAGATTTTTATTTGTACTTTCAGCCAAACCATTACCCTGTGGGTAATAATTTGAGGAAGTATTCAAATGAATTCCATGTTTAATAGCCCAATCTGTAACTCCTAACCCAATAAAAGCAAGAGCATTATCAGAAATGATGGAGTCAAGAACTCCAAATCTGGTGACTATGTCCTCATAAAAGCTCAGAACTGAAGATTCATTAGCTTCTTTCAAAGCTACTACTTTTGTCCATTGTGTAAAATAGTCTATGGTTGTAAGCACCCACTTGTGACCAGCACTGGAAGGTGGATTAATTGGCCCGATAAAGTCAATGCCCCATCTCATGAAGGGTTGCTCTACCTAAATTGGATGTAAAGGCATAGCAGGTAGCTTCTCCTTTCCTGCGAAAAGAGCACACTTAACACATTTCTTTGACAATGCATATGCATATTTAAATAAGTTGGGCCAATAATAGCCAACTCTCATGATTTTGCAAGTAGTTGTCCTTGGAGCAAAGTGACCTCCTGAAACTCCATCATGAAATTCATGAAGTACCTTTTTTGTTTGATCAGTGTCAATACACCTTAATAAAACATCGTTAAGGTCTTTTCTGAAAAGAATATTATCAATGAGGACATATGGAATTGATTGCAATCTGAAGTATCTTCATTTTGTTCTTTCTAGACCTGGTGGAAACTCACTAGTTTGAAGAAAATGGGTCATTTCTTGAACCCAACTTGCTGCTAATGCAAGAGCAACATTCTGAATTTCATTGTCATTGACTAAAACAACTCCCGATTCTGATTTCTGTGCATTTTCAGAGGTTGAAGCAAGTTGCTCACAAAGTAATCTACCTCTGAAAAGTTTTGTGATTTTGATATCCACATCAAATTCCATTACTTTTGTGATCCATCCTGCTCTTTTCTCACTCTGATCTTTGTTTAACATAAATTCTTTCACACTTGGGTGTGCAACTATAAGATAAATCTTGTTGTTGGAAATTAGAGGTTTAAATTTTTTCAAGCTTCTAATCACAACAAGAAAATGTTTTTCAAAAAATGTATATTTCTCTTCATAATCAACAAGTCTTTGACTAAAGAAAGCTATTGGCTACTCTAAATTATCATTGGTTGCTCTAAATTATCACTGTTTTTCTAAACCAGCATAGCAGAAATAAAACTAATGCTACCAAAAGCCTATAGAATGAATTCTTTAGAGAAATCTGGATTTACCAGTGTTGGGGCTGATGCTAAAGCTTCCTTAATTTCTTCAAAGCTACGTTTGGCTTCTTTATTCCAACTGAAAAGTACATTCTTTTTAAGCATGGTAGTCAAAGGTTGTAATAAGTTTGCAACATCAGGAATGAATCTTCTTAAAAATTTGATTCTACCTAAAATGCTCTACAATCCTTTCTTGTGATTGGGTAATGGCAGTTCAAGAATAGCCTTGACTCTTTCAAGGTCAATGGCAATTCCTTCTTTTGACACTATGTGACCTAACAATTTACCTTTGTGAACTGCAAAGATACTCTTTTTGGATTGAGAGATATTCCATACTCTGCATTTTTCAAAAACTTGTTTAAGATGTGACAAGTGCTCATCTGCATTCTTGGAATATACTGTTATGTCATCTAGATAAACAAGCAAAAAATTTTGAATCAAACTTTGAAATCCATATCCATGGCTCGCTGAAAGGTGGCACCAGTGTTAGATAAGCCAAAAATTTCTAAATCAAACTTTGAAACACCATATCCATGGCTCACTGAAAGGTGGCACCAATGTTAGATAAGCCAAAAGGAATTCTCTTGTAGGCCATAGTGCCCCACTTTTTTGTAAATGTTGTTTTATATTGATCCTCTTCTTTAACTAAAATCTGGTTATAACTAGAATATCCATCTAGAAGAGAAAATCTCTTTGAGCCAGCAACAACTTGGAGAATCTATTCCATTGAGGGTAAGGGGTAATGGTCTTTTAAAGATTCTCTATTAAGATCTCTAAAATGTACACATAATCTTATCTCCCCATTATTTTTTCTAATCGGAACAAGGTTAGAAACCCATGATGTGTGTTTAATCAGAAATACAATACCCCCTCAACTAACTTAGTCAGTTCTTTGATCATTAAAGGTTCAAGTTTGGGGTTCAAAGGTCTCTATTTTTGTCTAACAAGCTTGGCACTAGGTTCTAACTCAATTGTATGTTGTGCAATATGAGGATCAAACCCTTTTAAATCAGAATATTACCAAGCAAAAACATCATGATACTCTTGGCATAAAGCAATAAAAGCTTTTCTATTTTCAACTGAACAAATTTTGCCTAATTTAAGAAGCTTACCTTTAAAAATTTCCACTTCCTCATAATGATCTTCCTTCACTTGAATGCTAACTTTACTTTTCTTAAGCTGATCATTAGTATTCAATATAGAATCCAAGGTAACCAATCCTTTGGGAAGCTTAAATTTCTTCAGCTATATAACTTGATCATCATACTATTGTTTAATCTTCTCCTGGTTCACTACAAAAAATTGATCTTCTTGTAGCAAAAAGGTTAAAATCTACTCGTCACTTTCAAATACCTGCTAGTTGATGTTGCTGCCAGGAATTGATGGCCTGATTACAACTTTGACATACTGTTTTATTTTCTCTTTTTTTATATCATTTGGGATATCAAACTATGCTCCAATTGTTGCAAGTCTGTCAGCATGTTTATTCTGATTTCTTGGGATAGAAATCAGATTGAAGGCATCAAACTCCTCAATTATGTTCCATACTTTGTTTCTGTAGGACTTCAAGGAATCATTCTTGGCAACATTCAGGCCTTTAACCTGATTAACTATCAATTCATTGTCTCCATATATTTTTAAACAGTTAATTCTTCTTTTCCTTGCCTACTCAAGGCCTTGAATGAGTCTCTCATACTCTACAGTGTTATTTGAGCATGCAAAAGCAAAACAAAAGGCTAAAAAATACCTATCACCCTGTGGAGAAACAAGCATTGCACCTCCACCTGCTCCATTCTTGCTTCTGGAACCGTCAAAAAACATTTCCCAAAGTTCATTTTGTTGGTGTAACAACTAATCTGCACCTTTTTCAAGGTTTGGAACCTCTGCATCAGGTTCAAGCATCACATAATTTCCCATACCAACATCTTGAATAAGGTCTTCAGGACTGTCCAACACATTTTATGCTGCCCATTCGTGTAACAACATGTCAGGAACACCTTCTACTTGAAATTCTTGAGTAGTAGCAAGTTCACTATCAGTAAACATGACACAATTTGTGTTTGTAGCAGTAGGAACAACGTTGATAACACTTGGGTTGTATGGCTCAATGTGGTTTTTGGCCAATTTTTTAGATTTAATGGTAACCTTAACCTTGGTTCCATGTCTTATTCTAAACAACATATGTGACCAATCAACTAACACATAACCTCTTGTCTTAGCTGTAAAGTCTCTTGAGAGACATAAGGCAAAGAAAGGTGGGAGATCTATGACACATATGTCTTGAGGAACTAAAAACTTTGGGCAATCATGAAGAGTAAGACTCAAGCCTTTTATAACACCTAAAGTATTGACTGAGGCACCATCCAATTGAATCACTCCTTTCTCTAAATGCTGATACTTAAGTCCCAGTTTGTCAGCAATCTGCTTTGGCATTACAGAGCTACTAGCTCCACTGTCTACCATATAGTTGTGGACTAACTTATCACCTATGATTATTGACAAATAAAATAGAGGTGGCTTGATGTCCTTACCTGCTTCTTTATTGGGTTGTTTATCATTTTCTTGAGGATCATTTGTAAATGTACCGTCTAAAAATGGTCATGATTAAGCTTGTTAATTAATTAAATATGAATTATTTAATTAATTCTCTCAAAGTCATCTACATATAAATAAATTTAATTATTTATTTATATCGTTCATTTTCTAATTCTTCTACCTTAATTAAATAAATAACTTTATTTAATTATTGACATTTCCCATATTCTTCTTAATTAAATTAAATAAATTTTCATAATTTATTTATATTTGATTATCACATCATTCCAAAGTTTGAATATTTAAATATTCAAATAATGGAATATTCCATTCACCCCATAATTAAATTAAATATTAAATATTTTATTTAATATTTTCCTCACTCTAATTTCATTTCTAAAACATAATTAAATATGATTTATTTAATTATGTGGGTTGCCATATCCATCTTCACTTCCAAATTAAATAAATCTATTTTATTTAATTCTAAACTCACCCTTCCAAATTCTAGACTCACTCTTCGAAATGGAAATTTCCCTTCGAAACTCAATGACAAAAATTGAAGGAAAAGGGAAACCTTCCATCTCCATCTCCACTTTCGAAAATCTCCCACCGTCTGTTTCGAACAAGCTTAATCTGGGTCGTCGATCGAATCAGCCAATCGAATCCGTTCGAAAACTCTATAAATGTTGGTGCAAATCCAAGCTTTGGTTACTTACGCACACATACACCTACGCCTACCTACGCATTCATATGCATTTACATACAAAAACGCACAATCAATTTATGCAAATCACATCATTTTCAACATCACAGCCATACTTTCATTTTAGCATAGCTTTGCATTTAGCATAGTATGCATCTTAAAATCTCGTTCTTTAGCTATCCTTTTGTTGAGCTTGATCTGCTGATCTGAGAGCCATTTGGAAACCAACAAAACGTTGGAGTTAGAGAGAGATAAGATGGTTTCAGGGAAGCTGCAGTAACAGTTTGAATATTTTGTTTTCTTTTTCAATTTTTTTCCTGATTTAATGTCTTATTTATATGTGTTTGAATTTCATTTAAATTGATCCAATATTTCACACACACATAAAATGGCACCCACCGTGGGGCTCGAACCCATGAATTTAACATTGTCTGCAAGTTTCTTTTGATAGTTTCGCATTCTGGAGTCAATTTTCAGAAAAAATTGGGCATTTAAGAGCATTCAAATTTCTGCTTGGTGTCACCGGGGTTTCAACTTTTTTTTGTTTTACGGAGTTATGGGGCACATCTATTGTTGTTTAGGTGCATCTGAAATGGCTTGTTTAGAAACATCTAGTAAGCTGTTTAGAGCACATCTAGTAATTGTTTAGAAACATATAGTAATTTTCCTTTGCCACATGTAATAACTATTTTAAGAGCATATAAATCTTTCTTGTAGTGCATATAGATTCTGTTCTGGCACATATAGCTTCTGTTCTGGCGCATATAGATTCTGTTCTGGTGCATATAGCTTATGTTCTGGCACATATAGCTTCTGTTCCGGCGCATATAGCTTATGTTCTGACGCATATGGATTGTAACAAAAATACAGAATTCTGAGTCTGACGCCTTTCGCAGACAGAATTCTTTTTCTTTTTCTGGATTTTAAAATGAAACAATCCTAGGGTAGACACATATGGATAAAATGAAGCAATCTAGGATAGTCACCACACAATGATCTTGCAGTTAAAATTGAACAAACCTATTTTTGGTGAAGCAATATCTTCACTTAGATTAGATCATTGTGATTTGGATTTAAAAAGAACATCTGCTTGCTTTAAATGTGGCAATAGGTCTATGCTCTTCCCTTAACTGGGTGATCAGAATACTAGACTTTCCTTTTTAATTTTCATGCAATTTTACTGTTTCAATTACATCCTCTAGAGAGCTTGTCGTAGTGGAAAAAGTAATCACCCTACGGGAGCTCAAGTGGAGTTCAAGCCAAAGCGGGCTATTCAGCCCCACTATAAATTTAAAGCAAATCTGGGGAAAAAACTCTTTTGCGGTGGTGTTATAAGATAACCATCCCCAAAACCTTTGTTCTAAAGGTTGGGAGGTCTCGAGGGAGTTTATTATTACCCTTGAATAGAAATCCTTACTACGAACCTAGTGTAGTGGCCAGCCGAAGTCAGTTTCTGAACATTCTAATAATCACAGTGCAAGGGGAGTGAAGAATCTACCCCCAAGACACTCACCATATAACTGCCAAGGACCATTTGCTCAGGGGATCTGGTATCCACTTTCGTAACTCTGAGTACACGCCTGGAAAAGACAAAAACACGGGCGCCCTTTCGGGGGTGACACGGCTGTGTGAGTCGACGCAGTTCTAAGATGTGGGTTGTTGATTACTAGAATGACCTAATTGAGCATTAAGAGTGAGTCTGCTTGAATTGTCTTTCATGTGCAAAACCTATGAAAACATTTGTTGAAAACATTTTCTTGATCAAACACTTCATGTTAGTATAGGGCCTTAAAAACAACTGTTCTTCAAAATGTTTGTTGTGTCTTCCATCACATTAATTCAGATAAAAAGATCATCTGAAATGAACATGAAGAACAACAACTGAAATCACTCAAAAAAAATTCATACCATTGGTCCAATAACATTCTCAAAATACTTTTCCCATGCTTAGAGATTGGAAATCAACAAAGTTTCCCAAGAAATCAGTGTCCAAAAGGATTAGAAAACCCAAGAAAACATTAGGATACAAGAAAACTTTGCAAAAGAGAAAAAAATTATACAAAATTCAACACGTGTTGCTTCATTTCCGTGGATTTCTTCATAGGTATCAAAACTTTGTTAGGGGATTCACTGATGAGTATGTTGTAGATCCTTTAGATTCCCAAGCTTATTATCAGAGATTAGCTCTATCACAACGACATAATCATAACCAACCTCTTGAGTATCCTTCACACCCCAATCATATTCTTCAAAGATCTTGAAAGAATTTCCTCAAAAAAAAAAACAAACAAACAAACAAAGATCAAAATCTTTTATAGTGCACTTTTCAAAAAAGCTTTCTAATTTTTTATTCAACTTCCCCAACAGGATTCTGACATCCTTCATCATTGGAAGCCATAATCAAAAATTAGGAGCATTCTTGATCATATCATAAGATCCCACATCTTATCAAATCAAAATATCATTCCCATTGCACTTTTCAAAAACTGTGATCTAAGTCTAGAGGAAATTTTTCAAAATCATATGCCTATCTCCACAAGATCTCAACACAATAAATTGAAGGATACAATCCAAAAAGAAATTCATATTCAAAACACTCAAGAAGAAGGAGAAAGCAGTAATCCTCTTTTCAGCATAAATCAAAATCCACTTTTCAACAACATGGACAATATAGAAGAAAATCCATTTCATAACTATAGAGATAAAATACATGTGGATAGTGATGAGGAACAAGATGAGGAACATCTTAGAGAGGCTGAGCAAGATCCAAAATTTCACAAAGCCATCGAAAAGATCTTGCAGCGAGATAAGGAAAAATATTTTCGCTATCTAGCTGAACAAGGGGCTAAATTGCCTCATGACTTTAATACTGAAAACTTGAAAAACAAACCTGAAGAAAAACCCCTTTCTGATCTTAATGCTTTGACCCAACAAATAAAAGCACTTCAGGGACAAATCAAAGAGTTACAAGGGGGAACAACCACAAAGAAATATACTCTGGAGGACATTTTTCCTTATCCTTTCGATAGAAGTCTTAACATGATTCCTTTTCCCAAAACTTGTGAAATGCCAAAATTTGATCGCTATAATGGGAAATCAGATCCAATCGATCATGTCAGAAACTTCTGAAACATGACATTAGAATTCGCTCATGAAGACACTTACTTGTTGCGATTGTTTCCTAGGAGCCATGGAGTTCACTCTATGGAATGGTTATCTAAGATTACACCTCTCGTTCAGACATTTGAAGAATTGATCAACCTATTCATATCACAATATGCCTACAACATACAACACCTGATCACCATGATAGATCTTTGCAAAGTTGCACAAAAACCTGGTGAATCCTTCATTATGTTTCTTCAGAGATGGAGAAGAATGTTCGCCAGATATCCACGTCTTGTTCCTGAAAAGGAAAAGATGGTTACCTTCATTAACAGATTAAATTTGGAAATGAGCTATCATTTGAACTTACATTGTCCTTCTTCTTTTGAGAATATGATTGAAGATGCAATAACCATTGAAAATGCTTTGGTCAAAAGAGGAATAATAAAACATGACAAAGACAATCCTAGCTCATCCAACCATCACAATAATCAGGACAAGTCCAAATTCTGGACTCGCAACAAAAATATGGTGAATGATGGTGTTGTTGATGCAAATCATGCTTCGACCAAGCCATTTGTCCTCATTACTCCAAACACTCGCAACAACAATGTCAACTCAATTGCAAATCATGGAAATAATCCTCCTCCTCTGAGGAACAATATAAATCAACACTCTACTCCCAATCAAGGGACTTCCAACAACCAAGGTTATCGAGGAACCAATAACAATCAAAATTCCTTAGGAACAACTTGAATACAAATCCGCAAAGATTTTCATTGTTCTAATAGAACTTTCACTTCATTGGGTCAATCCTTAGAATCAAGATTCACAGAGAGTTGATGGCCAAAATGTCATTACTTACAATTTCAACTTATTATGAACTCCAGATAAAGCCTCCATCATGGAATGAGGCATACTATTGTGATTATCATCGCTACCACCATGAATACTTCTAAGCCTTGAAGAATTCCATTCAAGACTTGATTGACAATGACATCATCACAATCGAAGGAAATCAACAAACCAACACAGACCACCAAACATTTCGCAACCCTTTACCCAATTATCAAAAGGGTGAGTCTTCTGAAAAAAATGTGAATCATATCAATGATGATCATATAATCAATCATCTCTACGTAGACGACGAGCGGGTGAATGTCATTAAAGTCAACCAGAAGATGGAATATAGAGAAGTCAATGCAACAACAAGAGTGCAAGCTAAAGTTGTCTTAAAAGGAGCCTCTTCAAAATCCACTAAACCTCCACCTCAACACCAATATGATTTGGTCAACCAACTTCGGAAAACCCCAGCTCAAATTTCTATTCTGGAACTATTAAAGATTTCCCCAACCCATAAGGAAATTCTTGAAAAATCCCTTGTTGAAACTAATGTATCCATTGATTTGGATGTGAATCAATTTCAAGCCATGGTAGGACACTTGTCCTCACCCACTTGCCTTTCATTCTCTGAAAAAGATGACGTTTCCATAACTCATCCCCATAATTCATCATTGTAATTTAGAAGTCATGGTTCACAAGTTTCAGATCAATGAGTTCTATATGCGGCCGGTTCGAATATCATCTATACTATGAAATTGGTTAAAGCTTTAGGATTTTTTGAAGACTCCATTGATTTCAGAAGAAATATTACCATAAAAGCTTATGATGATGAAGAAAGAGCATCCAAGGGTCTAATCATGCTGCCAATCAGAGTGGGCCCTGTTATAAAGAATAATTTTTTATGTCATAATCGGACCATGATCTTGTATATAACATTCATATCGCCCTCGATCCATGAAATGTAAGTCATTCCCATCAACTCCATCATCAAATGTCTTAAGTTTCTTTATAATGGATGTGAAATCACGACACCCAATCGATAATTCCAATATTCAAACTTGTGCCAACATAAAAGCCACTGGCTACTTTGTCTCAACAACGAAGCCATGCTAAGACTTCTTAAAGATTGACACAATAAACTACTAATTGACCAATAGCCTTTGACAAAAATGAAATTCAAGGATCATGGAGTTGAGAATACTTTGTCTTGCCAATTTACCTACATCACCTTCATTACATGGACAACCGTCTATTAGGGAACATCAAATATCAACAGCATCAACATCAAAGCAACCACCAATAGAGCCAATCACAAAATTTAATGGACAATTCATCAAAGAAAAATTTCCCATGGGAAATCCTGAGGATACAGAAATTCTAAACTGGCTCTATAAAGATGAAGATGAAGCAGTCTTTAATGTCAAATTACCCACGAACAAGTATGGAAAAAGGTACTCAATCATGCAGAAGATGGGCTATGATAAAGTTCCTATCAGAAAAAGGAAAGAAGGAGTAGTTGAACCTATTCACCTCCATGGACTTGCTACAAAAGAGAAAACTGGATTGGGTTACGATACTCACTCCAAAGAAAACACATCCAAACAAATACATGGCACTGTCTTCGCATTGCAAGAAGGCTCAGATTCACGAGAAGCATGTTTGGCAACAGTTCAAAACTTTATGGATAACAATTCAGATACAGACTTTGCTGAATATGAATGGGACACCATTTATAATGATGAATTTTGGAGGGATAAAGAGGTTGATGTAATACACTAGTACGCCCCAAATCTAATTGAAGGTGAAGGGTCAGGGTCCCAACCACAAGAATCTAAACCACAAATCAACTATGATTCTAGTGATACTGAGTCAGATCTAAATGAACAAGATTATCATGAGGACAGTATCATCATTGACCCACCTCACACCTCGAATCCTATAGACCACTCTATTATGACCATAACCATAGCCGATTTCACGCAACCTGATGACCCGATACCTTTGATTTATCCTGATCTCATTGATTGGGATTCAACCAAACCTATTGACATACCTATGTTTCCAAGTGATGAAGCTATTGTAAACTTCCTTTCGGTAGAAGATGTAAATGATTGTTCCACTAACGATTTTTAATATAAAGTCTTTGATCAGGAGAGTGTCAATTCTCCCAGCTGCAAAAGTAAAAATGAAAAAAAAGAGATCTAATGGTGAAAACCAGAATCTGGCAATATTAGATCAAACAAAAAATAAAATAAAGAGCGTATCAGATGGTGAAAACCTCTTTGAGGCACTAGACGATGGGAATCTTGACACTCTCCCAGAGCACTACCATGAGCGATCGCCTATTTTGATTGAGCCTACAAATGTTGTCAATCTTGAAACTTCAGAAAAACCAAGGATCCTACAGTTGGCTGCATCAATGATAGAGAAAGAAGTACTAGATTTCATGGAATTCCTTAAAGCAAATCAAATAAATTTTGTGTGGTCTTACACTGACATGCCTAGTCTTGATCCTGATCTCATCATGCATCACTTGTCTATCAAACCAGGGGCCAAGCCGGTGAAACAAAAACTCAGAAAGATGCACCCTCATGTTGCATTATTGGTTAAGGAAGAACTAAGAAAACTTCTTGATGTGGGCTTCATAAGACCAATCGACTATACAGAATGCATCTCCAACATTGTTCCTGTATCCAAGCCAGATAAAACTATGAGAATATGCACAGATTTCAGAGATCTTAATAAAGCATGTCCTAAGAATGACTTTCCACTGCCAAACATTGACTCTATAGTTGACCTAATGGTTGGCCATGCCATGTATTCATTAATGGATGGTTTTTCTAGCTACAACCAAATCAAGATTGCACCTAAAGACTAGGAGAAAACAACTTTCACATGTCCACGGGGAACCTACTGTTGGAACATCATGCCTTTTGGTTTGAAGAATGCTGGGGCTACTTATCAAAGAGCCATGACTACCATATTTCATGACATGATGCATATCTTCATGGAAGATTATGTAGATGACGTATTGGCAAAATCATACACCAGAGAATGACATCTTGAAATATTGTCAAAAATATTTGCAAGGTTAGAGAAATTCAAAGTTCGCCTCAACCCCAAGAAATATGTTTTTGGGGTCAAATCTAGAAAACTCTTGGGGTACATTGTTTCAGAAAAGGGAATTGAAGTAGATCCTGTGAAAGTACAAGCAATTATAGAAATGCCTCCACCAAAGAACATCAGTCAGTTGAGATCACTACAGGGATGACTGTAGTCTATACGAAGGTTCAATGCACAATTGGTCAACAAAAGTTTACCTTTCACACATCTACTGCATAAGAATGTTCCTTTTAGGTGGGATGACAAATGTGAATTGGCTTTTCAACAAATCAAATAGTATTTAATGACTCCACCAGTTCTCGTACTGCCAAATCTAGACAAACCACTAATCTTATACATTGCCGCAACAAAGACCTCTCTGGGGGCACTACTAGCACAAGAAGACTCTACAGGAAAGGAACGTGCAATCTACTACATCAGCAGAACACTAACAAGTCATGAGCTCAACTACACTTCTATCTACACTTCTATCGAGAAGGCTTGTCTGGTAGTAGTCTTTGCTTCATAGAAATTTTGGCATTACATGTTAACCCATACAATCAATCTGGTTTCAAATATTGATCCACTCAAGTATTTATTAAGCAAAACATCATTGACAAGAAGGTTAGCAAAGTGGGTTATGATTCTGAGTGAGTTTTACATCCATTATGTTGATCACAAGGCAATTAAAGGACAAGTTATCACTGATCAATTAGCTGAAGCACCACTACAAGTAGATCATCCCCTGCACATTGAATTTCTAGATGCTAATGTCTTTACTACAGAATATAAACAACCATGGTCCTTATATTTTGATGGTTCTTTCACTCAACATGGATTGGGGGTAGGCATACTTTTCGTCACCCCTCAAGGACACACCATTCCTTGATCATATAGGCTGATGTTTCCATGCACCAACAACATAGCTAAATATGAAGCATTGATCATTGGGCTTAAAATAGCACTGGAATGGAGGATTACAAAGCTATAGGTATATGGCGACTCACAGCTAGTCATTTATCAGATCAATGATGATTATCAGACCAAAGATGACAAATTGTTACCATATAAAAAGATGGTTGATGACTTCAAGAAGTACTTTGTGAACATTAAATTCACACAAATTCCAAGACTTGACAACAAAGTAGTTGATGCCATGGCTACAATCGCGTCATTGCTACAACTCCCAGAAAATTAGACTCGCTATGAATTTCTGGTGGAACAATCATTTACACCTACCTATGACACGCCTGAAAGCCAAATTATTTGCCACTTGGTAGGATCTGATTCACCTTGGTACGAAAAAATTTATGCCTACCTCAAAGACGATATCTTGCCACCCAATTTATCTCATAACCAAAAATACAATTTTATCCACCAATCTACTTGCTACACTGTTATCACTGACACCCTTTATCACTATGGTCTTGATGGTACTTTACTTCGATGTCTTGAACGTGAGGAATCTGACAAAGCTTTACAAGAAGTTCATGGTGGCCTCTGTTGTACTCATTCGAGTGGACTGACCTTATCCAAGAAATTGATTAGAATGGGTTACTACTAGCCTACAATGGAGAGGGAATCATTCACTTTTTTGAAAACATGCTCAAAATATCAGATTCATGGGAATCTCATTCATCCTCCCGCACAGGAACTTCAACCATTCATGCCAACCTGGCCATTTTCTCAATGGGGGTTAGATCTGGTGGGAAAGATTCATCCTTCTTCATCAAACAGGCATAAGTTCATCATCACAGCTACAAAGTATTTCACCAAGTGGATTGAGGCAGTCCCTCTTACTAAAGTTATCGGCAAACAAATATCAGCATTCATACTCAATTATATTATTTGTCGGTATGACATTCCCAACTCTATTATTAAAAATAATGGACGTCCATTCAAAAATTAGGATGTTGATGAACTTTGTGAGAGATTTCACATTCAACATAGATATTCAACACCTTACTATCCACAAGGGAATGGCTAGGCTGAGGCCTCAAATAAAACAATATTGAAAATCTTGAAAAAGACTGTGAATGATTCAAGGAAGGATTGGCACGTTCAACTCAATCTCGCCTTGTGGGCCTACAGAACCAGTGTTCGCATGCCAACAGGAGCAATACCATTTGCTCTTATCTATGGAGCAGAAGCCATATTACCTTTAGAAGTTGAGATTCCCTCACTCAGGGTATCATTGAAAGGTCTTACAATGGATGATGAATATAGAGTTTCTCAACTCCAAGAGCTTGAACTCCTAGATGAGAAGAGATAAAGAGCAGCTGATCATTTGAAAGCATATCAACAGATGATGTCTCACAGCTATAACCACAAAGTAAAACCACATACCTTTCAGGTAGGTGATCTTGTTTTGAAAGAAAACCCACGCAATCAGCAAGACAGAGAGAAGAAAGGAAAGTTCAAACCAAATTGGCTAAGTCCTTATGTGGTTATCACAGTCTATGGTTCAGGAGCCTACAAGCTATCAACGCTAGAAGGGGACCTATTTGATGAACCCATCAATAGCATGCACCTGAAAAAGTATTATGTCTAAAGCGGTTATCATCATCAGAAAAAGTCCTGAAAAAATCCAAAAAAATCAAAAAAAGTCTTGAAAAAATCCAAAAAAATCAGAAAAAGTCCTAAAAAATTCCAAAAATTTCAGAAAAAGTCTTGAAAAAATCCAAAACATCAGAAAAAGTCCTGAAAAAATGGTTACCCCGACGAAAACCTGGCAAACAGGCATCTTGGTAGTAGTAAAAAAAAAAAGAAAACGTCATAGGGTGAAAACCTGGTGACAGGCAGTCTATTGACAAGAAAAGTACAATAAAAACAAATAGTGAAAATCTGGAAAGCAGACGCTATTTGTAGCTCTCCATCTATTAGTTCATTGTTCTGTATTTAACCTTTTGGCATTCCTTTCATGCATCCTTTTCATCATCTTGAGGCCACCCCAACACCATGCTATCATCATTTTCCTTAAGCGATAATGTCTTACCATGGCTTGATTATTATACATATTCATTTCAGCAAGTTGTGTCAATACCTAGGGCAAACATGGGCATATTGGGGGCAATCAACTTTCAAGTTTTACCAAAACAACGAGACAACGACATCGAAACCAATCATACAAAAACAAAACAACCAAATCAAACTAAAACATCCAATCATTGATCCATATCACAGTAGCTTTCAGTTGCGTACCTTATCATGACTCATATCTAGATGATCTATAATCTGAATAATGTTTGGAATCATAGTATTTCATTTTTGAATAATGGTTGTTTAATTTTTGATATCATTTCTTTGGAGCACACTCGATGATGTACTGAACTAGAGTGGCAAGGAAAGAGGATGATTTTTCTTTGTCTGTTGTCTAGAGGTTAATCATTTATCTGTTGCAAATATGTTGTGAGATGTGATGATTGAAATTTTTTCATTGATGACAGTTCCAAATTTGCATCAAATGGTGGTTAGTCTTTGTCTGTTTATGCAAGAAATGCCCAAGTCATCTCGGTTCAATTATACCTAGGTGCTTGTGTTCACTTGCTATATCAAAAATCATGAAAGTTGTACTCAAGTCATCATTGGTGCTAATTTTCCCTCTGATGCTTGTACATACTTCCAACATTTTCAAACGCTCTATGATGATTTAAGCAGGCTAGCCAAAAAAGCTCAACAAAATGGTCGGTTTCATTTTAGTTGCATTTCATTTTAGGACATGGTACATAACTGCATATTGGATTTGCATCAATAGTTTTTGAAAGGCCAATGGTTGTCATGTTTCTTTGGACTATCTGTAGAGGACAATGCGGATGTTTGGTTCATTACCATTATCATTTATCGCATCATCATTCATTTTCATTATCATTATCATTCAAATTAGTTTCATTGTCATTATCATCATTTCATTCATTTTATTCATTTTTCGTTTCATTTTCATTATCATTTAATATTTCATTATCATTATCATTTAACATTTAATTATCATTATCATTTAATATTTCATTATCATTAACATTTAACATTCAATTTCGCATCATTTAATATTTCATTATCATTATCATTTATCATTTCATTATCATTATCATTTAATATTTCATTATCATTTAATATTTCATTATCATTATCATTTAACATTTCATTTAATATTTCATTATCATTCCATATCATTTCATTTAATATTTCATTTAACATATCATTTAACATTTCATTATCATTATCATTCAACGTTTCATTATCATTAGCATTATTTATCACATCATTATCATTCGTCATCATCATTTCATCATCATTATTAGTTATCATTATTTTCATTATCATATCATCAATTATCATTTCATGTCATTAACTATCATTTCATTATCATTATAGATCCATTATTAGCTCATTCTAATTACACATCATTATATTTTCCTCACATATCATTTTATCATACATCTCATCACTATTTACTCATCTCAATTTCATATTAGTATTCATACCATTTTACATCATATCATATCATATCATCATACAAAACTCATAATGCATATCATGAACACAACATTCATTTTTTTATCATATTACCATATTTTCCCTACGTTGAAAAATCCAAAAAATAAACATTCCATACATACATTTCCATATACACATCATAAGTCATCCACCTGCATAACATCATCAGTATGCATCATCAAATCATCATCATAATAAAAAAATCATATCAAATCATCCGGCATATCATGTTAGTCATTAATTCATTCAAATGCATACCAAAATCCATAAAACACATAGAAATAAATGCATATCACATCATCATATCATAAATGCATAGAACATCAAAAATAATCATTGCCGCTACATATCATCGCTCATCAAAAATGATACAAATGTCCCAATGACCAATGAAACTAAAATGTCCAAAGCAAAATACATCAGATATGATAAAAAATTAGTATACATGATCCCAAAATGATACACATATGTGCCCTCTGTTTGCTAACTAGTCGATGCCCCTGATGGAGCTGGTCCGGAAGGAGGTGGCCTGCCACTAGTGCCTGCATCTGGGTCCTGCCGAGGCCCAGTCATTTTCTACTCTATGTATGTGTCTGTGATCTACTCCTGGTCCTGCTATGGGACCGCAGCTATGGCTCTCTGCAATCAGGAGGACATAACTCCTCATATCTGACTCTGTAATACTCAGCCTCCCTCACCATCTCCATGCCCTCTACAATGGCATCCCATAATGATGCACTCTCTATAGTGCCCATCAGCCTCTACACAACACCCTCAGCCTCTACTGCTCTCCATCTAAATGCATCTCTCTCTGCCATCACCTGAGCAAACTGTGGGCTTGGGGCAAGTTCCTGTGCCTGTGCCTGTGCCTGAGCCTGTGCCAGCTGTGCTTGTAGCTGCACAATAAATCCCTATGCCTATCCCAGCTGACTATGTAACTATCCCTGCTACCCCTGTAGTGCCTACAGCTAGGCCTGAAGCATGGCTATCTACCCCTGCTGAGATGAGGATCCCATCCAGATCACTGTCTGTCACATGATCTGGACACCCCTCAGAATATCCAACCTCAACCTCCCCAGCACTTGGCCCTCATCTCCGTCATCCCCATCTGAACTCTCCTCCTCCTCTCTGCTCTCCTCCTCCTCTCCTCCTCTCCTCCAACTACTCCCTGCTCGCCACCGGCCACATCCTCCTGTCTCACTGCCCTTGGCTATGGTGCTACTAGAATGGGTGCTAGCTCATCAGGGCTGGTAAAATGTGGAAATGGATGCGTGTGAAAATATGCAGAATACTCATTAGACATGCCAACATCAATAATGTCTTGCCTATCATCCCATGCCTCCGGTGCTAATGATATGAACTCTGTATACGCTATCTGATAAGAAATGTATGGCCCCCATCCGGCCTCATCTCTGCTCCAGGCATAATGAGCAACCCCCTGTGGCATCCCCTGCATAAATCCAAACTGCCTTTGCACCCACAACGCCAAAAACCTCTCAAGAATGAAAGGAGTCCTCCCTATTAGAAACTGAGGAATACATACATATGACATCTCTACATCATCTGTATCCTATGGCTCACAATCAAGATATGGTCGACATACTACTGCATCCATATCATCCAAAAGTTGCCTCCAGTAATCCACCTTGCCCAGCTTGGGTTGGGTAAGGAACAGAGCATACATATATATATAAGGCCTACCTGGTGACCTAACTTTGAGGCACGTCGGTCTTGTCACAACAAGATGCTCCCATGCCCAGATCTGTAGCAACATCACACCACAGAACAAACTGGAAGAATCCATGTATACCACCTAATGCAAATCGTGATATAGATGCACTAGCATGCAACTCCCCCATGCATATCTCCATAGCTGTAGCAACATCAGCTCCAAAATACTGCCCCATCCCACTGATAATCCCTTTGCCTAGCAATCTAGAGAAAGGAGACCTCCAATAAATGCACCCAAAACTGGAGGCAAGGCTAGATATCCTCGAAAGTCAGCCCATGGCACCTAGTACCCAGATATCTGTGCATCTCCGTACACTCTCCTCAAAACATCTATACCCCTGAGCTCCTTGTGATCATAATACACAAGGGCACCAACCACTGGGATACCTAATATCCTATACACATCCTCAAGAGTCACCATCACCTCACCAGTCGGCATATGAAAGGTGTTGTGCTCTGAATGCCATTGTTCTGCCAGTGCCGTCAACAATCCTCTGTTGACTCGAATCGGCGGCATAGCCAGTAAAGATCTCAAACCACACGTACCTATCAAAGCTATCTTAGCAGGTGTCAACTCAGGTATCCTATCCCATCCTGCTAAGTGCCGCTCTCTAATCTAGAGGTTTTTGAAAACCTCTTATTTTCATCACAAGGGTAATTCATCAGAATCATACCAATCATTCATTCTCAATCAATCAAAATCAATTAGACTCATATCTATCAAGTGACCTATATCAATGACCTATATCAGTAAACTATATCGGACCCATATCAAAGACTCATATCAATGCATCAAATCAATGACTCATGTCACACAATCATTCCTATTAGGAAAAATAATACACAATCTATCTATCTAGATACCATATCAAATTTTCTCTATGATCAATTACTATTTGTTTTTCTATCACAGAAAGCAAATTTATCAGAAGTCATATCAATCATTTATCTATTCAATTACTCTTTGTTTTCTACTCTAGGAAGCAAAGTTATCAATCAATCATCAGATTATTCTATCATTTATATCCATATCAGCATGATGACATGACAATTCACCTATCTGTTGACTAAGAACACAATATTCATCATCATTTTCATCCATTTTTCAATTCTGTCTATTTTTACCATATGTGCTACTCTATGGACTCTATGTGCTAAACCCCATATGCGCCGTTGTTTTCACGGGATGCACTAAACCCCGTATGCGCCGTTGTTTTCACTGGATGTGCTCAAACAGATCCCCTATGCGCATTTTCCTATATGCGCTACTTTAATCAACCTAAGCGCCCCTGTTTTTACCCGATGCGCGTTTTTCCTATATGCGCGCCTATTTTTTCTATATGCGCTTTACTCCTAAATTTTCTATCCTACCCTATATGCGCTTTAATTTTCATGGGATGCGCTACACTGGTTTTTTTCCTAAATTTTCAAAATCTATCCTATATGCGCTATTGTTTTAACCCTAAGCGCCGAAATTTTTTTCGAAAGCGCGCAAACTTATCTAAATGTGCTAAAACGTCATTTTTAAATCTAAAATTCGCAGAAAAATACAAAATTTTGATTCAAACAAAAAAAATAAAAAGCATAGATGGTTAGATCAACTCACCAGTGGTCTGTACGCTATTGGCCTCTGGTATCGGCAAGATCTCTCAAATTGGTGGTGATGATAAGGAATCTCCATGTCGTGATGTTACTCTTAGAGCTACAGTATTCACCAAAAGTCAAAAGTGCAAATGACTTGTCTTTTTCAACTTTTTACCTTTTAAAGGTCAAACCAAGGGTAAGTTTGCTGCCTTTTTTACTTTATTTTCAAAATGGGACATTTCTTTTTCATCATTTATCGCGAGCTAAACCACTCTTTCTCTCATCTGTGATTTACCTCCCGAGGGGGCATCACCAACTGAAGCATCAAAAGCATATCAGGGGCAAATATTTGATTTTCTTTGAAGCAATGCATTTCACACATCACTTCAAAGAGGGGAAAAATGTATACGTCTAAAAACGGTTATGATTAAGCTTGCTAATTAATTAAATATGAATTATTTAATTAATTCTCCTAAAGTCATCTAAATATAAATAAATTTAATTATTTATTTATATCATTCATTTTTCTAATTCTTCTACCTTAATTAAATAAATAACTTTATTTAATTATTGACATTTCCCATATTCTTCTTAATTAAATTAAATAAATTTTCATAATTTATTTATATTTGATTATCACATCATTCCAAAGTTTGAATATTTAAATATTCAAATAATGGAATATTGCATTCACCCCATAATTAAATTAAATATTAAATATTTTATTTAATATTTTTCTCACTCTAATTTCATTTCTAAAACATAATTAAATATGATTTATTTAATTATGTGGGTTGCCATATCCATCTTCACTTCCAAATTAAATAAATCTATTTTATTTAATTCTAAACTCACCCTTCCAAATTTTAGACTCACTCTTCAAAATGGAAATTTCCCTTCGAAACTCAATGATGCAAATTGAAGGAAAAGAGAAACCTTCCATCTCCATCACCACTTTCAAAAATCTCCCACCGTCCATTCGAACAAGCTTAATCTGGGCCGTCGATCGAATCAGCCAATCGAATCCGTTTGAAAACTCTATAAATGTCGGTGCAAATCCAAGCTTTGGTTACTTACGCATGCATACACCTACGCCTACCTACACATTCATACACATTTACATACGAAAACACACAATCAATTTATGCAAATCACATCAGTTTTAGCATCACAGCCATACTTTCATTTTAGCATAGCTTTGCATTTAGCATAGTATGCATCTTAAAATCTCGTTCTTTAGTTGTCCTTTTGTTGAGCTTGATCTGCTAATCTGAGAGCCATTTGGAAACCAACAAAACACTGGAGTTAGAGAGAGATAAGATGGTTTCGAGGAAGCTGTAGTAACGGTTTGAATATTCTATTTTCTTTTTCAAATTTTTCCTAATTTAATGTCTTATTTATGTGTTTGAATTTCATTTAAATTGATCCAATATTTCAGACACACACTCTCAACTGTCAATGCTTGTACTTGGGCCTGTAACTGCAAAATTTTCATGTCTCTGGGATTTGGCTATAGAGGTGGCTACATAGGATGCTAATCTTGATCCTCATCTTTGGGTGGTGTCACGATCCTATCCAAATGTCCTAGATCCTGGTCCTACTGGGGGGCATCCTATCTCTACTCTCCCACTTGTGGATCTTTGGGTGGTTGATCCTGGGGTCCATGATCCTAAACCTAATGAACTAGTGGTGGCCCACCACCTCCATGATCCTAATCTCTACCCCCTCGGCCCTATCCTACTATGTTGCCTCTCACTCTACGTCAAGTGGATGTTGTCCCCACAACTGTCAAATGAAGCGGCGGCCTGAACCAATCTCTGTAGGCCTGCATGATCCCTGGATCTGCCGATCCTTAGTCATATGGCCACGGTCGGGCCACTAGTTATCTGGAAAAATCAACCACTTGCTAGGCTAGTATATACTAGCCCCAAGAGCTCTAGCTCATAGTCCTCACAAAAATGGCCATGCACTGATCATTCGGCCTATCCCGTGCCTCACCAAACTATCTCTGGACCCTTCTTAGCAAGTACATCTCAATCATCATGTGCTCTCACCCCTGCATTAGTCTGTCCTAGCAGGTGAAGAAAAGATGCTACACATCATCAAACCATGCAGGTTGTCCAAGGTACAACCGCCATTTGAACACTCTCATATCGTCAAGGATCCTCCTCCAATGAGGAATCCCTTGCTATCTTGTGTGTGTAAATGGAAGACCTCCTTTGTATTGCTAGACCGCTAGATCATCTGGATCCATTAGAACTAGAACAACTCTCAGATAGAGCATGGGGATGTGGTCCCATGCCCGGATATGTAGAAGTGTAACTCCCACCCCAAATGCTCTGCCTTCCATATAGGAAAACTCATGAAGATCTCTATAAAGTGAGGCTAGTAGAACTAGCTCCCATGCAAATAGTATCAGTTGTTGCTGGACCATGTGCTCTCAAGCGAGCCCCCATCTAGGATTGAAGTATCGGCCCCACCAATCTAGTGCAACGAGACCCGATATAATGGTTGCAATGACTAAGCAATATGATGATACAAGAGGCTTATGGCGCTCCAACTCAATTTGGCCCTCGTAGAATACAATCTGGTCAGTCTCCATGATGGCATAACAAGCCTCCCTCCCAGTATCCATATCATAAATAACCCACTCTCTGTGGATAGGAAATCTCAGGATCTACCACACATCCTCCAAGGTGACAGTGGCCTCACTCTTCAGAAGGTGGAATGAGGAGGTCTCACTATGCCACCTCTTAGCAAGTGTTGTCATCATGCCCAAGTGTATCTACATGGGTGATGCATAGGTGATGTACCAAAGTCCCATCTCTCTTAGGTGCTCCTACTCTTGTTCAGACAAGTCATTCAGAAGGCCAAAAATATCTCAAGACTTGTGCTCACATGAGTATATCTCTCTTGCCTCCTCCTACATTAGAAAAGTCACCATGTTAAAATTCATCGAAAAAACCCTACTCCTGGCTTGTCTTGGCATCCTGAAAGCAAACCCAACATCGTTGCCGGTGAAGGTGGTGCAGTTTGTAAACTCCAAATTATGTCGCTAGGACCTTTAAATTCCTAAACTACATTGCGACATTTTGTATTACAAAGGCGTTGGAGTTTAAGAAAAAACCCTAAGTCTAAAGAGCACCATGGCGGTGAACCTTGCAAAAGTGGCTCATTTTGGAATTTGAACCCAAACTCCAAACTGCACCGCAGTGTCGCTACTCATGATGACGGTGCAGTTTAATGTCGAGCAACGCTATTTGAAATTTGTAGTGGCACAATATAGCACTGCTCCTAGAGACCTAACTTCCAAACATAATAAATGCACACATAAATAAAAAATCAACCTTGGGTCAAGTTGACTCACTAGTGGTCTAGTGCCAAGAAGCCTCTGATGTGTTCATACCCTATCCGATATGTGCATGGGGATCTATCCTTGCACCATTTCTCCAAGGTGTTAGAGCTGAAAACCACAAAATTTCTCAAAGTTGAATGTAGAAAATGAATTGGAAGTGGCCCCTCGAGGCCTATTTAAGCCTAAAAATTAGGGTTTTTTGACCTCATTTAGCCATCCTGCTAGGGTTTTTGACCCTTGATCCCGTTTTTGTCTATCCAAGGGGCGTTTTGCACCCTTTTTTGCATTTTATCTCATTTTTTTTGCCTTTTGGACCCATCAGGCACATTGTCCTCCTTTTTTATGAGATCACCCAAGAATCAAAATTTTCATCAGATCTCTCAAGGGGGTAGTATATTGGCACGCTTTCTCTCATCGGGACAGTAGTGGGGAAAAATTTGAAATCAATTTTTTTTTAGCTTTTTGATCAAGACAGTTTATTCTTTTAACTAATGTAATGAGTACTTTGCTTCAAAGAGGGGCAAAATGTAGACATGGAAAATATACTGATTGACATTGTACATCTAATCCTGATTACTAACACCATTTCATCTTAAATCATCCCTTGGTCTAACCATTTAATTGAATACCCTTATTTGATTAAATTCATCAATTTTCCTCCCTTAATTAAATAAATCATTTATCTGATTAAGTCATTCTCTCTTGTTAATTAAATCAATCAATATGATCTAATCATCTCTATTCAATTAAATAATTCACCTTATTTGATTAAATCTCTAAAGTCATCTTATTATATTAAATAAATTAAAACCTTATTTGATTTAATCTAACACCATCTCCTTTAGTTAAATAAATAAAAAATCTTTATTTAATTAATCTCTAAATCATATTCTTCTCATCTTTTGATTTAAATCAACCCATAAATCTAAATCAATTAGTCACATCATCTAATCCTACATAAATTAATTAACCCTTGATTAATTTAATTCTAATCCATGTCCCGTCCTCTAGCTTTTGCCACTTGCACATGAAAATAGATTTAATTCATTTATTAAATCTCTATTTTCTCTCAACATGGCATAATAGAGGAATACTCCTCCAAATTTGAATTCCTTCCAAGTGGACTTTGTCCTTCCAACAAGACATTTATTTCATCTCATAAGTCCTTTTGCATTGAGCCAAGTGGCCATTACTCCATTTTACTCTTCATCCACCTTGTCATTTCATCATTTTCAAATTTCAAATATATGCTTTTATGGGCACATTCTTCAAAATGTGCACATCCTTCATCCATTCATCTTTTGATAAGTGGCATCTTTCCATTGGTTGAAAGTTAGTCCCACATTACTTCATTTTGGGAATTTCTCCATATTATCATTCTATAAATAAGAGGTTTCTCTCCTCATTTGATCATCCACAATTTGAGAAAACTTACTCTACTAATTTGTATCCTCAAGCATTAGCATTTTCATCAATTTCATCAAGGCATAGTTAGGTTATTGCAGGTTTTTCATCATGGAGCATTCTTGAATCTTCAACAAAGTGGATCACTCTTCATCACTCATCAATCTTGCATCATAGGAGTTTTGAAAGGGCCAATTTCCACGTCAAATTGGCACCAAGTCCCCCATAATATCAAGAGTTTGCATGTTTCTAATAGGATTCAATCTATATTATTTCTTTTTCATTGGGTTCTTGTTTTCATTCCTATTTTGAGCATTGCTAATGGATTTTATGGGAACTTAGATCTTAACTTGCATTTGAATCTTCTATTGTTCTTGTTTGTTGTCTCTTGGAGGTACTAGGATCTTGGTTCTACAGCTACAATAGCTTGGGGTTGAAGTGGGACAACAACTAGGGTAGCGCCCCATGAATGAGATGTGGGGATGAGGGAAACACCTTGGATGTTGGAAGTGAATGGGGAAAATGTTGTTTGGGATGAAAGAGAAGATGGATATGGATGGATGGAAAGGGATGCAGGTGATGTAGGTCAAATGGGTGGAGCTAAAGCTGATGATTTCTCCTTCTTGGCTATCCTAGCCTTAGTTGGAGGCTTTAGCTCCAAGAATTCCCCCTTGTTTGGTGTTGATCTTATTATCCTATGAGATCTTTAGGAGGAAGATGAAATGTACTGATCCAACTTCATTTGGCCCTCCTTCTAGCACTAGTTTTTGTTGATGGGTACCTTTTCACTTCTCAACATAGATGAAGCACAAGTGCAATGCCTCTCTTGAAAGATAATTTCTACAACTAAATTTTTGAAATCACCCCAAGGTCTCTCAGGTGTCAGGTCATGACAATGCTTGGAATAGTTCAATGGTTGATGTGATTTGTTGATAATTAGAAGTAGGCCTTGATGGTTCTCTAAGTTGAGGAATTGGGTCTCCAAATAGATTTTTATAAATTCTGGAAATTAATGAGTAGTTGTTGCAAGTTCAAAATAGCAAGCTAAAACTCCTTGCTCATCAGATTTGGCTTTATAATGATGTTGGAACTTTGTTTTCATTTCAAATTTTTAAAAAGAGGGAAAAAGGGTGAAAATGTTAGAATTTTCCTAGAACTACAAATAATGATGAACAATAACAATGGAGGATGCTATAGTGGACAAACTTCCTAAAATTAGGTTCCACTTAACTAAGGACAACACACAGTTTCATGAAACTAGTGCAATCTTCAAAGGGTCATTGTAGATTTTCAGATTGTTCATTCACCATTAAAGCATGATAACAATTGAACTTCGATGCAATAATATAAATGAGCTCAGACTAACTTTACATAGTAGTTTATTATCAATAAACAACAAAAATTATGAGCTAGGAAGACATCAAACTTCAATAAACAAAAAAAAGTATGAGCTAGGAAGACACCATAGCATACTTCACTGTTAAAGCATAGCATGAACTAATAACTAGAAATAAATTAAAACTTGGAACAACACAACTAAAATCTACTACTTGGAGATATAATCATGCACACATGGAGAAGAAAACACAAGAAACCATCAAATAAATATTTTTCTCATATATTTTCTACAACATGCCTTTACACAACAACTCATCTCTCTCCTTGAAAATGAGAGGATGCCCCTATTTATAGTTTTCAAAAGTTGAAATGAATGGACAAGATTCATTTATAATGAGTGGTCAGGTTTCATTTTCACTTAGGGTCTCACCTTCCCCAAATATATTACAATATAAAATAGAATTTTGTCTTTTTCCCTATTTCACCCTCTAGTCTATTTTGTCTTGAAGCTATTTTTTTCTTTAGCTATCTTTTCAGCCTTTATAACTACTTTAGCAAGTATTCATTATCAATGATAGTCTTCCTATCCTCTTGCATTTTTTCATACTCAATAAACTTGTCGATCATGACTATGAGTTTCTTCTCCTTAGATAGCTCGGACTTGAGGATCTAGAAGGCTATCTTATTGAATCTGTTAGTGATTTTCTCCTAGTGCTTGGTGCACTTTGGCATAGCCTTTATAACCTACTTGGGTTGAGTGAAGGCCCTTGTAGAAAAATCCATAAAATCTCGTGATAATCTATCTCCAGCCCCTTGTTCCATCTTCTTATGAAATAATGGCTGGATCTTTTCTAGGTCTAACTCTAGAGAGGTATTTCATAGTCCATCATCATCTTCAAATAATCTTCTCTATCTGTCTAATGCTCCATGAACCATTCATGATCGATCTATAATTCATGCAAGAATTTCTCCATAATTTATTTCCTATAATCAAGATTCATTTTCCATGTTTCAACCAACCAATGATCTTCTTTTTTCAGCTCTAGCTCCTTTTCCCATGTTTCCTAGGAGAGCTTGAGGATGCTAATGAGCTTAGGATAGGTGATTTATATAGCTTGGGGAACTCTTTACAAGTATTTATCATGTCTTCCACCTCTTTCTGCAACTTTCAAAAAAATTGAACATTTTGGCTATGTTAGATGCCCATATCTCCATTATATACTACCCTGTGAAACTATTCTACAGTGGACTTGGTATAGTTTTTCATTTTTTCCATTTTATTTAGCTCCTCCTTGGTTAGGAGAGTAGGGATCAATGATTTTTCTGGAGCCTCTTCCTCTATAGAAGTCTACTGTTGAATGTAAGCATTAAGACTGGTCGTTATTCATCTATTGTATAATGGTGGATAGTAATCCTTGAAGATCATCCATATTTTTCTCACGAGATGTTGGGACTAGGTTGATTGTGGATATCTAGTAGTCTTACCCCTAAATAGTTCTTGCATCTTTATTAGCTACTAGGGTGGAAATTTGTAGCATTTGAGACCCACAAGCATCAATTGTTATATGTGACCTAATTTTAGGTTTCTTCTCCTTTTGGGTTTTTGTTTGGGATCTAGCTAGAATTGCTTCTAATCTCATCTTTGGATTAGTGATCAGTGGAGTTGTCTTATTCAATTGTTGTTCCAGCCATGGGAGAACCTCTGTTTGACCCTTTGGTGATTCATGATCACCTTCCTTTTCTTTTTCTTTATCGGGTTGATCTTCCTTATCACTAGGATTATTTTCATCATTATTTTTCTCCTCATCCACTTCCCTTTCTAGTGTAGTCCTTCCTGTATTAGGCTTGGTGGAAGCTACATTTCCTTCAATCATATTTTCCTCTTGTGGCACCCTCTCTTCATCATCTTCATGATCAATTTCAACATTCTGGTCAGGCTCAACACTCTTTTCTTTTAAATCCTCTTCTTCTTCATCATCCTTTTCTTCCCCCATTTCTAAAGGAACTTCTTCTTACGTTAGGCCCTTATCTTGGCCAGTCTTTGGAGGTTCCTCAAATATTTCTACATCTGGATCTATGTCTATCTTCCCTTCTTTAGAACTATGCTCCTCTGGGTGTGTCTTTTCTTTTGGCTCTTGATCTAATGTCACTACTACATAGTGCTCATCAAGAGCCTTGGCATCTTCTTCCTTAGAGGTTTGTGGCCTTTCTTCATAAGAAGCCACCTTTCAGATGTTCAAAATAATCATCTCTATCAAAATCCTCAGGCTCCTCAGCTATGTCCCTCACAACCTCTTTGTGTTGCTTTGTATTTAGTCTCTCCATTTCTTTCGAGATCTGCATTGTGGCCTCCATTTTCAGCAACTCGGTAGGTGGCAGGGGAAGGGGAAAAGCAACAACAAGTTGGGCCATTAGGGCTTGGACCTTGGGGTCAAGGATCACCCTGAAGATCTCAATGGGTGCATTTTTCATATGCATTGGGAAATCTTGCAACAATATTGGAGGTACCATAGATGTGTATGGTATAGATGGTGGCAGATTTGAAAAAGTAGGTAGTGAAGGTAGGAACAAGGATGATGAAAGTGTTGAAGTAGTCAAAGAGGAAGAGTTTAATACCATTACTAGAGTAGTTGGAAAGGAGTAGATGAGGTGGACTGATATGTCCATGGTAGGTGGAGACAATACAAGAAAATATTTAGAGGTGGTAGGTGGTCGAGTGGCAGTGGTATCAATGACAATGGGAGTGGAAGTGGTAGCCAGTGAGTGAGGCTACTCAATTTCTTCATCTTCTTGTTGAGGCTCCTCCTCTTGAATGGTCAACATTTCAAGTGAAAATGTCCCTATTATTTTAACCATTTTGGATTCTTGGCCTTCTATAGCCTTCCTAGAATACACCTTTTGTTTGGGCTTGTGCTCAAGTGTGTCCTTCCTCTTCTTAGATCTAGTAATAGGCAGGGACTTGGGAGCTTAACCCAATGAACCAACGGCTATGTTGTTGTCTATTTCACTTTATATTTCATCCTCGAGCTCCCCATATGTAAGCTTTGTGCCTTGCTCATCTAGTTGGGTGATTTTTGCATCCACCCATTGCCTAGTTCTATGTTCAATGGGATGAGTGAGAATGTCAAGGTTGATGACCTCTTCCTCATTGTAATCAATGACTAACAAGGACTTATCAGGAAAGGAAATGAACCTTTCATCTAATATGTTATCATCTTTGATGATTTGGTTAGGCACTGGAAGCAGATTGATGGATTTCACAAACTGACTAGTCATCCTCATGTAGTGCTACATTTGCATCTCTTTTTCATCTCCACAGTTTTCCCATAAGTCTTCAACATGATTTTGGTGGGCATATTGTCTTCCAACTTGCTTCCTCAACTTGCCATGAGGATCCACTCTTCCTTTGTCTTTGTGCAGGTCTAAGTGGTACTCTACCAATTCCTTTTCTAAGTATTCAACACACTAGGTAGTGGGGTAAGAGTCCATTCCTTGCCTAAATGTAAGGAGATATGGAACCCCAACTCAATTATTTTTTCTTAGTAGGGTATGGGCAGTCTGCAACTACTGAGTAACCTCCAACAAAATAATTTGGTCATTAGGGTAGCATGGCAACTGGTAGGTTTTTCTCGAGAACCCTTCTACCATGATGTAGGTAAATTTTGGGAACTGAATAAATAGATACCCAAAACCTTTTATAAAAGCCTTGGCATTGTGGGTTGCTCTTCTTTCAAAATTTCTATCCAAGAGTCTAATTATATGCCTGATGAAGGCATCATTCACTCTTCTATATTCCCTTTTGAAGTTCCTATATTGAAACTAGGGATAGTAGTCATAAAATTTGAGTTCTCCCCTCCTGGTCCCCAATGTTCCTGCATGGAAGAGTCCTTTGTATGGGAATTTAACTATGAGGAGATAGACCAGATATGAGTTCATGTAAAACTAGGAGATCTTCTTCACTCCCATGAGTTGATTATTCAAGTTGTCACTTATCATCTTAGCCTAGTGGAATTTAGTTTCACCACAGAGGATTTCTTCTATGAAATAGAACATCCATTCTTCAAAGAATGTAGCAATAGGAAAGACCATCACCCTACTCAAGAGAGTAACTAGATTATGGTATTCCTCATAGAAATCACTCCTATACAACTTCTGGGGCACCTTATTAGCACTACCCCTCTTGTCCTTTAGCCAATGTTGATTGATCATTCTTTTGCATCCAAGAGATTCTTGTTGCCACACATTTTGAGAAAATTCCTTTTCTCTTTCCTCCATCTTGTCAAATGTTGGGATGCCAAATGTTTTTCCAATAGACTTGGCGAAAAATTCCACCAGTACTCTTCCATCCTTGTCAATTATTTTCCTATTAGAGTGATAACTCTCCCGGTAGGCCATGACTAGCTCCAGAGCAACCAATGTAGTGGGAAAACTGGATGCCTTTGCAAGGTCACTTTCCTTTATCTTTTGAGCATATTTTATGGTGGGATTGACCATCACCCTTTGTTTGAACTCATCTATGTTAACATGCCCTAGTTTTGTATCTGAGATAGTGTCCTAGTTGGAATTTAACTTCGAGGTGCACTCCATCTCATGAAACTAATACTTCATTTATTCTTTTTCTTCTTTTCCTCCAAGTGTTCTTGTAGGTTTCTTTCCCTTGTCAGCTTTTCCTGTGGGCTTCCTTGATGATCCCTCAGTATGTTCCATAAATACTACATGGATAGAGTGTAGTAAGTGCATTGATATATCAATAAGGAAAATCTCAGCCAAATGTTGTAAATCCATGGTTAGATCCATTCATATATCTTTAAAACATCATAAGATTCATCATAGTTCACCTTTTGGAGCTTAGTTGGGTCATTTGTGTCAATGTGGATCTAAGGGTGTGGGTTTCCCCCATGCAGAAGTTGTCAAAATGAAAGACATTAAAGAATGGCATTGAAGTCACAGAGTCCCATAGATAGCAACTCACATGGGAGTTTTCGCATGACAGGTTTGATGGGAAAATTCCCCGTGATGTCACTTGGTACACATGGAAATGAGCGATGCAGGTGCAATCAATGGGAAGGACATTAGCATTTTGTCATTAAGGAACAATGATGGGTGAATGATGACCCACCTATGGAGTTCTACATGGCAGGACCCACATGTTTATTTTCCTCTCATGAGTTCGTTGATCTTTAAGTTGAAATTTGCATAATTGGGCAATGTGGGTCCTGATAACTGGAGAGCTATTAGATTATTGTAATTAAAATGGCAGTGAAAGGTTGACATTCTCCTACATGCGGAGTTCTACTAGATCGAACCCACATGAAGGTTTGTCATAGAAAACTTCATGGAGGATGCTTTAGATGAGAAAAAGATGTGTGTCAAAAATACATTAGGGTTTAGATTTTTAAAGAATGAATTTGTGTAAGCGGATACCCAACCACGACGGTCTGTATGAGAAAATACACCATAGAGAATCACTCATAATTTTGTGACCTAGATGTCTTTGGCATAAATAGTGGGCTCAGGGTCCACACTGTGGAAGGATGATATGCTTTTATCATTAACAATGACCTTAGAGTAGCGACTCTCCACAAGTGGAAGTTCATAGAGGTGGAACCACAAGGGTCCTCGACATTAAGCCTTTCATCAATAGATTTTTAGTTTTAGTTCAAGGTGGAGGTTCTAACTATGGAGCCTGTAAGGCAGTTGAGGTGTGATGACCTTCATCATGGGGTGGACTACTTGGTCGTGCCTGCTAAGGGTTTTGACTTGGCACCCATTGATTCAACTGTTCAATGCTTGAAGTAGTGACCCTAGGTGTGGGGTTTGCAAGTCAGGAGGTCAATGAGGTTTAGATGCTAAGGAATCTAATTTGGGTGGTGGACTTCCCATGGCAGTGCCCTGCATGGTTGGGCTGGCATGAAATCAAAGACAACAATTTTTTTTAAGGATGCCCAAATTATAAGTTCAGTGTGAGTACGAGATTATGAAAATGGGTGGTCATTAAGCCCTCATCATTGAAAAATTTATTTGGAAGGATGGAATCCTACACGTAAAAGAACGCAAAAAGAAACCCCAAGAATGACCTTTGCTTTAACATAGTGCCAATGCAAGAATGTGGCAAATGCAATCCATCATTTCAAATGTGATCTAAAACTGGGTTTAAAGATGAAGCTAGGGTTTGAAATATTTTAGATTTTAAATAACCAAAACCCTAGTTGCAGATTTTCCTTAATTGGTTTAAATGCCTGGTATAAGAGATAATGCAAACTCACCTCAAAATTGTGCAGATGATCGAAGAAAATTTGGCTCAAGTCAAATGGGGAACTTTAGGCATGCATTAGATCTTCTTCTTCTCCTCAAAATCAAATTTTTTGGGTGAAAATGATAGGTGAGGAGCTTCTATTTATAGGAAAGTTTCCATTAATGTTGAGCATTAATTGTCGATATGTCTACAATCAGGTTGGTGGGGTGCAGAAACTTGTACTAGTAAAGACATAAAAGCTAAGACCCGAATGACAAAGCTCATTGTGGGGCTCACAATGTGGGAAGATGCTAAGGTTAGGTCACTACTTAGTGGTGAAACATAAATGCCTATCTGCATAAGGCCACCCGCAGATCCAAGTCTCTGAGGCTCGAAGAACATAGCGGAAAATGTAAGACAAAAATCCACAAGACAAGTTTCACAGCTACCAAAGACAGTGAAATTTGAGATGTGTGATTTTGGTCAAATGGAACTTGATTACTTTAAGGCATGTAACCAATTTAGGATTAGAAATAGGGGCACACAAAATGAGGCTAGGGAAAAAACAACCTGACAAAAGTGAAACAAGAAGAGAGAGACCCCGGTCTAAATGGGGCATGTGTGCTATTGGCACAACATCTATCAAGACACTAGCACAACATGCAGAAGTCTGCATGGTGTGTGTGTGTCCCTGACAAAAAATTCTCTACCAACACAAAACG
The DNA here is from genome assembly GCA_007258455.2 of Sequoia sempervirens. Lineage (NCBI taxonomy): Eukaryota > Viridiplantae > Streptophyta > Pinopsida > Cupressales > Cupressaceae > Sequoia > Sequoia sempervirens. The sequence goes on from VDFB02270651.1 coordinate 276,987,339, forward strand.
ACAAGGACACATGGGAAGATCAAGATGAAGACAAAATATTTTTGCATCATTGGACTTGTAAGGCTAAGGTAAGGGTAAATTAATGTAAAATTTACCTGGGTGCAAATTTATGCCATTATATATGGTAGCACATGGGAATAATCTAAATAACACACCATATCCTTCTTCCTTCCTTCCTTCTCTTATCATTTTTTAATCCATCTTTCACTTTATATACTCTCTTGTACATTTACTCTCTTTCATTCTTAAGCTATCTAAAACTCTCCTTACAACTATTCTTTGGTATTGGTCCTCCATGTGAGTAGACCTACACTTCTACAAAATTATTCTTGAGGATTTTATCGTATTTGACAATGCTCTTATACTTTTTGTCTTCATCAAGATTCAAGAGGTGATATTGTTTGTATCTTTTCCCTCGAATTAACTATTTTCTCATTATTATTGTAACATTCTTTTGTTGTACCTTTTGATCACCTTAGGATATTCACATCCTTTCAATCTCTTTCATTTTAGTTTATTAAACTTGCATTACTACTACTCTTAAGTTTTGTATGCACATAGGATAGGAAAATACAGTATTTATCTACTTTATTTATCATTAGTTGTATGTGGATGTTGAAATACTAACATAGGGGTTTGATCTAAAGACAAGCTTCTAAACAAACCCATTTTTTTTCATTTTCTCTGTATCTGTATTTATTTTGAGAGAACTCTACTACATGAAAGTTTGCAAGTGACTTCATATCTATTATTCATCTTGAGTTTCTATTGAAAAAAAAATCTTGTTATGTAGCATATTTCTTTACATTTATATTCTTATTATATTGTTGGTACATTCCTACTTTTGGTTATATAGATTAAGTAAAGTACTAGACTAGACTAGCACAATTTTTGGAAGTATTTCACCATTCTAAACCATACAAAAAACATTGTGACACACAAATATCCATGCAATGTAGTGATGTCTTGAAATATTTTCTTTATATTTTGGTGTCACGTTCCTTTTTTTTCTATTTATTAAATTTTGAACTCAATTTATATTTTTGTATTTATTATTCCAATAATTAGTATTTTCATACCCAAATTATATTAATGTAATATTAAAAATTAAAGTGGAGTAAATTTTATGTTTTATTGTGGTGAAACTACCTTTGTAGACATAACACCTTCTCAAACACATTATTTAAAAAAAAAGGATATATTTGAAAAAGAAAAAATTAAAAAAAAATATTTTCTCAAAAAAAATAAAATTGAAATAGTCAGATAAAGGATACATATAGCATCATTCATCTAACTTTGTCTACAACTTTCTTAAAATTCTCTCTCTATTCTTTCAAAATGGACCTTATCTTCTTTTCTCACATCACTTTCTATATTTTATAAAAATTTAAATATTTTTCCCTCCACTCATGAGATGATAAGTTATATTTTCCTATGCCACTCTATTATTTTGACCCCTCTCCTAAAATTCCAACTTGTAAGGGTATTTTAGTGCAAGAGGATAAGATCATAAATCAATTTATTAACATTAATCTAATCACTCTTCATTCCAATTCTCTCCATCCCATGATAAATAATTATTAGATAAAGATTATCACCTCACATTGGATCCTATATAGATAGATGTTGAGAATACTATTTATTTTTATTATCCTACATGATGCAGCAACATCCTTGGTTCTTTGCAATCTTCCATCAACCAAAAATATTTTCTTTCAATTTTTGTTCTCATTCTGTTCTTGCTCAGTTCATGCTGGTGGATTTGTCATCTTTGCTCACCAAACCCTGTGGATCTTTGTGTACATCGTGGACATGTTCATTCTCCTTGTTCCAATATTTGGGAGTGATTGGATCTTTTTTCTAGAAAGTTATCACTTCCGAAATTCTTGACTGTTTCTTGAACCAGCATCAGAATAATTTAAAACTTTTCAGCTAGTTCGATCATTGCAGATCGTCCCTGTCACTTGAGAATCTTAACGGTGTAATTTTAATTGTTCCATGGAGTGTCCCCAACATTTAGTTTTGGTCCACATTTCATCTTATGCACCTATTGGAAAGTAATTCAAATTTGAGGCCGACCTATTCATGTGCATGTTACATTTTCTCTCATTGGAGAATGTGATGATCTTTGGCCAACGTAGTTGTTTCCAAAATTGTGGATATGATATAAAGCTTGTAATCGATCATTAGGATAGTAGTAGTGAAGTGGAGGATTTAGATTGATAGAACATAGACTTGATATGTAATACTTTTCTCACATATTGTAGCATGTTGGAATACTAAGCATGTTTTATCAGGTCTATGCCTCGAATCTATAAGCCCAGATGTTGTTGGTTGAATGTAACAGAGTTAATCGTTAATGAGAATATTTGAATCTGCATTTACCTCCATATTCTATGTTTCTTTCATTGTGTTACTCTTGTTGCACGGTTTGGACAGTTCTCTTTGAGGACCCTCTTATAGTGGATGCGTTAGATTGGTATTAGAGCGAGATTCATTCCTTGTGAGATCGTCAGAGTTCACGATGTCCTGTTAAATATTTGTTGTAGGGTGGAGAATTGAGGATTTGACTTGCAGCTGTAGAGGACTTGTGTAAAGATGGGGGGAAGAAGAAATGTTAGAAATGGAGTGCATGGAAATGTAGACCCAGATGTGATGGAGATGTTAAGAGGAATTTCTACTAGATTAGATGTAGTTGAAAAGGCCTAGAGGAGAGGTTGACCAGTTGATGATGTGAGTGATGAAGAAGTAGAAGTACATGAGGAAAGAGGAAGAGATGAGCAACCTAGCCTAGATAAGGGAGAAGAGAGGTTCATAAGATCCCTAACTAAAGTGAATACAATACCACATTTCAATCCATTGGATTATAATGGTAAGTTGGATTCAGATGTATTCTTAGATTGGATTACAGAACTGGAAAAGTATTTTGAATTTGAAGGTACCTCTAAAGATAAGAAAGTGAAGTTTTCTTGTACAAAGTTGAGAGGACATGCATCCCTTTGGTGGGAACATTTGTAGAAAAATAGGTAGACAATAGGAAAAGAAAAGATAAAGTCATGGGATTAGATGGTGAATAAGTTGAAGTCAAATTTTATGCCTGCAGATTATCAGATTAGTTTGTTCTGAAAGTTGCAAAATATGAAGCAGAAATAATCTAGTGTGACAAAGTATACTGAGGAGTTCTATAAGTTGAATATCAGATCTGGACATTCAGAGGATGAGATTGAGCAAGTAGCCAAATATTTGAATGGTTTCACATTTTCTATATAGGATGAAATTAGTTTGATCAAGTTGCAGAATGTGGAAGAGGCATATCAGTGTGCCCTCAAAGCAAAAGAGAAGTTGAATAAAAGACATGAGCATAGACAGAGAGGAAGAACATTTACTAGAGGAGGAAGAGGATCTTTTCTAGGTCACAACAAGGACAAGTAGGTTAGTAAGAATGAAAATTCATACTAGAGAGGTGATGGAAACTCTTTCAGAGGAGGAGGTTATGGTGGTTACCGAAATGAAAGTTATAGAAGAGATGATAGGGGACAAGAGAAAAGAGTATTCAGAGGAACTTGTTTTAAGTGTGGTGGAGAAGGACATAGAGCATTTGAATGTAATCAAGGAGAGACAAGCAAGAAGACAAAGAACCATAGAAGAACAACATTTATTAAGGAGGATCATGTTGGATCATCTAATAAATGAGAAGATGGAGAATTTTTGGTGAGTAGACGAGTATTGTGTCAAAGTGAGTTGGAGAAAGAACCATTGAAAAGAGAGAATTTGTTTTGGACCAGATGCAAGGTGAATGGTAAGTGTTGCAAAGTGATTGTTGACATTGGAAGTTCTAAGAATCTGGTTTCAGAGGAAATGGTGACTAAATTGAAGTTGGAAAGGTTGAAGTACCCAAAGCCCTATCAGATAGCTTGGACTCAAGATGAGCATAAGATACTAATAAGTGAACAATTTTTGGTGAAATTGAAGATAGGAAATTACCATGATGAAGTTTTGTGTGATATCATGCCTCTGTATATATGTCATTTTTTTTTGGGAAGGCCTTGGTAGCATGATAGAAAGGCTATTCATGATGGAAAGAAGAATATATATACCATTGTTGCTAATCTGCTGCCACAATAGTGGTTTACAATTTTTGAGAGAAGCTGATTTTTGTTGAAATCACATATTTTTAGAAAGTATAATGATTTAAGCCTTAAAAAGTTCCATTTTAAGGATTCCAATTGAAGAGGGTTTGATCAAATCACCTTAGATCAAACCCCCTTGGATAGAACCTCGCTATTTTTAAACCATTCCTATAAATGAGTCTCCTTTACACCTATCAAAATGCTGATAAAAAATCACTTTTGATTTAGCTTTTGGGGGATCAAATGAATTCATTCAAAATTTATTTGAAATGATTATGGTATTCCTCAGAACGAGCTATCCAATGAATATGATTTTAATATGTTTTGGTTTTGTTATGTATTTGTTTTTTTAGTTTTATTAAACATAGGTTTTTCATTGAAAATGAATGTCTTTGTTCTTCACATGTGGAAAAATAGCAGATTATCAAAAAAAAATTGAAAAATATGAGTGCACTAGATATTAGAGTCCTTGATCCAACAAAAATAAATAAATTGAATTTTGATATATACAAAAAAAGTTACGCGTTATACGGTCGCGTTGTGTCTAAATTGTAATTAGTTTGACTTTGAAACTTGATTAAGGAAAAAATATTCAATAAAAAACTATCTAACCAAGTGGAAGCACTAGATATCGGAGTTACAAATCTGAATTCAAAAGAATTAGAATTTTATCCTTCATGGAAAAAAAGGTATGCATTATACGGTGTGTGTTACTTTTTAAAAATGTTGTTTTCTGAAAGAAACTAGCTTTCGTGGGAGATGGAAAAAGAAGTGCAATCTGATTCCAAACATTTTGAAAAAAATATTTTTAGAATCTACAGACAAAATTTGATGAGACTCTAGTTTGCACCATCTTCAAATTCCTCACGGTTTAGCTGCTATAGGTGTTCGAATGTGAAGATTTAGTTAAAAATAATAATTTCAGTGTCCAGTTTGGCCAAAAATTGTAAACCACTATTGTGGGATCACATAAGTCAACAGATTTTGTTGTCATTGGAAGATGTTCCTATAGTTGAAGTTTGTACGAACACTAGGGTTTTTCTGGTTGATGGAAGAAGATTCCTTAATGGATTGAGACATGATAATGTGTATTATGCCTTAGTTCTTGAGAAGACCAAGGACTTGAAGCATGTAGAGGAATACCCAGAAGAGATAAAAGAGATACTAAAAAAATATGAGGAGATCATTTCAGATAATGTACCTGATGGATTGCCACCTATGAGGAGCATTAGTCATTGTATGGACCTAATTCCTGGAGCTAGTTTTCCTAATAAAGCAACAGACTAGATGACACTGATAGAGAATGAAGAGTTGAATAGACAAGTACAAGAATTGTTGAGGAAGGGTTTGATCAAAGAAAGTTTAAGTCCATGTGCAGTACTTGTTGTGCTAGCACCTAAGAAGGATGGAGAATGGAGAATGTGTATAGATTCTAGAGCCATAAACAAGATTACGGTGTAGTATAGATTTCCTTTTCCCTAGATGGATGAAATTATGGATTGTTTGAGTGGAGCTAAGTACTTTACAAAGATAGACTTGAAGAGTGGATGTCATCATATCAGAATCAAAGAAGGGGATGAGTGGAAAACATCATTCAAGAAAAATCAAGGATTGTATGAGTGGTTGGTTATTCCATTTGGATTGAAAAATGCATCGAGTACTTTCATGAGGAGGATGAATGAAGTGTTCAATAAATTCTTGGGTAAGTTTGTGATTGTGTACCTAGATGACATCTTTATTTTTAGTAAGAGTAGAGAAGAACATTCGTTGCACATAAGACAAGTTTTATAGAGGTTGAGAGATGAGCAATTGCTCATAAACATGAAGAAGTGTAGTTTTGTGAAGGTGGAGTTGGTATAAATAGGATTTGTGATATGTTTGGATGGATTGAAGATGGATCCTGAGAAGGTAAGAGTGATTTTTGAGTGGCCTAAACTAGATAGCATTGGAGAGGTGAGATCATTTCATGGATTGGCTAGTTTCTACAGGAAGTTCACTAGGAATTGCAATTCTATTTTTAGAACTATGATAGAAACAATGAGAGGAGATAGGAAGGATTTTAGATGGACATTTGGAGCAAACCAAAGTTTTGAGTTGTTGAAGCAGAAGGTGATTGACCAGCCTATGTTGGCTTTACCAAATTTTAGTTAGGTATTTCAATTAGACTATGATGCAAGTGGAAATGCAATTGAAGTAGTACTGAGTCAAGAAGGAAGACCTATAGCTTATTTTAGTGAGAAGTTGAATGATGCTCAGAGGAGATATTTAATGTATGACCAGGAATTTTATGCTATAGTTCAAACCTTGAAGAAGTGGAGACATTATTTGTTGCCTAATGAATTTGTGTTGTATATGGATCATCAGGCATTGCAATATTTGAATAGTCAGGGTAAGTTGAATCAGAGGCACATGAGATGGGTAGAATTCTTGTAGAGTTGTACTTTTGTTTTGAAACATAGGAGCGGAAAGTCAAATAGAGGGATTGATGCATTGAGTAGGAGAAGGGATTTACAGACAGAGATGAGAGTGAAAGTATTAGGCTTTGATGAATTGAAGAACTTGTATGAGGAAGACCCGAATTTTGCAGAACCTTGGAGAGCTTGTAAAGAACCGGTTTTGGAGGATGGAAGCTAGTGGTTGAATTATTTCATTCAAGAGGATATGTTGTTTAGAGGAAATTAGTTGTGTTTACCTCATAATTCAATGAGGGATAACTTGGTGAAGGAGAAGCATAGTGGAGGAATTTCAAGACACTTTGGAGTTGATAAGACAGTGGCATTAGTGAGTGAAAATTAATTTTGGCCATAGATTAATAAGGATGTTAGGATATTTGTGCAGATTTGCAGAGTTTGTCAAGCTACAAAAGGGAGTAGTTAGAATGTTGGATTGTATAAACCTTTGACATTTCCGCAAAGACCTTGGGAGGATATCAACATGGATTTCATACTTGGTTTTCCAAAGACACAAAGAGGTAATGATTCTATATTTGTGGTGGTACATAGATTTTATAAGATGGCACATTTCATACCTTGTAAGAAGACAACAAATGCAATATATACATCAGATTTATTTTTCAGAGAAGTGGTTAGATTACATGGATTACCTAGAAGTATTGTTTCAAACAGAGATGTAAAGTTTATTGGTTATTTTTGGAGGATGCTTTGGAAGAAGTTGAAGACAGATTTGAAATTCAGTTCTACTTTTCACCCATAGACTAATGGATAGACATAAGTAGTAAACAAGAGTTTAGGGAATTCACTAAGATTCTTGGTTGGAGAGAAGACTGGAAGTTGGGATTTAGCCCTTGCACAAGCATACTTTTCCTATAACAATTTAGTGAACAGGAGTACAAGAAAGACACCTTTTGAGATTGTTATTGGAGTTCATCCTAGAGGTATATCAAAGTTGAGAGACATCAGTATGGAAGACAAGAGGAGTGTAAAAGTAGAAGAATTTGTAGAACACATGAAGAAGTTGCATAGTCAAGTGAAACAGTAATTGGAAGACATGAACCGAAAGTATAAGGAGAAAGCCGATGGGAAGAGGAGACATAAGGAATTTGAAGTTAGAGATGAAGTGATGGTATATTTGAGGAAGGAAATATTTCCATTTAGCACATACAACAAGTTGAAGATGAGGAAGTTGGGACCTTGTAAGATTTTGAGGAAATTTGATTCAGGAAATGCATATGAAGTAGAGTTACCAGATGGTATGGGTATATCGCCTATATTCAACATTGCAGATCTATATCAGTATCATGAAGCAAAATTCAGTAAAGACATTAGAGCAGAATTGGAGAGTCATTTTCTTAAGTAGCAGTCAAATGAGATTGAAGAGATTTTGGATGTCAGAGATGGGAGGAAGACTCATGGAAGATAGTACAAAGAATATCTTGTGAAGTGGAAAGGTAGACTAGTTGAGGATTCTTCTTGGATTTCTCAGGATGAGGTAGAACATTTCAGTTTTCATTTAGCCCCAACAAAGTGAGGGACTCACTTTCATTAACCCCAAATTTCTGATGCAGGTGCATCCTTGGTTCTTGGCAATCTTACATCAACCAAAACTATTTTCTTTCAATTTTTGTTCTCATTCTATTCTTGCTTAGTTCATGTTGGTGGATTCATCATCCTTGCTCACTAGACCCTGTGATCTTTGTGTACATCATGGAAATGTTCATTTTCCTTGTTCCAATATTTGGGAGTGATTGGATATTTTTTTTGGAAAGTTATCACTTCCAGAATTCTTGATAGTTTCTTGAACTAGCACTAGAATAATTTCAAACTTTTTGGCCAGTTCGATCATTGCGGATCACCCCCGTGACTTGCAGATCTTAATGGTGTGATTTTAATTGTTCCATGGAGTGTCCCCAACATTCAATTTTGGTCAACACTTCATCTTACACACCTGTTGGAGAGTAATTCAAATTTGAGGCAGACCTATTCATGCTCATGTTACATTTTCTTTCATTGGAGTTTGTGATGATCTTTGGCCTAAGAAGATGTTTCCAAAATTGTGGATATTCTATAAAGCTTGTAATCGATCATTAGGATAGTAGTAGTGAAGTAGAGGATTTAGATTGATAGAAAATAGACTTGATATGTAATATTTTTCTTATGTATAGGAGCATGTTGGAATACTGAGCATGTTTTATCAGGCATGTGAGCCAAATCTGTAAGCCCAGATGTTGCCAGATGAATGTAACTGAGTTAATCATTAATGAGAATATTTGCATCTGAATTTTCCTCCATATTTTTTGTTTCTTTCGTTGTGTTACTCTTGATGCACAATCCGGATAGTTCTCTTTGAGGACCCTCCTACTGTGGCTACGTCACTAGATCACATATTCCTCATCAAGAAAACCATTGTAAATGAACTTATCCCACCCACTAGGGTGATGTTTGATAAGTGTATTAATGTTCAAAATATTTCTTCTAATATAAAAATATCTTACATGTGGTCCACAATATACCCTACCCCACCTTATTCTCTTGTAATCAATATTTAAGGTATCACTACTATTCCCCAACCTTCTAATTTTCTCACTCATTTTTATCAAGATATGAAGTGTAATATGTCTCTGGTCATGAATTACCATGTGGCATCCCACACATACAACACTGAATGAAATAAATAGGTTATTCCTATCTCTATTTCCCTTCCTCTGTCAAATATTTTTCTTTTAATACCTCCTCATCTTTCTATGGAGATTACCAAATAGTATGATTTTAATAAGAAGTTGTAAGCTAAACAAACTAATATATCTCTATAGGATCTTGTAAAAACTTCTCTTACATATAATGAAATTCTCTAGGAAGCTTTGAATAAAAATGTGATCTACTAATTTGAATGAGATAACTACCTTAATTGATCTCACATACATAAATGTTATTGATATTGTCTTTTATCATTTTGAACTCCCTTTTATTGAAGTTTAAATGTAGCATGTGCCTCTCTACATTATTGTTGGCATTAGTTCTAAGGTATTGAAGTAAACTCTTATTGAAAATGGGTTCAATCTTAGCTTATGTGTTGTAGACAACATAGACATGTATTGTATATCTACTTCAAATATATCTATTTGTGGCTTTGATAATGTAGTTAGACAAGATCTTGGCATGATAACATTGCCTATTGAGTTTGGGCTCATTGAATTAACCATGATAACATATTATATTCCTAGATATTTATCATATATAATATTCTTCATGGTAGATTATGGATTCATGTCATGGGTGTAGCTCTATCTGCCCTATATCAATCCATTAATTTCATTTAAAATGATAAAACACATGCAATCAATACTAATCCTAACCTATTTTAACATTGTTTATAATGTAACTAGGTCATCCAAAGCCTTCTTATTCTTTTCATTTTTATGTACCTTATTCTACATCAAATTTGAAAATACCATCATCACCGTCTATTGATGATATGTTATTCCTTATTCTAATTATAATTCATGTCTTGGTGTTGATTGGTGCTCCTTAGACTTCGACCCTTCTAAGTTTGGTGTTGATATTTAAAAATTAAACATTTCTACATTCACTAATAATCTACATTATCATGTTAGAATAGATCCTTATTATTTTTGTAAAATATTCTACTCCTACCACATGTGGATATACATATCAATTTTCCAATGTTAGTAATGTCAATTTTTATTCTCTTTCAAATTTGGAGACACATTATGTTGCAAGTATGTGTAATTGGTGTTGTCATTGATGTCAAAAAGCTTGTGTTGTCATTTGTGTCAACTGTATGAGAAGGATTTTGTTGCAAGGATGTGAAATTGGTTGGTATTGTCTCTTATGATGCTTTGATTGTTTTCCTTATGTTGTTAGTAAGCTACTGGTGTCAACCTCTAGTGTTGCTTTGATAAGCTTTTATCTATGGATGTATGACTAAGTTGCTATGTTTTAGTTGGATTGATGGTGATGAGGAAGTAATGAAGATATTGATGATATGTTTTTGGTGCTTATTTTCCAAGTGATTTTGAGAAAATTGAATAAAAAGAGGAAACAGTGTGTTGCAGTGGTGTTTTGTGTTGTAGAGTAGTGTTCTAGTTTGGCTCTGCATTTCTTCTGGGTTGAATATCTTCTTGTGTGATTTGGATATGTTGATCAAAGTTGTTAATAGGTGTTGCATTAAAAATTTGGTGTGATGACTATACAAAGTAAGTTGTGTTCACTAGTGTGTGAACTTGAACCAATAATTTTTTTATATGTTCTATGAACTTCTCTTGCACTCTTAGGGTTTTTCACCTAAAAGGAGAGAGATAGAACCCAAAAATTGTGGTGGTTCACTCAAACTAAGCAATGTATGATGTAATTATGACTAAATTAAATGATCTAAATGTAGCTAATTGATAAAATTGATTGATTATGAATGCAAAACTAATGAAAAATGTAATGTTTGAAAACATAGTGTGATATGCAGAAATGAACTAGAAACATAAACAAATGCAAACATAACTGAATGAGACTGAACAAAGTGAACCTAGAGATGAAATGTTGATGCTGGAAGACTCTAGAATCTGGAAGAAATCACTGTTGATGACTAGTGGGACTCATTCGCCACTGATGGTCAATCAGTCCTACTTTTAGTAAAATGACCTTAAACTAGTTTTTGGCTGTCGGGAATTGAATTTTGATGAAATAAACTTTTCCAGCCTATAGGTGGGACTCATTCACCAATAATGGAAAATAAAATCCTCCTCAAAAAATCTATAAATTCAGGAGTCAACTTTGTGGGTCCAAATCTACACTTGTCTTCTTGTCGGGTTGATGAAGTCAAATCTACATAAAATAGGTTGAATGTTGTCTCCAAGCTTGAATTAGGGTTTAATTGAATTGAATCACTTTGATGACTTGTTGAAAACCATTCAAAACCTATTTCTTTGACAAATCTTCCTACAAGACCTACAAACACACATGCAAAGAGGGGAAAAATGGTTAAGGGTTAGAGTATAGGGATTTGCCTTGGTCAGATCCCACTTTGGTAATCAAGCCCTTGATAAAGAAATGAAATGAATGATGAAAAGAGAACATGAAAGTTTCCTAAACTCACCAAACCCTTTTTTTTGAATTCCGAACATATGTCAATGGCTGCTCCAAGATGCTTGATTGAATGATGCTTTCATGTATTGAATGCAAGAATGAAAATTGATGGTGAATGAGTGAATGAGATGAATTTAAGTTAAAATGGATCAAAAAACACTTATTTATACACACTTATTCCCTAACAACCTAAGAATACATCACAAGATGTAACATAAGGTCTTAATGAATAAAAACCCAAAACAAATTTTGAATTATTTTGAATTTTGAGCCAAGAGCAATTCATTCGCCACCCATGGAGAATGGGTCCCACTCTAGGCTTGCAAGTAGGTGTCAAGAATTAAGTTGCTTTTAATGAGGTTTTTCAAGTTTGAATTCCAAAATACACTTAATTAAGGCCTATAAGTGCATAAAGAGGCCAAATAAAGTGTAAGAAAGGTGTAAATAGTGATGACAAGCCTACAAAGGTGTGAAATCTTGTTACAAAACCTTACAAAACTTTGAAATAGGACTTGATAAGGGATAAAAGGGAATATTTGGATGAATTATAATAATAAGAGTCTAGAAAAGTGTAGAAATGTATTACAAAACTTCACAACACCTTCACAAGACATCATAATTTGAATATTCAAGAACTAATATGAATGTTTAAGTTACATTACAACATTAAATCAAAGAAAAATAGGTCAAGCATCACAAAAAAAATACCTAAATAACCATGAAAATGTCAATCATCCATTTTTCTATGGTACATTTAACCCCCACTTTAGTGAGAAGATGAAATTGCTTCAAACTCACACTAAAGTAGCTATGCATATCGAGAGGGATCCAAATACACTTATGCTAGCAAGATGGAATGAAAATGATCAAGAGGGATGATCAAGCCCCTAGAATGAAGATCCCATGGAAAAATAAACATAAGAACAAAGGAACACACAAGCGAAAAAGAGAAGGAAGGGAAGAGGAAAAGGAAAAGGTCAGATCAAGCTTTGATCATTTGTTCAACTAATTGTGAATAAGATCTAGGTTGTTTTGTCCAAAAAAGAAACATGCATACTCACTCTAGGGTGATGAAACTCATGGCTGTCTGTTGGGTGAGAAGGCCCAAAAGGTGAGAAACATACGCTCAGTTGGTATGTACTCACAAACACATAGGTGGCTATGGGGAAAGTTATGCCACAAAATGGGCTTCCCACTCAACCATACGAAAGATATGCCTCCTGATAACTTTGATAAGGTGCCACAAAGGAAAATGTTGATTCGTGCTTCATCAGACAAGAAAAGCTTTGTATGCTTAGAACTCATGAACAAATAGAATGGTACCATAGGCATGCAAGCTATGTTATGCAAGGTGGCCATGTAAATGCAAAAATATAAAATGAATGTTCAAATGAGTCTTGTTAAGTTCATGCAAGGTCTATACTTAGGGAACATTGTGTCTAATGTCTCCAAGAGAGAACCAATCAAAGAATATAATATTTGCAACTTAGGGGATGTAGTGCATCACATTAGGCCACTAAGAGGAATGCAATATGCTAAGATAGATCACACTTATGAAGTACATCATTCCCAATGTCATCCACAAAGTGACAAACGCATCGTATGAAATAACAAGGCTGCACTAAAAACCAAGAAAAAGGAAAAATGCAAAATGAATTATGCCAATGTATACCCCCACTTTAAAGGAATTTCTACACACTGTTCTATGACAAATTACTTTAAAGTAGCAAAGGAAAAATGCAAAAAAGAAAATGAGACATGAGAACCAACTTGGAAAGCCCCTATGCCAAGTCATACATTTCTGAGCAAGGCTACATCATGCAAATAAAAAAGGAACAAAAGAAAGAGGGGTTTCCCCCAAAGAGGAACAAACCAAACACATAAGGGATCTATGGATTTGGGGTCAGTATGTTACTTGTTGTAATGTTTTGAGTAAAGAGCTCAGAACTGTCATCATTCCCTGAATACATAGAACTAGAAGAATGATGCATAGAGCGAAAACAAAGGAGAAATAAAATCCATTTTGGGTCAACATGGAAGAGACATTGTGGTCTCAATGCCTTGTGTCATCCCTGAAAGGAAAAAAACAAGTGAAAAGACAAAGTGAAAAGGAAAAGGGACCATTTGGATCAACATGGAAGAGACATAGGACATCTCAATGCTTTGCATCATCCCTAAAAGGAAAAAACAAAACAAAAGTGAAATAAAAAGGAAAGGACCTTTTGGGTCAACATGGAAGATACATAGGGCATCTCTATGCTCTGCGTCATCCCCAAAAGGTAAATACAAAACAAAAGTGAAATAAAAAGGAAAGGACCTTTTGGGTCAACATGGAATAGACATAGGGTGTCTCTATGCTTTGCATCATCCCCAAAAGGAAAAAATATAACAAAATTGAAAAAGAAAAGAGAAATGATGTCATATAGAAGAATAGAGAGACAAATAGATGAAGTGCACAAAGAGAAGGAGAACATCAAACACACATTACGGGGGAACACAATACGTACATTAATCAAAGAAAAAGGAAATTTGAAAAAGGCTAGTTAAGGAAAATGCAAGTCAACCATCTAACAAGTCATCTGCCTCCCAATCATGTTCAGTGTATTATGAGGGTGCTTGACTATCCAAAGGAAGAATTGCAAGTGTCGAACTAGGGGAAATACTAGGTTCCTCACTTGGTGAAGGAGATCTATCATTTAAGCTCATGGAAGAGGAAAATAAAGAATTCAGACCAGTATGCACCTCTTTATCTATTTTAGAGATCTCATCATCATCATCATCATCATCATCTATATTAATCACGATGAGAGGATGAATGGTAATTTCCAATGAAGGATGTATGAGGAGTTGTGGTTATTGTATTTGATCATTTTGTTGTGACAGTTGTATTGTACTATCTTGTGCCAGGTTAGGAGGATTAGGGTGGTCAGATATTGCTTTTGTTAAAGATGGAGGTTGATTTTCCTTGTTTTCTTTTTTTGTAACTGATGAGCAAGGAGACGATGATGATGCCTATGCTCCCTAGCACCGCAGTTTCATTTAATTCTATTTTGAAGTTGTGTAGGTGTAAGAGTGGGTTGATCCACCATAGGTTCATTTTCTTACTAAGGAGGAATGGAAGGAATCAAAGGATATGGATCAATCACTTTCTCTTTATATTTATAAACTTGTTTAATGTGAGGAGGCATGACAGGGATGGTTTCATTATCTTGTGGGTGTTTAGATGATAAAGTTGAAGTGTTTATTGTTGGTTGTTCATGAGGTTGCATTGTTTGTTCATGTTTAGATTTAGGCTGAAGCATGGTCTTATCTAGGATAGGAATGGTGGAAGTAGACGAGGGTATGTGGCAAAGAGACAATTCGGCTATCCATTTGGCTTTGAACTTTTAATAGGCAATGAAAAAGAAGTTTTTGCGAGGGGTGATGGGTTCCATAGGTTCAGGCCAAAAGGATGCTAAGGAAAAATTACCTTTAGAGGACAATGGATTAAAACCACTATGATGTATGGTAAATATCTCATTTTCAAGAAAAAAATTCAAAAATTTGTGAATTACTGAAGGGATAGCTCTCATCAAGCAGAGCCAAGGATGACCTAGTCATAGATGAAACTGTTCTGATTGTGGAATGATAGAAAATGTGACATCCAATGTCTTAGGTCCTATTTGTAATGGAAGTACGATCAATCCAATCGTAAGGCACACAAAACTAGTATGTGTTATAATCCATGTTGGTTTGTCATAATAATCTTGATAAATATCATGTAATACCAAAAAATCTTTTGTGATCATGTTCTCACCATAGGCGGGATCTATTAATATCCCATTAGTGGGCTTATAATAGTTGTGGCTAGTTATGTAAAGAGGACCATCAAGAAGGTTTTTAAGTATATCGTGAGAAGAAAAAGTAATATCAAGAGATTGTTTTGTTTGGTCCTTACGAGGGATAACGCCTATCATTCCTACCATTTCATTAATAGGATTAGTATGTGTAATAATTGGAGTAATATCATGTTGTTCATTAGTTGTATTGACATTCATCACAGCATTGTTTCAAGGTTCACTAGCTTTGACAAATGAAACATTGTGTTTAGGCATGGGATTGGTAAAGATTTACAAATTCTGATTAGGGGAAGCAACAGACTTATTACCTTGATCATTGACACCCACAATGGATAGACGACTAGAATCAATGAGGTCTTGTACTATATGCTTGAGACACTTGCATTGTTTTGTGTCATGTCCATTTTGGTGATGAAAATGACAATAAGCATTTGGTTTAAAGGTGGGGGGTAAAGGTTTGGTTGGTTCAATGGGTTTGACTATAGGAAAAGTGATCATTTATTGTTGTAGAAGTTGACTCATTATGTTATGGAGGGTACTATGTAAAGGGGTAAATTGTCTCTTCAGGTCTCCATAGGTAAAGGTTACAGTTGTTTTAACGACCACTTGATTAGGAATAGGTTGAGTTGGTCATGAAGGAGGGGGATTGAATTGTAAAAATCCTATGTTTGGTTTTCTAAAGTTTTGCATGTTGTTTTGGTTGCTTCGTTTAGATTTCTCAACTTGGGTAGAAGTTGATTTTGAATCACAACTAGTAACTAAGTTGTTGTAGTCACAAAGGGTTGTGCACAAATGCATGAAGGAAGGAAATTTTATCATGGTAACCTATCCTGAATGTGAATTTGCAAGTTTTCAATAAAAATATTTTGGAGATGTGAATTAGGAACCTTGACATCTACTTTAGCATACAATGATTGATAGCGTGAAATGAAATCAGTCACTTTTTCATCTGCATTTTGTTTACACCTCATTAAATCATACATTATCTTTTTGCGAGTCATATGGACATGAAAATGACTTATAAAGGCATAAAAAAGTTCATTAAATGATCTAATTGAATGATTAGGTAAGTTTGAAAACCACTCCAAGGAAGTGTCCATTAAGGTCCTAGGAAATCGATGTAGGAGCATCCTTGGTTCTTGGCAATATTGCATCAACCAAAAATATTTTCTTTTAGTTTTTGTTCTTGCTTTGTTCTTTTTGGTGGATTCATCATATTTTCTCATCAAACCCTATGGATCTTTGTGTACATCATGGACATGTTCATTTTCCTTATTCCAAGATTTGAGCGTGATTGGATCTTTTTTTTGGCAAGTTATCACTTTTGGAGTTCATGACAGTTTCTAGAACTGGCACCAGAATAATTTCAAACTTTTAAGCTAGTTCAATCATTGTGGATTGTCCCCATGACTTGCAGATCTTAATGGTGTGATCTTATTGGTTCCATGGAGCTGACCTTCATTATAGGTCCACACTTCATCTTTTGCACCTGTTGATGGCGTAATTCAAATTTGAGGCTAACCTATTCTTGTGCACGCTACATTTTCTTTCCTTGGAGAATGTGATGATCTTTGGCCGATGCAGATGTTTCCAGAACTATGGATATGATATAAAGCTTGTAACTAATCATTAGAATGGAAATAGTCAAGTAGTAGTTGATTAAGTAGATCAAGGTAGATCTGACTTGTAATATTCAGCTCGCATATAGGAGCATGTTAGAGTGTTATATTTTTTAGCATGTTGTATCAGTCTTGTGAGTCGAATCTATAAGCCCGGATGTTGTTAGTTGAATGTAACTAATGTTTTTGTTAATGAGAATATTTGCATCTTCATTAGAATAGTTGAATGTGGATATGATATAAAGCTTGTAACTAATCATTAGAATGGAAATAGTCAAGTAGTAGTTGATTATGTAGATTAAGGTAGATCTGACTTGTAATATTCAGCTCGCATATAGGAGCATGTTAGAGTGTTATATTTTTGAGCATGTTGTATCAGTCTTGTGAGTCGAATCTATAAGCCTGGATGTTGTTAGTTGAATGTAACTAAGGTTTTTGTTAATGAGAATATTTGCATCTTCATTTGCCTCCATATTTTTTGTTGCTTTCATTGTGTTACTCTTGTTGCTCGGTTTGGATTGTTCTTTTTGAGGACCCTCCTACTGTGGTTGTGCTAGATTGGTATCAAAGAAAGATTCAATCCATGTGAGGTTGTTGGAATTTGCAGAGTCCTATTGAAGATTTTTTGTGGGGTGGCAAATTGAGGATCCAACCTGTAGCTACAAAGGACTTGTGTAAAAATGGCGGGAAGAAGAAATGTTTGAGGAAATGGAGTGCATGGAAATGCAAACCAAGCTATGATGGAGATGCTAAGAGGAATTGCTTCCAGATTAGACGTAGTTTAAAAAACCTAGAGGAGAGGTCAACCAGTTGATGATGTGAGTGATGAATAAGTAGAAGCATAAGAAGAAAGAAGAAGAGAAGAGAAACTTGGCCTTGATCAGGGAGAAGAGAGGTTCATAAGATCCCTAACTAAAGTGAATACAAGACCACATTTCAATCCACCGAATTATAATGGTAAGTTGGATTCAGAAGAATTGCTTGATTAGATTATATAGATGGAAAAGTATTTTGAATTTGAAGGTACCACTGAAGATAAGAAGGTGAAATATGCTTGTACAAAGTTGAGAGGACATGCATCCCTTTGATGGGAACATTTGCAGATAGATAGGAAAAGAAGAGGAAAGGAGAAAATCAAATCATGGGATCGGATGGTGAACAAGTTGAAAACAAAGTTCAAGCCTGCAAATTATCAGATAAGTTTGTTTTGAATGTTGCAAACTTTGAAGTAGAAAGATTCAAGTGTGATAGAATATACTGAGGAGTTATGTAAGTTGAACATTAGGTGTAGACATTCATAGGATGAGATTGAGCAAGTAGCCAGATATGTGAATGGTTTGAGGTTGTCCATATAGGATGAAATTAGTTTGACCAAGTTGGTGAGTGTGGAAGAGGCATATTAGTGTGCCCTAAAATTAGAAGAGTAGTTGAATAAAAGACATGAGCAGAGACAAAGAGGAAGAGGTGGAAGATTTCAAAGAGGAAGAACTTTTATCGGAGGAGGAAGAGGATATTTTTCAGATTACAATAAGGATAAGGAGGTTAGCAAGAATGAAAATTCATACCAGAGAGGTGATGGAAACTCCTACAAAAGAGGATTTTATGGTGGTTACCCGAATGAAGGTTATAGGAGAGATGATAGAGGATAGGAGAAAAGGATATTCAAAGGAACTTGCTTTAAATGTGGGGGAGAGGGACATAGAGCATTTGAATGCAATTAGGCAAAGATAAGTAGAAAGATAGAGAAAAATAGAAGAACATCCTTTGTTGAGGAAGAACATACTAGATTATCTAACAAACTGAAAGATGGAGAAGTGTTGGTGAATAGAAGAGTATTGTGTCAAAGTGAGCTGTAAAAGGAGCCATTTCAAAGAAAGAATTTGTTTCAAACTAGATGCAAGGTGAATGGTAAATGTTGCAAAGTAATTGTTGATAGTGGAAGCTTTAAGAACCTAGTTTCTAAAGAGATGGTGACCAAACTGAAGTTGGAAAGGTTGAAACACTCAAATCCCTATTAAATTGCTTGGATTCAGGATGAGCATAAGATACTGGTAAGTGAACAATGTTTGGTGAAATTAAAGAAGGGAAATTACCATGATGAATTTTTGTGTGATATCATGCCTATGGATATATGCCATGTTTTTTTGGGAAGGCCTTGGCAGTATGATAGGCAGGCTATTCATGATGGAAACAAGAACATGTATACCATTGTTGCTAATGGGATGAAGCAAATTTTGTTTCCATTGGAAGATGTTCCTAAGTTGAATTTTGTATGAATGGCATGGTTTGTCTGGTTGATGGAAGGATATTTCTTGATGGGTTGAGACATGAGAATGTATGCTATGCCTTGGTGCTAAAGAAGGTTGAAGACTTGAAGCATGTAGAAGAACACCCGAAAGAGATAAAGGAGATACTGACAGAATATGAGGAAATAATTTCAAATGATGTACCTAATGGATTGTCACCTGTAAAGAGTATTAGCCATTGTATGGATTTGATTCGTGGAGCTAGTTTCCTAATAAAGTAGCACACCAGATGACACTGACAGAGAATAAGGAGTTGAATAGGCAAGTGCAAGAGTTTTTGGGGAAGGGTTTGATCAAAGAAAGATTAAGTCCATGTGTAGTACCTTTTGTGTTAGCACCTAAGAAGGATGGAGAATGGAGGATGTGTATAGATTATAGAGCCATAAACAAGACCACTGTGAAGTATAGATTTCCTTTGCCCCGTATGGATGATATTATGGATTGTTTGAGTGAAGCTAAGTAATTTACAAATAAATATTAGAAGAGTGGATATCATCATATCAAAATCAAAGAAGGGGATGAGTGGAAAACAACATTAAAAAAAATGAAGGATTGTATGAGTGGTTGGTGATGCCTTTTGGATTGAAAAATGCACCAAGTAATTTCATGAGGTTGATGAATGAGGTATTGAAGAAATTCTTGGGTCAATTTGTGATCGTTTATTTGGATGACATCTTGATTTTCAGTAAGAGTAGGGAAGAACATTTGTTGCATATAAGACAAGTTTTGCAGAGGTTGAGAGAAGAGAAATTGCTGATAAACATTAATAAGTGTAGTTTTATGAAAGAGGAGTTGGTATATTTGGGATTTGTGATATCTATGGATGGATTGAAGATGGATCTTGAGAAGGTAAGAGCAATTGTTGAGTGGCCTACACCAAATAGTATTGCAGAGGTAAGAACATTTCATGGATTGGCTAGTTTCTACTAGAAGTTTATTAGGAATTTTAGTTCTATTTGTAGCTCTATGACATAAACAATGAGAGGAGATAGGAAGGATTTTAGGTGGATGTGTAGAGCAGATCAAAGTTTTGAATTATTGAAGCAAAAGGTGACTAAGCAGCCTGTGTTGGATTTACCGAATTTCATTAAAGTATTTCAAGTAGACTGTGATGCAAGTGGAAATGCAATTGGAGCAGTATTGAGTCAAGAAGGAAGACTAGTAGCTTATTTTAGTGAAAGTTGAATGATGCTAGGAGAAGATATTTAGTGTATGATCAGGAATTTTATGCTATAGTTCAAGCCTTGAAGAATTGGAGATATTATTTGTTTCCTAAGGATTTTTTGTTGTGTATGGATCATCAAGCATTGCAATATTAGAATTCTTGCAGAGTTATACTTTTGTTTTGAAGCATAGGAGTGGAAAATAAAATAGAGTTGTTGATGCTTTGAGCAAGAGAAGGAATTTACTAATAGAAATGAGAGTGGAGGTATTAGGCTTTGATGAATTGAAGAACTTGTATAAGGAGGACCCATATTTTGTAGAACCTTCGAGAGCTTGCAAAGAACTTGTTTCAAAGGATAGAAGTCATTGGTTGGATTATTTCATTCAGGAGGACATTTTGTTTAGAGGTAATCAGTTGTGTATACCCTGAAGTTCAATGAGGGATAACTTGGTGAAGGAGAAACATAGTGGAGGAATGTTAAGACACTTTGGAGTTGATAAGACAATAGCATTGGTGAGTGAGAATTACTTTTGGCCACAAATTCATAAGGATGTTAGGAAATTTGTGCAAAGTTTCAGATTTTGTCAAGTTGCAAAAGGGAGTGGTCAGAATGTAGGATTGTATAAGCCTTTGACAGTTCCAGAGAGACCTTGGGAAGATAAAAGCATGGATTTTATACTTGGTTTATTGAAGACACAAAGAGGTAATGATTATGTATTTGTGTTGGTAGATAGATTTTCTAAAATGGCACATTTCATACCTTGTAAGAAGACAACAAATGCAGTAGATATAGCAGATTTATTTTTCAGAGAAGTGGTTAAATTGCATGGATTACCTAGTAGTATTGTTTCCAACAGAGATGTAAAGTTTGTTAGTTACTTTTGGAGGAAACTTTGGAAGAAGCTGAAGAAGATTTTAAGTTTAGTTCTACTTTTCACCCACAGACTGATGGATAGACAAAGGTAGTAAACAAGAGTTTAATGAATTTGCTGAGATGTTTGGTTGGAGAGAAAACTGGAGGTTGGGATTTAGTCCTTGCACAAGCAGAGTTTTCTTACAATAATTTAGTGAACAGGAGCACAGGAAGGACACCTTTTGAGATTGTTACTAGAGTTCATCCTAGAGGTATATAATAATTGAGAAGCATCTGTAACTGAGGGTAAATTTTTGGATTAGATTATTAATCAATAAAGCATATAAAATAAACCCAAAGACCTATCAAGA
Organism: Sequoia sempervirens; assembly: GCA_007258455.2. Lineage (NCBI taxonomy): Eukaryota > Viridiplantae > Streptophyta > Pinopsida > Cupressales > Cupressaceae > Sequoia > Sequoia sempervirens. The sequence goes on from VDFB02270651.1 coordinate 277,009,178, forward strand.
ACAATGAAAACTAAAAAGAAGAAAAAATATACCTTTCATTCATAGGAGTTTCCATGATTCACCTTGATAGTACCTTCTAACTTGCTGATTTGTGTTGCCCTCAGATTCAATGTGCGAGCAATCCTTGACAAAGACCTACACAAGCTTTGAGGGATTTGATAAATGCCTAAATGCCTATGACTATGACAATATAATTGAAATGCCTATGTCTAAAATATTTCCTAATGCAAAAATGAGAGGAAAATGACATTTTATAGAAAATGCCATTTTGAACGGATGGATGAGATTGATCTTTAACAGAGACCTAAAATCAAAGGTCTAGATTAAATTTGATAATCCCTAATTAGGGTTAGGGAAAAATCCTCAAGTGAGCAGTCAAGATGCCATCTGAGAAAATCAAATTGGCGGTGGAGAATAAATGAGGAAACTAATTAGAAAATAAATATTTTCGACAATCAAGAAGATAAAGATTGCCTGATTTGTGAGATTCAAAAAATCAAGAAGATAAGAGTTGGACTGAAGATCAGATCTGGAAAAATCAAGAATATGCTCAATTACTTGATTTTTGGAAGATTAGTTACTATTTTGAATTAAATTAATTCAAAATAATGATTTTGTGAGACAATAAATAACCTTTTTCAGATTATTTACCAAAATAGACTGACAATTAAGAAAGTGATGACATTTTAAATAATTTCATTTATTTAAAATGAGAGGAATATTAATTTTGACAATTAAATAATTAAAGATAATTATTTAATTTAGCAGATAAGATTAATTAATTAAACAAATTCAATCAATTTATTTAATTATGAAGCTTATGACATATTAAATAAATAAATAAAACTTATTTATTTAATAATTAGGAAGAAATATATGAATAAGGGTAATTAAATAAATTAAGAAATTCTATTTAATTAAGGAAGACTTAGACAATTAATGACGATTTAATAAATAAATAAAATTTATTTATTTAATAATCATGAAGAATAAAGGACATGAATTAATTAAATAATTATGAATTATTTAATCAATATTCGAATGTGGACCAAGGACATAATTAAATGTCATAATTATGTTAGGATGAAAGTGGTAAAAATGAAGCTTGCAAGCCTAGGTCATTTTTAAGTGTCTACATTTTGCCCCTCTTTGTCATAATGTAGCATGTCGCATTGTGACAAAGAAAATAAGTCAAAAATATGCCCCAATGCAAAATAAGATGAGGAAGAATGATGAGGAGGGTTGTGGTATGCCCCCTCGAGAGGAAAGACGAGTTCCAAGAACATGGGTGTGCTCTTGAAATTGGTGAGAAGACTAGAATATGAAGAGACAAAGAAATGTTAGTGCAAAAGATATAGATGATGATATGGATGCAATGCCTATATGAGATGGGTGAGAGAAGATGATAAGACTAAAGAAGATGCATGTTAGTTCCTAGACCAAATCCTTCAAAACATTGCCATAAGACTAATATTTATTGCTCTTAATCATCATTGGGTGGTAAAAATAACACAAATGGACAACAAACACCATGATATGACATAGACCAAGGTGTGCAAGGTCATCCACTTGAAAAACAGACAGTCACAGACAATGAATGTCCTAACTCATACTAAGGGAAAAGTTGCCCTAGTCTTTTTGTCAAGACAATCCACAGACAGCGGTCAAAGAAAATAAAATAGGCCAAGATACGTCATCGCACCTCTGAATCCTTCATGGGACATCCTCGAGGTAGCTAGTAACATGACCACAAAGAAAAGACAGTAAAAGGATAAGACAAGATAGCCAAAATAGTCAAAATATAAGACAAGATAGATCAGAAAAATTAACAGCCATTTAATTTTGTTTGCCAATGTTTGTTTGCCAAAGATTGATTTTTTGTCAGTTTGACAATTTTGACAGTTTAAGAGTTTTTCCAATTTGACGGTGTTGACAGTTTGACGGGGCCTATTGTTAGGAAGGATACATCCTGAAAAAGGAAAAGGACATTTTGACGAGGTCTAACTCCAAGAAGGACACATCTTGAAGAGGACCAAAGAGTGACGAGACTGACATTATTTTGACTAATATGTTTTGGCAAGTTGACTAGTGTTGACTATATGATTGATTGGACTATGTTGTTTGATTTTGACCAATTTTGACATTGACGTTTCGAATGACTATCTTGTGTCAGAGTTTGACTATGTCTGACTTATTTGACCGATGTGGCAATTGTGACAAATGTCATGATTTTATTTGGACCAACCTAAAAGGACTGACCTAATGTCTCGGGGACTCATCGACTGATGGCCTTGCCTACGTAGTAAATGCGTAGAGACAACGTAGTTCGACAATGACATGGACTAACTGACATGACTGACTTTGACTCCATGTTTAGGATTTTGACATTGATTTGGATGTTTTTTTTGTTTTTCTTTAGGACGTTTTATGATTTTTAGATCTTTCTTTAGGAAATTTTATGATGTTTTTGGTCTGTCTTCAAGACATTTTATGATGTTTTTGTCTATTTTCAGGACATTTTATGATGTTTTTGGTCTTTTTTCCATTTTAGAGGATCGTGAAAAATGCATATGATTGATTCCTACACATGATAATCCAAGGACAAACATGATTGTGCCCCTAGTCAAGCTGAATACCAATTGATAGGTGATGACAATGTTGTTTGGGGTGGGAAGGATGCATCCCGAAACAACATGAGGACGATGACGATAATGTGATGAAAGTATGGAGGTCTACAACCAGGCCAGGAACACAGTCAAGTAAAATTTTGGATAATGTGCTTGTATGGCTTAGACTCGTTGCCTTTGGAATGACTTGGCTAGGACTAGATGGGATGATGATTATCCTTAGACTGTTTGACAAGGGAAAGCCAAGACAGGTGATAGACATGAAAGGATAGTAAAAGACGAGAGACATGAGACTAATGGAATTTTCATATGACTTTCAAGGACTATGTCGTATAAGGACAATAAGACTATGATGGTCAATGACATGATGTTTCACGAATCGTGTATGACTGAAGGATAGACATGTCAAGAGTTTTTCCAAAGCATGATTTATGTGTGCCAATTTTATGTCAAGACCAAGGTAAGTGGAAAATGTATGAAAATGATATGAATGAAATGGTCAGATGTCAATGTCAAGAGGAATGCCTAGGAGATGAGACGACTTGCCCCCAAGTGTAAGAGTCCACATAGACAATTTATTTTACACATGACGCCTATTTGCCAGGTTTTCATCATGGTACTTATCCAGGGTGCCTGTTTGACAGGTTTTCACCATTGGATGAAATTTTTCTCTTTACTATTTTCTTGACTTTTTGATTTTTTTTGGTGTCACCAAGATGCCTATTTGCCAAGTTTTCATCAGGGTGACGATTTTTTTATATTTTTCAATTTTACTTTTTTTCTATTTTTGATTTTTTTGGATAGCCTGGATGCTTTAGATAACCACTGACTATTCTTAATCCACTGACGATGTCGATATAGAGAGTGGTACCATGATATGCCAATAATGACCTTGCTGAAGGAGTTGTCTTGTCAGGATCATAACACTTTCATATAACTGATTGATGTCATCATGGTCCTTTCTGATACTAGAGTTGGCCTTATCAGAATACACACATCGCGATAGAGTGCCATGAGAGTCCTTGCGGTAAAGAGTTGCTGCCAAGATGTGACAGATTTGTGACGTGGAATTTTTGGAATTTAGACAAGATGTAGGATTATGACAGATGATGGTAGATGTGGAAAGATTGTTTGGACATTTGGATGAATGACTTTTTATTTTCCAAACTTGGGATGGTGGATGACGGATTTTGGAGGGATGGTGTTTGGAACCAACACTTTTATATGCCTTGATTGATGACCATTTTGAAGGAGGTGGACATGTGTTATATGTGGGAGTCCCTCTTGTCTTGTGGCTCCACATTGTGATTGACTTTTGTATTTGACTTGGTGTCTTTGTTTGATCCATCTTTCTTTGGGATCCATTTTAATTTCATTTGTCCACTTGTCCTTTTGTTTGATTCAATGGCCTTTGACATTTGATTTTGATCTTTTGACTTGTAAGACTTTTGTTTTTGTTGGTCCCAAAGGGGAGGTTGATTCATGATAGAATGATGGTTTATGGTGTGGGTGGATGGGATGTTGGCAACAATCTTATGACAAGGATTTCTCATGTATTCTATTTTGATGTTTGTATCTGATAAGGTTGCCCCCAATATCGAGGAGGTACCACTGACATCGTTTGATTTGTTGTCTGAGGAATAACCAAGACCTTGATGTCTGTAATTTGCCTGAAGTTGTATTGGTTCTCGAATGCCTTGTTCATGTATGCCTAGTCCTTTGCCTTGATATTGTATGCTTTGAAAGATTCTGTTTACGATGAGGTATTTATTGTTTTGAAAGCAAGATGCTAACCCATCATGATGTCTATGGACATTGTCACTTGTAATATTTTCATCTGCAAGAAAGCCTGCTCTAACAAAGATAGATGACCCTAGTTGATAAAGTGTCTTAGCTTCATTGTCATGTTGGACATATTCCTGACTAATATCTTTGGTCTGATCATGTGACATGTTAGGTTCAGATGATTCTGTTGGTGCTTCCAAGGCACTATCAAAGCCCACATTATGTTTAGTATCATAGAGTCCCATGATTTTAGCTATAACTTGATCATATGCAAGCATGTCCCTAGTGGAAGATTCTTATTTTGTAGGAATATCATCTATGTGTCCCATGGAGGCAAGTGTCTCATCAGGGGAAGTGTCAATAGTCGAGGCTTGTATAGGGTCGGCAAGTGTTTGATCATGAATGGCATAAAGTTCAAGGAGTGGATCATTTTGGATTTTTTGGTCCATGGTAGGGTCTTGGTCAAAGATGGAGTTGTCATGGATTTGGACTTCTTGGTCAAAGATGGGGTTGTCGTGGATGATACAATCAGAAATAGGGTCATGGGATGGACTACCTTGTTCTTGACATGAGGGTGACATTATAATGTCATGCTTTGGGCTTTCATTTTGACATGTATCCTCAAGTTTTTTAATTGGGATTTGACTTTGAGTAATGACAAAAATTTATAACTAGATGTGGCTTGTGAGGGGATGACTTGAAAATGATTAATGACCAAAGGACTAGGATAGGATGTGGGAACTTGGACTGGACTAGTATATGAAGGACTAGGATAGGACATGGGGACTTGGACTGGAGTAGCATGTGAGGGACAAGGATAGGACATGGAGTCTTGGAGTGGATTAATTATTGAATGACAAGGATATGACATGGAGACTTCGACTAAATTGGTGTGGTATGATGTGGGGACTCGACATGAGTTTCCAGATGGTTGATAAGGGATGCAGACTTGGACAGGATTAGTAGGTGAAGGACTAGCATATGACGTGGGGACATGGAATGGACTAGCAGACAGTTGACTTCCCTTGTCAAGGTTAGGATAAGGGTAATAAGTAGACATGTGTTGGGAGTTAATGGTAGGATTTGTGTTAAGTGGCTGTTGATAGTTGGGGTAGACCGATGAAGGACTTGGAATGATGGGTTGTTGGTACAAAGGGCATTAATTTTCAGCTTGGATAAATTCTCTCCTAAAGTCAAAGGCTTCTTGGTATCGACCTCTATAGAGTAATTCATATTCAACTTTACTAGCAATCCTATCAACATTTTGTTGAAGGGAAGACAAGGTGGTGGATGCCATGATGTTGCGAGATGATAATGTTTTTCAGATTTGACAAGTTTGGACCTAGATTGTTGATGTTTAGTTTGTTGAAGTTTGTCTGAAAATAGTTGGCAAACGCATAGAAACTAATACATTGAGTGTATGTTCAAGGATCAAACATGACCCTTTTTTTGTTTTCACTGGTATTTGAACAAAAAGACACCTCAAGCAGACTCACTCTTAATAGTCAAAAGGTCATCATAGCAATCACAACCCACATCTTAAAATTGCGTCGACTCACACAGCCATGTCACCCCCTAGAGGGCGCCCGTGTTTTTGTCTTTTCCAGGTGCATACTCAAGGTGACGGAAGTGGATACTAAATCCCTTGAGCAAAAAATCCGTGGTGATTATATGGTGAGTGTCTTGGGGGCAGATTCTTCCCTCCCCTTGCACTGTGATTGAAATAATGTCTGGATACTGACATAGCTGGCTTTCTACACTATGGTTTGTAGTCAAGGTTTCTGTTCGGCGCGACAATAGATAAACTCCCTCAGGAGACCTCCCAATCTTTAGAACAAAGATTTTGGGGATGGTTATCTTGCTCACTGTCGTTGAATATGGGTTTCCCCAAAATTCACTTTTGATTATAGTGGGTTGGAAAACCTAGCTTTGGTTGTTCCCACTTAGGTCATTCCCGTAGGGTGAGTACTTTTTCCCACTGTGGCAGGCCTTCTAAAGGATTTAATAAAGCAGAAATTGCATAAAGATAAAATGGGTAAGTTTAGTTTTTTGATCACCCAGTAAAGGGGAGAGCATATACCTATTACCCAACAAACACAACAAACAAAAGTTCAGTTTTAAACCCAAATGATGATTATCTACACTAAGTGAAGATGTTGCTTCATGACAAACAAGGGATTCATTTTAACCAACATAAAATAAAGTTTGGTGTCTACCCTAGGATTGATAAATTCTAGATTAAAGTGTCTATTCTAGGATTGGTTCATTTTAATCCCCATACATGAATCAAACTACTGGCCGCAGTCGCGTCGGATCTAGATAACAATTTAATAAAGGAAATAACCAGTCATTTGCGGTCATGTAGGCTTGTTGTTGCGTCGTTTCGTACTCCTGCACCTGTAAAACACAATTTGAGGCTGTATGAGAACCTGCAAAATCATGTTAGGAGTTCAAATTTTTTCCTTTGACCCACGAAAAGTAACTGCCAAATGTTGTAAACAAAGATTAGTAAAAAAATAAAAAATGAAAACTTAAATGAAAACAGCGAACTTAAAATAGTGATAACTTCCTCAAAACTTAATGAAATTTTAAGTGGTAGATATCCATGGAAAGCTAAAAATCAAACCTTCAAAACTTAGAAAGTATTTTCCATGATTCTGTACAAAAAAAATGTTATAGGCAAAAAGAAACACGGGTTTTAAAAGATAAATTAAAAAAATAGTGATCACTAAAATAGCCATAACTTTCTCAAATCTTAACAAAATTTGAAACCATTTAAAGTTATGGAAAGCTGAGACCAAGATATACAAAACCCAGAAAAATTTTTAAAATATTTTATTCTCCCATTTTTTTGTGCTCGAAAGAAGGTGACGGGATTTCAGATGACTTCTTGGCTATAACTTGCAAAACAGTGAAAACAAACAAGAAAACACAAATTTTCTACAAAACATCGGGTTCACCAAATGTATCAATGGATTTATTTTGAGGATTAGATTAGATCAATTAATGTGAAAGACAAAACCCAAAGTAATTACAAAACACAATGGAAGCTAAAATAAAGAATGATTATACCAGAAAACCATCGAGACCTCCATGTTTCACTTTTGTAACACCTTCTAGCTTGTTGGTTGACGTGTTGCCCTCAGATTTGATGAGTGAGCAATCTATAAATAAATGTCTATGTCCTACACCAAGCTTTGAAGGATTTGCATAAAATGTCTAAAGCCTATGCCTAAATGCCTATGATTGATAATGTCTATGCCTAAACAATGCTAAGACTTGATTAAATAAAGATAATAAATGTTATGGAAAGCCTAAGAGTGCAAATGCAAAATTGTATAAAGTGAATGTGTGTAATCGAAAAGTGAGAGGAAAATGCCATTTTATAGAAAATGCCATTTTGAATGGACGGGTGATATTAATTCATGATGAAAACCTAAAATGAAAGGTCCAGATTAAATATGAGAATCCCTAATTAGGGTTAGGGCAAAATCCTTAAGTGAGTGGTCAAGATGCCATCTGAGAAAATCAAATTGGTGGTGGAGAATAAATGAGGAAATTAATTAGAAAATAAAGATTTTCAACAATCAAGAAGATAAAGACTGCCTGATTTGTGAGATTCAAAAAATCAAGAAGATAAGAGTTGGACTGAAGATCAAATTTGGAAAAATCAAAAATCTGCCTAATTACTTGATTTTTGGAAGATTAGTTACTATTTTGAATTAAATTAATTCAAAATAAATTTTGTGAGACAATAAATAACCTTTTCAGATTATTTACCAAAATGGGACTGATAAGAAAGTGATGACATTTTAAATAATTTCATTTATTTAAAATGAGAGGAATAATTTTGACAATTAAATAATTAAGATAATTATTTAATTTAGCAGATAAGATTAATTAATTAAATAAATTAATCAATTTATTTAATTATGACAATTAGTGACATATTAAATAAATAAATAAAACTTATTTATTTAATAATCAGGAAGAAATATATGATAAAGGGTAATTAAATAAATTAAGAAATTTATTTAATTAAGGGGAAGACTTAGACAATTAATGACGTATTTAATAAATAAATAAAATTTATTTATTTAATAATCATGAAGAATAAAAGGACATGAATTAATTAAATAATTATGAATTATTTAATCAATAGTCGAATGTGGACTAAGGACATAATTAAATGTCATAATTATGCTAGGATGAAAGTGGAAAAAATGAAGCTTGTAGGCCTAGGTCATTTTTAAGTGTCTACAACATCAATACAGAAGGTAAAAGGAGCGCAGAAGTAGAAGAATTTGTAGAACATATGAAGAAAGTGCATACTCAAGTGAAACAACAATTAGAAGATATGAACATGAAGTATAAGGAGAAGGAAAATGACAAAAGGAAACATAAGGAGTTCAAAGTTGGATATGAAGTGTTGGTGTATTTGAGGAAGAAGAGAGTTCCAGTAATTGGAACATACAATAAGCTGAAGATGAGGAAGTTTGGACCCTATAGTATTTTGAGGAATTTTGATTTAGGAAATCCATATGAAGTAGACTTACCGAAAGGCATGGGTATATCACCTATATTCAAAATTTCAAATTTATATCAGTACCATGAAACAAAGTTCAGTAAAGATAGTGAAGAAAAATTGGACAATCAGTTTCCTAAATAGAAATTAAATGAGATTGAAGAAATTTTGGATGTTAGAGATGGGAGAAAGACTCGTGGAAGATAGTACAAAGAATATCTTGTGAAGTGGAAAGACAGACCAATGGAGGATTCTTCTTGGATTTCTTAGGCTAAGGTAGGCCATCTTGGTTTTCCTTTAGACCTAGAAAAATGAGGGACTCAGTTTTCAATAACCCCAGATGTCTGATGCATGAGCATCCTTGGTTCTTGGCAATCTTGCATCAACAAAAAATATTTTCTTTCAATTTTTGTTCTTCTTTTGTTCTTGCTCTGTTCTTGTTGGTGGATTCATCGTATTTGCTCACTAGACCCTACAGATCTTTGTGTATATCGTAGACATGCTCATTTTCCTTATTCCAATTTTTGAGCGTGATTGGATCTTTTTTCTGCAAGTTATTGCTTTCAAAGTTCATGACAGTTTCTAGAACTGGCACCAAAATAATTTCAAAATTTTCAGCTAGTTCAATCATTGCAGATCATCCTTGTCACTTGCAGATCTTAACGATGTTATCTTATTTGTTTCGTGGAGTTTCCCCGACCTTCATTATAGGTCCACACTTCATCTTTTGCACCTATTGATGAAGTAATTCAAATTTGAGGCTGACCTATTCTTGTGCATGCTACATTTTCTTTCCTTGGAGAATGTGATGATCTTTGGCCAATGCAAATATTTCTAGAATTGTGGATATGATATAAAGCTTGTAACTAATAATTAGAATTGCAATAGTCAATTAGTAGTTGATTAAGTAGATTAAGGTAGATCTAACTTGTAATATTTAGCTCGCATATAGGAGCATGTTAGAGTGTTATATTTTTTAGCATGTTGTATCATGCTTGTGAGCCGAATCTATAAGCCCGGATGTTGTTGGATGAATGTAACTAAGGATTTTCATTAATGAGAATATTTGCATCTACATTTGCTTCCATATTTTGTGTTGCTTTCATTGTTTTACTCTTTCTACGTGGTCTGGATTGTTCTCTTTGAGGACACTCCTACCGTGGTTGTGCCAAAAATAATTTGTCTAACAGTTTATCATCGAGGACAAAATCACTACACAAGGTTATATAAGCATTGACATGATTAGTAGGGTCTCCTTTGCCTTTGTTCTTCTCAAACCTAGGCATCTCAATTCCTTGTGTCTCAGTGTTCTTAAGATTTCTAAAGATAATGGGCTACTACAAACATAGTATGTGGGTGGTTTAGTTTTGTTTTGGTTAATGGTGGATATTTGTTGTTGCATGGGGGAAATAGTGTTAAAGAGTTGTGTAATGAGAGGGTTAGTGTAAGTGGTATGAGGTGGAAGATAGAATGGTGATGGAGTGTATGTAATGTTGGGACAAGTGAAGGGGACACTAAGAGGGGTGAAGGTGGTGGAGGATGGAACATTTGTTGCCACAAATGAACTAGGAATGCTGGTTGGAATAGCAAAAGGAGTCACATGACTAACCTGTTGCATGGTTGTTGTAACTTGAGGAGTGGTATAGGTGGGTATGGATACTACAGTTGAAGGGGGAGGAATGTGAGATCCTCCTTGGCTCACAACAGTGTTTGTTGGTTGGGAAATGGAAGTAACATGTTTGTTGTATATCTCAACAATTATTTTCATAACTTTTAAGCCATCGTCACTTTCAATCAAGCGATGAAGGTTGTCTATAGTAGGTATGGCAGTGGTGGAAATTTTTTGAAGACATAAGTCTTGTTGAAAATGTGCAAAATCCTCATGAATACTAATGACTTAGTCTTATGGAATTTGATTGGTTTGTGTGTCAACATGCATTGTTTGTGAAGGTAAAGGTGTACTAGTAGGAGTATCCATGCCTAATGCACCATTGTCCATACTAGGAGTAGGAGCTCGAGACAACCCAAGGTCCACAACGAGTGTGTTATCGTAGGATGCCATGAGTTGGGAACTTCTTCTCACTAAAGTATTATCAACAAGGCACCAAAAACTCATACAAGTACCAAAAGGAGTGGGGTTAATGAAAATGCAATACAATCACAGAGTTCAAAATGTAAATAATAGAAATTCTGTAAACTAAAACAAAAAAATAACAAAAATTTGAAATGCAATAAATGCCTAGAAAATGCCTGAAAATGCAGTTCAAAATGTGCAGTTGGATTGATTCACCTAGGGTAGCGAATGAGTCCAGGGATGAGATTTTTTTGTGTTTTTAAGAAAATGTAAAGTCATTTTTTATGCTTTTCAAATGCAAAATTTGAGTTTTTGGAATGTTTTAAGGTGCAAAAATGAAATCTATATGAGATCTTCACTAATGCAAGTGTGTAAATCCTAGGATACAAAAACAATGAAAAAAGCTAATGCAAAGACTAATGTTATGAGTCCTAGGATGTAAATGCAATGCAAATTAGAAAGATAATGTGTTCTATATGCAGGTTCACCAAAATGAACCAACAATTTTCGTATATGTTCTATGATCTTCTCTTTCACTCTTAGGGTTTTTTCACTTAAAAGGAGAGAGATAGAACCCAAAAATTGTGTTGGTTCACTCAAACTAAGGAATGTATGATGTAATTATGAATAAATGCAACTAATTGATTAAATTTATTGATTATGAATGAAAAACTAATAAAATATGCAATGTTTGAAAACATAGTGTCATGGAAAAATGAACTAGAAACATAAAAAAATGAAAACATAACTGAATGAGACTGAACAAAGTGCACCTAGAGATGAACTGTTGATGCTCGAATATTTTGGAATTTGGAAAAAATCACTGTTGATGACCAGTGGGACTCATTTGCCACTGATGGTGAATCAGTCCTAGTTTTGGTAAAATGACCTAAAACTAGTTTTTGGATGTCAAGAACTAAATTCTGATGAAATCAAATTTTCTAGCCTATAGGTGGGACTCATTCGCCACTAATGGTGAATTAGTCCTCCTCCAAAAATCTGAAAATTCAGGAGTCAACTCTATGGGTCCAGATCTACACTTGTCTTCTTATCGAGTTGACGGAGTCAAATCTATAGAAAATGGGTTGAATGTTGTCTCCAAGCTTGAATTAGGGTTTAGTTGACTTGAATCACTTTGATGACCTATTTACCACCTTTCAACACCTATATCTTTAAAAACTCTACCTACAAGACCTACAAAAACACATGCAAAGAGGGGGGAAATGGTTAAATCCCACTTTGGTAATCAAACCCTTGATAAAGAAATGAAATGAAAGCAAGTAAGGAAAGATGAATAAACAACATGACAGTGTCCTAAACTCACCAACCCCTTATTGTTGAAGTTTGAATATATGTCAATGGTTGCTCCAAGATGCTTGATAATTGCTCGATTGAATGATGCTTTGATGGATTGAATGAAATAATTCAAATTGATGGTGAATGAGTGGATGAGATGAATTGGAGTTAAAATGGATGGAAAAAAATTTATTTATACACACTTATGCCCTAACAACCCAAGAATAAAACATCATAGGCTGACATAAGCTCTTAATGAATAAAAACCGAAAAAAAAAAAATATTTTGAATTTTGAGCCAAGAGGGACTCATTTGCCACCCATGGCGAATGGGTCCCACTCTAGGCTTGCAAGTGGGTGTGAGGAATTAATTTGCTTTTAATGAGGTTTTCTAGGTTTGAATTAAAAATACACTTAATTAAGGCCTATAAGTGCATAAAGGGGCCAAATAAAGTGTAAGAAAGGTGTAAATAGTGATGACAAGCCTAGAAAGGTGTGAAATCTTGTTAAAAAACTTTACAACACTTTGAAATAGGACTTGATAAGGGATAAAAAGGGAATATTTCAATGAATTATAATAAGAAGAGTCTAGAAAAGTGTAGAAATGTGCTACAACTGATCCGTAATTAGAGTTTACAAAATAACTTGTAAATTAAATCTAATTACAGTAATTTCCCGATCTAATACAGAATTGCGTGATTATGCCTTTTAACCGTTGAGATTACAAAATAAGTAATTAGAAATTCAAATACTGAATTTAAACTAGAGAGAAAATTGAGATAGAAGAGAGAAGAATGAGACAAACAAATAGAAGGATCACAACGCGTAGATTGATAACAGAGTTCTTCTAATGTGGACTACATCTTCGGGTCTGCTTCTCAATGCTGGGACCGCTTTATTGATATCGCCAAGCAAAATTATGCTTTCTTACAATACCCAAGCTCCAAGAATCTGCAATGATCTCTCCACAATCTCTCACTCTTTTACAATTTTTGGTGTACATAAACACCTTGTAAATTCTCCTCCAAAGAATTATTTCTCTCAAATTCTCTCCAAGAAAACTCTCGTACAAAATTCTCCACACAATAATTTTCCCCTTGTCCCTTTACAAAAATCACCCCTTTATATACACATTTATTTGCTAATATGGCTTTAACCATATTATTTTGCAAATATTGCATATCTCCCATATACAAGTAAAAATTCCAACCATTTCCCCCTTTTACAATAAAAATAACTAATATCCCGTTAGTATAACAAATTAATCTTTCAAAAATAAATCCACCTTTGGCTTTTATAATTCCAAGCCATACAATTGAAAAACGAACCCCTTTAACTATGGGCCATTATAATTTTGGACTTGCATTATAATCTTTAAAAATATCTTTTAAAAGCCCCTTAATAATCTCCTTGGATATTCTTTAAAATAAATCCGTTAAATATGAGAAAGGTGGTTAAAGGGGTTAATTTGTTGAAATGCAAGTTTATGGGATTTTTTTCCTCTCCTTGTTTTATGGGCAAGCGAAGAGGATTTTAAGGGATAAAATCCCACCAAATCCTCCTTGAAATCACAAAAATCTTTTAATTTTTTAACCATACGTGTTTTCTTTTAACAATATGGTTTAATCCATATTATTTTTCCACCATGTATATGCCAACTCACCACTCCTGCTACGCCACCACCTGCCATGTCAGCTTGATGATGTCATCAAAGTCAACCATAGTCAAAATTTTGACCAACCTTTGACCAGCCGTAACTTTCACATACGAGCTCCATTTTTGAAACTGAATATTGTTCTAGAATCAGCGCGACGAGCACTACGACTTGGCATCATTTTTATTTCATTTTGAGACAATCAATTTTTTCCCTTTTTGAACCCCTGATTTTCCTGTTTGACCGAACCTTTGACTGAGCATAACTTTTGCATGCAGACTCCTTTTGAGCCCATTAAAGTTGCGTCAAGATTGTGTCAGCAAGCTCTACACATTGATGCTTCTTTGGATGAATTCTAAGACTATGGAACTTGTAGGTATTTTGGATCCACCTAGATCATTCCTCCCCATTGAGAAGCTTTTGGACCTCCAAAAGTCTATTTTTATGTACAATTTGAGCTAGGGCAATGTCTCCCCACTTGTCCAGTATCATCTGTCCTTCCTGCTAAAATTTTGAACATGTGACCCATCACAAACACAAAGAAATATGAGGTAACTTTTTTGATACAATCAACTGCATGTTCATCAATATTCACTGTCACATTCATCATCCACATAGAAATAACTAGTAGAATAATAAGCAACAGTACTGAATACAATGATGTGAAGGAAATAGTATCAACACTTTGGATCTCCTGAACAGGAACATTGTTAGAAAATGAAACATTCAAACCCTCTTTTACCACCTCTGGCTGAAGGCCTGATTTTGCTTGCAACTGATCCTCACACTGTATTGTTTGTGACACCCTATCATCTTCATGCTTAGTATCACTAGCTATTATAGACATGAGAGTTAAAGTATTCCTTGCATTTACATTCATTTTCATATGCCCTGTGTTTACAACAGATCTATCATTCTTCATGTGACGAGATTTTACAATATATTCAAATCCATCCTTAAACAAATGATACTTGTTATGTTCCCTGTAGAAAATGGCCTTTCTATTATACAAATAAGGACTACCTAAAACCATCCGATAAATGTCAAGTGGAATTACATCTAACTCTACCTCATCCACAAACTTGGATGTGATTGCAAATCAGAGTTTACACTATTGTGACACATGTAACCGAGCATTATCATTCACCCAACCCAATGGATATGGCTTAGTATGAGGTGTTGTCTTTAATCCCAATTTCTTAGCAACTTGTTCAAAGATTAGATTCACTTGTGATCCACTATCTATGAGTGTATCAATCTTGTTTTGTTTTGCAATAGCCCTTATATGAAACAATTCATTCCTCTTACTTTCAACAGGTACTTCATTACAACTTAGAGAAGAAGCATGAGAACTAGTACTAAGAATAGGAGTTTTACCTTTGATACCCACAACTGAAATCTTTGATTCATCACCAGATTCCATACCAAGGTCTTGCACGATAGCTGTGGACTTTTGCTTACCCTTTCAATCCTTGAACCACTTAGGCTTCTGATTAGGATGCAATTTCCAACATCTTGCATCTTCGTGCCCTTCCTTCTTGCAATGTGAGCAATAAGCTTTTCGTCCTCTTTCTTTACAGTAGTTGTTCCCTATGATTTCTCTTTCCCTTTCTTGCTTCCTTTCTGCTTATTAGATTCCATCAACAAATTATCATAGCTATTCCTTGAGCTTGTTTCCAAATGGATAGCTTGCACACTAACTTCATCAATGTTAGTTGGATTAAACATAAGTATTGTGTGTCTCAAACTTTCATGTAATCCACCTATATACTTTAACAAATTTTCTTGTGTGTATAAAGGAATGCCCAAAATTGAAGCCCTCTTCCTAAACTCTTGTGTATATTCTTGCACACTTTGTCATTTTTCTTGCTTTAATGATTTCCAATTCATTACAACTTTTTGCATATGTCCTAATGGATAGAACTGTTTCTTTAATGCAGCAATAAACTCAAACCAAGAAGAAATAATTTTTCCATAACGACTTAGATCCTCCTGTGTTCTACTCTCCCACCAAATTAAAGTTGTGCCTCCTAGGCGAAGAGTAGCTAATTGGATTTTTTGAGAATCCTCAGTAAACTTTTGAATTCTACAATAAACTTCAATTTTCTTAATCCAATTATCTAGTTTGTCTACATCTAGTTCTCCATTATACATTGGCAAATCAAATTTAACATCAAGTTTCAACAAAGGTGAATTAACTTCAGATTTCAAAAGTTGTTTCTTTTTAGAAGAAGAGGTAGACGAAGAGGAAGAAGAGGATGAAGAAGAAGATGGGGATGGAGGTTCAGGAGGGTCACTACCACCTCCTACTCCTTTACCTTTATCATCTTTTGAAGAGGATTCACCTTCATTCTTCTTTCTTTTCTTGAGTTCCTCTTTCTTCTATTGCTCTTGCCTCTCTTGGAAAAGAACTTCCACCATAGCCTTCATTTCGAGAAATGCTTTTTAGAAAGCTTTCTCATCAAGCTCTATAGGACTTTGTTCAGCTGCCATCTCTACTTGTGGAAAATTCCTTTGTTTTCCGATCTCTGGATTAAATTCTTCCAGTGCACCTTCTCCTTGTTTCAATTTCAACCTAGTTAGCATTCACTTTGCAATTTCCTGCAAAATGGGCTTTGATACCAACTTGATCCGTAATTAGAGTTTACAAAATAACTTGTAAATTAAATCTAACTACAGTAATTTCCTGATCTAATACAGAATTGCATGATTATGCCTTTTAACCGTTGAAATTACAAAATAAGTAATTAGAAATTCAAATACTGAATTTAAACTAGAGAGAAAATTGAGATAGAAGAGAGAAGAATGAGATAAACAAATAGTAGGATCACAACGCGCAGATTGATAATGGAGTTCGTCCAATGTGGACTACGTTTCCAGGTCTGCTTCTCAATGTTGGGACCGCTTTATTGATATCACCAAGCAAAATTATGCTTTCTTACAATACCCAAGCTCCAAGAATCTGCAATAATCTCTCCACAATCTCTCACTCTTTTACAATTTTTGGTGTACATGAACCTTGTAAATTCTCCTCCAAAGAATTATTTCTCTCAAATTCTCTCCAAGAAAACTCTCGCACAAAATTCTCCACTCAATAATTTTCCCCTTGTCCCTTTACAAAAATCACCCCTTTATATACACATTTATTTGCTAATATGGCTTTAACCATATTATTTTGCAAATATTGCATATCTCCCATATACAAGTAAAAATTCCAACCATTTCCCCCTTTTACAATAAAAATAACTAATATCCCGTTAGTATAACAAATTAATCTTTCAAAAATAAATCCACCTTTGGCTTTTATAATTCCAAGCCATACAATTAAAAAACAAACCCCTTTAACTATGGGTTGTTATAATCTTGGACTTGCATTATAATCTTTAAAAATATCTTTTAAAAGCCCCTTAATAATCTCCTTGGATATTCTTTAAAATAAACCCGTTAAATATGAGAAAGGTGGTTAAAGGGGTTAATTTGTTGAAATGCAAGTTTATGGAATTTTTTTTCTCTCCTTGTTTTATGGGCAAGGGAAGAGGATTTTAAGGGATAAAATCCCACCAAATCCTCCTTGAAATCACAAAAATCTTTTAATTTTTTAACCATACGTGTTTTCTTTTAACAATATGGTTTAATCCATATTATTTTTCCACCATGTATGTGCCAACTCACCACTCCTGCCACGTCACCACCTGCCACGTCAGCTTGCTGATGTCATCAAAGTCAACCATAGTCAAAATTTTGACCAACCTTTGACCAGCCGTAACTTTCACATACGAGCTCCATTTTTGAAACTGAATATAGTTCTGGAATCAGCGCGATGAGCACTACGACTTGGAATCACTTTTATTTTATTTTGAGACAATCATTTTTTTCCCTTTTTGAACCCCTGATTTGCCTGTTTGACCAAACCTTTGACTGAGCATAACTTCTGCATGCAGACTCCTTTTGAGCCCATTAAAGTTGCGTCAAGATTGTGTCAGCGAGCTCTACACATTGATGCTTCTTTGGATGAATTCTGAGACTATGGAACTTGTAGGTATTTTGGATCCACCTGGATCAACAACACTTCACAACAACTTCACAAGACATCATAATTTGAATATTCAAGACCTAATATGAATGTTTATGTTACATTAAAACATTAAATCAAAGAAAAATAGGTCAAGCATCATAGGAAAAAGACCTAAATAACCATGAAAATGTCAATGATCCATTATTCTATGGTACAAAACTATGTATTGCAAAGGTGTTTGAGAGAAAAAAATTTCTTCATATTTATCAATAGAGTGGTTTCAAGTCTTGAAGATCTAAAAGAGTGATGATTGTGCGTGTATATTTCTTAAGATGAAATTGTTCATGGTTTGTGCTTTGGAAGTCAGTTTCTTGAGTTACAGTGCATGACAGAGTTGTTTGAGTGTATGGGGTGTGTACATTCTTCAAGTGAAAGTTGTTGTGAAGATTTTTTTTGGTTTTTTACGATATTTGTGGAATATTATAGATTATATTAAAGTGTTATACAGTGTTTGTGATTCATCTTTGGATATGAGGAAGCATGTACTTAAGTGTTAATGGTGTTAACACTGGTTTAGCTAACCTTGGGTGTTTACACTACTTGTGAAATTTCTTTGATGTTTGTGGAAGCATGGTGTGGCATGTATGAGTGGATTTAAGTCCTAGATAAGGTGTGTTCTAGTCCACCTTCATTCCTTTCCATCACATAAATGTTTTGGTGCTAACCTAATTTAAATTTTCATAGTTGAGTTGCATAGCCAACCTTGGAGAATGTTTTCAAAGTTAAAGATGATATAAATAAGTGTTGTCTTTTTGAAGGATGATAAGATAGATAATAATGATGTGAGTGATGTGAATTATAGAGTTGTAGGGTATGAATTTGAGAAGTATGGAGTGAGCTTTCATGTGTTAGATTACTAAATGCAATGAACAAAAGGTGTCTACAATTCTTCATAAATAATTTGAAGGTGTTTGTGAAGATGTGGTGGATTTTTTTGTCACTTTGAAATGGATTTCTCATTTTAACGCTCTTTTCTATCTTCTTTTCTATTCTATTAGCGATCCATTTTTTCTTTTGGGTAGTGATCCCTCCGACAATGAGCCCTATTTTATTTGGTGTTGATATTACTTTATATTGTGTTAATCCTCATTGTGCTTTTCCCATCTTGCTTTTTCCACATAAATATGGTGTTTCTTTGTGTATGGTGTTGATTTTTTTCTATTTCTATTATTTTCTTTCATGATAAATCACTTTAACATATTGAGGGTTAATTGGATTAAAGTGGATCTAAATGTTTGTGAGGATTTTGAAGTTTTAAGATACAATTGATTCACCCCCCTCTCAGTTGTCTTGTACATTCAAAAATTGGTATCAAATCAAGGTTCCTTAGAAGAAAGATTAACCACTTGAGGTAGATATTTGATGGAACACAAGTTGGATGTTCTTATATTTTATGGATCAAATTATGCATTTTGGAAGACAAGAATGGAAAGTTTTTTGGTTTCTCTTAGATTTAAGATCTAGAGGTCTATTGAAGGACAATATACTATTCTTGTAAATGGTCCAAGAACTAATCATGAGATCAAGGCCTATGAAAACAATGGTAAAGAAAATTATGCTCTCTTAAGTGTTCTTGCTAATTTTGAACTGGTGGAAGTGATGAATCATAATACTACTAGAGAAATTTGCATAAAGTTACAAAGCATTTATAAAGGAGATGATAAGATCAAGCAAGATAAGATCTAGAATTTGAAGATTATTTTTGAGACCCTATGAATGTCTGAAGATGAAAACATCACAAGCTACTTACATAAGGTGGATGAAGTTACCAATGGCATGAAAGGTCTTGGTGGAGAATTGAACGAAGAAGTAGTAAAGAAGGTACTTAGAACCCTTCCTAAATCTTATAGTTATAAAGTTTCTACTATTGAATAATTACAAAATCTGAATCAGTATACTAGAGATCAGTTGTATGGTTCTTTAACTGCTTTTGAGATGAGAGAATTTGGTGGAAAATTAGAGAAGACCATGGAATCAGATCAAGACTATCTTGATGATGTGGAAGCTAAATTTTTGAGAAGAATGAAAAAGGGTATTAGAAAGTATAGTGGTAAGTTTTCTTTCAAATGTTTTAGTTGTGGAAAGATAGGTCATTATGCTTCTAGATGTCCAAACAAAACTTTGAATAACAAAAATAGGGAGAACAAAGGTAAGATGATTAAGAAAAGTTATTATGTTAGAGAATATGCAAGCATATTTGATGATGAATTTGATTATGGAAATGATGAGGATAGTGAATTCTTGTTCATAGCTTTAAAAGATAAAAATAATTATACTAACTATGAGAGATGTGTGAAGGAAAGGGCTCCAAAATCAAGTGCTAAAATTGAAGGAACTTTTGTGTTTTCTTTTCATGCTAAGAAAAAAGAAGAACTACTAGATCATTGAAAGTGGATGCTATAATCATATGACCAATGATAAGAGTAAGTTTTTTAAAATTGAAATATATGAAGGAGGACTTGTTAGGTTTGGTGATGATACATATGGTTAGATATGTAGAAAAGGTTCAATAAATTTTGATGGCAATCATAATAGCAATGATGTTTACTATGTTAAGGGTTTAAGACATAACCTCTTGAGTGTTGTACAAATGTGTAGCAATGGATACAATCTTATGTTTCTGGATGATGCTTGTGAGATTAGAAAAGGCTTTAAAAATTTCATTGTTGCTAGGACATATGGGAATGTCTATCAGCTTAAACGTGTTGATGGTTATTGTTTCATGACTCAGATCAATGAGAGTTGGTTATGGCATAGAAGAATGTGTCACATCAATTTTGATAGCCTAGTGAAAATAAGTTGAATTCAAGCTATGAGAGATCAGACAAAGATTACAAAGCCTATTAATGATGTTTGTAAGGAGTTTCAAATTGGAAAGAAAGCAAGAATAAGCTTCAAAGTCAAAGAACGATCTTCTACCATACTATTGGAATTGGTGCATACATATCTGTGTGGTCCTACTAGAGTAAGAAGTCTTCAAGGTGACAAGTATTTCATGCTATTGATTAATGATTGTTCTAGAATAACATGGGTTACTTTTCTCAAACAAAAATTATAAGCACTAGATAAGTTTAAAGAAATCAAATTTATGGTTGAGAATGAAATGGATATGAAAATAAAAATTTTGAGGTTTGATAGTAGTGAAGAGTTCACCTCCAATGATTTCAATATATTTTTGTGAGAATCATGGAATAAAGAAGCATTTATCTACCCCTAGGATTCCTCAGTAGAATGGAGTGGTTAAAAGAAAGAATAGGACTATTCAAGAAGCTGCAAGAATAGTGATGAAAGAAGAAAACTTAGCAGAAGTCTACTAGAGAGAAGTAATTCATACTACTATTTATATACTTAACGGAGTGCAAGCAAGAGAAAATAGCACAAAGACTCCTTATGAGCTATGGTATGGAACAATTCCTACTATTAAATACTTTAGAGTGTTTGGAAGAAAATGCTATATTAGAAGGGATGGAGAAAAATTAGGAAAGTTTGAAGAAATGTCTAATGAAGGTATCTTCCTTATATATTCTACTAAAAGCAAATCTTACTAGTACTACAACAAGAGGCTATGAGATATTGTTGAGAGTGCAATTTTCAAGGTTGATGAAGACCCACAAAAGAATTTAGTGGTAATATATGGATTTGAATTAGATGAGTCTACTTACAAAGAAGAAGAAAAATCTAAGGAAAAAGAAGTGAAAATTGAAGAGGAAGAAGATTTGGAAAAGGTTCCTAAAACTCCCAAGTATGTGTAGAAGAATCATTCTGAAGAAAAAATAATTGGTGATAAAAAAAAAGGTGTATAGACAAGAAGGAAAGCTATTGTAGAACCTATAAATCTATGTTTAATTTCTAAATTTTAACCCAAAACAATGATTGAAGCATGCAAGGATGAGTACTAGATCAAAGCTATAGAAGAAGAATTTTAATGCAGATTGAGAAGAATTAGACTTGGGAATTTGTCCCAAGACCAACAAACAAGAATGTGATTGGAACTAAGTGGGTATTGAGGAACAAATTGAATTAGAATGGAGAAGTGGTAAGAAAAAAGGAAAGGCTTTTGTGTAAAGATTACTCACAAGTAGAAGGAATAGTCTTTGAGGAGACATTAGCTTTGGTGGAAAGAATGGAAGCTATTAGGATGTTCTTGGATTTTGCATCACAAATTTTTTAAAGTTTATCAGATGGATTTGAAGTCTGCTTTCTTGAATGGTGAATTGGAAGAAGTATACATAGAACAACCGAAAGGATTTCATTTATGAGATAAATTGGATATGGTCTGTAGATTCAAGAAGGAATTATATAGATTTAAGCAAGCTCCCAAAGCTTGGTATGCAAGGTTAGATAGGTACTTGTTACATCAAGGATTCAATAAAGGTATTGTAGATAGTAATCTCTAGTTCAAAGTTGAAAAATATCAAATCTTGATTGTGGTTGTATATGTTGATGACATTATTTTTAATGGAAATAAAGCTATGTATAAGAAGTTTGTAGAAGAAATACAAAGGAATTTGAAATGTTAATTCTTGGGGAGATGAATTTCTTCCTTGGGCTACAAATCAATCATATAGATAAAGGTATTTTTATTTCACAATCAAAGTATGTCAAGGAAATGTTGAAGAAGTTTGGAATGAAAGATTCTAAGCTGGTGTGTTCCCCTATGGTTATTGGTTGCAAGTTGAGCAAGAATGATGAATATCCTAAGGCTAATTATTTTTGGGATTATGGGATAAAAGAAAAAATTGATATGCTAATGTTTAGGATGAATAGGAGGGTTAAAGGTTTAATCTGGCTTATGAGAGCCAAAACATCTCAATATATACTTTTCTGCATCTTTTATAAATATATATAGGAATCTTTCCTTTTATCTAAAAAAAAAGTATAGATCAATGATTGGAGGACTGCTATATCTAACTGCTACTAGATCAGATATCATGCATGCAGTTTATCTTATGGATAGATTTCAAGAAGATCCTAGAGAGACATGTTGTAGCAATGAAGAGGATTTTTAGACACTTGAAGGATGCTCTAGATCATGGCTTATGGTATCCAAAGAATACTTATTTTACTCTTAGTGCTAACACAAATGTAGATTGGGTTGGTTGTATAAACGACAACAAAAGTTCAAGTAGTGGTGCATTCTTTCTTGGATGCAAATTGGTTCCATGGCTAAGCAAGAAACAATATTCAAAGTCTTTATCTACTACAAAAGCATACTACATTGCAACAACATCTTGTTTCACACAAGTGTTGTGGATGAGGCAAACATTGAATAATATCAGGGTTGTATATGATGAGAAAATTTCTATATTCTATGATAATTCAAATGCTATCAATCTATCAAAAGATCTAGTAATGTATTCAAGGACAAAGCATATCTCAATCTGGTATCACTTTTTGACAAAGAAAGTTGTAGAGAATGAAGTGAATCTTGAATATGTACCTATAAAGGATCAAGTTTCTAATATATTTACTAAGGCTCTTCCTAAGGATACTTTTGAGTTTCTTCAAGAGAAGTTTGGGGTTATTTCCCCTCCTTCTTTGAACTAGATGCATAAGGGGATGCATCAGTCTAGTGGATCTCAAGATTCATTCTTTGGTTTAGATTGATGTTGTTGGCTTCCTCTCAAGGGGAGTAGGTAGTGGAATTTTTTTGTTCTAGTTAAGATGAATGAGTGTTGTCATTGTGCAGTGGTTGCTAATTGATATAGGTTGGTGTGTGCTCCTAAGGGAGATTAGGTAGAGTAGTAAAGGAAATGAAGTTGCAGAGCAATATGATTAATGTCAAAAGGGGAGAGTGAATGATGCAAATACTTTGTAATTTTCCATTGATTTCAAAGGGGAAGCTAGAATCATGCGAAAAAAGTTTAGTTGAGAAAGGGGGAGAGAATAGTGTAGCTGGGATAGAAAGTAATGTGAAAAATAAAGTAATGAGTTGGTATGAGTATTGAGGATAAAATTTGTTGTGTTTTTTGTTAATGTTTTTTCACATCATGTATTTCCATCAATGATAAAGGGGGATATTTCTACAAGTATGTGTAGTTGGTGTTGTCATTGATGTCAACAAGCTTTTGTTATCATTGGTTTCAACTGTATGAGAAGAAATTTGTTGCAAGGATGTGCAATTGGTTGGTATTGTCTCTGATGGTGCTTTGATTGGTTTCATGATGTTGTCATTAGTAAGCTACTAATATTAACCTCTAGTGTTCTTTCATAAGATTTTTTCTATGGATGTATGGTTGAGTTTTTATGTTATAGTTGGCTTGATGGTGATGAGGAAGTATTGAAGATGTTGATTATATGTTTTTGGTGGTTGGTTTCCAAGTACTTTTGAGAAAATAGAATAAAAAGATGAAACAATGTGTTGCAATGGTGTTTTGTGTTGTAGATTAGTGTTTTGGTTTGGTTTCACATTCCTTATGGGTTGAAGATGTTCTTGTGTGATTCATATATGTTGATTAGAAGTGATTATAGGTGTTGCATTCAGAATTTGGTGTGTTGAATCACTGTACAGAGGAAGTTGCGTTCACCAATGTGTGAACTATCTATTGCAATAGCATTTGGGAGAAATGTTTTTGCTCCACATTTCTCTATAGAGTGGTTTTAGGTCTTGTGAATCTAAAAGAGAAATGACAGTGTTGTATATTTCTTCATATGAAGTTGTTCATGGTTTGGTTCTTTGGAAGTTGGTTTCTTGAGTTACAATGTATGACAAAGTTTTTTGAATGTATTGGGTATGTACATTCTTCAATTGAATTTTTTTTGTGAAGGATTTTTTTCATTTTTAGGGTGTTTTTGGAATATTCTAGAATGTATTAAAGTGTTATGTGGTATTTGCAAGTTATCTTTGGATTTAAGGAAGCATGTACTTAAGTGATAATGATGTTAACATAGGTTCATATCACCTTGGGTATTTACACTACTTGTGAAGTTGTTTGATGTTTTTGGAAGCATGTTGTGGAATGTATGAGTGGATTTAGGTCCTATCTAAGGTGTTTTTTTGTCTACCTTCATTCCTTTCCACTGTGGAAATGTTTTGGCATTGACCTAATTTGAATTTGCATAGTTGAGATGTATAATCGACCTTGGAGAATGTTTTCAAGGTTGAAGATGATATAAATAAGTGTTTTTTTATAAGGATGATAAGATAGATAAGCATGATGCAAGTGTGATATTTCATGTGTTAGATTACCGAATGCAATGAGTAGAAGGTGTCTACAATTCTTCAAAAATACTACAAAAGTGTTTGTGATGATGTGGTGGATATTTTTGTTGCTTTGTGATGGATTTCTAATTCTAACATTGTTCTCTATCTTCTTTTTTATTCTAGCAATGAGACTTTCTTTTTTGGTAGTGAGCCCTATATATTCAGTGTTGATTTTACTTTATATTATGAATTAATCCTCGTTGTGCTTTTTCTTATCTTAGGTTTTCCACATAAATCTAGTGTTTCTTTGTGTGTGGTGTTGATTTGGTTCTTTTCACATTATTTTCTTTCATGATAAATCACTTTAATAGATTAAGGGTTAATTGGATTAATCTGGATTTGAATGTTTGTGATGGTTTTGAAGTTTTAAGATACAAATGATTCATCCCCCCCTCTTAGTTTTCTTATGCATTCAACACATTATGGGTCTAGATTCAAAATTATTTTTAGGATGCATTGAACACGAATTTAGTTTCCTTGTGAAACTAATACTAAACCTTTTCTATGTTTGGTTTAGGTTACCATCCTTTTCCTACTTCTGCATCCTCTCCTCCATTATTTTATATCTCTATTATTTATTATGTTAAAAATTTGTATCTTTCTTCGTATTAGAAAAGGTTTCTTCCTATTCCATCTACTTCTTCTAAATTTATTCATAACATTCAAGTTTCTTCTCTTCAACCTAAACAATAGAACATATTGTAGAGGCCTTCAAAATCTCACTTAATCACTATGTTAGCTCTCAAAAACACAGGCAAAATACCTCTACATGTTGTCAATCTCTAGATACATTTCAGGGTATTTATATATTGGCCACATGAAAAGTCGTGTCCATTCATATTCAAATCCTGGACGATCTATTGTATTTGAGCTTTTTCAAACGTTCACCAGACACCCGCGAAGACATCCTATAGTTTTGTCAACGCCTTGAGTCACTCTGAATACCACATATCACATATCGCTAGGTAGTCCTGTAGTTACACAGATGTTACGAGTCTTCCCGACACTCTGTACCTTTAGTCTTGAGTATAGTTGTGACTTTAGGGGTCGGAAAACATTCCTCCGACTACTCAATTCTTACCGAGATGTTTCTGTTAGTTTGATTTTTGATCGCCAAGACATTTAATAGTTTCTTGTCCATGGAACTTCATTCGGTATGACCCTCCTAGCTCTCTCTGATGAAGTCTGTCTCTCTGATGAATACTCCCTCCAAACATTCTGCCAATTCTTTACCAATACAACACTCGTTGCTATGACATAGGGGGTCGGTAGGACTCCATAAGCTCATCCCAATGACAATGAGAGAACCCACCTTTGCTTTATCGGTAAGACCAAGTGAATACTCTGGGACATTACATCGATGGCTCCTATCTCAGTGACATAATTATTTGTGCTTCATCGGTAAAACACATATGTGCTCGCTATGACTTCTCCCGATGACTGTTGTCTCGTCGATATGTCTCTATGTCTTAGATCGCTAGGACACAAATAGACTTGATATGACTCATTCCGATGCATATTGTCTTCCCAATAAGATCTTTCTTTCATTGAGACTATGCATTGTGTCTACTTGATGTGAATCCTCAACAAAAATCTCATCGGTAAGACAATCCCGATGTCTTGCCGATAGACTACAAAAGACACACTTTAGTATAAAATGCTTTATGGATCAGTGAGACCTGCATCATGTTATGCTGATATGGTTTACACATTCAAATGCTCAGCACTAGGTGAATTCTATGGGACCAAATGATGAAAAAAAACTAAAGCATGGGAAAAAAAATTCTGCAAAGCAGATTCTTGTGCTTATGGTATGGACATTTTTGGGAACTAACGGGTATGTGCAGCCACAAAATTTTCAAAATTTTACAGTTCTAACAGTGGCTCTGTCTGGGGATGAATGATTGTGAGATAATTGCAAGGATCCAAATTTCTGGGTGAGCAGACTAGACTTTCAATGTTACAGACCAGTGAGTAGGATGGAATGAATGGAAGTGGAGATGAACATGACCCTATACTACTATACATGGAAAGATTTATATAAACTGAAGGAATTTTAGGATTGTCCATGTACTGGCAATTCCTGTTCCTTTTATTTCCTAGACTATTATGCATGGAAGAGAAATTTTTGAGAGAATTCTTAAGAGTTGTCCATGCACTGGCAACCCTTAATCCTTTGTACTCCTTTGGCAACAAAATCAGACTTCATTTCAGTAAATGATGGCTCAAGGCCCATACTTTCCTCTGTCAAACACCCAATTTTGCTTTGAATTCATCAAATTATTCTTGAAGACATATGAATCATATGAATCATTGCACAAAGTACTTTCACTTTCAAAAAAAATGTAAGCTCGACATAAGACTTTAGAATCACCTTCTTGTGCACATTTCTAGAATTCAAGAGTTAGCAAATCTAAAATTTCCTCAGCACTGAGTGAACATGTTTCTTCTTCCACATCTTCCATTTTTTCTCCCACTTCCTGATCAAATGTGTCTTCATGGTATTCAACTACAGCAGGAGGAATTATTTGTTCACTTTCAAATGGACTCACATTTTCCATTGCTTCTTCCTCTTGATCACCACAAGAACTACAAGAATCACCTTGTTGTAAATTAGAATCCACAGGTTCATCTTCACAATCTGAATATCCATTGGATCCCTCATAACATGTACTACTTTCCCTATCACAATATGTTATGCAAGAGAGATCTCTTGTATCTTCATCTTCATCATGCAGGCTATCATATGAATCATTCTAACCTGCACATGTCTCATCTTCTATTGGCTGCATTGTTTGATCAATTTCTCTATACTCATCAGAAATACAACTATTGGATTCAACATTGATAGTGTTCTCATACCTTATCCTCTCCATGGCATCAATAAATTTATTCACTTGATCAAAGGCATGTTGTATTGATGATTCTTGCCAATAAGCTGATTCAGGTTTCCCTCTTATGAATTGTGCAACAAAAAGGGGTCTTGTAGGATTACAATTAGGAGGTAATTGCATATAGATATTTATAATCCTGTTGTATAGAGAGCTTTCATCTTCTCCTTCATGTCTCCTTATGTTAAGAAACACATCAAAGGGGTAAATTCGACATTCTGATTTTGCAATGGAATCTTGGCTTTGAGTATGTACGTGTTCATCTTCTTCCTTCTCAAGCTACTAACTTTGATATACATTTCGTTGCAATTTTTGATTGACACCTTCATGTGGGCTAGAATTGTGTTGATCATATTGATAGTCTTGATAGCTCACCAGCCTTTCTTTGTTCAATTTTAGTGTTTCTTTCTCCAATTGCAGCCATTGCTTTCTCAATTCTTTAATTTCGCTAATCAACTCTTGCCTTCTAAAATATTCTTTTTATCCATACACAAATTGTTTATCCATTCTTCATCAAATTTTTACCAAAGTCGCCACCTACTTTTCCAAAAGTAGGAAAATGATTCTTTTGAAGTTATTTTTTATTTTCCCTAGAGAAATCACTTTTTTCTGAAACTTCACAAATAATGAATCTTTCTTCAATGACTCTATATGATGATCTTCAACCAGATATCCTAAAATAATTCCCGAACAAAGTCGCTAATTTGTTATCTCTCAAAAATGCAGGAAAAATACCTCTAGAGGTTGCTAATCTCTAGATACATTTCAGGGTAACAGACAAGGCCAAATGAATTGAACCTTCTACTCTTCAGGTGCTTCTAGACCTAGGTGGGTGTACCTATAACAATGAGGAAAACTTGACTTTTCTTTGTCTCCTAAAGTAATTTACCCACACAGGCAAATGGGAGTGGATAAATGAGTTTTATTTTGGTATAAATTGTATAAGCAATATCAAGGCTAGAATCTAATGTGTTCATATGTAAAAATGAATGAAATTAAACAATGAAATAGTAGACACTAGTGCCTTATTGGGTGTATGGAGTCAAATGAAAATATGAAATGATTAACTTCTTTCTAGCAGAAACTCAAATTTTTTGGCATATAGATTTAAGTTTATAACTGGTATAAACATGCAAGAATGCGATTACCAAGTTCTTCTTAATGATCCAAAAGAGATTCCCTAATTACTATGATTTACTAAAAGGACTTGATCTTTCATTGAAAGAACCAATTAATCCAATCATACACATACAACAAGTGTGCATTGTTAAACTGAAAAAATATCCTTGATATATTAGTTTAAACAATTAGAAAACATCAACCTTGGAGAAAACTTCAAAAATACTTTTAATTAACACAACAAACAACTGAAACTAGAAAAATTCCACCAAATCAAATGAATTCAATTGAAATCTCCATTATTTCATACATGCATCATAGTCTCAAAATTGTAAACATTTTGTATCCTACTGTATTTTTTACTCACTCTATGCTTCCTCATTTGTTGTCAAAAATGGGTATTTATATATTGGCCACATGAAAAGTCGCATCCATTCGTATTCAAATCCTGGGTGATCTATTGTATTCTATCTTTTTCAAACATTCACCAAACACTCGTGAAGACATCCTATAGTTCCATCGATGGCTTGAGTCTCTCCGACTACCACATATCACATATCGCTAGGTAGTCGTATAGTTACAGCAATGTTATGAGTCTTCTCGACACTTTGTGCCTTCAGTCTTGAGTATAGTTATGACTTTAGGGGTCGGAAAATATTCCTCTGATTACTCAAGTCTTACCGAGATGTTTTTGTCAGTTTTCTTTCTGATCGCTGAGACATAATAGTTTCTTGTCCATGGAACTTCATTTGGCATGACCCTCCTAGCTCTCTCTAATGAAGTTTGTCTCAGCGATGAATACTCCCTCCAAACATGCCGCCAATTCTTTACCAATTCAACACTCGTCGCTATGACATAGGGCGTCGGTAGGACTCCATAAGCTCATCCCAATGACAACGAAAGAACCCACCTTTGCTTTATCGGTAAGACCAAGTGAATACTCTGGGACACTACACTGTCGGCTCTTGTCTCAGCGACATAATTATTTATGCTTCATTAGTAAAATACATATGTGCTCACTATGACTTCTCCCGATGATTGTTGTCTCATCGATATGTCTCTATGTCTTAGATCGGTAAGACACAAATAGACTCGATATGACTCATTTCGATGCATACTGTCTTGCTGATAAGATCTTTCTTTCATTGAGACTGTGCATTGTGTCTGCTCGATGTGAATCCTCAATAAAAATCTCATTGGTGAGACAATCCTGATGTCTTGCCGATAGACTACAAAAGACACACTTTAGTATAAAATGCTTTATGGATCGGTGAGACCTACATCATGTTATGCTGATATGGTTTACACATTGAAATGCTTAGGGCCAGGTGAATTCTATGGGACCAAATGATGAAAACAAACTAAAGCATGGGAAAACATTTTATGCAAAGCGGATTCCTATGCTTATGGTATGGACTTTTTTGGGAACTAACGGGTATGTGCAGCCACAAAATTTTCAAAATTTTACAGTTCTTATAGTGGCTCATCTAGGGATGAATTATTGTGAGATCATTGCAAGGATCCAGATTTTTGGGTGAGCATACTAGACTTTCAATGTTATGGATTAGTGAGTAGGATGGAATGAATGGAAATGGATATGAACATGACCCTATACTACTGTACATGGAAAGATTTATATAAAATGATGGAATTTCAGGATTGTCCATGTACTAGCAATTCCCATTCCTTTTATTTCCTAGACTATTGTGCATGGAAGAGAAATTTTTGAGAGAATTGTTAAGAGTTTTCCATGCACTGGCAACCCTTAATCCTCTATACTCCTTTGGCAACAAAATCAGACTTCATTTCAGTAAATGATGGCTCAAGGCCACCCAAAAGAAAGGCCCATACTTTCCTCTATCAAACACTCGGTTTTGCTTTGAATTCATCAAATTCTTCTTGAAGACATATGAATCATATGAATCATTGCACAAAGTACTTTCACTATAAAAAAAAATGTAAGTTGGCCATAAGACTTTAGAATTACCTTCTTGTGGAAATTTCTTGAATTAAAGAGTTAGCAAATCTGAAATTTCCTCACTACTGAGTGAACATGTTTCTTCTTCCATGTCTTCGATTATTTCTCCCACTTCCTGATCAAATGTGTCTTCATGGTATTCAACTACAACTGGAGGAATTACTTTTTCACTGCCAAATGGACCCGCATTTTCCATTGCTTCTTCCTCTTGACCACCACAAGAACTGCAAGAATCACCTTGTTGTAAATTAGAATTCGCAGGTTCATCTTCACAATTTGAATATCCATTGGATCCCTCATAACTTGTACTGCTTTCCCTATCACAATATGTTATGCAAGAGAGATCTCTTGTATCTTTGTCTTCATTATGCAGGCTATCATATGAATCATTCTGACATGCACATGTCTCATCTTCTATTCGCTACATTGTTTGATCAATTTCTCTATACTCATCAGAAATACAACTATTGGATTCAACATTGATAGTATTCTCATACCTTATCCTCTCCATGGCATCAATAAATTTATTCACTCAATCAAAAGCATGTTGTATTGATGATTCTGGCCAATAAGCTGATTCAAGTTTCCAAACTCTTATGAATTGTGCAATAAAAAGGGATCTTGTAGGATTACAATTAGGAGGTAATTGCATACAGATATTTATCATCCTATTGTATAGAGAGCTTTCATCTTCTCCTTCATGTCTCCTTATGTTAAGAAACACATCAAAGGGGTAAATTCCACATTCTGATTCTGCGGTGGAATCTTGGCTTTGAGTATGTACGTGTTCATCTTCTTCCTCCTCAAGCTGCTGACTTGGATATACATTTCGTTACAAGTTTTGATTGACAACTTCATGTGGGCTGGAATTGTGTTGATCATATTGATAGTCTTGATAGCTCACCAGCCTTTCTTTCTTCAATTGTAGTGTTTTTTTCCCTAATTGCAGCCATTGCTTTCTCAATTCTTTAATTTCCCTTATCAACTGTTCCCTTCTAAAATATTCTTTTTTTCCATACACAAATTGTTTATCCATTCTTCATCAAGTTTTTACCAGAGTTGCCACCTACTTTTCCAAAAGTAGGAAAATGATTCTTTTGAAATTATTTTTTATTTTCCCCAGCGGAATCACTTTTTTCTGAAACTTCACAAATAATGAATCTTTCTTCAATGACTCTATATGATGATCTTCAACTGGATATCCTACAATAATTCCACAGCAGAGTAGCCAATTTGTTATCTCTCAAAAACGTAGGAAAAATACCTCTAGAGGTTGCCAATCTCTAGATACATTTCAGGGTAACAGACAAGGCCAAATGAATTGAACCTTCTACTCTTCAGGTGCTTCCAGACCTAGGCAGATGTACCTATAACAGTGAGGAAGACTATACCTTTCCTTGTCTCATAAAGAAATTTACCCACACAGGAAAATGGGAGTGGATAAATGAGTTTTATTTTGGTATAAATTTTATAAGCAATATCAAGGCTAGAATCTAATGTGTTCATATGTAAAAATGAATGAAATTAAACAATGAAATAGTAGAGACTAGTGCCTTATTGGGTGTACGGATTCAAATGAAAATCTGAAATGAGTAACTTCTTTCTAGCAGAAACTCAAATTGTTTGGCATATAGATTTAAGTTTATAACTGGTATAAACATGAAACAATGCGATTACCATGTTCTTCTTAATGATCCAAATGAGATTCTCTAATTACTATGATTGACTAAAAGTACTTTATCTTTCCTCGAAATAACTAATTAATCTAATCATATAGATACAACAAGTGTGCACTGATAAACTAAAAAAATATCCTTGATATATCAGTTTAAACAATTAGAAAACATCAACCTTGGAGATAACTTCAGCAATACTTTTAATTAACACAACAAAAAAACTGAAACCAGAAAAGTTCCACCAAATCAAATGAATTCAATTGAAATCTCCATTATTTCATACAGTCATCATAGTCTCAAAATTGTAAACATTTTGTATCCTAGTGTATTTTTTACTCGCTCTCTGCTTCCTCATTCGCTGTCAAAAATGGGTATTTATATATTGGCCACATGAAAAGTCACGTCCATTCATATTCAAATCCTGGGCAATTTGTTGTATTCAATCTTTTTCAAACATTCATCAAACACCCGCGAAGACATCCTGTAGTTCCGTCGATGCCTTGAGTCTCTCCAACTACCATAGATCACATATCGCTAGGTAGTCTTGCAGTTACACTGATGTTATGAGTCTTCCTGACACTCTGTGCCTTCAGTCTTGAGTATCATTGTGACTTTAGGGGTCGGAAAACATTCCTCTGACTACTCAAGTCTTACCGAGATGTTTCCATTAGTTTTCTTTCTGATCGCCGAGACATAATAGTTTCTTGCTGATGGAACTTGATTTGGCATGATCCTCCTAGCTCTCTCTGATGAAGTCTATCTCGTTGATGAATACTCCCTCCAAAACATGCCACCAAGTCTTTACCAATACAACACTTGTCGTTGTGACATAGGGGGTCGGTAGGAATCCATAAGCTCATCCCGATGACAACGATGGAACCCACCTTTTCTTTATCAGTAAGACCAAGTGAATACTCTAGGAAACTACACCGATGGCTCCTGTTTCAGTGACATAATTATTTGTGCTTCATCGGTAAAACACATATGTGCTCGCTATAACTTATCCCAATGATTGTTGTCTCGCCGATATATCTCTATGTCTTAGATCGGTAAGACACAAATAGACTTGATATGACTCATTCCAATGCATATTGTCTTGTTGATAAGATCTTTCTTTCGATGAGACTGTGCATTGTGTTTGCTCGATGTGAATCGTCAACAGAAATCTCATCGGTAAGACAATCCCGATGTCTTGCCGATAGACTATGAAAGACACATGTTAGTATAAAATACTTTATGGATCAGTGAGACCTCCATCATGTTACTTCAATATTGTTTACACATTCAAATGCTCAAGGCTAGGTGAATTCTCTGGGACCAAATGATGAAAACAAACTAAAGCATGGGAAAACATGTTATGCAAAGCAGATTCTTGTGCTTATGGTATGGACTTTTTTGGGAACTAATGGGTATGTGCAGCCATGAAATTTTCAAAATTTTATAGTTCTAACAGTGGCTCCATCTGGGGATGAATGATTATGAGATCATTGCAAGGATCCATATTTTTGGGTGAGAAGACCAGAATTTCAATGTTCTAGACCAGTGAGCAAGATGGAATGAATGGAAATGGAGATGAACATGACCCTATACTACTATACATGGAAAGATTTATTTAAAATGAAGGAATTTTAGGATTGTCAATGTACTAGCAATTCCTGTTCCTTTTATTTCCTAGACTACTGTGCATGGAAGAGAAATTTTTGATAGAATTGTTAAGAGTTGTCCATGCATTGGCGACCCTTAATCCTTTGTACTCCTTTGGCAACAAAATCAGACTTCATTTCAGTAAATGATGGCTCAAGGCCACCCAAAAGAAAGGCCCATACTTTCCTCTGTTAAACACTTAGTTTTGCTTTGAATTCATCAGATTCTTCTTGAAGACATATGAATCATATGAATCATTGCACAAAGTACTTTCACATTCAAAACAAATGTAAGATGGATATAAGACTTTAGAATCACCTTCTTGTGCACATTTCTAGAATTCAAGAGTTAGCAAATCTGAAATTTCCTCACTACTGAGTGAACATGTTTCTTCTTCCATATCTTCCATTATTTCTCCCACTTCTTGATCAAATGTGTCTTCATGGTATTCAACTACAGCTGGAGGAATTATTTGTTCACTATCAAATGGACCTGCATTGTCCATTGCTTCTTCCTCTTGATCACCACAAGAACTGCAAGAATCACCTTGCTGTAAATTAGAATCCACAGGTTCATCTTCACAATCTGAATATCCATTAGATTGCCCATAACATGTACAACTATCCCTATCACAATCTGTTATGCAAAAGAGATCTCTTGTATCTTCATCTTCATCATGCAGGCTATCATATGAATCATTCTGACCTACACATGTCTCATCTTCTATTAGCTGCATTTTTTGATCAATTTCTCTATACTCATTAGAAATACAACTATTGGATTCAACATTGATAGTGTTCTCATACCTTATCCTCTCCATGGCATCAATAAATTTATTCACTCGATCAAAGGCATGTTGTATTGATGATTCTGGCCAATAAGTTGATTCAGATTTCCAAACTCTTATGAATTGTGCAACAAAAAG
Source organism: Sequoia sempervirens (assembly GCA_007258455.2). NCBI lineage: Eukaryota > Viridiplantae > Streptophyta > Pinopsida > Cupressales > Cupressaceae > Sequoia > Sequoia sempervirens. Next base: position 277,044,650 of record VDFB02270651.1, read on the forward strand.
GGGTCATGTAGGCTTACAATTAGGAGGTAATTGCATACATATATTTATCATCCTATTGTATAGAGAGCTTTCATCTTCTCCTTCATGTCTCCTTATGTTAAGAAATGCATCAAATGGGTAAATTCCACATTCTGATTCTACGATGGAATCTTGGCTTTGAGTATGTACGTGTTCAGCTTCTTCCTCCTCAAGCTGCTGACTTGGATATATATTTCGTTGCAAGTTTTTATTGGCACCTTCATGTGGGTTGGAATTGTGTTAATCATATTGATAGTCTTGATAGCTCACCAGCCTTTCTTTGTTCAATTGTTTTGTTTCTTTCTCCAATTGTAGCCATTGCTTTTTCAATTCTTTAATTTCCCTTATCAACTGTTGCCTTCTAATATGTTATTTTGTTCCATACACAAATTTTCTATCCTTTCTTCATCAAGTTTTTACCATAGTCGCCACCTACTTTTCCAAAAGTAGGAAAATGATTCTTTTGAAGTTATTTTTTATTTTCCCCAGCGGAATCACTTTTTTCTGAAACTTCACAAATTATGAATCTTTCTTCAATGACTATATATGATGATCTTCAACTGGGTATCCTACAATAATTCCCCATTAGAGTCGCCAATTTGTTAGCTCTCAAAATGCAGGAAAAATACCTCTAGAGGTTGCCAATCTCTAGATATGTTTCAGGGTAACAGACAAGGCCAAGTGAATTGAACCTTCTATTGTTCAGAAGCTACCAGACCTAGGCAAGTGTACCTATAACAATGAGGCAAACTAGACCTTTTTTTATCTCCTAAAGCAATTTACCCACTCAAGAAAATGGGAGTGGATCAATGAGTTTTATTTTGGTATAAATTGTATAAGCAATATCAAGGCTAGAATCTAATGTGTTCATATGTAAAAATGAATGAAATTAAACAATGAAATAGTAGAGACTAGTGCCTTATTGGGTGTACGGAGTCAAATGAAAATCTGAAATGAGTAACTTCTTTATGGCAGAAACTCAAATTGTTTGGCGTATAGATTTAAGTTTATAACTGGTATAAACATGCAAGAATGCGATTACCAAGTTCTTCTTAATGATCCAAATGAGATTCCTTAATTACTATGATTGACCAAAAGGACTTAATCTTTCCTTGAAAAAACCAATTAATCGAATCATATAGGTACAACAAGTGTGCACTGATAAACTAAAAAAATATCCTTGATATATCGGTTTAAATAATTAGAAAACATCAACCTTGGAGACAACTTCAGCAATACTTTTAATTAACACAACAAACAACTGAAACCAGAAAAATGCCACCAAATCAAATGAATTCAATTGAAATCTCCATTATTTCATACATGCATCATAGTCTCAAAATTGTAAACATTTTGTATCCTACTGTATTTTTTACTCGCTCTCTGCTTCCTCATTCGCTATCAAAACTAGGTATTTATATATTGGCCACATGAAAAGTCACATCCATTCGTATTCAAATCCTAGACAATCTGTTGTATTTGATCTTTTTCAAACATTCATTAGACACCCGTGAAGACATCCTGTAGTTTTGTTGATGCCTTAAGTCTCTCTGATTACCATAGATCACATATCGCTAGGTAGTCCTGCAGTTACACTGATGTTACGAGTCTTCTTGACACTCTTTTCCTTCAGTCTTGAGTATCATTGTGACTTTAGGGGTCAGAAAACATTCCTCTGACTACTCAAGTCTTACTGAGATGTTTCTGTTAGTTTTCTTTCTGATCGCCGAGACATAATAGTTTCTTGCTAATGGAACTTCATTCAGCATGACCCTCCTAGCTCTCTCTGATGAAGTTTGTCTTGTCAATGAATACTCCCTACGAACATGCCACCATGTCTTTACCAATACAACACTCGTTGCTGTGACATAGGGGGTCGGAAGGATTCCATAAGCTCATCCCAATGACAACGATAGAACCCACCTTTGCTTTATTGGTAAGACCAAGTGAATACTCTAGGACACTACACCGACGGCTCCTGTTTCAACGACATAATTATTTGTGCTTCATTGGTAAAACACATATGTGCTCGCTATGACTTATCCCGATGATTGTTGTCTCACCGATATGTCTCTATGTATTAGATCGATAAGACACAAATAGACTTAATATGACTCATTCCGATGCATATTGTCTTGTTGATAAGATCTTTCTTTCGCTGAGACTATGCATTGTGTCTGCTCAATGTGAATCCTCAACAGAAATCTAATCTATAAGACAATCCTGATGTCTTTCCGATAGACTACGAAAGACACATGTTAGTATAAAATGCTTTATGGATCAGTGAGACCTGCATCATGTTACTTCGATATGGTTTACACAATCAAATGCTCAGGGCTAGGTGAATTCTCTAGGACCAAATGATGAAAACACACTAGAGCATGGCCAAACATGTTATGCAATGCAGATTCCTGTGCTTATGGTATGGACTTTTTTTGGAATTAACGGGTATGTTCAGCCATGAAATTTTCAAAACCTTACATTTCTAACACACTCTTTCTCCTACACACCATAAATTTCCTAAAATACATCAAACCAACACTTTCTTTCTATGCATATCATTAAGTGTTTGCCCATTCCACCAATAAATTTTTAATCTAGACCCATAATGTGTTTAGATGACCTGTATCATAATTTGCAAAAACATCTACATCATTATATTGACTTTCCTTTGTTATGGAATCATTCCTTAGGATAAGGGGCCTAGGTAGAGGGAGATGAAGAAGTATTCTTCAAGATAAAAGCAACATTTCAAGCTTAGGGGACATTGAGAAGGGTTAAAGATCCATAAGATGGTATTTGTGTAAGGGGGAAATTGATAAGTGTAATAATCAAATATGAATGAATTGGATTAATCTAATTCAAAAAGAGAGAAGATTCACACCCATTACTCACAAAATGAAACTACGAGGAAATGAACTCAAACAATGGAACCAAAAGAGAACTTAAAATGAACTCAAAATTTGTAGCGTTACCAGAATGTCTCATGTCAAAGTATATTCATAAAGATGTTGGATCGTTTATTGTTTCAATGTGAAGCCTCCATTTGTGTGTAGCAAAAGATTCAAAGTGTGGTGTTGTTGATCAAAGATGTGTGTTGAATCTCTCAATAAATCAATTATAATCTCAGCATTACTTCGTTGTGTAAAAGATGTCAATTCTTCGATCCTTTTTGAGGAAGAAGATGATTGTTATATATATTTTATGTTTCAAAATGAATGATTTAGATCGTGTAGTAGAATATCCTGATCAACTGTTCAAAACCATTGAGAGGATTAGATGGGAAGAATCAATGGATTTTGATTACCTAATTGGTGAAATTGAAGAAATCAATTTGAGTGTTTAGTGGAATTAAGGAAATAGATTGAATAATCTGTGGAATTGAAGAAATCATGTTTAGCCTTTAGTGGGATTGAAGAACAGATGAATTAGTTAGGAATAGATGAATCAGTCAGCCAATTAGAGTGAGAAATTGGTGGATCATAATTTTCACAATCATAAAAGTGGGTGAGGGTAATTAATTAATCTTTTTGAGTTAAACGTGCAAATCATGTTTAACTTTTGCAAACAATTTTTTTTTTGTTTTGACCTTTTTGAATAGTGTTTCAATAATTTATTTAATTATTCAAGTTTGGGGGAAATAGATTTAATTAAACTATTAAGTATTAATAATTTAATTGATTTAGGGGAATGTGGTAAATTAGCGACATAATTAAATAATTGATGTTATTTAATTAATTAGGAGGAATAAATTTAGATTAGGTCTTTACTAAATAAATGAAATTTATTTAATTGGTCAAAAATGATGAAAAAGTGAATTAATTAAATAATGTCATATTATTCAATTAATAGAAGAAATTAGGGTTTTTGATGCAATTGATGTGAAATGCAATGATATTAAGTGATAATGATGTTGATGATGAGAAAATGTCATTTAGGATGTGCGACAAGTGTTAGGTCATTTTTACATGACTACATTTTCCCCTTCTTTGAGACAAAGTATTGGTTACTTTGTTTCAAAGAATTCGATGTTAAGATCAAGATTTGAAAAAAATTATATGACCTACTGTTCCCTAGTGGTTAGTGGAATGATGGTAGGGCATTGGGCTACCCCCTCAAGAGGTTGGCCAAAAAATCTTTTTATTGGGTCGAGCTCGCGACAATGTTTTATTTCAGTTTAGATGCATAGAGGATGAAAAAATCAGCTTCTAGAACTCTTGTTGTTAGTTCTAATGCTCTTGAGAGGTTCTAATTTCAACCTAAGAGGATTTCTTAGGAAAAAAAAAGGTTTTTTAGGGTTAAAATAGGTAATTAGGGTTTAATTCTTCTCATTTTCACTTTGAGCCTATAGTAATTTCTTGCCTCTAGATTTAGTGATTTTTTGCTATGCCCTTAATATTGGTGTACACTGGGTTATGAATAGCTAGCTTGTGGCTATCTTAACTCCCAATTAAGTCATATTATCATTATTATATTATTATTTAGTTGGTTGGGTTAGCCTAGGTCTTATATACGGGTGTCTAAGTAGGCCTAGGTGATATCCTAGGCATAAATAGGTATATATAGGAGGTTGTGAGTCTTATTTCATTATCATCTTGTGAAGTGTGTTCTCATCAGAGATATTTGGAGGTTTTCCCCCTCGAGTGGCTTGTTATTCTCAGTTATTATCAAGTATTTGTAGCATATTTCATATCATATTCTTCTATTGTGCAAGTTATTTAATAACAAGTGGTATCAGAACATGATCTTGGCACTATAGAGGCAAGGTCTTTTCTCAATATTGGAGGCGATTTTAGAAAGAGCATATCATTTAGATTTTTGGAAAAAAAAATGATTTTTAAATGGTTTTTCAAGAATATATTAAAGAAATTACAGTCCATATTTTATAAGATTTGGAGCAGAATTGAGCGAATTATTGTAGAATTAGGGTTTCTACACAATTTATTTGGAATTTGTATATCTCTCACATATTGTCGCATTGGAGGCAAATTTTTGTTGGGTTTATAAACACATAATAAAGGAGCTTACAGTAAAAAATTTGGAGGAATTTGAACATAAATAAGCAAGTTATTGAAAAATTATTTTTTTCACAAATATCACTCTCAAGGCTACAAATCTACTTATTTCTTGGAAATTTTTCTAGGTGAGAGTTATTTTGACCCTAGTAAGTTAGAGTAAGACTTTTAGAGAATTTAAATTTCATTTGTGTGATTTACTTCAAAATTATTAGTTCCCATCATGACAGGGCCTGCAACAAGGGGCAAAAAGAATGTTGTCACTCCAGGGAAGACTCCTAATAAGGATGGGGTAACAATAGAGGATATTACTTCTAATGAGGAAATCAGTAAGGTCAAGAAAGAAATTTCCTCAATGAATATGGATGTGTGACCTAAGAGGAGATATATCAGATATACGAAACATGTTAAGAGCTTATATCACTAAACCAAGAAAGGAGTTCTCAAGCAACCAAGGTGAAAATTCTAGGCCAGCTAACATTGACACAAGTTTTAATACTCCTATGGGCTCTAGGAATTTATTTCCAATGGTGGATATGTGCAAGTTCAATGGAAAGGATCCTCTAACATGGATAAACCAAATGGAGAAATTTTCTTTAAGTACACCAAATCCCAAATGGACAAAATGTCATGATGGCTTCCCTATATCTAGAACTAGATCAATTCATTTGTTATCATTGGCTTTGCACTCATCGAAGGAAAAAGGAGCTCATGGTCAGTTTTTATAGAGGAACTCCAAGTACAATATAGCAATAGTGTGACAAACAATTTCTTCATCCAGCTTGCTAAACTTCAACAAACAGGATCAATTAAGGATTATATTCAACAATTCCAAAATTTATCCTTAAGATTGGATACAATTACAAAGGAGAACTTGAAATATTATTCTTGGGGAGTCTCAAGGATCATATTCAACATGAGGTACACATGTTTAGCCCTAGCTCTATAAATGAGTCTTTTATCTTAGCACACAGGGTAGAGAAGTATTTGATTCCTAAGAAGCAAAGGGCTAATGTGACAAGAGAGAAAGTATATTCAACACAACCTACTAGGTTGACTGCACAACAAATTGAGAAGAAAATAGAAAAAGGGTTGTGTTTCAATTGTGATAGAAAATACAGTCGAGGACATAAATGCAGTGAAAAGAAATTGTTCTATATTGAAGGTCCAAGTGAGGAAGAAGAGGAGGAACCCATAATAGAGGATGAAAGGGAGTCAAATGAGGAATCAAATGATTCTCAACCAATCATTTCTTGTCATGCACTCTTAGGTTTTAGTACTCCAAAAACTCTCAAGGTGGTGGGGTTCTTAAAGAAGCAGATGGTAACAATGTTGATCGACTTAGGTAGTACTCATAATTTCATCAACAAAATGTTAGCTACTCATCTAAATTATTTTATATATCCAACTCCAGACTTTCAAGTTTTGATTGTAGATGGTGGTACAATTAGTTGTTTAGGGAAGTTTCATAGCATTAAATTATCCATGTGAGATTATCAACTTGATTCCCCAATGTATGTGATATCTATGGGTGCAGCAAATATTGCTTTGGGAGTACAATGGCTCACTACATTGGGAACGATTGAGATGAACTTCCAAGAACTATTCATGAGATTTCAATTAGAAGGAAGGGTAGTAGAGCTAAGGGGGTTGAAGGAAAAATCCCCAAAAATGGTAAGCTCTCATCAAATGCAAAAGTTACTTAAGAAAGGAGTGGATGGATTTGTGGCCAACTATGTTCATTAGAAGTCTCTCAATCTAATGCTACTACTCATCCAATTTTTCAAGCTATAATTGATTGTCACTTAGTTGTTCTTGGAGATATGTCTAAAGGACTTACTCCTAAGAGGTATCATGACCATGCCATACAATTAGTTCCAAGAAGCCAACCACTGAACATCAGGCCTTACAGGTATCCACACATACAAAAGAGTGAGATAGAAAAAATTGTTGAGGAGATGCTAGAGGCAATAATTATCAGGAATATCCAAAGTGCTTACTCCTCACCTATGGTGATGGTACATAAGAAGGATGACACTTGGAACATGTGTCCAAATTATAGAGTGCTCAACATGTACACCATTAAAGATAATTTTCCTATTCCATTCATTGATGATTTTCTAGATGAATTGAATGGAGCTATGTATTTTACCTAGTTAGTTCTTAGATCTAGTTATCACCAAATTCGGATTAAGGAGGAAGATATTTGTAAGATAGAATTCCAAACTCATGAGGGTCATTATGAATTTTGGGTGATGCCATTCAGTCTTACCAATGCACCATCTACATTCCAAAGTCTGATGAATTCCATTTTTAAGAAGTTCTTGAGAAAGTTTGTGTTAGTATTCTTTGATAATATATTGATTTATAGCAAGACTTGGGAAGAACATTTGCAACATGTGGATCAAGAATTACAAATACTTGAATATCATCAACTCTATGCTAAGCCATCCAAGTGTTCTTTTGGTCTTAAGGAGGTGGAGTATTTGGGACACATAGTTTCACATGAAGGAGTAAATGTGGACCCTAACAAAATTAAGGCTATCATGGAATGGCCTATTCCAAAAACCATTAAGAAAATGGGGGTTTTCTTGGGATTGACAAGGTACTATAGAAGATTTGTGAAGAATTATGGTTGTATAGTAGTACCCCTCGCCACTCTATTGAAGAAGGATTCTTTTCATTGGAACGAGTCCGCTAATACAACATTTGAGAGATTGAAGGAGGCTATCTGTACAACTCCAGTGCTTGCTACTCCTAAATTCATGAAGGAATTCATTGTGGAATATGATGCTTCTAGAAAATAGGAGTTGTTCTCATGCAAGAAGTTTGGCCAATTGCTTTTGAGGGTCATCAATTAAAGGGTAAGAATCAGTTAAAACCTATTTATGAGAAGGAAATGTTAGCAATCCTTCATGCAATTAAACAATGGAGGCCTTATCTAATGGTTAGACACTTCAAGGTTAAGATAGATCATGATAGCCTAAAATATTTTTTGGAACAAAGACTATCTTTTGAAGAGCAACAAAAATGGGTCACTAATATGTTTGGATATGACTTTGAGATTGTATATAAGAAGGGAAGGAAAATATTGTAGTAGATGCACTTTCAAGGAAGGATGAGAAAGATGAAGCCTTATTGTGTGCCCTTTCAATATTACAAGAAAATTGGGTGGAGGAAGCCAAAGCAGAGTGGAAAAATGATGTTGCGACAAGTAATCTCATCCAACATTTAAAAAGTGATCATAGTAGTTCAGATAAGTTTTGTTTGAAGGGAGATACTCTTTGGTATAAAGAGTGTTTGTATCTTTGCAAGAATTCCACTCTTAAACAAAAGATTCTCATAGAGCTGCATGAGTCTCTAGTTGGTGGTCATTTGGGATTTTTGAAGACATATCATCGAGTCAAGCAAGATTTTTTTTGGGAAGGGCTAAAAGCTGATTTTCAAAAAATTGTGGCTGAATGTTTGGTTTGTCAAAGGAATAAAAGGGAACAATTAAGACACCAGGTCTCTTGCAGCCCTTATCTATTCCTAGCTAGTGTTGGGAAAAGGTATCCATGGACTTCATCACAGGGCTTCCCAAATCTAAAGGTCATAATTTCATCATGGTAGTAGTTGATTGCCTCACTAAATATGCACATTTCATTGCATTATCACATCCTTTCATAGCAAGTGCAGCGGCAAAATATTTTTTGGAGAATATCACAAAGCTACATGGTACACCTAAGGTTATTGTTAGTGATTGTGATCCTATCTTCACTAATCACTTTTGGAAAGATTTATTCTCATGTTTGGGTACTCAATTGGATCATAGCTCAATTAGATGGGAAAACAGAGGTTGTCAATAAATGTTTGGAAGGATATCTACGTTGTTAACTTCAAAGAAATAGTCTCAATGGGCAGATTAGCTACCACTTGCAGAATGGTGGTATAACACTTCTTTTCATAGCTCATCAAAAATGTCTCCATTTTTGGCACTTTATGATTATCATTCTCCTTCCATCACATCATCAATAAAGGTGTCACCAAGAGTTCAGGCAGTAGAGGACCACTTGATTCATCAACAATAGGTACTTTCAGGACTCAAGGCGAATTTATCCATGGCACAAAATCGAATGAAACAATAGGAAGGCCAACATCGTATTGAAAGAAGTTTTGAAGTTGGGGATTGGGTCTTCTTGAGATTGTAGCCTTATAAGAAAATCTCACTGAAGCAACAAAAAAATAATAATAACTTGTCTCCAAGGTATTATGGGCCATACCAAATCATGCAAAAGATTGGTAGTGTTGCCTACAAGCTATAGTTTCCACCAACAAATAAGATACATACAGTTTTTCATGTTTCTTATTTGAAGAAGGTAAATGGGAATAATATTCCAACTCAACCAACACTACTAGAGCTTGATGAAGAAAGAAGAATCATTTTGGAACTAGAGTTCATTCATCAAACATGCACAAAGAAGCTGAGGAATAGAACTCTCACTGAGTATCTCATCCAATGGAAGAATTTACCAATTGAAGATGCCACATGGGAGGATGAGGAGTTCATTTAAAAGAATCCAAACTTGACTAGCATTGAGGACAATGCTTCTTTGAAGAAGGGGGGAATGCTACACCCTTAATATTGGTGTACATTGGGTTATGAATAGTTGGCTTGTTGTTATCTTAACTCTTAATTAAGCGATGTTATCATTATTATAATATTATTTAGTTGGTTGGGCTAGCCTAGGTCTTATATAGGGGTGTCTAATCCGGCCTAGGTGATATCATAGGAATAAATAAGTATATATAGGAGGCTGTGAGTCTTATTTCATTATCATATTGTGAAGTGTGTTCTCATTAGAGATATTTGGAGGTTTTCCCCCTCAAAGTGGCTTGTTATTCTCAGTTATTATTAGGTATTTGCAACATATTTCATATCATATTCTTCTATTATGCAAGTTATTTCATAACATTTTTTAATTATTGAGGAGCTATGGTGAAGATTCAAGGATCCTCACATCACACTAATATGGTAGATGAGTTTAGGCAGCTTGCAGGTGTTGGTGCCCCGGTATGCACCCTTTCCTTTCTTGTTTTCGACTTGTCATTTTTATGTAATAATGCATGAAGTAAAATTAGGTGATCATAGTAATCTTGTGTTTGTCATGCATTTTCATCATTTTTGTCACCTTTGTTATTTATAACTAGATCACTCTTGCATTTTGTACTTGCACTTTTCATAGTTGTTCACAGTTGACATAGTTTTCTGCTTCTATTTTCACATTTACTTAAAAGTTTCACTTTTGAATTTTTTCAAAGTAGATGGCTTCTCTTGTGATAGAAGTTCAATTTCAAGATATATGTTCACATTTGTTATTTTTAGTTCTTTTGATTTTCTAAATCGTAGTTGACAAAGCAGTAACTGCTTTTGATAATAAAGTCACCACTTTTGACAAAAAAGTGACTGTGTTTGCTTTGAATAGAATTCTGAGTCAAGTTTTTTGCAATTTGAGGTTCATTTCATGTTTGTGTGGAAAGTTATTAATGTCATGGGTTTAATGGTTTTATATGGTTCTCAAACCACTTATGTCAAAGGAGGGACAATCACATGAGCTATTTTATTTCATCAGTGGTTTCCACGAGTTGGATCAAGATATTATAGATGCTATGCAGCTACAACACATTTTTTACATGTCCATGATTAGATGTTATAGAGCTATGATGACTTCCCTGTGGAGCGATAAAATTCTGAGACATTGTCCTCTCACTTAACTACAAGGGAGGCCTCTGTTATCTTGGAGGATGCATGGAGGATTCTTTGTGTACCTATTAATGGAGATCTTGTGACCTATTTCATGCAATGAGGTACATGTGTTATGCATCGAGTACTTGGTCTTAGATATCTTTAGGTTCGTGAGTTTGAGATAGACCTATTTGAGTTCATTGGTAGTACGTATCTAGTTTCACTTGTTCTATGTGCTTTGGTTTAGAGCCTCATCATTCCTGATTGGCAAGGTAGGCGGTTTCCCATTGGTTGGGTTGTGTTCATCAAGTAGATGTTTGAGTATGGCACTAGATATGCATGGGGCCCATGTATCCTTGTGTGTTTATACCAAGATATGCACAAGGTCACCTATAGAAGAGGTAGATCCATTTCTATTGCTATGATATTGCTTCATGTATAGGCATGGGAGCATATCCCTGTTACCAAGCCCAGTGGTATTTTGGATTAGGATATAAAGGATCTATATTCTTACAGATATGGTGACATTTTTGCATTACACTTGGCCCTTCCAGCTACCTTACTGGCATCGTGTGATAGATGACATGTCTAGTTTTGTCTAGAGACCATGGTTGGGATGTGAGGCATGGCATGATGACCAAGAGTAGCTCCCATATTGTAGACATACATGGTGGTTGATTGAATATGTTCATTCTTTGTTAGAGAGATATCTTCCTGGTCCTGTTTGTTTCCAGTTCAGTGAGAGATAGGGCCAATTTTCAGATGGTTATGAGGCTCGTTTTGGTAGGACTACATGAGAGGTCTAGGTATGGGAACTACAGGTTGATTGGGATGTAGGATTTGTAGAGTTCAGAACACTTGTTCCATTCAGATGGGGGTGGCCATTTAGGCTTGTAGATCCTGGGACTACCCTAAACTTTGATCAATGGTGGGCTAGGTGTATTCCTATCTACTTTATAGATCTTGCAGGTGGTGCACCAACCATGGGAAAAGTGGGTATTACCAACTGCTGAGGGGAGAGACAACGAGCTAAGATTGTTGTCGAGCAACTTTCTAGAGCTAGGAAATATGGGTAGGACAATTTGATGTAGCAAGATCAAGCACAAGTTTTAGTTCCTCTTCCACCACTTGGTGATGCAGTAGTGGCTACTTAGATAGTTCAGTTGATGGATGCTCGAGATGAAAATTTTGTGTGACGATAGGTTGCTCAAGCACAAGTTGTTACTTTGATGATAGAGAGGGGCGGCTACAAGGTAGACTGGGACATTGAGAGTGGCCAATGTTATGCTATCAAGGAATAATTATATGTGATTATAGCTGAGTGGGATACCCTCAAATCATAGCATGATGTGTGTAGATTAGAGTGGGATCAGTACATGAGAAAGGCCACCTATTACCAAACTCTTTATGAGGCCTTTGTTCCCAAAGGTCAACGACGACCTCATTTCGGTGAGCCTAGGATAGCCAAGGGTGTCTATTTAGGTGGGCACTCAGTTAGATGTTCGCTAGTCATGCCTCAACCATCCCCTTGTCAGAGTGAGCATGATTCGAGGTCCCCACCTTCAGTTAGGTAGTAGGATTATATATTCTTGATCATTATGATGTTTATTGTTTTAGAGATATTTTTGTAGACATGATTTTGTATATAAATTCATTTGCCCAGTTGAGGCCTTGTTTACATCTATTTTTTTGTATTATGATATCACATATTTTTATATTATGATGTACCTAACATTCTCATCTTTTATGATGATATATATGAGATATACATGTTTCAATTTGACTCCATTATCTATTCATGAGATTATTATGGATGATAATGTATGCTTATACATGTTTTCTATACTTTTCTGATGTATGCATATGATGTGGATGGATGGATGATCTATATATTGTTATGATATATGATGTTTTATTGTGTATATGATGGATGTTGATATATGATAGATGTTGATTATACATGATACTTGATTTTTTTATTGCTTTATTATCATCATGATATGTATTGATCAAATAGTGGATGTAGGATGGATGTTTGTTAGTTAGAAGAAATGTTGGATGATGGATAAAAATTTGATGTTTGTTAGTTTGATGATTTGTTCTTTTTCTTTTCATAGAGGATTTGTATCTTTAACAATCCTTTTTGATGTAGCAAATAGACACGATGCACCAGGGTATTGATAACCAAGGTTGCTTTTGTATCCATTGTGTGGAATTTGACTCAACATACAAAGAATTTTCTTACTCATACCAAACATATGGAAACCTTGTTAGGATATATAGTTGAGTTGTGTTAAAAAAAATTGGACTAGTTACACAGAGAGGTATGAAATACCTAACATAAAAATGCTACATGAATTATCTCAAAACAACTTTCATACACTAAACAAAGTAAGTATTCATCGTGGTAGTATCAAAAAAACATCTTACAAACAAAACTAAAAAAAATTGATTGTTAATACCATCATTACTTCTTCTCTAAATCCTTATGGAAATCCTTGAGCGATTCTAGGAATGTGGTATTACAATAAATCAAAAAGATAAGACTATAAAAAGATAAACAATGTCAAGCAGTATCACTTGCCATATCTATTTTGAGGTTTCAAACTATTATCTGGTGTTGATGATGTCTATTTTAGGAATGGATCTGTCAAGACATATCTTAGGATGTTGTTGGTGAATTTTCAATAGATAGGTAGTTTAACACTTCAACATTGTTTTCATTTGATAGTTGTTTAATCATTTTGATCTTTTCTTTGGAATTTTTGATTTTCGATGTTTTTTCCTATGTGTTGTTTGTGTTTTTCAAAGGGTGAGTGATGATTTTTTTACTATGGATGAAAATTTTACTGCAGTTGGTGATGATGGAGGTACGACCTTTTTGGTTTTATGAGTTTATATGATGTTGTTTTTGTTGTTTCTAGGGGACTAACCTAGGGCCTTGGGGACTCATCGAAGATAATATTTTCCTGTGTTGTACACACAAAGGCTCATAGTTTGCTTGGTTTGATAAGAACATGTTTTTTAATTTTCTATTTTTTGGATGTTTTTGGATTTTTTGTTTTGTGAATGTTTCTAGATTTTGCTATTTTTTTTACTAAGTTGAAATAAAGCATGATAAACAACTAAGGGGATTGACCTATGGCATCAAGGGTTAATAAGCCTTTCCTACATTGTACATGCAAATACCATGTAGTTCGACTTGGTTTGATAACAACATGTTTTTGAATTTTTTGTTTTTTGATTGTTTTTGAATTTTATATTTTTTTTACTAAGTTGAAAGAAAGCATGATAGAAACCTATTGACCTACAGCCTTGGGGGTTGGTAATCCTTGCATACATTATAGACATAGAGACCACATAGTTCAACTTGGTGTTGACTCAAAGAATAACATGTTTTTTGGGATTTCGATGTTTTTGAATTTGTTTTGATTTTTGTTTGTTTTTTGTTGTTTTTGATTTTTATAGTTTTGACTTGATTGGATGTATAAGAATCCAATCCACTACCTATTTTAGGAAGTTTCCGCTAGTTCAAGACAAGATTACCTTCCTTAATCAGCTATTGATCCATGGTTGGAAACATGTTTTATTATGGGACGAAATGGTTGGATGTTTCAAATAGCACAGATAGATAATTATATGAAAGTCTTATTTAAACGTAGCACTTGTTTGCTAGGTTTTCACTACGATACCTATTCTAGAAGCACCACAAAGTGGTTTTCACTTAAAGAAAATTTTATTCCTCTTTACTATTTTTCTTTCTTTTTTTTTATTTCTTAAATTTTTCATTTTTTTGGATGTTTACCCTTTTACCTAGGGTATTATGATGTGCTTCAATTATAGAAATTTTTTAGATGGATGTTGTTCAGCAGTTTGGCTAAAGGTTCTCCTTCAAGAGTAGCTAATTAATAAGCTCTAGAGCCATAGCTTGTTGTGATGATGAACAGACCTAACCAGTTGGGTTCAAACTTACCTTTTCCATCTTGATTGACCTGTACATTCTAACTCTCTTTGAGTACCAAGTCACCAATCTGAACACTCGATACTCTTCATTGCTAACCATTCCTTTTAGTGATATTCATAGTGAGGGGATTTCAACTAAAATAGGTAAGACAACTTCATATTTGTATACCAAGGAAAATGGTGTGGCACTGGTAGGTGTACAAATACTAGTTCAATAAGCCCATAGGGCTAGGTTTAGTTGTAAATGCTAATCATGGCTAGCATCATTAACAGTCTTTTTTAGTATCTTCAGGATGGTTTTGTTAGATGCTTTAGCTTGACCATTTCCTTGGGGGTAGTAGGGCATGGAGAATCTATGTTGGATAGAGAACTTGGAACAAAGCTCTTTGACATCTTGTCTTTTGAACAAGGTCCCATTGTCCATTATGATGGTTTGGGGAATTCCATATCGACATATCAAAAAATTTAAGATGAACTTGGATATCTATTTACTGGTGATGTAGGTTAGTTTTATTGCTTCTATCCACTTCATGAAGTATTCAATTGTGGTAATAATGAAATTATGTCCATTTGAGGAAGCAGGAGAGATATTACCTACCAAGTCTAATCCCCACTGTGAAAAAGGCCATGGCATTGTGATAGCTCTTAGCTCCTATATAGGTTCCTGAATGAAGCTATTATGTTGTTGACATTGGCAACATTTTCTGGTGTAGTTAATTTATTCTCACTCCATAGAGGGCCAATAGTATCCTATTTTTAATAAATTTTGTGCTAGGTTAGGTCCACTAGATTGGGACCCACAATTTCCTTCGTGTACCTCATATAGGGCGGTTTGCTTCTTCTATGTCAAGACATCAGAGTAAAGTACCCTCTAAACTTCGATGATATAAGGTGTCTCTTAGGACTGTGAATCAGGAAGTCCTATGGGAAAAGGTTTTCTTTTGGTTGCTTATTAGATGAGGGGGTATGATACCATGTTGCATATAGTCAAATGTATCATGATTCCATGGTGAATTAGGACTAACAACAACACATACTAGTTCTTATTTTGGAATATCAAACGATGGTATGAGCAGTTGCTCCACAGGGAATCTGTACATAGAAATGTTCTATGAGATATAAAGAAGTGAACCTATCATTGCTAAAGCATCAGTTACTTTGTTGTTGATTCAAGGAACTTGTTCAAATGTGATAGTGACAAAATATTTCTTGAAACTATCCACCATCCTTTTATATGGCATCAACTTGTCATCCTTTGTTTGGTACTCACCATTTACTTTCCTAATTACTAGTTGAGAGTCTCCATAAACCTATAGTTCTTTAATCCTCCATTCGATGACCATTTTTAGTCCTATGATTAGGGCTTCATACTCCAAGATGTTATTTGTGATGGGAAGTAAATTCTATAATCCTTAGGTATACTATCTCCTCATGGTGTGAGAAATAATATACCCGCTCTTGAGTCATGTTGAGTGTGGGACCCGTAAAAATACAAGGTTCACTGGCTTCTCTGTTCTGTTAGCAATATGATTTCATTTGGAAAGTCTGTTATGAGAGTCTGGTGATCTTCCATTGGTGCTTCTTCTATGATCTATCCTTTGATGGCTCTTCTATCTACATACTATATGTAAAACTCACTTAGAATCATCACCCACTTAGCAATCTTTCATGTTAAAGCTACTTTTGCTAATATGTACTTTAGTGGATCTACTTTGGAGATTAGCTTTACTTGTCTATTTGGAATAGGGGGCATTAGTACTTGAGGAGTGAGTAGATACTCCTTGACTTGTTTCAATGCTTGATCACATCTACCATCCCACTTGAATGTGATGTCCTTGTGTAGGAGATGGGTGAACAAATGACACTTATCAACCAATTGCACAATGAATTGCCTAATGGACTATAGTTTCCCTTGTAAACTTCTCATATTTTTTAATGTATTTGGAGGGGGAATCTGTATTATGGCCTTTACCTTTTCAAGATCTACTTTGATGCCTCTTCTTGATACTATGTACCGTAGCAGTTTTCTAGATGTTACCCCAAATACACACTTTTTTTGGATTGAGTCTTAAGTTATATTGATCAAAACTATCAAATAGTTTTGCAAGGTTGGTTAGATGATCTTCTCTTTTGATGGACTTTTCTAGTATTCCATCCACATAATCTTCCATAGTTGTATGCAACATATCATGAAATATTGTATTCATTGCTTGTTGGTACGTTGCTCCTACATTGTTTAGACCGAATGGCCTGATATTCCAATAGAAGGTACCCCATGCACACGTGAATACTATCTTATGTTGATTGTCAAGTGATATATTTATCTAATTATATCCTAAAAATATATCCATTAGTGATAACATTTCATGCCTTACTATTAAATCTACAATCATACCAATTCTTGGAAGAGGGAAGTCATCTTTTGGAAAAGCTTTGTTTAGATCTTGGAAATCTATGAAGATTCTTATGCCCCTAGTGGGATTTGATACTGGTATTAGGTTTGATATCCATTTTGAATAATCAATTGGTTTGATGAAGCCTACATATAGCAATTTCTTCAGTTCTACTTTTACCAAAAGTGTTATCTGGGGATGCATCTTATGTAGTTTTTTGCTTGATGGGTTTAGCTCTAGGAAATATGGAAAGCTTTGTTTATATCTTGGAAATATATGAATATTCATATTCCCCTAGTGGGATTTGATACTAGTACTAGGTTTGATATCCATTTTGGATAATCAATTGGTCTGATGAAGCCTACATATAGCAGTTTCTTCAGTTCTACTTTTACCAAAAGTGTTATCTGGGGATGCATCTTATGTAGTTTTTGCTTGATGGGTTTAGCTCTAGGAAATATGGATAGGTTTTGTATGACCAATGTTGGATCTAGCCTTGGAATTTCTTCATATGTCCATGCAAATTTTATCTTACTTTCATTGATGAACACTAAGAAGTTCACTTTCTATTCATTGTCAAGTGATTTTGTATGGTATGTGATCTTAGGTGTTTCCGTTGTGCCAACATTTGTAGGTTCCACTTCTTCAACTAGGAGTGTCAACTTCTCTTGATATTTGGAAATAGGGATATTGAATCCTCCATCCTTAGGTGCCTCAGGGAGGTTTTCACCCTTAGATTCATCCTTTATTTTTCTCTTTTTAGGATCAGATAGAGCCACATCATGGTTTTCCCTAGGGGATCTCATTTTGATTTTTACATTGTCTTTTTCAATTTTGTGACTAGCGGATACAATCTCCCCTCTAAAATATGCTTGGTGTTCGAGTTCCATGACAAACCCCGCTTTATGATCTCCTAGCAATATATCAGTTTGAAACCCCATAAACTTTGCAATAGCTTCATCATTTTGGAATTGATCCAAAATAGGTGTATGGTGGTGTTGGTCCCAATCTATTAGCTATGGGTAGAAAATGGGTAGGTTGTCATCGTTATTTTTAAAGCTTAAAAAAGTTGTGGAAATGATCAATATGGCTCTGGAATCATTCTCCCATTGGGTATCTAGGTCATCATTGCTAGAGGTGACAAAGGAAGGACAATCTCATTCATATTCATTAGATTATGTTTCATAAGTACAATCTTTGAATATAGGTTTGCTAATTCAAATAGGGAATATACTTATGTTAACGCTTTCAAATAAGTCTTCAATGGGTAAATTTTTGTCCATAAGATGGTAGATATCTGAAATATCAACGTCATTAGAAGGATCTCCTTTCCTACAAGAGGTATGTCTAGTGTTTGGAGTAACCACATCTATTGAGTCATAGCCTAGTCCCATGTTCTTCTTTGTTTGTTCCACTATAATAGGTCCCCATCTGCCTTGTTTGTGTCACCCAAGGCCACCTTTCCCAATGTATCCCATTTTTTTAGCCATTTGGTACCCTTTACTGCTAGGATCAATGAGAAGGTGTTATATTTGTTTTGGCTCTTTTTGTTCTTCCTTATAGATCACTGATGAGAGGTCCTCTTTGAATATTTACTCATCCTTCATATCTCCCCACTTGGTAAAGATTGTGGGTTTGGATACAATTTTTACTGCTTGAACATGTTTGATCTCTTTAGGCCCTCCATAAACCTTTGGTGTTGGGGGAGGCATTCCAATGCAAAAGGCTTGATTGAAATGATAGTTCCTATTACCTTTTTCAAGTACTTGAATCTTGGGCTCAGATTTTGGTTTCTCACTTGATATTGGTTTAGCTAAGGTTGGTGGTAGTGTCAATGGGTCGACATATGAGGAGTGAAATGATATACCATTACTAAGTATGTTTTGTATTTCTCCTCCAATAATGCATGGTAGTGGAAGGGTTTAGGATCAACATATAATGTAACCTCCTTTCCTTCATGGGGAATTTTAGACACTAGTGGAATGTTGAAGGAACTACTTGTAGTGCATGAATCCATGGGAATCCTAGAAGAAGGTTATATGGTAACTCAATATCTAGTACTTGACATGTCATTTATGTTGTTGTCGATCCTATCTGTATAGGTAGCTTGATTGTCCCTTCTAACTTTCTTTCTAGGTTTTCATAAGCCCTTATAGTGATGTTCTTTCCTTTGTTAATTACATCATCAAAATACCTCAACTATTTAACAAATTTCAAGGTAAAAATGTTTAATCCTACACCATTATCTATCAATAATCTTTTGATCATATATTTGTGGACATTGACCTCTATATAGAGGGCTTGGTTTTTGAATGACTTATGTGGAAGGTATTTCTTAGAAAATACTAAATGATTATTGGTCATGATTTTTCCAACCATGGCTTGAAATTGATCAAGATTGAGGTCCTTAGGGACCGATTCTTCTAAAGCTTTTTCTAGTACTTCTCTATGTGTGGGAAATAATTTCAATAGCTCAAGGATGGAGATCAAAATGAGATTCTTCTTTAGTTTTTCCACAATACTATAGTCATTAGATGACTTAGTTATGGGTTTAGGTAGGGCTCCTTGTATTATGACTTTCCCTCAACTAGTAGTTATGTTACATTCAGGGTCCCTACCTTGTATAGTTAACACATTGACCATATTTTCATCCGCTTGGGAGAGGGTACCTAAGACAATGTCACCATAGGTGTAGTTGGCATTGTGATAGTCTTGTTCTTTCCCTTTGTCATTTTTCTTAGCATGGTTAGGAATTGGATTCATGTAGATTTGGAGGTATTTGTTTCTAGGCGGGTGTTCGATATCCACTTCTCCTTTGTCGATTGCTTCTTGTATTATTTGTTCAATTCTCATGTATTTATTTGTCGTATGCCCCTTGATCTTGTGTAACTCACACAAGTCCTCATTTACCATGGTTTTTAAAAACTTGGCTCTTCATAGTTTGGATGCTCATTGACTTTGATGAGGCTTTGCTGAACTAATTTGCACATGAACATCTCAAGTGTTTCTCCTAATTGAGTAAATTTCCTCCTTGATTGGCCATATTGTCTTTGTTGTCTTCCTTGATTTGTTCATTGGTTATCCGATTGATTATTTTTGAGATAGGTGAGTTAAATTTTTTTTTATGTTGTTGGGAGCATAGCTCATTTTTGCAACTTGAGGTTTGTTTTGTGGTACATTGGGATTTTGTATGTTCCATACAGTGCTCACATCAACTACTCCATCATTTGTTACATTTTTTTTCTTGCCCCAATTTTCAAGTTTTTCATTCAAACTAGAAGGGTTGTTTAGTTTAATGACTCCCCTTGCTATGAGAGCTCTTTCAATATATAGTCCATTTTCAATAGTCTCTTTGAAGTTAGCAGGGCACAACATGGTGAATTGGTAATTGATTTCCTCTTGGGCATTGGAAACAAAGATATCCACTAGTTCTTTGTCAGGAATAGGCCACTTGCACCTACTAGCTTTATGTCTCCATCTTTGTAGGTGGGATGTAAAGGATTCTCCTTGGCTTTGTTTAATCTTGCAAATGTTACTGATGGTGACATTCTATTCTATGTTGAACAAGAAGTGGTTCACAAACTTATTATTCAACTCATTGAAACTCCTAATGCCTAGTGGTAGATGGGAGAACCATTCCATAGTGTGACTAGTAAGACTATGTGGAAAGAGTCTCATTAGGTAGGAATCATTGTTTTGCACTTCCATGTAAGCTTCTAAGAAATCTCATGCATGTTCTATTGGATCTCCTTTTCCCTTGTACTTTTCAAATTTTGGTATTTCAATTTTTTTATGGAAAGGAAGCATCATAATAGAGCGATCAAAAGGGAGTGGACATATATCCTATAGAGTGTAGGTCTTCTTGGGTTTTCCAATTTGGATATCCAATATCTTTTGAGTTAGAGCTTGTAGTTGCATGCCTACCTCTATGCTTGGTACATTTATTGTGGACCTTGTTTATAGCAGTCTTGTTGTACCAAAATGTTTGTTTGGTCATAAGTTAGGTATTTTTGAGGTATAGGAACTTGGTAACCATGGTGGGTGGAAGGAGAGTTAATTCCTTGTTGTATGAAAGGAGGGTTAGATCTTTGTTGATTGTGAGGGTTAAGTCTTTGTTGTATGGAAGGAAGGTTAGGTCCTTGTTGATTGTAAGGAGGGTTGAGTCGTTGTATGGAAGGAGGGTTAAGCCCTTATATGGAAGGAGGATTAGCTCCTTGTTGAATGTAAGGAGGATTAATCCCATGTTGATTTTGTTGAAGAGGGGTATTGTGATAGTGTGTTGGTGGTACACCTTGCTGTTGGGATGCATTGTTTTGAAGGTTATCTTGGTAGTGCATTGGTGGTACACCTTATTGTTGGGATGAATTGTATTGAAGGTTACCCTAATAGTGTATTGGCAGTACAGCTTGTTGTTGGGATGAATTGTATTGAAGGTTACCCTAATAGTGTATTGGCAGTACACCTTGTTGTTGGTACTATTGATTGGAAAGGATACCATGTGGTATACCTTGTTGATGTTGATTGGGAAGGGTACCATGTGGCACACCATATTGATTGAAAAGGGTACCGTGTGGCACACCTAGTTGATGTTAATTGGGAAAGGTACCATGTTGCACACCTTGTTGGTGTTTATTGGGAAGGGTACCATGTGGCACACCTTGTTGATTGGAAATGGTACCCTATGGCACACCTTGTTGATGTTGATTTGTTTGAAGTTTTCCTAAGTAGTTTGTTTGTGGCACACCTTGTTGCAAATTTTGCTATGAAAATTTCCCGTGTTGATTTTGTACATTTTGGGAAGGGTCAATAAATGAAGTGTTTTGGGGTATGTATTGAGATGGACCTCCTTGATATTTTTGGGCCACTACTACTTCTTCTATTTGGGATGATTTCCTAAACAAAAGTTTGTCCATCGATGGATCATTGCTTTGTGAGAAGATGGGTGGCATGTTCAAAATTTCCAATGGTTTGGGTATTTCCCTCAAAACTAATTTATCCCCTAAAGGAATGAGGTGAGGATCTTTAGGAATTTCCACATTAAAGTCTATGAGTATTTTAGCACCACTTTGTGCTAATTTGAAGAAGCATTTGGATACTTTCTTAGAAGTTTGTCCATCAGTTTAAGCACCTTGGGATTGTTGGAGTGTTGAAAGAATTCTTCCTCATCCATTTCTTCCTTACTATCTCCTTCTTCTATGACCATGTCCTCTAGGTTTTGGTTTGGATTATCTATCATTTCTTGTTTTCTATGGATTACCTCCTCCTCACTTGGTCTATAACCCCATGGGTCACTTTTATCGTTTGTGGCGTTCTCTAGAGGTACACTAGAGATACTTTTATTGGCTTCCATCTTTTTTCTATGTTTTGATCTCGTAGTTGTCATAAACAAATGCTAAGATTTTGTGGAAGTTTGGTGATTTCTAACTATGGAAAGAATGCTTTGTTTTTGGGATTTTTTGTTTATGGAGTGTTTTGGGATTTTCTATTTTAAAGAATGGTGTCTATTTACATGTAGGAGGTGGTAATATGGGCCTTCCAGACACAAGATCCATTTTTCATTCCTCTTTGTCTAGGATGTTAGTTGTGTTTCTCCACTGAGTTGGTGTTTCATTTCTCTCAAATATGAAACTTCTCAAACTACTGATGATGTATGTTCATTTACCCTCAATTCGTGTGAGACTTGGTTGTATGATAGGTGGTGTAAGAATTGGTTGTTGAATTGGATATATTGGACACAAAATGGTCATAAAGTGAATAATAAAAGTGTTGGTGTTTTGATATGGTTTTCATGATACTCAAGACCCTAAAGTTTGAGTGATGTTTTGGATGACGCTATTTTTGGAACTCAAAATGTTGAAAGAATTGGATCAATATTTCACCTATTTTTCTAGAGGATATATTTTGGGAAATTTACCTGAACTAGCCTTGAGGTTCAAGCAAATGTTGATATCTTAGAAGTTTGAGTGAAGGAATGATCCAAGTTGTTTATTTTGATTTTGAATTCTAAAAGTAGGATGAGGTGTTTTATTTTGCAAATGGATGATGGACTTATGTAAATTATGATGTTTTTTGGGAGTCTAACTATTTTCATTCAATATTTATAACTATTTTTGGATTAGTCTTCTGACTGGTACCAGGAAATAGAGCAAAAGCAATAGTTTTAGTGAAATAGTGGCAATTTCTATCAAAAGCGGCCAGATTTTGGTTGACAAATGCTAAATCAAAAAAGCAACTTTGACTAAAAAAATTAAAAGTGACTTTTGTGTGTAAATTTTCTAACAGGTAAATTTGTGCTGGAAAAAGCAGTTATTTTGGTCAAGAGTGACCAAATTTTGGTTGACTACGACCAAGAAAATTGGTCAAGTGCAACAACAAAAAGATCAACTGTGGTAATTTTTAGATCAGGTGCATTCATTTTTTTAAAAGCGGCAAGTTTCTGACAGTCACTGTCAAAATCCAAAGAGGAAAAGTGGCATTTTTTTGGTCGACTATGACTAGATTGGGTTAAGTGTGGCAAAAACAATAGCAATAGTGGTATTTTGTGCACATTTGTTTTCCAGTTTCTGTGTTGGCAGCAACTTTGGATATTTTTTTAGTTTTGGATGACTTTGTTTGATTTGATTTAAGATTTTGGAAAGTGATAAAATGCAACACAATAATCAAAAACTATTTGACCCTAAATGTCTATAACTTAAGCAATTTTCCTTCCATAAAATCTCAAAGTTTGTGAAAGTCAAAATACTAATGCTATAGTTTCCAAGGTTTACTTCATTCTTAATGCGACTTGAAATGTGAGCCTAAACATTTGGAAACCTTCAAATATATTCTTTTAAGATATCTTTTAGGGAGTGCAAGCATAGGGCTCTTTTCAAAGTATTCACACTAAGTTCAAAGGGTTTGATGTTTGATAACCATGTTTAATGCTTGTTTTGATGCATTCATTTTATTCGAGCAAATGTTTGATGTCACTGTTTGGTGAAGATCCCTTGTATTGTTTATAGACGATAATTATTCCTAGAATAGGTACACTTTTTGTCAATGGGCCTATCTCATGCCCCAAAGGGATGATTTTACATGAAACTTTATAGAAGAGTGTAATGGTATGTTAAGAATGAATTCTTAAGCTCTACAACCCAATCACAAGTTGTACTTGGTAGATAACTTCTCAAAAATAAATTCTGATGCACCACTTTCAAATAACGTTATGGAAAAAATTGGATAGGCCTCTACAAAATGTTTTTTAATGACAACTAATGAACACCCTAATGTATAATTCACTAGTTGGCCACTTAAGGCTCTTTAGTTGTTCTATTTTGGGCCTCTAAAGCCTTCTAAATTTAGATTAGGCACCATGTGTTATTCTCTCCCTGGATTGAATCTACTATTTCCCAAGTTCACAATTATTTATTTAGCGCTGGTAAACATGCTAGAGGGATGCTTCGATGAGTTCTCCATTGTAGGATGCATCTCATTAGCAATGATGCCTCAATCTTAAATTTTTTGACTCAGAAATATGCAAAAGTCCAAAGTGTTTCTCTTCACCCAAGAATTCCCTAACATGCGGGGGGAGAGGATATGCACTTGACCCGCCACTCATGTAAAACACATAATACAATTCATAACAAATTGACTTTAAACCCAAACTTGAAATGTGTGAAAGATATCAATTCATGTTTTATGTGCACCAATTTCAAATCATTTTGAGACTTCAAGGAGTATCATAATGTACAACCAACATAGATTTTTCCATTTTTAAACACCAATCTTGAGTGTTTCTAACAATCCTTGTGTTGATTGGTAAAAAAATGAAATCGTGTCTTTGTCAAAAAATTTGAAGCGTTGGTCAAAGTAAAGCATTTTATTTTAGAGCACCAATAGTGAAGTGTTGTTCTATTCTAGAAAATATTTTGAAAATTCTTTATAGAACACCAAAACAAAAGCATGTAAGTTTTTGGTGTTCATTTTATAGCACCAATTGAAGATTTTTCTAAGCTAGAAAGCTTTTGAAAGATTCTTTTTAAGTGCCAATTGAAATATTTTCCTAAGCTAAAAATCTTTTAAAAGATTCTTTTTAAGCACCAACTGAAAAAATTTCCTAAGCTAGAAATCTTTTTGAAAGATTCTTTTTAAGAACTAATTGAAATCATGTGATTTGTGGGGTTCATTTTATAGCCACCAATTTTAAAGTTTTCTAATCTAGAAAGCTTCTAAAAAAAATTGACTTGGACCATTTGCCTTCTCTGCAATAAATTTGTTAGTTTGTTCTTGGATAAATACATTCCATGCTTCTATAAATCCTGCATAAACAATGTTAGCACCTTTCAAACATTCAAACCAACAATTGTTAGTGTTAGAAATTGAAAAATGACTTGCAACTTTCAGACAATAAGTTAAAAAAGCAAATGCGGCCCTGTCAGAAGCAACTACGGCCAAAAAAATCAAAAGTGACATTTGTTTATCAAGCAAAAGTGGTTGGAAAATGCAAAAGTGACCCTACTTTCATATCAAAAGCGTTAAAAATGGCATAAGAGGCTAAAAAACAAGAGACTATGGCCAAAACAACAAAGCGATTGCGTGAATTTCCTGTAGCTTCTACGTGAAAAATTTTCAAGTATGTTTCAGGAACCTACAACTATTCATAACTTACTCAAGGACATGTTAGTGTTAAGGACCATGGTCCCACCAGACATGCTAGAATGTGTAAGAGGGAAATCAATAATCACAATAATCAAATATGAATGAATTGGATTAATCTAATTCAAACAAAAATAGAAGATTCATACCCATTACTCATGAAATGAAACTATGAAGAAATGAACTCAAACAATGCAACTAAAAGAGATAACGTAAAATGAACTCAAAAATTGTAGTGTTACCATCCCATGTTGAAGTATATTTTCAAAGATGTTGGATCATTTGTTGTATCAATGTGAAGCCTCCATTTTTGCATAGAAAAAGCTTCAAAGTGTGATGTTGTTGATCAAAGATGTGAGTTGAAGTTCTCACGAAATCAATTATAATCTCAGCATTACCCTTTTTTGTAAAAGATGACAATTCTTTGATCATTTTTTAGGAAGAAGATGATTGTTATATAGATTTTGTGTTTCAAAATGAACAATCGAGATCGTGTAGTAGAATATCCTAATCAACAGTTCAAAACCATTGAGAGGAATTAGATGGGAAGAATTAGTGAATTTTGATTTTGTAATCAGTGAGATTGAAGAAATTAATTTGAGTGTTCAGTGGAATTTAGGAAATAGATTGAATAATTTGTGGAATTGAAGAAATCATGTTGATCCTTCAATGGGATTGAAGAATAGATGAATTAGTTATCCAATCAGAGTGAGTAATTAGGGGATCATAATTTGCTCAATCATAAAAGTGGGTGATTGTAATTAATTGATTGATTTAATTAATTAATTAATATTTTTGAGTTGAGCATGCAAATCATGTTTGACTTTTGCAAAAAAAGTTGTATTTGTTTTTTTTTACCATTTTGAATAGTGTTTGAATAATTTATTTAATTATTTGAGTTTAGGGGAAAGTGATTTAATTAAACTATTAAGCATTAATAATTTAATTGATTTAGGGGAATGTGGTAAATAGTGACATAATTAAATAATTGATGTTATTTAATTAATCAGGAGGAATAAAGTTAGATTAGGACTTTATTAAATAAATAAAGTTTATTTAATTAGTCAAAAGTGATGAAAAAGTGAATTAATTAAATAATGTAATATTATTCAATTAATAGAGGAGATTAGGGTTTCTGATGCAATTGATGTGAAATGTAGTGATATTAAGTGATAATGATGTCAATGATGAGAAAATATCATTTAGGATGTTTGATTAGTGTTAGGTCATTTTTACATGTCTATAGTATTATTAGTAGGGGTTTTCAAAAAATGATGTCTATAGGCAATAGATAAGGTCCTATTACAAATGAAGGTCCATTTTACCTGGAATGATGTTTTGAATTGAAATCTCCAAATATTGAAATAGAGAGAATGTGAAATTAAGTTTCTTCCTATGATTCATATAGTTTAGCATAGGAAAATTGTAATATAATATAGACTATTTTGTATTTTCCCTACAAGGTTATGTACCTTATAAGTACATAAACATGGCTTGGGGAGGTCATCCTTTCTAAATCAATTTTGGAGGTAGAAAGATAATTCCCTTTTCAGAGGAACATCTTCATATGTTCAACATTTCTAGGATTTTGTTTTTCATCCATTTACCTTCTTTGTTGAGCCCAATGACATGTGCTATCATTTCTTCTAAGATAGTATAGAAGAGGCCATGAGTATATACAACCCAACTCTTCCATGCTTAACAAAATTTATTGTATAATATAGGGCTATGTTTCCAATAAGCTAGTAAAACCTCCCCTTCACATAATGTTCTCCACAATATGATTATTCCTAGCTAGATCATAGTATGAAAGTTCAATCCTAAGCATATCCTCTCCCATTGTGGTAAAATTCCACTAGTCCCTATTTGGATAACTATAAACTAAAAATATTTCAAATTATTATAGAAAAGAGTTAGAGATAATTGGTTTGTCTCATCTACTAAGATATTGAGCATTGGAATGATTATTCATATTTTTTGAGTAGGAAATGTGATCCTAGATCCAATTAACTAGGATTATCTCCTTTTCACTTGATTCAACATTGAACATAAATTGACTAGGGTTTGATGATTAGCTTTTTGCGACAATGGATAGCCAATCCTCTAGTGTTTATGTTTGTTTGCTAGTTGTGAGGATGATAAATTTGATATGTGGTTTGACAAGCCTAGTTGACATACCATCTTAGATTTGAAAATGTAATTTACTAGATAAATGAAAATAAAAAGTTACAAAACTCACCTAGATCTGATGAATGACAACAGTGAGGATTTTATGACCAAACTTTAAGCTTGAATTGGCTGGTATAGGGCACTCTATGCCCTACATTGGACTTCTTTTTTGGATCTAAAATTTCCAAACTAAAATTTGCAATCTACACTCTATTTTCCCAAATTGTCTTCTACTAAAACCTCCCAATTTGACATGCACACATGAAAATAGGGGAAAGGTTGTGTTTTACATTGTCTTTCCTATGTCAAAACCCATGTTAGTATTTCTACCTCTACATACAATGATTGATGATGATGAAGGTATGCCCTCAATCAAGTAGAAGCACAAACAACAATAATTAACTGAAATGATAATGTTACCTTGATGCGAACCTTGATGAAGTGATGTCACATAAGTTCACACAAAAGTTGATTCATGGATGCCTTGATTTCTTGATTGACTTACAAAAGGTTAGCTCATAAAACATAATGGATTGCTGAAACTTTCATGTTGGGTATAACTCAATACATCTTCATGATGTAGCATGATAGATCATAAAATCTCCTTGAACATAATTGCTTCCTTCATCTTGATTTCTTGTAATATAGAACTTGATTGATGAAAGTGTTGTAATAATACTGCTAATTTTTCTTTTGACTACTCTTGAATGCTTGATAATGATATTAATTACTTACTGAAAATTTCTAGGATTAAAATGGTGAAATTACTTTGTATTTATATGTAATTCTTCTAATTTCTTGAAAATAAAATATCAATAAATGACAATTAAAATTATATTACTGACACTAAAATATTTGAACTTGAAGCCAAATTAGATGGTCTAGGGTGTAGTGTTCCCTAGACCAGATCCACTTTTTTGGGGGATTAAAAGTGTTGAGGGAAAAATATTAAATTCATAGTTTTATTTCCCATGTTTCATTTTCCAAGAATATTTATAAAATGGGTGATTAATGCATAATTAGGTCCAAGAACATAGGTGGAGCTAAATCTAATGTGAAATTGTCAAGGGTGACAATTTTTAATGCTATAATATTCTTCTTTCCCTTTGAATCAATATTGAAATGATTGCTCTTCTACTTGGAAATAACTTATCTCATGTGGCATAAATCAAACATCGAGCACAATAAAATCTCATTATTTTGCATCATTAATGTATGCTGACCATAACCTTTTCTAAGAAATCAAGTGGAAGGGAAAGAGGCTCTTGCCAATATGCATGATCATCAATTGTACATCGTAAGTTGAAAAGGGAATTAACCACTTGGTTTCCTTCATGGTAAGGATGAATGATATTTATCTTATCAAAAAAATTAAGCAAAATTGTTTCATCCAACAATTTATTCTTGATAGACCAATGAATCAAGACTCTTAAATTAAGTATTACCAAAATCTAATGTGAGCCCCCTTCTATAATAATATTATAAATGCCCTCATTTATTGTAATAGTTAGGCCTATAAAGGAAATTGAATCCTTGACCATATTGTTGGTTTGAATTTTTAAATCCTAGGAGAATCTCTCCATTATGATATTCAAGGATTACACAGGTACACCATACTTCTATTTTTTAGTCACCCTTCTCTCAATTTTAGAGGGGAACATCTTTGGTTTCTTTATCAAAGAGGGATCCAATATTTCTTGAATAAAGCTAATTATTCTTGTAAGAACTATATTCCATGGTTTTCATTTCTCTCTAAATATATTGTTGTTCCTCTCCTTTGATACAACCCAAAAAATATGGTGGAGAGATTGATTCCAAAGTTCCTTTATGAATGGGCATCTAAAATGGGGATCTTAGCCATTACCCAAGGGGAAAAAGTCTCTATCCTAGGCCTAAAGAAGAGCTTGATTAAAATTCTAGCCAAATAGATAGTCAATAAACAAGTGGTTGATGGATTCCTAAGATTTCTTATAGAAAATCCACATATTGGCATGGAAAAATCTTCTATGATTTAGATTGTCAATAATTAGAATCTTACCTTGACAAGTAGTCAATTAGAAAAAATAATCTTTATTAGATGATCGTTGTGATAGATTAATTTATAATTGAAGTTAGAAACATATTGAACCTTCAGAGGTTGAAGCTTTATTTAAGAAAATAAACCTCTCTAGGATTAGTAGACCATATTAGAGTATCTATTATAGGATACTCTTATATTTTATATCATTCTAGACAACTACATCAACAATATCAATTGCATCTTTAGAGATCTACCAATCATGAGTACCTTTATCATTAGATAAATAGTTAGCAATAAGGAAACTTTATTTATAAATCATGATACCTCTTATTTGAGCACAAGGGATGAAGTAGGTCAAAGGGGAGACAATAATATAGGATTCCCTTGTTGAGAAATCATCTTAACTTAGATATATTATTCCAAATGGCAGATCTGACTAGAATATGACTCATGTGGATAAAAGAGAGGCTATCTTTATTTTTTAAGTAGTTTTCTGACATGATTATAGTGCATTAAGTGCTACTCATCATGAATTTCTAACCAAATTTGGTGAAGAGGACCCTAATCATATATTTGACCTTCCTCAACCCTAGACCCTTGTGACACTTAGTATAGAAAAATTGATCCCAAGTCACAAGGGATATTCTACCTTTTTCTTCCATCTCAAACTAGAGAAATCTTCTCTACATTTGTCCCACCCTATAAGCCATGTACCTTGGAATTTTAAAAAGAGATAAAAGGTAAATGAGGATAATCTAGAGATGGCTCTCAATGGGAAAGAAAAGGAAAAATAACTTCTCTTATGGGTAATCTAAGATAATCAAGTAAATGAAACAATTAATCATAAACCAACCTATATCAAATTAATTGATAGATTGGCTCATGGATTAGATCAAATAATATCAAGAAAAAAGTATAATCATTCCATAAGAGAAATTAATAAAGAGAGAATACTCAACTCTATGATCAAAGTGTTAGCACATTGTTGTCATTGATGTCAAAAAGGGGATCAGAGGTGAGATGGAACTGATCCTATATGAAGGTTGTGTTGGTATTGATGTCTAAGGTGAGATATGGTTGTTGAAATGTGCAAGAAAATTGAGAGGGGGGGGTGAATCAGTTGTCACCAATCACATTCACAAAACTCAAACAATTATTAACTTCACATCCACTTTAATCTATTATTAAGTATGAGCATGAAGTGAAAATAACAGAAAGCAATATCAACACAAGAAACACCAAATTTATGTGGAAAACCTAATAAGGGAAAAACTATGGTGTGGATTAACTCACAATATAGAGTAGTTGCAAAATCAATTACAAGAGGATCACTGCCAAAGGGCTCACTGCCCAAAATAGGACTCACTTTCTGAATAGGACTCACTGTCTAAAAGGGAGACTCACTGCCTACAGATACATAAAGATAGAAAGAATAATGTTACACAAAGAATACTTTCTCAATGCAATAGAAGATCCACCACAATAACATCCACACATATGCAACCTTGATTAGAGAATTGTAGACACCATCAACTCACTACTTTCAAGAGTTTAACACATTAAAGTTCTTGTTGCCTTAATTCACATTCACACTATCTTCACATCTATCTTGCTTCTCACACTTGTGGCATAAAAAGCTTAACATCTTGACTTTTACTTATACCATCTTCAACCTTAGAAAATTTCTCCAAGGTCAACTACACACTTCAATTTACAAATTCAAATTAGGTCAAAAAATCAACATTCCTACGGTGGAAGAGAATGAGAGTGGACAAAACCAACACTTAACCAAGACCCAAAACAACATATTGGATCAATCACACGCTTCCTTAATTGATACTTATTAGGTTTGCATGATGTGTAAACACCAGGTCGACCAAATGTAATGAAAACACCAATGGAATTTGAAGTATACGCTTCCACAACAAGAAGATAACATGTGGACCAAACAACATGCTTCACCATACACTGGAACACATCTTATATTCCTTCAAATTCATCCACAATGAATGCAACAATGTTCATACACAAAACACTTTCCATCAATCCATCTAGATTGCATAGGCACATAGAGTAACTTTGAAACTAGTCTTCCAGAGCACCAAACCACAAATTTCTTTGAAAGAATATAGGTAACATCAATACAAGCCTTCTTCCAAATCCAAAATACCTAAAAAAAAATAGTGGTAGACTGCAGAGTACAAACATTTATCCTAGTCCATAGACAAATAACTCTACCAGACCAGTTCACACACCGGTGAACACAACTTTCAATCTTCATCAAACCAAAAGATATAATCTAGGATATATCACCCAAGAGTGCACATAAACAACACTTCAGATCTACACAAGCATAGGAGCAATACAAAAGAAATGTGGAGCACCTACCAGAGCACATTCTGAACACACACAATTCTATCTTCACTATTTATTGATTTTCTCAAAAGAACTTGGCAACTCATCATATCAACACACTTGCAACACCATAAAGATAGCTTCATGTACTAACAACATCTCAAAAATATCTCAACTATATGTGTACAACCTGCAATCACTTTTTTTCTTTCTCTATAGCAAACTATATTGTGTTGACATCAATGACAACATTAATGACAACACCACCACAATCATTCATACTTGCAACAATGGTACACTATGGATCTGGTTCTGGAAGATGGGGTGTAAGTTGCAAACGTTGATTAGAATGTTGCATTGTTGTCATGCAAATCTATCATGGTATTCTAGTAAATTCTTTTGGTGTTCAAAAGTAAAATCAAAGGCTAAATTTGACATGGATTTTTTGAGAGCTTCTAAAAAAAGTGCAGTGTAGGTCTAGAGGATGTAAAATACACTCAAAATTGATTTACATCTACACTCTAGTTGATTTAGGGTTTGGATAGATAATCCCTAAGGGTTTAAAATCACATCATTCAAGCAAGATTCTATTTCAGCGATGACTTCTATTTGGTATTTGTAGTTGCTTAAGTCATAACTTAAGCCTATTACACCATGAGGGGAACCATCCCCTTTACCTTGTCTTCCGGTTGGTGTCACTCATAAATATTTTTGAAGATCGGACGGTGCATGTTCAATGTTTACACATCTAATTGCTATCATTAAGGTCCCATTCATTGTGGAAAGTTCTTTGAAGCTAGCTTATAGTTCAATGATGTGCGATGGAGTTTGATCAACGACTACGATAAAAAAGATCTGATAGTTCCCACTAGCCCGTGACACATGTGGTGGTACTCTATCTATACCTTGTAGGGAGCGGGGAATGATGGAGATCAAACAAGGTTTTCATCGAATGATGGATGAAGTTGGTAATGGATCCTAATGATGCAAGTTGAACATGTAGAGACATATCGCTTGGTTGCTTCACATCACTATTGTGAATCGAAGCGATAGGATGGTTCTCACAATGGGCAATGAACAAATGAAGGTGATGTCAAAGGTGGAAAGATAGTTGTTTCCCACTAGCTCACTAAGCTTTTGTGGCCCCATGCTTTCAACCAGTGATATAGTGGGGAATGATGCAAATCGTTTGGAGGTTGATCCAACAGTGATCGCTGAATGCATTCACATTGTAGGAATGACATATGAAGTCATATGAGTTACAAAAATGTTCAATGAATGACAATCAATGGTGTATATTTTAACGATAGATGATCTAATGTTCATTACCAGGGTTACTTGCATCGCGTGATTAAATGTTGGTGACTAAAGAGTTGGAGCGATATGCGATGGTCATGAATGACAAGATCAAGGATGGAGATTTAAAGAACATTTATCTAATGGTCAAGTTTTAAAGATGAATGATTAAATTGGAGTCATAAGATCATTGCACAAAGACAGGTGATCGATGGCCCAAATTTGAACATGAAGATCATAAATGGCTAAGTTAGTGTGAACAAGGGGTTCAACTAATAACCAACACAAAGGTGAAAATTAAATGTTCTACTAGCATCTATAAAAAATGTAATGAATATTTGATGCAAAAAATGGCAACACAAATTGCTACAAAGGTTGGGATCAAGATCAAATTAGATAATCAAAAGGATGCATTAAATGCATATTTGATCCTAGGGTTTGATAGAGAGAGAATGAGGGAAAATTTTGTTGGGAGACTATTGGATGTTGTGGATGTGTCACTAATATGTGGTTGTCATTTATGTCAACACTATTAGCATTTGGTGTATCTATTATTGTGTATGTCGAGGATATTGAGAAAATTATAAGAAAAAGTGTTTTAGGTTCCTAGTGGAACTGTGCAGGTCGTGTAGGCATTTTTTTCTGTACGTAGAAGATTAGCTTATGTGGATTAAATGGTTTATTGTTGAATGTTTCTAGATCATCTACTAGAAGTTTCAAAGGTCCACGTGAAGTTCTATGTGAATTATGGTATGATAGTGTTTTGTTGGTCTTTGTTAGTGCTCCTTAATGAAAATTGTGTGATTTTGGTTATCTCAGTTGTTGAGGATGCTTCTTTGTTGTTTATTGATGTTCTCAGATGTCTCTAGTTCATTCTCTATCTTTGTGGTACATCCACATTACTCAGTGAGCTCGTGGTTGAAGATATTTCTTGTGCATGTTTAGTTTTTCATATTCTTGGTCGACATGTTGATGGTAGCATGTTGTGGATCTTTGAGGTGAAATTAATTAAAGTATTTTTGTGTTGGAGATATTAATTTGGGTCTCCACTATGTTTTGGCCGACCTTGGTGGTTACGCATTAAAAATATTATTTGTAAATCTGGGCTGACATTAAAATTATATTTTATTTTCTTGGTCAACTAAGTTGTGATGGAATCTCCTGTAGCAGATATATAAGAGAAATTGTGTGATCGGTGGAAAGTGTGCTTTGTGTGCTCATATGTGCATATGTACAAATATCATTACTGAGCATAGTGTGAAGATGATTGTGTGAAGTGTGAAGAAGTGTTGAGCTTAATTGGAATTGTAATCAGGCTTGTGAAGAAGCTATTTTCTCAGTTCATACCCTCCATATTTTTAATCCAAAACCTATTGTTGGACAGTGAGTCCTCTTTTGTAATTGAGTAGTGAGCTCTAGGCAGTGTGCCTGAATGCATGTGCATTCCCCTTATTGTTTTCATTATACTTTTAGCAGAGTATAATCTTGTGGATTAACATCCACAATGGTTTTTCCCCTAACAGGGTTTCCACATAAAAAATATTGGTGTTATTTGTCTCTCTAATGTGTTAATTGCTTA
The DNA here is from genome assembly GCA_007258455.2 of Sequoia sempervirens. NCBI lineage: Eukaryota > Viridiplantae > Streptophyta > Pinopsida > Cupressales > Cupressaceae > Sequoia > Sequoia sempervirens. Next base: position 277,079,817 of record VDFB02270651.1, read on the forward strand.
TGGTTAATTGTTTATTCATTAGATCTAAGATTAAGGATAAATTAAGATAGAAAAATTTTAAACTTCTAAGACAACCGATTCACCCCCCCTCAGTTTTTTGTCCTTGTTTTTCCAACAATTGGTATCAAAGCTTGTTCCTCTGAAGAAGTCTAACAGCTTGAGGTGATCTGAGATGGCAACATTCAAGAAGGACAGTCCTAGATTTGATGGCACCAACTACTCACTATGGAAAGCTAGGATACAATTTCATCTATAGTGCATTGGTGATGCTTATTGGAAGATTGCAAAAGATCAATATACTATTCCTTAGAATGGTCCCTCCACTACTGATGAGATCAAAGATGTTGAAAGTAATACCAGAGATATGGAAGCATTGGTGATCGCTCTAATAGATTCAGAGATGGCTAATGTGATAGGTCTGTAGATAGCTCATGCGATTTGGATGAAGCTGGAAACTTTGTATGAAGGAGATACACAGGTGAAGATGGCTAAGCTACAGAGCTTAAAAGGAAAGTATGAGAATATGAAGAAGGGTGAAGATGAAAATATTACTTCTTTTATGTAGAGAGTAAATGAAATAGTGCTAGGTATTAAATGTGTCAGTGGTTCAGTGATTGAGGATGAAATTGTGGCTAAGATACTCAAATCCTTGCCTCCTTACAAAATGAAGGTTCATGCTATTGAGGAATTTATGTTTGTAAACAAGATGACAAGAGATACACTAATAGGGAAGCTTGCTGCTTTTGAAATAAGTGAATTTGGTGAATCTACACCAAAAAATTAATTTGCATTTAAAGATACTATATTCTAAAGTTACAAGAAAAGATATAGTTTGGGAGAGATCTCTAGAAAGATATCTAAATATGATGAAGAACTGAAGCAGCTCGAAGACCAACAAAGAGAAGTACAAGAACTGGAAGCACTGATTGCAAAGCAAGAAGGAAGAGGAAAAGGTAAGTATGAAGATGCATTTCCTATTAAATTTTTTTCATGTAGTAAGATAGGTAATTTTGCATCAAGATGTCCTAAAAGAGTTCCTAGGTCTAAGCTTAGAAAACCTAGATTCCAAAAGAAATGCTACTTTTCCGAAGAAGCAGTAATTGATGATGAGGCTGATAAAGATAATGGAAATGAAGATGAATGGGATTTCATTGCTACCATTGAAAATAACCTTGTTCCTACTGAATCTACTAAAGATAAGAAATCTCTTACAACCCAAGTTGAGGAGAAAGATGAGTGGGTCATTGATAGTGGATGCTCACATCATATGACCAGTGATAAAAGCAAGTTTGTGAGTCTAGAGAAGTACGATGGTGGGGTTGCAAGATTTGGAGATAACAATGCTTTTTTATTCATGGAAGAGGTTCTATTAGCCTTGGTGGTGAGGAAAAGACTGATGATGTTCTCTATGTTGAAGGCCTAAAGCATAACTTGTTAAGTGTTGGACAGATGGTACACAAGGGATATGATCTATAGTTCAAGAATGAAAAATGCAAGATTCATGGGAGTTCCAGAAACATGATTGCTACTGGTGTACAAACTAAAGGTAATATTTTTCACTTGAATACTGCTAGTGGAAGTTGCTTAATTTATCAAATAGATGAAAGTTGGTTGTGGCATAGAAGGTTGTGTCATGTAAACTTTGACAACATTATCAAAATAATTTCTACTCAAGCAGTAAGAGATCTACCTAGGTTAGTGAAGCCTACTAATGTAATCTGCCAATAATGTCAAATGGGTAAAAAAACTAGAGTCTCCTTCCGGATTTCATTCAAATAATGTACTGGAACTACTACATATTGATCTTTGTGGTCCCTCTAGAGTAGAAAGGTATTTTATGTTGGTCATTGATGATTACTCTAGAATGATTTGGGTTTCCTTTTTAAGAGAAAAGTGTGAAGCATTGGAAAAGTTCAAAAGTTTCAAGGCCATGGTAGAAAATGAAAAAGGTTTGAAAATCAAATGCCTGAGATCTGACAGAGGTTTCAAAAGAGTTCAATTCTTATTGTGAAGAACATGGAATTAAAAGATAGTTATCTGCTCCTCGAACCCCTCAACAAAATGGAGTTGCAGAAAGAAAGAATAGAAAATTTTTGGATGTTGCCAGAACAATGATGATGGAAGGGAATGTGTCTCAGATGTACTGGAGTGAAGTGGTAAGCACTGTTGTATATACTTTGAATCCGGTAATTGTGAATGGTAATTCTGGTAAGACCCCTTATGAACTATGGTTTGGTTACAAGCCTACTGTTAAGTATTACAAGATCTTTGGACACAAATATTATATCTAGAGATATGATGATATAGGAAAGTTTGATGGTAGAAGTGATGAAGGGATATTCCTAGGTTACTCCACAAAGACCAAGGCATACCGATGCTATAACAAGAGATTGAGAAAGATTGTTGAGAGTGAAAATGTCAGAGTTGATGACTCTGTCAAATCATCCAAACGATGCAGCTATGATTTAGATGAAGACAACACAAATCAAGGGAAGAACACTCAAAAACCGAATCTTCTTTAGATTATTCCATATGTTCTGGTGAAGCAACCACAAGTTCTAGCAAATCAAGTTAGTTAGGAAGCACAGACAAGTGCTAGTGTAGAAGAAAGTCCCAAGACTCCAAGGTATGTAAAGTTGAATCACTCTGAAAGTCAAATCATAGGAGATAAGAGGAAAGGAGTGAAAACTAGAAGAAAAATTGCAGAAGAATACTATTTGATTTCCAAGATTGAACCTAAGAGTGTCACTGAAGCCTATCAAGATGAACACTGGCTGGAAGCCATGAAAGAAGAACTGACACAGATTGAAAAGAATGACACATGGACATTGGTTCCTAGGCCCAAAGACAAGAATGTGATTGGTACTAAGTGGGTATTCAAAAACAAGCTAAATGAGGAAGGCGAAGTAGTCCGGAATAAGGAAAGACTAGTATGTAAAGGGTACTCCGGAAGGTATTTATTTTGAAGAAACCTTTGCCCCTGTTGCTAGAATTGAAGCAGTAAGATTATTTCTTGCTTATGTTGCTTATAAAAACTATAAAGTCTATCAAATGGATGTAAAGTCTGCATTTCTAAATGGGGAACTAGAAGAAGAAGTGTACATTGAACAACCAGATGGATTTAAGCTAACAAATAAGGAAGATATGGTTTGCAGATTCAAGAAAGCTCCGTATGGACTCAAACAAGCCCCCAGAGCCTAGTATGCTAGATCAAACAATTATCTACTGAAGCTTGGATTCACTAAAGGTACTATTAATAGTAACTTATACTTCAAATTAGATCATGATAAGGAGTTAATCATAGAAGTCTTTGTTGATGACATCATTTTTTGTGGAAATGATAATCTATGCATGAAGTTTGTTGATGAGATGAAGAGTGAATTTGAGATGAGCATGATTGGTGAAATGAAGTTCTTTTTGGGATTGCAAATTACAAAGTTGGACCAAGGGATTTTCATATCTCAGTCCAAATATGTGAGAGAACTATTGAAGAAGTTTGGAATGGAAGACTCTAAACCTGTTGGTACTCCCATGGTAACCAGATGTAAGTTGAGTCAGAATGATGACTCTCTTAAGGAAAATCAAACCAAATATAGATCAATGATTGGCGGATTGCTCTACTTGACTCAGACTAGACCGGATATTATGAATGTTGTGTGTATGGTCGCTAGATTTCAAGCTGATCCAAAAGAATCACATGCGATTATTGTCAAAAGAATCTTTAGATATCTAAAAGGAACAATTGACTTTGGACTTTGGTATCCAAAGGATGATGATCTCACTTTGTGTGCATACACTGATGCGGATTTCCCTAGTGATGTAGATGACAGGAAAAGTACTAGTGGTGGTTCTTTCTTTCTAGGGAAGAAGTTGGTGTCCTGGTTAAGCAAAAAATAGAATTCCATTTCTCTATCCACTGCTGAAGTAGAATATATTGTTGCTACAAATAACTGTACTCAAGTGATATGGATGAAACAAATGGTGAAAGATATTAGGGTAATATATGAAGAGCCTATTTCCATATATTGTGACAATTCAAGTGCAATAAATATATCAAGGAATCTGGTACTACACTCTAAGACAAAACATATATCAATCAATTTTCACTTTCTGAGGGAAAAAGTAAATGAAAAAGAAGTCAGATTGGAGTATGTGCCTACCAAAGAACAAATTGTAGAAATATTTACTAAGCCATTGCTGAAAGAAACTTTTGAGTATCTTAGAGGAATGCTAGGGGTAATTATCCCTCTTGATAAGAACTAAATGATGCATTTTCTTGCATCATTCTGTGAGCCCCATTGCTATATTATGATCCAAATTGATGTTTTTGAGGCTGCTACTCAGGGGGAGTAGTCAAATGTCTAGATATGTGGTTCAGAGCATATGGAAAGGTCGTGGTTACATTTTCCATTGATGTCAAAGGGGGAGAAGAGTAATAAGAAAAATATCTTAGGGGGAGAAGAGCAACATGACAAATCCTTTCATAAATAAAGTGCAGAAGAAGTCTGCATGTTGGGTTGATGGTATTTTTCACATTATGTGCTGCCATCAATGCCAAAGGGGAAGATTTTTAGGATATTGTTGGATGCTATGGATGTTTTTCTGATATTTGGTTGTCATTGATTTCAACAGTACTAGCATTTGGTGTATCTATTGTTGTGTATGTCAAGGATATTGAGAAAATTAGAAGAAAAATTGTTTCAAGTTCCTAGTGGAACTGTGCAGGTCATGAAGGCCTTCTGTTTTGATAGTAAAATATTATCTAATGTGGATTAAAGGGTTTGTTTTTTAATGTTTCTAGATCATCTACCAGAAGTTTCAGAGGTTTGCGTGAAATTCTGTGTGAATTATGGTTTGACAGTGTTTTGTTGGTCTCTTTTAGTGTTCCTGAATGAAGATTGTGTGATTCTGGTTATCTCACTTGTTGTGGATGCTTCTCTATTGTTTCTTGGTGTTCTTAGATGTCTCTAGTTCATTCTTTATCTTTGTGGGACATCCACATTACTCGGTGAGCTCGTGGTTGAAGATCTTTCTTGCGCATGTTTAGTTTTTCATGTTCTTGGCTGACATGTTGATGGTAGCATGTTGTGGATCTTCGAGGTGAAATTAATTAAAGTATTTTTTTGTTGGAGATATTAATTTGGGTCTCCACTATGTTGTGGCTGACCTTGGTGGTTACGCATTAAAAATATTATTTGTAAATTTGGGTCGACATTGCAATCATATTTTATTTTCTTGGCCGACTAAGTTGTGATGGAATCTCCTGTAGGAGATATATAAGAGTGATTGTGTGATCAGTGGAAAGTGTGCTTCGTGTGCTCCTATGTGCGTATGTGCAAATATCATTACTGAGCAGAGTGTGAAGATGATTGTGCGAAGTGTGAAGAAGTGTTGAGCTTAATTGGAACTATAATTAGGCTTGTGAAGGAGCTATTTTCTCAGTTCATACCCTCTAGATTTTTAATCCAAACCCTATTGTTGGATAGTGAGTCCTCTTTTTTAATTGAGTAGTGTTCTTGAATGCATGTGCATTCCCCTTATTGTTTTCATTATACTTTTAGTAGAGTATAATATTGTGGACTAACATCCACCATGGTTTTTCCCCTAACAAGGTTTCCATGTAAAAAATATCGGTGTTATTTGTCTCTCTGATGTGTTAATTGCTTATGGTTAATTGTTCATTCATCAGATCTGAGATTAAGGATAAGTTAAGTTAGAAAAAGTTTAAACTTCTGAGACAACTGATTCACCCCCCCCTCCTCAGTTGTTTGTCCTTGTTTTTCCAACAAATTATTTGCACCAAAATTTAATGTTGTGTGGCTCAATGCAAGATTATGGTAGTAATCAAGATATATTCTAACCCTAACTAAAGATATATAGGTGGTAGAGAGTCTTGGGGAAATCACCAATGGTCAACAACTACAAAAAATAGAAGATCAATTAATTGGCAGTTGTTGTATCTGTGTGAGCAGAGAGAAGAGTGATTACACACAACAGAAGGTATTCTGGGCTCCTATGGTAGACAAAGAATACACTGAAATGAAATAGTGTGAGTTGTAGAAGGTGTGTGAGGATGCATTAAGAAGGATAGAGAATGCACTAATAGAAAAGGAGAAGAACAGAGTAGAACATATGGGTGCAGAGCAAAGAAGTGAGTTGTTGTGGTAGTAGCAAATAGGTGAGCAACTGCAAAGTAAGTTGCAACATTGATTTGAATTCTCTGTGAAAAAATTGTGATAGTCCTTTATGTTGTATGTCTAATTGGTTGGTGCCATCAGATAACTGAGTTGGTGCTTAGAATAGGGGATTGTTGTCTCCTTAGGGTTGGTTCCCTTAAAAGTTGTAACAAAAGGTTTTTCTATGAGGTTGGATTAGGATAGTAGCTCCTAGCAGCATTTTCTCATAGTGGTTTTTTCCAACTTGGGTTTTCCATGTATACCTTGTGTTATGAGTTTTTGTTTGTGTGCTAGTTTAGATTTTTTTATTTCATGTTTCAATGTACACACTAAGTGTTTAATAGTCAATCTGCTCTAAAGGTTAAAGGGTTAAAATTTTAATATCTATTGATTCACCCCGCCTCTTAGTAGATTGTTGTGTAAAAATAATTGGTATCAGATCCCTAGTTTCCCTAGGAGAATCTTAATAAGCTTGGCTAGATCCTTGGTTTTGTGAACACAATGACTAGTTAAGAAAGTTCTTCCACAAACAAGCCACCATGGTTCAATGGAACAAATTATACCTTTTGGAGATCATTAATTAAGGAATATTTAGGATCTTTAGGGTTTGATGTGTGGATGTCTATTGTGAATGTATACACACCATAGGCCACACCTCCTATTGATGCCATGGGTAAAAGGGATTATGAGAACAATGAAAAAAATGGTTTTCCATTATGAATAGTTTGTCTAGATCCGTGCATAGCAAGGTTATGTATTGTAAGATGACACATGATGTGTGGGATACATTGAAAAATATCTATGAAGGAGATGAAAAGGTAAAATCGGCAAGGCTTCATGTACTAAGAGCTAGATTTGAAGGCCTAAAGATGACAAAAGAAGAGAAGATTGCATACTATCTTCTAAGAGTTAATGCTATAGTGAACTCCATTGAAGTATATGGAGAATATGTAAATGAATATGTCATTGTACCTAAAGTTCTAAGGTTAATGACAAATAAATATGATCCTAAGACCTCTACAATAGAGGAAGGAAGAGAAACATACAAACTTACTCTTAATGAGTTGCATGGTATATTCACTGCATATGAAATGAGGATGGGAGATGTTGAACCTTCTAGGAAGGAAGATTCCTTCAAGATTTCCAAAAAAGTGAAGGATAAACCACCTAAGAAAGAAAAATATGAAACAACCACATCTGGACATGATGAGACTGATGAAGAAGAGGCAAACTTCATCAAAATACTTAGAAGAGGATCTAGAAAGTACAAAGGTAAGTTGCCCTTTAAATGCTTTGAATGTGGTAAAGTAGGTCATTTTTCTACTAAATGTCCCTACAATAAGAAAGTTAAAACTAAGCATGAGGAAGATGATAGAACAAAGAAACCCTACTACCCTATGAGAAGGGGATTTCAAAAGAAGAAGAAAATTATATACATCCAAGAGGACAATGATGTCTCAAATACTTGTAATAGATCAAATGATGAGCAAGATTGTGCCTTTATTTTAAAAGAAAATGAATTCCTTTTCATGGAAAAAGAATCTGAGGAACAAAAGGTTGGAAATGTTGAAGATATTGATGAAGAAGGTGAAGAAGAAGGAGAGGTTACACTAGAAGGAGAACTCATTTGTGCTCTAGATGAGATTGAGAAGTTGAAAAAGGAGAACAAGCAATAGAAGAAACTTGCACAAAAAGAATCAGTCAAACTAAGCAAGGGTCTAGAAGAATCTACCTAGAATGTAGTAAATTTTAAGTTGCATCTAGAGGAATCCAAATGGGTAGAAGATGTAATTAAGTCCAAGCTGCAATCTGAGGTTGATAGATGTATGAAGCTTGAGGAAGAGATTCTTGCTCTAAGAAAAGATTTAGAAACTAGGTAAAAGAGCGAATAGAGAAAGGACTCAGGCTGAAAAGTGAATCATATATTTTGGATGAGCTATTAAGCACAAAAAAGCCCTCAAAGAAAGAGAAATCAAGTCCAGGGCTTGAGAAAGGTAAGATTACCTTCATATAAACTTCTACAAAATTATATGAAAGATTTAGAGCAGGAGAAAAGTCTCATTCAGTTGATGAAGAAGATTGAAAAGGGAGTATATCTACTAAAAAATCTATAGAGGTAGAGAAAACTAAAGAAGAAAAGAAGCTTGCAGTAGACAAGAAGAATAACCAATCAACTCTTGATCATCAAAAGAGAAGGAAAATTTCTAGAAGGATTGATTTTGATGGATTCACTAGGGTGAAAGACACAAGAAAGTAGATTCATAAAAGACCACCTCATCTGACACAAAATGTTATGACCAGGTATTCTTCATACTTTTATGGATATTTTTATACATGTAATCAATTTGGTCATAGGCTATACAATGTAAAGTCATTCCTAAGAGGAGTACAAACTTTGTAAGCAAGAATCCATTTTCTCCTTTAGTGGATATGAATGTAGATTGCTATAATTGTAACAACTTTGGTCATATAGCTAAAAATCGTAGAACATTGTTTACAAGACCAAATGTTAAGAATGGGAAAATGAAAGATCCACCTCCTAGAGTAAAAAAAGAATTTGAAACTATGGAGGAAAAGATAGAAAAGAAAGATAAGAAGGTGTGGAAAGAAAAAGTAGAAAGCTCCACAAAATAAATGATTGCATAAACAACACTACATGCCAAGAAGAAAAATCTATGGGTGATAGATAGTGGCTTCTCCAAGCACATGACTGGAGATAAGAGTAAACTCATCAAACTCAAGAAATGTAATGGAGGATCTGTGAGTTTGGGTGATGACATGGCTCAAGATATGTGGAAAGAGTATACTAAGACTAGATGGTAAAAATACCATAAAGGATGTCTTTAAAAATACCACAAAGGATGTCTTATATGTTGAAGGATTGAAGCACAATCTGCTAAGTGTGAGTTAGATGTGTGAAAATGGATATAAAGTCACATTTGATTCAAAAGGTTGCAAAATTAGAAATAATGGAAAGATATTTGCACAAGGATTGAGAAATGACAACAATCTATATAATCTTTCTGAAGTAAAGGGTCAAAGCTATTTGATAGGAGAAGATGATGAAAGCTGGTTATGGTATAGAATATTAGATCACATAAACTTTGATAATCTAGTGAAAGTAAGTTCAAGAGGTGTAGTAAGACACATGCCCAAAATAACCAAGCCTACAAATGTCATATGCAAAAAAAGTCAAGAAGGAAAGCAAACAAAGGCTAGTTTCCCAACTAAAGAATATTCAACCACTAAGCATTTACAATTGGTTCATACTAATTTGTGTGGACCTACCGGAACAAAGGGACTAAAAGGAGAAAGGTAGCTCATGTTGCTAGTTGATGACTACACAAGAATGAATTTGGTAACATTTCTAAGCGATAAGTCCCAAGCGTTTGAGAGATTCAAGATATTCAAAAAAATGGTTGAAAAATAATTAGGAGGAAGAATTAAATGTTTGAGATCAGACAGAGGAGGAGAATTTACTTCAAGTGAATTTGTTGAATACTGTGAGGTACATGGAATTAAGAGATGGTATTTCGCACCTAGAACTC
>VDFB02270651.1:277089640-277102290 GCA_007258455.2 Sequoia sempervirens
TTCAATTCATCAAAGCCTAATACTTTCACTCTCATCTCTGTCAGTAAATTCCTTCTCCTACTCAATGCATCAACAACTCTATTTGACTTTCCACTCCTATGTTTCAAAACAAAAGTACAACTCTACAAGAATTCTACCCATCTCATGTGCCTCTGATTCAACTTACCCTAACTATTCCAAATAATATTGCAATGCCCTGTGTTTGTACAACAAAATTCATTTGGCAACAAATAATCTCTCCACTTCTTCAAGGCTTGAACTATGGCATAAAACACTTGGTCATACACTGAATATCTCCTCTGAGCATCATTCAAATTCTCACTAAAATAAGCTATAGGTCTTCCTTCTTGACTCAGTACTACTCCAATTGCATTTCCACTTGTATCACAGTTTACTTGAAATACCTTACTGAAAATTGGTAAAGCCAGCATAGGCTGGTTAGTCACCTTCTGCTTCAACAACTCAAAACTTTGGTTTGCTCCAAAGTATCCATCTAAAATCCTTCCTATCTCACCATTGTTTCTATCATGGGTCTACAAATAGAACTGAAATTCCTAGTAGTGAACTTCACGTAGAAACTAGCCAATCCTGAAATGATCTCACCTCTCCAATGCTGTTGGAGTGTAGGCCCACTCAGCAATGGCTCTTAGCTTCTTGAGATCCATCTTCAATCCATCCACAAATATCACAAATACCAGATGTACCAACTCCTCCTTCCTTGGAAACTTCCACTTCTTAATGTTTATGAGCAATTGCTCCTCTCTCAACCCCTCTATAAAACTTGTCTTATATTGCAGCGAATGTTCTTCTCTACTCTTACTAAAATCAAAGATGTCATCTAGGTATACAATCCTAAATTTACCCAATAATTTCTTCAATACTTCATTCATCAACCTCATGAAAGTACTCGATGCATTTGTCAATCCAAAAGGCATAACCAACCACTCATACAATCCTTGATTTGTCTTGAATTTTGCTTTCCACTCATCCCCTTCTCCAATTTTTATATGATGATATCCACTCTTCAAGTCTATCTTTGTAAATTACTTAGCTCCACTCAAACAATCCATAATGTCATCCATCAGAGGCAAAGGAAATTTATACTTCACCATAATCTTGTTTATGGCTCTAGAATTTGTACACATTCTCCATTCTCCATCCTTCTTAGGTGCTAGCATAGCAGGTACTACACATGGACTTAAACTTTCTCTTATCAAACCCTTCCTCAACAATTCTTGTACTTTTCGATTCAACTCTTCATTCTCTATTGGTGTCATCTAGAGTGTTGCTTTATTAGGAAAACTAGCTCCAAGAATTAGGTCCATACAATGACTAATACTCCTGATAGGTGGCAATCCATCAAGTACATTATCTGAAATGATCTCCTCATATTTTGTCAGTATCTCTTTTATCTCTTCTGGTTGTTCTTCTACATGCTTCAAGTCTTCAATATTCTTAGGAACTAAGGCATAACACACATTCTCATGTCTCAATCCATCAAGGAATCTTCTTCCATCAACCAGAAAAACCCTAGCATTCATACAAACTTCAATTGTAGGAACATCTTCCAATGGAAAAAATCACCAGCTTCATCCCATTAGCAACAATGGTATATATATTCTTCTTTCCATCGCCAGTTTGTCTATCATACTGCCAAGACCTTCCCCAAAAACATGACATATATCCACTTAGGCATGATATCACCTAAAAACTTCATCATGGTAATTTCTATCTTCAATTTCACCAAAAATTGTTCACTTACCAGTATCTTATGCTTTCATCCTGAATCCAAGCTATCGACTAGGGCTTGGTGCTTCAACCTTTCAACTTCCAATTTAATTACCATTTCCTTTGAAACTAGGTTCTCAAAACTTCCGTATCAGCAATCACTTTCAACACTTACCATTCTGCCCATCTGGTCCCACGAAACAAATTCTTTCTCTGCAATGGTTCTTTCTCCAACTCACTTTGACACAAAACTCTTCTATTCTGCTTGCCACTTCTCCATCTTGGTTTATTAGATGATCCAACATGATCCTCCTCAATAAGGTTGTTCTTCTATGGTTCTTTGTCTTCTAGCTTGTCTCTCCTTGATTACATTCAAATGATCTATGTCCTTCTCCACCACACTTAAAACAAGTTCCTCTGAATACTCTTTTCTCTTGTCCCCTATCATCTCTTCTATAACCTTCATTTTGGTAACCACCATAACCTCCTCCTCTGTAAGAGTTTCCACCACCTATCTGGTATGAATTTTCATTCTTACTGACCTCCTTGTCCTTGTTCTGATCTAGAAAAAGATCCTCTTCCTCTTCCAATAAAGGTTCTTCCTCTTTGAAATCTTCCACCTCTTCCTCTTTGTCTCTGCTCATGTCTTTTATTCAACTTCTCTTCTGCTTTGAGGGAACAATGATATGCCTCTTCCACACTCTGCAACTTGATCAAACTAATTTCATCCTATATATAAAATATCAAACCATTCACATATCTGGCTACTTGCTCAATCTCATCCTCTGAATGTCCAGATCTGATATTCAACTTATAGAACTCCTCAGTATACTTTGTCACACTAGATTCTTTTTGCTTCAGATTTTGTAACTTTCAAAACAAACTAATTTGATAATATGCAAGCATAAAATTTGACTTCAACTTATTCACTATCCGATCCCATGACTTTATCTTTTCTTTTCCTCTTGTCTACCTATTTGTTTGCAAATGTTCCCACCAAAGGGATGCATGTCCTCTCAACTTTGTACAAGAAAAATTCACTTTCTTATCTTCAGAGGTACCTTCAAATTCAAAATAATTTTCCATTTCTGTAATCCAATCTAATAATACATCTGAATCCAACTTACCATTATAATCCAGTGGATTGAAATGTGGTCTTGTATTCACTTTAGTTAGGGCTCTTATGAACCTCTCTTCTCCGTGATCTAGGCCAGTTTTCTCATCTCTTCCTCTTTCCTCCTGTACTTCTACTTCTTCATCACTCACATCATCAACTGGTCAACCTCTCCTCTGGTCCATTTCAACTGCATCTAATCTGGCAGCAATTCCTCTTAACATCTCCATCACATTTGGGTCTACATTTCCACACACTCCATTTCTACCATTTCTTCTTCCCACCATCTTTACACAAGTCCTCTGTAGCTACAGGTTGAATCCTCAATTCTCCACCCTACAACAAATCTTCAACAAGACTTCATGAACTCTGACGATCTCGCAAGGAATGAATCTCGCTTTGATACCAATCTAACACATCCACGATAGGAGGGTCCTCAAAGAGAACTATCCAAACCGTGCAACAAGAGTAACACAATGAAAGAAACATAGAATATGGAGGTAAATTTTGATGCAAATATTCTCATTAACAATTAACTCTGTTACATTCAGCCAACAACATCCAGGCTTATAGATTTGGCTCATAAACCTGATAAAACATGCTTAGTATTCCAACATGCTCCTATATGTGAGAAAAATCTTACATATCAAGTCTATGTTCTATCAATCTAAATCCTCTACTTCACTACTACTATCCTAATGATTGATTACAAGCTTTATAGCATATCCACAATTTTGGAAACATCTGTGTTGGCCAAAGATCATCACATTCTCCAATGAAAGAAAATGTATAACATGCGCATGAATAGGTCGGCCTCAAATTTGAATTACTCTCCAACAGGTGCATAAGATGAAATGTGGACCAAAAATAAATGTTGGGGACACTCCATGGAACAATTAAAATCACACAGTTAAGATCTACAAGTCACGGGGGTGATCCACAATGATTGAACTAGCTGAAAAGTTTGAAATTATTCCGATGTTGGTTCAAGAAACTGTCAAGAATTTTGGAAGCGGTAACTTTCCAGAAAAAAGATCCAATCACTCCCAAATCTTGGAACAAGGAAAATGAACATGTCCACGATGTACACAAAGATCCACAGGGTCTGGTGAGCAAAGATGAAGTATGAACTGAGCAAGAACATAACGAGAACAAAAACTAAAAGAAAATATTTTTGGTTGATGTAAGATTGCCAAGAACCTAGGATGCTCCTGCATCATGTAGGATAATAAAAATAAAGAGTATTCTCAACATCTATCTATATAGGATCCAATGCGAGGTGAGAATCTTTATCCAATAATTATTTATCATGGGATGGAGAGAATTGGAATGAAGAGTGATTAGATTAATGTTAATAAATTGATTTATGATCTTATCCTCTTGCACTAAAATACCCTTACAAGGAGGAATTTTAGGAGAGGGGTCAAAATAATAGAGTGGCATAGGAAAATATAACTTATCATCTCATGAGTGGAGTGAAACATATTTAAATTTTTGACAAAATATAGAAAGTGATGTGAAAAAAGAAGATAATGTCCATTTTGAAAGAATAGAGGGATAATTTTAAGAAATTTGTAGACAAAGTTAGATGAATGATGCTATATGTATCCTTTATCTGACTATTTCAATATTTGGTTTTTTGAGAAATTTATTTTTTTTATTTTTTCTTTTCGAAATATATCTTTTTTTAAAAATAATGTGTTTGAGAAAGTTTTATGTCTACAAAGGTAGTTTCACCACAATAAAACATAAAATTTACTCTACTTTAATTTTTAATATTACATTAATATAATTTTGGTATGAAAATACTAATTATTCAAATAATAAATACAAAAATATAAATTGAGTTCAAAATTTAATAAATAGAAAAGAAGAAGGAACTTGACACCAAAATATAAAGAAATTTTTTTAGGACATCACTACATTGCATGGGTATTTGTGTGTCACATTGCTTTTTGTATGGTTTAGAATGGTGAAATACTTCCAAAAATTGTGCTAGTCTAGTCTAGTACTTTACTTAGTCTATATAACCAAAAGTAGGAATGTACCAACAATATAATAAGAATATAAATGTAAAGAAATATGCTACATAAAAAGATTTTTTTTTTCAATAGAAACTCAAGATGAACAATAGATATGAAGTCACTTGAAAACTTTCATGTAGTAGATTTCTCTCAAAATAAATACAAATACAAAGAAAATGAAAAAAATGGGTTTGTTTAGAAGCTTGTCTTTAGATCAAACCCCTATGTTAGTATTTCAACATCCACATAAAACTAATGATAAATAAAGTAGATAAATAGTGTATTTTCCTATCCTAGGTGCATACAAAAATTAAGAGTAGTAGTAATGCATGTTTAATAAACTAAAATGAAAGAGATTACAAGGATGTGAATATCCTAAGGTGATCAAAAGGTACAACAAAAGAATGTTACAATAATAATGAGAAAATAGATAATTCGAGGGAAAATATACAAACAATATCACCTCTTGAAGCTTAATGAAGACAAAAAGTATAAGAGCATTGTCAAATATGATAAAATCCTCAAGAATAATTTTGTAGAAGTGTAGGTGTGCTCACATGGAGGACCAATACCAAAGAATAGTTGTAAGGAGAGTTTTAGATAGCTTAAGAATGAAAGAGAGTGAATGTACAAGAGAGTATATAAAGTGAAAGATGGATTCAAATATGATAAGAGAAGGGAGGAAGAAGGATATGGTGTGCTATTTAGATTATTCCCATGTGTTACCATCTATAATGGCGTAAATTTGCACCCAGGTAAATTTTACATTAATTTACCCTTACCTTAGCCTTACAAGTCCAATGATGCAAAAACCTGTTTCCTTCATCTTGATCTTCCCATGTGTCCTTTTCATTTTTTGTTGGTAGAGAAATTTTTGTCAGGGACACACACACACCATGCAAAATTATGCATGTTGTGTTGGTGTCTTGATAGATGTTGTTCTTATAGCACACATGCCCCATTTAGACCGGGGACTCTCTCTTCTTGTTTCGCTTTTGTCGGGTTGTTTATTCTCTAGCCTCATTTTGTGTGCCCCTATTTCTAAGCCTAAATTGGTTACATGCCTTAAAGTAATCAAATTCCATCTGACCAAAATCACATATCTCAAATTTCACTGTCTTTGGTAGCTGTGAAACTTGTCTTGTGGATTTTTGTCTTCCATTTTTCGCTATGTTCTTTGAGCCTCAGAGACCTCGATCTGTGGGTGGACTTATGCGGATGCATTTATGTTTTGCCACTAAGTAATGACCTACCCTTAGCATCTTCCCACATTGTGAGCCCCATAGTGACCTTTGTCGTTCGGGTCTTAGCTTAACATCCTTAACAATACGGGTTTCTGCACCCCACCAACCTCACCCTAGACATATCGACAATTAATACTCAATATTAATGGAAATTTTCCTATAAATAGAAGCTCCTCACCTATCATATTCATCCACAAAATTTGAATTTGAGGAGAAGAAGAAGATCTAATGTGTGCCTAAATTTCCCCATTTGACTTGAGCCAAATTTGCTTCGATCATCTGCACAATTTCGAGGTGAGTCTACATTATCTCTTATACCAGGCATTTAAACCAATTGAGGCAACACCGCAACTAGGGTTTTGGTTATTTAAAATATAAAATATATCAAACCCTAGCTTCATCTTTAAACCCAGTTTTAGATCACATTTGAAATGATGGATTACGTTTGCCACATTTTTGCATTGGCACTATGTAAAAAGCAAAGGTCATTCTTGGGGTTTCTTTTTGTGTGCTTTTACGTGTAGAATTCCATCCTTCCAAAGCCATTTTTCAACAATGAGGGCCTAGTGACCACCCATTGTCATAATCTCTCACTCACACTGAACTTATAATTTGAGCGGCCTTAAAAATATTTGTTGTCTTTGATGTCATGCTGGCCCAACCATGTGGGGCACCGCCGTGGGAAGTTTGCCACCCAAATTAGATTCCTTAGCATCTAAACCTCATTGACCTCCTGACTTGCAAACCCCACACCTAGGGTCACTACTTCAAGCATTGAACGGTCGAATCAATGGGCGCCAAGTCAAAACCCTTAGTGGGCACGACCAAGTAGGCCACCCCATGATGAAGGTCATCGCACCTCAACTGCCTTGCAGGTTCCATAGTTAGAACCTCTACCTTGAACTAAAACTAAAACTCTATTGATGAAATCCTTAACACCAAGGACCTTTTTTGGTCCACCTCTATGAAATTCTACTTGTGGAGAGTCACTACTCTGTTAATGATAAAAGCAGACTGTCCTTCCACAGTGTGGACCCTGAACCCACTATTTATGCCAAAGACATCTAGGTCACAAAATTATGAGTGATTCTCTATGGTGGGTTTTCTCGTACAGACCATCGTGGTTGGGTATCCACTTGTACAAAGTCATTCTTTAAAAATCTAAACCCTAATGTCTTTTTGACGCACATCTTTTGCTCATCTAAAGCATCCTCCATGAAGTTTTCTATGACAAAACTTCATGTGGGTTCGATCTAGTAGAACTCCGCATGCAGGAGGATGTCAACCTTTCACTGCCATTTTAATTACAATAATCTAATAGATCTCCAGTTGCCAAGACCCACATTTCCCAATTATGCAAATTTCAACTTAAAGATCAACGAACTCATGAGAGGAAAATAAACCTGTGGGTCCTGCCATGTAGAACTCCATAGGTGGGTCATCATTCACCCATCACCATTCCTTGATGAAAAAATGCTAATGTCCTTCCCATTGATGGTGCTCACACTGCTCATTTCCGTGTGTACCAAGTGACTTCACAGGGAATTTTCCCAGCAAACCTATCATGCGAAAACTCCCATGTGAGTTTCTATTTGTGTAGTGCCCCTCCATTTTGGTTGTTCTTGGCATTCAAGTAAGTAGTTTGTTGGGTGGTCGTGTCATTTTCGTTGTTAAAAAGTGTTTTTAAGTGTGGTTGGTCGATTGGTAAGGTCATGATGATTTTGTGATTGTATTATTTAATTTGATTTTGAGGTATGCAATAACACTAATATTATGATTAGATTTGATTTAATCAAATTAATTTAATTATAAGATCACTTGATTTATTTGGAATTAAATAAAGAATTAGATTTAATAATAAATGATAAGTGTATTATCATTGAAAGTTAATTATTTAAAGATGAAAATGATATAATTGTAAGTGAACAAATTAAATGGAGATAAGATAGTTATTTCAATTAAGTGATTTAAAATAGAAAAGAGAAGATTTTTCAAAAAAAAACAAGTTGTTAAAAGCGCTAGAAAAGATGGAAAGTTGGCATCTTGAGCATGCATAGTCTTGATCTAAGTGTCAAAATGAAAATCGATGGTGTCAAAATGAAAATCGATGGTTTTTAGGACATGGGAGAAAAGAGAGGGGTTGGATATTCTCCATTCTTTGCAATCTTTGCAATTGTTCTAGGGTTTAAATCTTTGTATTGGAAGCCACAACCAGCGGGGGGGTTGCATGGGCCAAGCCACCTTAGATGACCTTCTTGCAATGCAGGAGTGTAATCTATTGTGTCTTCCTGAGAAATTTCCAGATGAAGTATTGTCTCTACCACATTCTTTTTTGGCCTTAGTTGTCTCATTTTTGCATGTGTGCTTATGGGGGAGCATTCGGTTGCGACCAACATTAGAAATAGATGATAACCCACCTTACATTTGAGAGAAGGTCTTGATCTCAGTGCGACTGTAGCAACCTATTGCTTAATGACCTGAGCAACCACAATTCCTAGAGTTGTACGGTAGATGGGAACAACAAAGTTCATGGGACATTGATCTTCATCTCTTTGGGACTTAGAGCGGTTTCTTGGGGGGATCTAGAGCTGCAAGAGAAAGATAGCTTAAGCACCACATCTCTGTCCTCACACATGAAATCCGGATCGATCGGCTATAATTCACAGGTACCTGTTCATTCTATAGGCTCCAACTCATGTATTTGTGGCATTGATTTGTCTTGCTCTCAATACCTTGTTGATTCGGTAGATATAGAGTGTTTATCTTGGCTATGTTGAGACTTTTGCTTAGTGTATTTACTTTTGGCTTGACTGTGTCTTGGATTCTAGCACATGGATAAGCATATGAATAAGGTTCTATATCTATTATGATTGTATGTTTCCCCAAGCACGCCTCCTTGCTAAACCATCACTCGTTGGATAGCATGGTCATTCCTCTTCTTTAATCCATGCAAAGTATGTGTTGTTGACAAAATCCCTGTCTTCGATAGACTCATTGGTATGTTAGCAGCCGATTGATGGGGGCACAGTCTTCTCTCCTCCTTTTGTCTAGAAATATCTGCTTGGTGTGCCACCGCTGCCCTCCTTGAGCCGTCTCCTATTTATTAGATCATTGGGTTGCTTAGGAGATGCTAGATTTTCCTTCTTCTTTTTTTGTCCCTCAGCCTTGGGTTCATTTCACTCCCTCGTTCTCATTGTGGTTGTTAAATGAGCATGCAAAATCAATATATTCATAAGAACTAACCCCAGATGCATTTGCTTGAAAGTTTCTAAAGTCATTAAGTTGGATTCGATGCTTTCGGTTTGGTAGTTTATAAAATGATTTATGTAAAGGAATTCTAGATGTAAGCTATGTGTTGGAATATTTAATCCCGAGCAGCAACGAGAAAGTGCATTTATTGCACCATCAGATGAAATCAAATTTGGTCTGTTCCCCCCTTGCCGTGTTTGACCACCATGCTGGCCAGTTAATATTTGGTAGCAAATTAATTGTGGTGGTTGAATTTGAAGTGGGTGCCAGATTTTGGAAAGGCAACAAAAAGAAAAAAGAATGGAATGTTTTTTTGTAGTAGTAGAATGAGAAGGTGACAGAGACTGAAAGCTTCAGTAGCAGCAAACAAGAGAATGTTCAGCAGAACACAAAACTACAAAAAGTGAAAGTTCAGGAAAACCTGTAGCAGCAGAGAACATTGACAATGCTCTAGTGCTCTGAAATGTCTCCAGCACGCAACAACACATAGAAGGAAGATGCGCCAGAACAAGCACAATTTTTTTTTGTATGAGAATGTACAGAGCTTTTGCTATGAGTTTCTGTCAGTAATATTTTTGAATATAATCACTTTGGGAATGAAATAGAAAATTGAATATATTATTTTTTAATTCCTTTGTATTGTCTCCTTTATTGCTGTGAATTTTATTTCTTTGCTCATTACTATAGTTGGGCTCATTTTCTCCCAAAAGAGTGGTATCGTGAGTCTCTGAAGTTTAGGCATTTATTTTGTTAAATCCATAGCTTTGTTCCTAGGCATATAGTGATAGAACATTAGTTTCTCGTTATTTGGGAAATATCTAGTTTTCTAGGTAGTGAATAAAAGCCCTAGATTTTATCTGGGTATCTGTAGTTTTTCCCCCATTTAGCAAAATGGTTGGAGGAGACAATAGGAGTTGGCAGCAGCCACCCATATTTGATGGAAAAAATTATGATGTCTGGGCAAAGAAAATGAAAACCATTTTAGTAGCAAATGATTTTGTGGAAAGAAGGTAAAATGGGTTCACAAATGTGACTGGCCCAAATGCATTTACAGCATTGAGCAATGCTCAAAAGAACTAGTTGAAGGAGACAAGGAAAAATGATGCTAAAGCCCTCAGTCTGATTGAGGCAGCCTTGACAGAGGCTATTTTTCCCCTAATAGAAATAGCTAGTTATGCAAAAGAAGCATGGGAAATACTACAAACCACCTATAAATGGACTGAGAAAGTCAGGTCAATGAAACTCCAGCTGCAAAGGAGAGAATTTGAGACCATGTAGATAAAGGACAGCAAGTCCATTTTAGATTTTCATACAAGGGCTTCCACCTTGATTAACCAATTGAGGATAAATGGGGAAACTATGGAAGAGCAGAAGATTGTGGAGAAGATTCTCAGAAGTTTACCTACAAAATTTGACCTGGTGGTTATTGCCATAGAAGAGGCCAAGGACCTCTCAACACTAACAGTTGATGAGTTAATGGGTTCACTTCAAACCCATGGGCAACGCCTAAATAGGTTTGCAAATTCCTCCCAAGAACAAGCCTTCAAAGCACAAGCAAATGTGAGAGGCAAGGGAAGAGGAAGAAATGGCAGAGGAAGAGGTCAAAGAGGCAGAGGTAGAAGCAACTCCGGAAGAGGAGGCTCAAACAGTCAGGAGGAGACAAGCACCTCCCAATCAGACTTTCAAAACACAAAGAAAAATAGCAGCTCAAATCAAAGATTTGATAGGAGCAATGTGCAGTGTTACTACTGTCACAAGTATGGTCACTATGCAAGTGAATGCAGGAAGAAACAACGTGACCAAGGGAGTCAAAATGAAAATGTGGAAAATGAGAACAAGGCTGAAAATGAAAAACAGTCTCAAGTGTTCATTGCATACAATCTTGCAGAACAAAACAACGTTGAAGTTTGGTACTTGGATAGTGGTTGTAGCAACCACATGAGTGGTAACAGAAATTTATTTTCCTCCAATGATCACAACATTAAGTCTAAAATCAAAATGGGAAACAATGAGAAAGTTCCAGTCATGGGCAAGGGCATAGTGTGCCTACAAACCAAGCATGGTGAAGAAAGACAACTTCATGATGTCTTCTATGCCCCAGGAATGAAACACAACCTCTTGAGCATTGGACAAATGGTGCAAAACGGATATAGAGTGCTAATGGAGAAAGGGGAATGCATCATCTATGATAGAGATGGAAGCAAGAAAGTTATGGCAGCGGTTCAAATGACAAAAAACCAAATGTTTCCCTTTAAAATGCAAATCTTAGCACGGTCAACAGGCTTGCAGCAGTCAGCCTTCAAGATAGTCATCCAAGACCCATCCAAGCTTTGGCATTTGAGGTATGGGCATCTAAGTTATTCTAGTTTAAATATTTTAGCTAAAAAGGATATGGTTAGGGGCCTACCAGCAATTGTAGAGCTCGATGGAAAGTGTGAAGCATGCATCCTAGGTAAACAACATAGGCATCCTTTTCAATCAGGGCATTCTAGGAGAGCTAGAGCACCATTAGAGTTGGTGCATTCAGATTTGTGTGGTCCCATGAAGACCCCAACCCTAGGAGGAAATGTTTATTTTATGACACTCATAGATGACTATAGTAGAAAAATTTGGGTTTATCTTTTGAAGAAAAAATCAGATGCATTTGAGAAGTTCAAAGAGTTTAAGGCCTTGGCTGAAAAGCAAAGTGGCCATTATATCAAAGTCCTCAGAACAGACAGAGGGGGAGAGTATATCTATCACGAGTTTATGAATTTTTACAAGTCTCATGGCATTCAAAGACAACTCACAGCCTGGTATACTCCACAACAAAATGGAGTGGCTGAAAGGAAGAATAGAACCATCATGGAGATGGCAGCAAGCATGTTAAAGGAAAAAGGTTTGTCTAATGAGTATTGGGGTGATGTTGTAGAAACAACAATCGACATCTTGAATAGGTGCCCCACAAAGGCCATTCGTGATAGGATCCCACAAGAAGTGTGGATGAAATGCAAATGGAGTGTTGAACATTTGAGAATATTTGGATGTGTGGCATATGCACTCGTGCCAAAAGAGAAAAGGCAGAAATTTGATGGCAAAGGAGAAAAATGCATTTTCATAGGCTATAGTGAAGAATCCAAAGCCTACAGATTATACAATCCCATCACCAAGAAAGTGGTGATCAGCAGAGACGTTGAATTCATTAAAAATGAGTCATGGGATGGAACAGTTGATAGCAATACAAGTATTCTTGTTTCAATACCTTTTGAAGATGAAGAAGTTGTAGAAGGAAGATGCTCTAGAACTTTACAA
>VDFB02270651.1:277111982-277330858 GCA_007258455.2 Sequoia sempervirens
AAGCTTCTAAAAAAAATTGACTTGGACCATTTGCCTTCTCTGCAATAAATTTGTTAGTTTGTTCTTGGATAAATACATTCCATGCTTCTATAAATCCTGCATAAACAATGTTAGCACCTTTCAAACATTCAAACCAACAATTGTTAGTGTTAGAAATTGAAAAATGACTTGCAACTTTCAGACAATAAGTTAAAAAAGCAAATGCGGCCCTGTCAGAAGCAACTACGGCCAAAAAAATCAAAAGTGACATTTGTTTATCAAGCAAAAGTGGTTGGAAAATGCAAAAGTGACCCTACTTTCATATCAAAAGCGTTAAAAATGGCATAAGAGGCTAAAAAACAAGAGACTATGGCCAAAACAACAAAGCGATTGCGTGAATTTCCTGTAGCTTCTACGTGAAAAATTTTCAAGTATGTTTCAGGAACCTACAACTATTCATAACTTACTCAAGGACATGTTAGTGTTAAGGACCATGGTCCCACCAGACATGCTAGAATGTGTAAGAGGGAAATCAATAATCACAATAATCAAATATGAATGAATTGGATTAATCTAATTCAAACAAAAATAGAAGATTCATACCCATTACTCATGAAATGAAACTATGAAGAAATGAACTCAAACAATGCAACTAAAAGAGATAACGTAAAATGAACTCAAAAATTGTAGTGTTACCATCCCATGTTGAAGTATATTTTCAAAGATGTTGGATCATTTGTTGTATCAATGTGAAGCCTCCATTTTTGCATAGAAAAAGCTTCAAAGTGTGATGTTGTTGATCAAAGATGTGAGTTGAAGTTCTCACGAAATCAATTATAATCTCAGCATTACCCTTTTTTGTAAAAGATGACAATTCTTTGATCATTTTTTAGGAAGAAGATGATTGTTATATAGATTTTGTGTTTCAAAATGAACAATCGAGATCGTGTAGTAGAATATCCTAATCAACAGTTCAAAACCATTGAGAGGAATTAGATGGGAAGAATTAGTGAATTTTGATTTTGTAATCAGTGAGATTGAAGAAATTAATTTGAGTGTTCAGTGGAATTTAGGAAATAGATTGAATAATTTGTGGAATTGAAGAAATCATGTTGATCCTTCAATGGGATTGAAGAATAGATGAATTAGTTATCCAATCAGAGTGAGTAATTAGGGGATCATAATTTGCTCAATCATAAAAGTGGGTGATTGTAATTAATTGATTGATTTAATTAATTAATTAATATTTTTGAGTTGAGCATGCAAATCATGTTTGACTTTTGCAAAAAAAGTTGTATTTGTTTTTTTTTACCATTTTGAATAGTGTTTGAATAATTTATTTAATTATTTGAGTTTAGGGGAAAGTGATTTAATTAAACTATTAAGCATTAATAATTTAATTGATTTAGGGGAATGTGGTAAATAGTGACATAATTAAATAATTGATGTTATTTAATTAATCAGGAGGAATAAAGTTAGATTAGGACTTTATTAAATAAATAAAGTTTATTTAATTAGTCAAAAGTGATGAAAAAGTGAATTAATTAAATAATGTAATATTATTCAATTAATAGAGGAGATTAGGGTTTCTGATGCAATTGATGTGAAATGTAGTGATATTAAGTGATAATGATGTCAATGATGAGAAAATATCATTTAGGATGTTTGATTAGTGTTAGGTCATTTTTACATGTCTATAGTATTATTAGTAGGGGTTTTCAAAAAATGATGTCTATAGGCAATAGATAAGGTCCTATTACAAATGAAGGTCCATTTTACCTGGAATGATGTTTTGAATTGAAATCTCCAAATATTGAAATAGAGAGAATGTGAAATTAAGTTTCTTCCTATGATTCATATAGTTTAGCATAGGAAAATTGTAATATAATATAGACTATTTTGTATTTTCCCTACAAGGTTATGTACCTTATAAGTACATAAACATGGCTTGGGGAGGTCATCCTTTCTAAATCAATTTTGGAGGTAGAAAGATAATTCCCTTTTCAGAGGAACATCTTCATATGTTCAACATTTCTAGGATTTTGTTTTTCATCCATTTACCTTCTTTGTTGAGCCCAATGACATGTGCTATCATTTCTTCTAAGATAGTATAGAAGAGGCCATGAGTATATACAACCCAACTCTTCCATGCTTAACAAAATTTATTGTATAATATAGGGCTATGTTTCCAATAAGCTAGTAAAACCTCCCCTTCACATAATGTTCTCCACAATATGATTATTCCTAGCTAGATCATAGTATGAAAGTTCAATCCTAAGCATATCCTCTCCCATTGTGGTAAAATTCCACTAGTCCCTATTTGGATAACTATAAACTAAAAATATTTCAAATTATTATAGAAAAGAGTTAGAGATAATTGGTTTGTCTCATCTACTAAGATATTGAGCATTGGAATGATTATTCATATTTTTTGAGTAGGAAATGTGATCCTAGATCCAATTAACTAGGATTATCTCCTTTTCACTTGATTCAACATTGAACATAAATTGACTAGGGTTTGATGATTAGCTTTTTGCGACAATGGATAGCCAATCCTCTAGTGTTTATGTTTGTTTGCTAGTTGTGAGGATGATAAATTTGATATGTGGTTTGACAAGCCTAGTTGACATACCATCTTAGATTTGAAAATGTAATTTACTAGATAAATGAAAATAAAAAGTTACAAAACTCACCTAGATCTGATGAATGACAACAGTGAGGATTTTATGACCAAACTTTAAGCTTGAATTGGCTGGTATAGGGCACTCTATGCCCTACATTGGACTTCTTTTTTGGATCTAAAATTTCCAAACTAAAATTTGCAATCTACACTCTATTTTCCCAAATTGTCTTCTACTAAAACCTCCCAATTTGACATGCACACATGAAAATAGGGGAAAGGTTGTGTTTTACATTGTCTTTCCTATGTCAAAACCCATGTTAGTATTTCTACCTCTACATACAATGATTGATGATGATGAAGGTATGCCCTCAATCAAGTAGAAGCACAAACAACAATAATTAACTGAAATGATAATGTTACCTTGATGCGAACCTTGATGAAGTGATGTCACATAAGTTCACACAAAAGTTGATTCATGGATGCCTTGATTTCTTGATTGACTTACAAAAGGTTAGCTCATAAAACATAATGGATTGCTGAAACTTTCATGTTGGGTATAACTCAATACATCTTCATGATGTAGCATGATAGATCATAAAATCTCCTTGAACATAATTGCTTCCTTCATCTTGATTTCTTGTAATATAGAACTTGATTGATGAAAGTGTTGTAATAATACTGCTAATTTTTCTTTTGACTACTCTTGAATGCTTGATAATGATATTAATTACTTACTGAAAATTTCTAGGATTAAAATGGTGAAATTACTTTGTATTTATATGTAATTCTTCTAATTTCTTGAAAATAAAATATCAATAAATGACAATTAAAATTATATTACTGACACTAAAATATTTGAACTTGAAGCCAAATTAGATGGTCTAGGGTGTAGTGTTCCCTAGACCAGATCCACTTTTTTGGGGGATTAAAAGTGTTGAGGGAAAAATATTAAATTCATAGTTTTATTTCCCATGTTTCATTTTCCAAGAATATTTATAAAATGGGTGATTAATGCATAATTAGGTCCAAGAACATAGGTGGAGCTAAATCTAATGTGAAATTGTCAAGGGTGACAATTTTTAATGCTATAATATTCTTCTTTCCCTTTGAATCAATATTGAAATGATTGCTCTTCTACTTGGAAATAACTTATCTCATGTGGCATAAATCAAACATCGAGCACAATAAAATCTCATTATTTTGCATCATTAATGTATGCTGACCATAACCTTTTCTAAGAAATCAAGTGGAAGGGAAAGAGGCTCTTGCCAATATGCATGATCATCAATTGTACATCGTAAGTTGAAAAGGGAATTAACCACTTGGTTTCCTTCATGGTAAGGATGAATGATATTTATCTTATCAAAAAAATTAAGCAAAATTGTTTCATCCAACAATTTATTCTTGATAGACCAATGAATCAAGACTCTTAAATTAAGTATTACCAAAATCTAATGTGAGCCCCCTTCTATAATAATATTATAAATGCCCTCATTTATTGTAATAGTTAGGCCTATAAAGGAAATTGAATCCTTGACCATATTGTTGGTTTGAATTTTTAAATCCTAGGAGAATCTCTCCATTATGATATTCAAGGATTACACAGGTACACCATACTTCTATTTTTTAGTCACCCTTCTCTCAATTTTAGAGGGGAACATCTTTGGTTTCTTTATCAAAGAGGGATCCAATATTTCTTGAATAAAGCTAATTATTCTTGTAAGAACTATATTCCATGGTTTTCATTTCTCTCTAAATATATTGTTGTTCCTCTCCTTTGATACAACCCAAAAAATATGGTGGAGAGATTGATTCCAAAGTTCCTTTATGAATGGGCATCTAAAATGGGGATCTTAGCCATTACCCAAGGGGAAAAAGTCTCTATCCTAGGCCTAAAGAAGAGCTTGATTAAAATTCTAGCCAAATAGATAGTCAATAAACAAGTGGTTGATGGATTCCTAAGATTTCTTATAGAAAATCCACATATTGGCATGGAAAAATCTTCTATGATTTAGATTGTCAATAATTAGAATCTTACCTTGACAAGTAGTCAATTAGAAAAAATAATCTTTATTAGATGATCGTTGTGATAGATTAATTTATAATTGAAGTTAGAAACATATTGAACCTTCAGAGGTTGAAGCTTTATTTAAGAAAATAAACCTCTCTAGGATTAGTAGACCATATTAGAGTATCTATTATAGGATACTCTTATATTTTATATCATTCTAGACAACTACATCAACAATATCAATTGCATCTTTAGAGATCTACCAATCATGAGTACCTTTATCATTAGATAAATAGTTAGCAATAAGGAAACTTTATTTATAAATCATGATACCTCTTATTTGAGCACAAGGGATGAAGTAGGTCAAAGGGGAGACAATAATATAGGATTCCCTTGTTGAGAAATCATCTTAACTTAGATATATTATTCCAAATGGTAGATCTGACTAGAATATGACTCATGTGGATAAAAGAGAGGCTATCTTTATTTTTTCAGTATTTTTCTAACATGATTATACCCCATTAAGTGCTACTTGTCATGAATTTCTAACCAAATTTGGTGAAGAGGACCCTGATCATATCTTTGACCTTCCTCAACCCTAGACCCTTGTGACAATATAGAAAACTTTATCCCAAGTCACAAGGGATATTCTACCTTTTTCTTCCATCTCAAACTAGATAAATCCTCTCTACATTTGTCCCACCTTATAAGACATGTACCTTGGAATTTTAAAAAGAGATAAAAGTTAAATGAGGATAATCTAGAGATGGCTCTCAATGGGAAAGAAAAGGAAAAATAACTTCTCTTATGGGTAATCTAAGATAATCAAGTAAATGAAACAATTAAGCATAAACCAACCTATATCAAATCAATTGATAGAGTGACTCATGGATTAGATCGAATAATATCAAGAAAAAGGTATAATCATTCCATAAGAGAAACTAATAAAGAGAGAGTACTCAACTCTATGATCAAAGTGTTAGCACATTGTTGTCATTGATGTAAAAAAGGGGATCAAAGGTGAGATGGAACTGATCCTATATGAAGGGTGTGTTGGCATTGATGTCTAAGATGAGGTATGGTTGTTGAAATGTGCAAGACAGCTGAGAGGGGGGGTGAATCAATTGTCACCAATCACATTCACAAAACTCAAACAATTATTAACTTCACATCCACTTTAATCTATTATTAAGTATGAGCATTAAGTGAAAATAACAAAAAGCAATATCAACACAAGAAACACCAAATTTACATGGAAAACCCAATAAGGGAAAAACCACGGTGTGGATTAACTCACAATATAGAGTAGTTGTAAAATCGATTACAAGAGGCTCACTACTCAAAATAGGACTCACCTTCCAAATAGGACTCACTATCCAAAAGGGAGACTCACTGCCTATAGATACATAAAGATAGAAAGAAGAATGTTACACAAAGAACACTTTCTCAATGCAATAGAAGATCCATTACAACAACATCCACACATATGCAGCCTTGATCAGAGAATTGCAGACACCATCAACTCACTACTTTCAGGCGTTTAACACATTAAATTTATTGTTTCCTTAATTCACATTCACACTATCTTCACATCTATCTTGCTTCTCACACTTGTGGCATAAAAAGCTTAACATCTTGACTTTTACTTAGACCATCTTCAACCTTATAAACTTTCTCCAAGGTCGGCTACACACACTTCAATTTACAAATTCAAATTAGGTCAGAAAATCAACATTCTCGTGGTGGAATAGAATGAGAGTGGACCAAACCAACACTTAACCAAGACCCAAAACACCAGGTCAGCCAAACCTAATGAAAACAACAATGGAATTTGAAGTATATGCTTCCACAACAAGAAGATAACATGTGGACCACACAACATGCTTCACCATACACTGAAACACATCTTAGATTCCTTCAAATTCATCCACATCTAATGCAACAATGTTCATACATAAAACACTTTCCATCAATCCATCCGGACTGCACAAGCACACAGAGTAACTTTGAAACTAGTCTTCCAAAGCACCAAACCACAAACACCTTTGAAAGAATACAAGTAACATCAATACAAGCCTTATTCCAAATCCACAAGACCTAAAAAAAACTAGTGGTAGACTACAGAGTAGAAACATTTATCCTAGTCCACAGATAAATAACTCTGCCAAACCAGTTCACACACCAGTGAACAAAACTTTCAATCTTCATCAAACCAAAAGCTATAATCTAGGATATATCACACAAGAGTGCACATAAAGAACACTTCATATCTACACAAGCATAGGAGCAACATAGAAGAAATGTGGAGCACCTACCGAAGCACATTTTGAACACACACACACAATTCTATCTTCACTATTTATTGATTTTCTCAAAAGCACTAGGCAACTCATCATATCAACACACTTGCAACACCATAAAGATAGCTCCATGTACTAACAACATCTCAAAAATATCTCAACTATATGTGAACAACTTGCAATCACTTGTTTTCTTTCTTTGTAGCAACCTATATTGTGTTGACATCAATGACAACATTAATGACAAAATCACCACACTCATTCATACTTGCAACAATGGTATGCTATGGATCTGGTTCTGGAAGATGGGGTGTAAGTTGCAAATGTTTATTAGGATGTTGCATTGTTGTCATCCAAATATGTCATGGTATTCTAGTAAATTCTTTTGGTGTTCAAAAGTAAAATCAAAGCTAAGATTTGACATGGTTTTTTGAGAGCTTCTCAAAAAAGTGCAGTGTAGGTCTAGAGGACGTAAAATACACTCAAAATTGATTTATGTCTACACTCTAGCTGATTTAGGGTTTGGATAGATAAACCCTAAGGGTTTACAATCACATCATTCAAGCAAGATTCTATTTCAGCGATGACTTCTATTTGGTATTTGTAGTTGCTTAAGTCATAATTTAAGCCTATTACACCATGAGGAGAATCGTTCCCTTTACCTTGTCTTTCAATTGGTGTCACTCATATATATTTTTGAAGATCGGATGGTGCATGCTCAATGTTTACACATCTAATAGCTATCGCTAAGGTCCCATGCATTGTGGAAAGTTCTTTGAAGCTAGCTTATAGTTCAATGATGTGCGATGGAGTTCGATCAATGACTACGATCAAAAAGATCTAATAGTTCCCACTAGCCCACGACACATGTGGTGGGACCCTATCTATACCTTGCAGGGAGTGGGGAATGATGGAGATCAAACAAGGTTTTCATCGAATGATGGATGAAGTTAGTAATGGATCCTAATGATGCAAGTTGAACATGTAGCAACATATTGCTTGGTTATTTCACATCACTATTGTGAAGCAAAGTGATAGGATGGTTCTCACAATGGGCAATGAACGAGTGAAGGTGATGTCAAAGGTGGACAGATAGTTTTTTCCCACCAGTTCACTAATATTTTTTGGCCCCATTCTTTCAACCAGTGATATAGTGGGGAACGATGCAAATCATTTGGAGGTTGATCCAACAGTGATCGTTGAATGTATTCACATCACAAGAATGACATATGGAGTCATATGAGTTACAAAAATGCTCGATGAATGACAATCAATGGTGTCGATTTTAATGATGGATGATCTAATGTTCATTACCAAGGTTACTTGCATCGCGTGATTAAATGTTGGTGACTAAAGAGTTGGAGCGATATGCGATGGTCATGAATGACAAGATCAAGGATGGAGATTTAAAGAACATTTATCTAATGGTCAAGTTTTAAAGATAAATGATTAAGTTGGAGTCATAAGATCATGGCACGAAGATAGGTGATCGATGGCCCAAATATGAACATGAAGATCATAAATGGATAAGTCAGTGTGAACAAGGGGTTCAATTGATAACGAACACAGAGGTGAAAATTAAATGTTTTACTTGCATCTATGAAAAATGTAATGAATATTTGATGCACAAAATGGCAACACAAATTGCTACAAAGGTTGGGATCAATATCAAATCAGATAATCAAAAGGATACATTAAATGCATATCTGATCCTAGGGTTTGATAGAGAGAGAATGAGGGAAATTTTGTTGGGATATTGTTGGATGATGTGGATGTGTCACTGATATGTGGTTGTCATTGATGTCAACACTTTTATCATTTGGTGTATCTATTTGTGTGTATGTCGAGGATATTGAGAAAATTATAAGAAAAACTAGTTTAGGTTCCTAGTGGAATTGTGCAAGTCATGAAGGCATTTTGTTCTGTATGTAAAAGATTAGCTGATGTGGATTAAAGGGTTTATTGTTGAATGTTTCTAGATCATCTACCAGAAGTTTCAAAGGTCCACGTGAAGTTCTATGTGAATTATGGTCTGACAGTGTTTTGCTGGTCTCTGTCAGTGCTCCTTAATGAAGATTGTGTGATTTTGGTTATCTCAATTGTTGAGGATGCTTCTTTGTTGTTTCTTGGTGTTCTTAGATGTCTCTAGTTCATTCTCTATCTTTGTGTTATATCCACATTACTCAGTGAGCTCATGGTTGAAGATCTTTCTTACGCATGTTCAGTTTTTCATATTCTTGGCCGACATGTTGATGGTAGTATGTTGTGGATCTTTGAGGCGAAATTAATTAAATTATTTTTGTGTTGGAGATATTAATTTGGGTCTCCACTATGTTTTGGTTGACCTTGGTGGTTACGCATTAAAAATATTATTTGTAAATCTAGGCCGACATTGCAATTATATTTTATTTTCTTGGTCAACTAAGTTGTGATGGAATCTCCTGTAGCGGATATATAAGAGAAATTGTGTGATCGGTGGAAAGTGTGCTTCATGTGCTCATATGTGTGTATGCACAAATATAATTACTGAGCATAGTGTGAAGAAGATTGTGTGAAGTGTGAAGAAGTGTTGAGCTTAATTGGAACTATAATCAGGCTTTCGAAGAAGATATTTTCTTAGGTCATACCCTCCATATTTTTAATCCAAACCCTATTGTTGGATAGTGAGTCCTCTTTTGTAATTGAGCAGTGAACTCTAGGAACTGCGCCTGAATGCATGTGCATTCCCCTTATTGTTTTCATTATACTTTTAGCAGAGTATAATCTTGTGGACTAACATCCACCATGGTTTTTCCCCTAACAGGGTTTCCACATAAAAAATCTTGGTGTTATTTGTCTCTCTGATGTGTTAATTTCTTATGGTTAATTGTTCATTCATCAGATTTGAGATTAAGGATAAATTAAGTTAGAAAAAGTTTAAACTTCTAAGACAACTAATTCAGCCCCCCTCTTAGTTTTTTGTCCTTATTTTTCCAACAATTGGTATCAGAGCTTGTTCCTTTGAAGAAGTCTAATAGCTTGAGGTGATCTGAGATGGAAACATTCAAGAAGGACAGTCCTAGATTTGATGGCACTAACTACTCACTATGAAAAGTTAGGATACAATTTCATTTGCAGTGCATTGGTGATGCTTATTGGAAGATTAAAAAAGATCAATATACTATTCCTTAGAATGGTCCCTCCACTGCTCATGAGATCAAAGATGTTGAAAGTAATACCAAAGATATGGAAGCATTGGTGATCACTCTAACATATTTGGAGATGGCTATTGTAATAGGTCTGCAGACAACTCATGATATTTGGATGAAGCTAGAAAAATTTTATGAAGGAGATACACAGGTGAAGATGGCTAAGCTACAGAGCTTAAAAAGAAAGTATGAGAATCTAAAGATGGGTGAAGATGAAAATATTACTTCTTTTATGTAGAGAGTAAATGAAATAGTGCTAGGTATTAAATGTGTCAGTGGTTCAGTGACTGAGGATGAAATTGTGGCTAAGATACTCAGATCCTTGCCTCCTTACAAAATGAAGGTTCATGCTATTGAGGAATTTATGTCTATAAACAAAATGACAAGAGATACACTGATAGGGAAGCTTGCTGCTTTTGAAATAAGTGAATTTGGTGAATCTACACCAAAAACTTAATTTGCATTTAAAGCTACTATATTCGGAAGTTACAGGAAAAGATACAATTTGGGAGAGAGCTCTAGAAATATATCTAATTATGATGAAGAACTGAAGTAGCTCGAAGACCAAGAAAGAGAAGTACAAGAACTAGAAGCACTGATTGCAAAGCAAGAACGAAGAGGAAAAGGTAAGTATGAAGATGTAGTTCCTATTAAATATTTTTCATGCAGTAAGATAGGTCATTTTGCATCAAGATGTCCTAAAAGAGTTCCTAGGTCTAAGCTTAGAGAACCTAGATTCCAAAAGAAATGCTACTTTGCTAAAGAAGTAGTAATTGATGATGAGTTTAATAAAGATAATGGAAATGAAGATGAATGGGCTTTCATTGCTACCATTGAAAATAAACTTGTTCCTATTGAATCTACTAAAGATAAGAAAGCTCTTTCATGCCAAGTTGAGGAGAAAGATGAGTGGGTCATTGATAGTGGATGCTCACATCATATGACCAATGATAAAAGCAAGTTTGTGAGTCTAGAGAAGTACAATGGTGGGGTTGTAAGATTTGGAGATAACAATGCTTGTGTTATTCATGGAAGAAGTTCTATTAGCCTTGGTGGTAAGGAAAAGACTAATGATGTTCTCTATGTTGAAGGCTTAAAGCATAAGTTGTTAAGTGTTAGACAGATGGTACACAAGGGATATCATCTGCAATTCAAGAATGAAAAATGCAAGATTCATGGGAGTTCATAAAACATGATTGCTACTGGTGTACAAACTAAAGGTAATATTTTTCACTTGAATACTACTAGTGGAAGTTGCTAAATTGCTCAAATAGATGAAAGTTGGTTGTGGCATAGAAGGTTGTTTTATGTAAACTTTGACAACATTATCAAAATAAGTTCTACTCAAGCAGTAAGGGATCTACCTAGGTTAGTGAAGCCTACTAATGTAATCTTCCAAGAATGTCAGATGGGTAAAAAAACTAGAGTCTCCTTCTCAAGCAAACAATTTCATTCAAATAATGTACTAGAACTACTACATATTGATCTTTGTGGTCCCTCTAGAGTTAGAAGTATTCATGGAGAAAGGTATTTTATGCTGGTCATTGATGATTACTCTAGAATGATTTGGGTTTCCTTTTTAAGAGAAAAGTGTGAAGCATTGGAAAAGTTCAAAAGTTTCAAGGCCATGGAAGAAAATGAAAAAGGTTTGAAAATCAAATGCCTGAGATTTGACAGAGGTGGAGAATTCATTTCAAAAGAGTTCAATTCTTATTGTGAAGAACATGGAATTAAAAGACGGTTATCTGCTCCTCAAACCCCTCAACAGAATGGAGTTGTAGAAATAAAGAATAGAAAAATTATGGATGTTTCCAAAACAATGATGATGGAGGGGAATGTGTCTCAAATGTACTGGAGCGAAGCGGTAAGCACTGTTGTATATACTTTGAATGGGGTAATTGTGAATGGTAATTCTGGTAAGACCCCTTATGAATTATGGTTTGGTTACAAGCCTACTGTTAAGTATTACAAGATCTTTGGACACAAATGTTATATCAGGAGAGATGATGATATAGGAAAGTTTGATGCTAGAAGCGATGAAGGGATCTTCCTAGGTTAATCCACAAAGAGCAAGGCATACCAATGCTATAACAAAAGACTAAGAAATATTGTTGAGAGTGCAAATGTCAAAGTTGATGAGGACTTTGTTAAATCATCCAGACGATGCAGCTATGATTTAGATGAAGACAACACAAATCAAGGGAAGAACACTCAAACACCGAATCTTCTTTATATTATTCCATATGTTTTGGTGAAGCAACCACAAGTTGTTCTGGAAAATTAAGTTAGTTAGGAAGCACAAACAAGTACTAGTGTAGAAGAAAGTTTAGAAGACACAGAAGTCTAAGAAAGTCCCAAGAATCCAAGGTATGTAAAGTTGAATCACTTTGAAAGTCAAATCATAGGAGATAAGAGCAAAGGAGTGCAAACTAGAAGAAAAATTGTAGAAGAATACTATTTGATTTCCAAGATAGAAAATAAGAGTGTCACTGAAGCCTATCAAGATGAACACTAGCTGGAAGCTGTGAAAGAAGAACTAACATATATTGAAAAGAATGACACATGGACACTGGTTCCTAGGCCCAAAGACAAGAATGTGATTGGTACTAAGTGGGTATTCAGAAACAAGCTTAGTGAGGAAGGTGAAGTGGTCCAAAATAAGGCAAGATAGGTATGTAAAGGGTACTCTCAAATGGAAGGTATTTATTTTGAAGAAACCTTTGCCCCTATTGCTAGAATTGAAGTAGTAAGATTATTTCTTGCTTATGTTGCTTATAAGAACTATGAAGTCTATCAAATGGATGCAAAGTCTGCATTTTTGAATGGGGAACTAGAAGAAGAAGTGTACATTGAACAACTAGATGGATTTCAGCTAACAGATAAGGAAGATATGGTTTGCATATTGAAGAAAGCTTTGTATGGACTCAAACAAGCCCCTAGAGCCTGGTACACCAAATCAAGCAAATATCTACTAAAGCTTGGATTCACTAAAGGTATTGTTGATAGTAACTTATACTTCAAATTAGATCATGATAAGGAGTTAATCATAGAAGTCTTTGTTGATGACATCATTTTTGGTGGAAACGATAATCTATGCATGAAGTTTGCTAATGAGATGAAGAGTGAATTTGAGATGAGCATGATTGGTGAAATGAAGTTCTTTCTAGGATTGCAAATTACACAGTTGGACAAAGGGATTTTCATATCTCAGTCCAAATATGTGAGAGGACTATTGAAGAAGTTTAGAATGGAAGACTCTAAACCTGTTCGTACTCCCATGGTAATTGGATATAAGTTGACTCATAATGATGGCTGTCTTACAAAAAATCAAACCAGATATAGATCAATGATTGGTGGATTGCTCTACTTGACTCAAACTAGACCAGATATTATGAATGTTGTGTGTACGGTCACTAGATTTCAAGCTGATCTAAAAGAATCACATGTGATTGTTGTCAAAAAAATCTTTAGATCTATGAAAGGAACAATTGACTTTAGACTTTTGTATCCAAAGGATGATGATCTCACTTTGTGTGCATACACTAATGTGGATTGTGCTGGTGATGTAGATGACAGGAAAAGTACTAGTGGTGGTGCCTTCTTCCTAGGGAAGAAGTTGGTGTCCTGGTTAAGCAAAAAATAGAATTCCATTTCTCTATCCACTGCTGAAGCAGAATATATTGCTGCTACAAATAATTGTACGCAAGTGATATGGATGAAACAAATGGTGAAAGATATCAGGGTAATATATGAAGAGCATATTTCCATATATTGTGACAATTCAAGTGCAATAAATATATCAAGGAATCTAGTACTACACTCTAAGACAAAACATATATCAATCAAGTTTCACTTTCTAAGGGAAAAAGTAAATGAAAAAGAAGTCAAATTGGAGTATGTGCCTACCAAAGAACAGATTGCAGATATATTTACTAAGCCATTGCCAAAAGACACTTTTGAGTATCTCAAAGCAATGCTAGGGGTAATTACCCCTCCTGATAAGAACTAAATGATGCATTTTCTTGCATCAATCTGTGAGCCTCATTGCTATATTATGATCCAGATTGATGTTTCTAAGGCTGCTACTCAGGGGGAGTAGTCAGATGTCCAAATATGTGGTTTAGAGCATATGGAAAGGTCATGGTTACCTTTTCCATTGATTTCAAAGGGGGAGAAGAGTAATAAGAAAAATATCTTAGGGGGAGAAGATCAACATGACAAATCCTTTTAGAAATAAAGTGCAGAAGAAGTCAACATGTTGGGTTGATGGTATTTTTCACATTATGTGTTGCCATCAATGCCAAAGGGGGAGATTGTTGGGATATTTTTGGATGCTATGGATGTGTTTCTGATATGTGGTTTTAATTGATGTCAACACTATTAGCATTTGGTGTATCTATTGCTGTGTATGCCAAGGATATTGAGAAAATTATAAGAAAAAATGTTTCAAGTTCCTAATGGAACTATGCAGGTCATGAAGGTGTTTTGTTTTTTACGTAAAATATTATCTAATGTGGATTAAAGGGTTTATTGTTAAATGTTTCTAGATCATCTACCAGAATTTTCATAGGTTCGGGTGAAGTTTTGTGTGAATTATGGTCTAACAGTGTTTTGTTGGTCTCTGTCAATGTTCCTAAATGAAGATTGTGTGATTCTAGTATCTCACTTGTTGTGGATGCTTCTCTATTGTTTCTTGGTGTTCTCATATGGCTCTATTTCATTCTCTATCTTTGTGGTACGTCCACATTACTCGGTGAGCTCATGGTTGAAGATCTTTCTTGCGCATTTTTAGTTTTTAATGTTCTTGGCCGACATGTTGATGGTAGTGTGTTGTGGATCTTCGAGGTGAAATTAATTAAATTATTTTTGTGTTGGAGATATTAATTTGGGTCTCCACTATGTTGTGGCTGACCTTGGTGGTTACGCATTAAAAATATTATTTGTAAATCTGGGCTGACATTGCAATTATATTTTATTTTCTTGGCCGACTAAGTTGTGATGGAATCTCCTGTAGTAGATATATAAGAGAGATTGTGTGATCGGTGGAAAGTGTGCTTTGTGTGCTCCTATGTGCATATGTGCAAATATCATTACTACGCAGAGTGTGAAGACGATTGTACGAAGTGTGAGGAAGTGTTGAGCTTAATTGGAACTGTAATCAGGCTTGTGAAGAATCTTTTTTCTCAGTTCATACCCTTCAGATTTTTAATCCAAACCCTATTGTTGGATAGTGAGTCCTCTTTTTTAATTGAGTAGTGTACCTGAATGCATGTGCATTCCCCTTATTTTTTTCATTATACTTTTATCAGAGTATAATCTTGTGGACTAACATCCACCATGTTTTTTCCCCTAATAGGGTTTCCATGTAAAAAATCTTGGTGTTATTTATCTCTCTGATGTGTTAATTACTTATGGTTAATTATTCATTCATCATATCTGAGATTAAGGATAAATTAAGTTAGAAAAAGTTTAAACTTCTGAGACAACTGATTCATCCCCCCTCTCAGTTGTTTGTCCTTGTTTTTCCAACAAATTCTTTGAACCCAAATTTAATGTTGCGTGGCTCAATGCAAGATTATGGTAGTAAACGAGATATATTTGAACCCTAACTAAAGATATATAGGTGGTAGAGAATCTTGAGTCAATCACCAATGGTCAACAACTACACAAAATAGAAGATCAGTTAATTGGCAGTTGTTGTATCTGTGTGAGTAGAGAGAAGAGTGATTACACACAACAAAAGGTATTTTGGGCTCCTGTAGACAAAGAATACACTGAAATGAAACAGTGTGCGTGGTAGAAGGTCTATGAAGATGCATTAAGAAGGATAGAGAATGCACTAATAGAAAAGGAGAAGAACAAAGTAGAACATATGGGTGTAGAGCAAAGAAGTGAGTTGTTGTGGTAGTAGCAAAATGTTGAGCAATTGCAAAGTAATTTGCAACATTGATTTGAATTCTTTGTAAAAAAATTGTGATAGTGCTCTATGTTGTATGTCTAATTGGTTGGTGCCATCAGATAACTGAGTTGGTGCTTAGAATAGGGGATTGTTGTCTCCTTAGGGTTGGTTCCCTTAAAAGTTGTAACAAAAGGTTTTTTTATGAGGTTGGATTAGGATAGTAGCTCCTAGCAACATTTTCTCATCGTGGTTTTTTCCAACTTGGGTTTTCCATGTATACCTTGTGTTATGATTTTTTGTTTGTGTGCTAGTTTAGATTTTTTTATTTCATGTTTCAATGTACACACCAAGTGTTTAAGAGTCAATCTGCTGTAAAGGTTAAAGGGTTAAAATTTTAATATCTATTGATTCACCCCCCTCTTATTAGATTGTTGTTTTCCAATAATTGGTATCAAATCCCTAGTTTCCCTAGGAGAATCTTAATCAGCTTGGCTAGATCCTTGGTTTTGTGAACAAAATTACTAGTCAAGAAAGTTCTTCCACAAACAAGCCACCATGGTTCAATGGAACAAACTATACCTTTTGGAGATCATTAATGAAGGAATATTTAGGATCTTTAGGGTTTGATGTGTGGATGTCTATTGTGAATGTATACACACCACATGCCACACCTCCTATTGATGCCATGGGTAAAAGGGATTATGAGAACAATTAAAAAACATGGTTTTCCATTATGAATAGTTTGTCTAGATCTGTGCATAGAAAGGTTACGTATTGTAAGATGACACATGATGTGTGGGATACATTGAAATATATAGAGGAAGGAAATGAAAAGGTAAAATTGGAAAGGCTTCAAGTATTGAGAGCTAGATTTGAAGGCCTAAAGATGACAAAAGAAGAGAAGATTGCATACTATCTTCTAAGAGTTAATGTTATAGTAAACTCCATTGAAGTATATGGAGAATATGTAAATTAAGATGTCATTATACCTAAATCTCTAAGGTCAATGACAAATAAATATGATCCTAAGATCTCTGCAATAGAGGAAGGAAGAGAAATAGACAAACTTACTCTTAATGAGTTACATGGTATATTCACTGCATATGAAATGAGGATGGGAGATTTTGAACCTTCTAGGAAGGAAGATGCCTTCAAGATTGCCAAAAAATTGAAGGATGGACCACCTAAGAAAGAAAAATATGAAACAACCACATCTGGACATGATGAGACTGATGAAGAAGAGGCGAACTTCATCAAAAGACTTAGAAGAGGATCTAGAAAGTACAAAGGTAAGTTTCCCTTTAAATGCTTTGAATGTGGTAAAGTAGGTCATTTTACTACTAAATTTCCCTACAATAAGAAAGGTAAAACTGAGCATAAGGAAGATGATAGAACAAAGAAACCCTACTACCCTAAGAGAAGGGTATTTCAAAAGAAGAAGAAAAGTCTATACATCCAAAAGGACAGTGATGTCTCAAGTAATTTTAATAGATCAAATGATGAGCATGATTGTGCCTTTATTGTAAAATAAAATGAATTCATTTTCATGGAAAAAGAATTTGAGGAACAAAAGGGTAGAAATGTTGAATATATCAATGAAGAAGGTGAAGAAGAAGGTGAGGTTAAACTAGAAGGAGAACTCATTTGTGCTCTAGATGAGATTGAGAAGTTGAAAAGGGAGAACAAGCAATAGAAGAAACTCACACAAAAAGAGTCAGACAAACTAAGAAAGGGTCTAGAAGAATCTACCTAGAATGTAGTAAATTTTAAGTTGCATCTAGAGGAAGCCAAATGGGTAGAAGATGTAATTAAGTCCAAGCTGCAATTTAAGGTTGATAGATGTAAGAAGCTTGAGGAAGAGATTGTTGCTCTAAGAAAATATTTAGAAACTAGGTAAAAGAGCAAATAGAGAAAGGACTCAAGCTGAAAAGTGAATCATATATTTTGGATGAGCTATTGAGCACACAAAAGCCCTCAAAGAAAGAGAAATCAAGTCTAGGGATTGAGAAAGGTAAGAGTACCTTCATAGAAACTTCTGCAAAATTATATGAAATATTCAGAGTAGGAGAAAAGTCTCATTCAGTTGATGAAGAAGATTGAAAAGGGATTATATCTACTAAAAAATCTATAGAGGTAGAGAAAACTAAAGAAGAAAATAAGCTTGCAGTAGACAAGAAGAATAACCAATCAACTCTTGATCATCAAAAGAGAAGGAAAATTTTTAGAAGGATTGATCTTGATGGATTCACTAGGGTGACAGAAACAAGAAATAAGATTCATAAAAGACCACCTCATCTGACACAAAATGCTATGACCAGGTATTCTTCATACTTTTATGGATATTGTTATAAATGTAATCAGTTTGGCCATAGGCTAGAGAATGTAAAGTCATTTCTAAGAGGAGTACAAACTTTGTAAGCAAGAATCCATTTGCTCCTTTAGTGGATATGAATGTAGATTGCTATAATGATAACAACTTTGGTCATATAGCTAAAAATTGTAGAACATTGTTTACAAGACCAAATGTTAAGAATGGAAAAATGAAATATCCACCTCCTAGAGTAAAAAAAGAATTTGAAACTATGGAGGAAAAGATAGAAAGGAAAGATAAGAAGGCATGGAAAGAAAAAGGAGAAAGATCCACAAAATATATGATTGCATAGACAACACTACATGACAAGAAGAAAAATCTATGGGTGATAGATAGTGGCTTCTCCAAGCACATGACTGTAGATAAGAGTAAATTCATCAAACTCAAGAAATGTAATGGAGGATCTATGAGTTTGGGTGATAACACAGCTCAAGATATGTGGAAAGGTTATACTAAGACTAGATGGTAAAAATACCACAAAGGATGTCTTATATGTTGAAGGATTGAAGCACAATCTGCTTAGTGTGAGTTAGATGTGTGACAATGGATATAAAGTCACATTTGATTCAAAAGGTTGCAAAATTAGAAATAATGGAAAGATATTTGCACAAGAATTGAGAAATGACAACAATCTTTATAATCTTTCTAAAGTAAAGGGTCAAAGCTATTTGATAGGAAAAGCTGATGAAAGATGGTTATGGCATAGAATATTAGATCACATAAAATTTGATAATCTGGTGAAAGTTCAAGAGGTGTAGTAAGACACATGCCCAAAATAACCAAGCCTGCAAATGTCCTATGCAAAAAAGGTCAGGAAGGAAAGCAAACAAAGGCTAGTTTCCCAACTAAATAATATTCAACCACTACGCATTTACAATAGGTTCATACTAATTTGTGTGGACCTACAGGAACAAGGGGACTAAAAGGAGAAAGGTAATTCATGTTGCTAGTTGATGACTACACAAGAATGACTTGGGTAACATTTCTAAGAGATAAGTCCCAAGCTTTTGAGAGATTCAAGATATTCAAAAAAATGGTTGAAAAATAATTAGGAGGAAGAATTAAATATTTGAGATCAGACAAAGGAGAAGAATTTACTTCAAGTGAATTTGTTGAATACTGTGAGGTACATAGAATCAAGAGACGGTATTTCACACCTAGAACTCCACAACAAAATGGAGTTGTTGAGAGAAGTAATAGAGTTGTCAAGGACATGGCGAGAACAATGTTAAATTAAGCTAGATTAGCTGATATGTTTTGGAGAGAAGTTGTTCACACTGTAGTATATATTCTGAATAGA
The DNA here is from genome assembly GCA_007258455.2 of Sequoia sempervirens. Lineage (NCBI taxonomy): Eukaryota > Viridiplantae > Streptophyta > Pinopsida > Cupressales > Cupressaceae > Sequoia > Sequoia sempervirens. The sequence continues at coordinate 277,131,654 of VDFB02270651.1, forward strand.
GTCCAAATTAGAGAACATAGTGATAGCAACCCTTATGAATTGTGGTATGGTAGGCCTACTTCTGTTAAAATATTTAAAGTGTTTGGAAGCAAATGCTACATCAAGAGAGAAGATGAAATTCTAGGAAAATTTGAATCAAGAAGTGATGAAGAAATATTTCTTGGATATTCCACCCAAAGCAAAGCCTATAAATGTTATAACAAAAGACTAGACAACATTGTGGAAAGCATCAATGTCAAGATTGATGAAAGCATAAATCATATCAAATCTTATCAGAATGAGTTTGAGGATGATTCATATTATGAAGAAAATGTGGAAAATAATGAAGAAGAATCTAAAGAAGAGATTGAGAAGTCACTTGCAAAATATGTGCAAAAAGATCATCTTGCAAATTAGATAATTGGTGACAAAAATGAAGGAGATCAGACTAGGAGAAGACTTGCAAAGAATAAGGAACAAGTTAATTTTTCTCTCCTATCTCAAATTGAACCAAAGATTTTCAATGAAGCTAGCAAGGATGAGAGCTAGATAGAGGCCATGGATGAGGAACTAAATTAGATTGAAAATAATAAAATATGGGAGTTGGTTCCTAGACCCCCAAGCAAAAATGTAATTGGCACTAAATGGGTGTTTAGAAAAAAATTGAATGAAGATGGAGCTGTAGTAAGAAATAAAGAAAGATTAGTGTGCAAGGGGTATGCACAAGTTGAAGGCATTGATTTTGAAGAAACATTTGGACCTGTGGCAAGAATAAAAGAAATTAGAATGTTTCATACATTTTCAATACATAAAGGATTTAAAGTGTATCAAATGGATGTTAAATATGCATTCCTTAATGGAAACCTAGAAGAGGAAGTCTACATAGAACAACTAGAATGATTTCAGCTATTAGAACATGATGATTATGTGTGTAGATTAAAGAAAGCATTATATGGTCTTAAGCAAGAACCTAGAGCATGGTATTCTAGATTAGACTAGTACCTGCAACAACAAGGATTTAAAAAGGGATGTGCAAACAATAATTTATACTTTAAATCAGAAGGTGAGCACATGATTATTGTTGTTGTTTATGTGGATGACATCATTTTTGGAGGTAGCAATGATAAGTTGTGTAAATTATTTTCTACACATATGCAAGATGAATTTGAGATGTCAATATTAGGGGAGTTGTCATTTTTCCTTGGCCTACAAATTGTACAATTGAGAATGGCATATTTATATCTCAAACCAAATATGCTAAGGAAATTCTTAAGAAGTTTGGTATGGAGGATAGTAGACTAGTTATTACCCCCATGGTAACTTTCTATAAGATAAACAAATCAGATGAATCACTAGATGCAAATCAAACCATGTTTAGGTCAATGATTCGTAGCTTGTTGTACTTAACTACATCAAGACTAGATATTATGCAAGTAGTATGTTTAGTTGCAAGGTTTTAGGCTACACCAAAAGAGTCTCATGTCAACATAGTGAGAATAATTTTCAGATATATCAAAAGTGTTCTTAATTATGGGTTGTGGTATCCCAAGTGCAAGGATTTTTATTTGATAGCATACACATATGTTGATTGGGTAGGAAGTGTAGATGAAATGATAAGCACAAGTGGAGGATCATTCTTCTTGGGAAAAAAATTGGTTTCCTGGATAAGAAAGAAGCAAGAATCAGTTACTCTATCCACAACAAAAGCAGAATATGTAGCAGTAGTAACATGTTGTACTCAAGTCTTATGGATGAAGAAAACACTTAAGGACATCAAGGTAGAGTACAAAGAACCTATCTCAATTCTTTGTGATAATGCAAGTGTTATAAACATATCAAAGAATCTTGTGATGCACTCAAGAAAAAAGGGCATATCCATCATGTATCACTTCATCAAATAGAAGGTTATAGACAAGGAGGTCAGCATGGAATATGTCCCAACAAAAGAACAAGTGGTTGACATTTTCACCAAGCCTCTTCCTAAAGAACAATTTGAATATTTGAGGTAGAAACTAGGAGTGATTGCTCCCACAAGATATCACTAAATATCAGTGATAGGGAAGTAATATAGGGTGAGCTTCATTTGTATCTTACTTATCCCTAGTAATGGAGAACAAGATCAAGTCAGGTAGACTAGTGATTGCTTCCACAACATATCACTAAATATCAGTGATAGGCAAGTAATCTAGGGCGAGCTTCATTTGTATCTTACTTATCCCTAGTAATGGAGAACAAGATCAAGTAAGGTAAACTAGTTTTACAAAATTCTAATGAATTGATGGTTGCATATTCAAGGATTCCCACTTTCTCTTTAAAGGGGGGTATGTTTTCAAGGGGAGTCTACCTTTTACCATTGATTTCAAAGGGGGGGAATTTGAGAAAATTCTCAAAATAGGAGCATGGTGAACAAATAAGTGATGCATGTCAAAGGGGGAGTGAATTGTTGTGTAAATGGTTAAATTGGTACAAATCCTTAATGTTACATGCCACAATTGGTATCAAAGCATTTAGTTAATTATGAGCATTTAGTTTTTCCATCAATGACAAAGTGGGAGATTTTTAGCATATTGTTGTCATTAATGTCAAAAAGCGGATCAAAGGTGAGATGGAGTTGTTCTTGTATCAAGGGTGGGTATGTGTAGGATCATCATGGAAAAAACAGGCCCTTAAGTGGTAAAAAAATCAAAAAAAATAGAGTTAGGAAACTTGATGTAAAATTTTGAATAAGTTATCTATATTATTTCAAAAATATGTAAGAATATAATCTATAGCAAATTGAATGTAGTTTCTAAAATACTAGGTTTATTTTAAAAAATCTATTTGGTGAAAATTTGAAATTTCAATGCAATAGTACTTAAATTTTAGGGAAAAATAAGAAGTAGGTGTTTGTCTGACCACCTAACCACAATAAAATGATAATATTTTTTTATAAGATTTTAGATATAAGTAGAGGACTTATGTCCCGTGATGTATATATTTTTGTAATTTTTTTCTAATTAAATAATTAATTATGAATTTTTATTACAACTTTTAAAAAATATAAAAACTTGTATGTCTAACCACCTTAACTTGGTCAAAATTTCATTATTATTTTTTTAATCCTATAGTATGCAAAGCATAGAATGTGACACATGTTCCGGATTCAAAAAATGTGATACCATTTGAAATCTATAGATGTTTTTCAATCAACCTATCAATCAAGACTTTAATCATATTTCAAATGGAAAATGAATAATAATTATTTATTAACTTCAAAGTAAAGAATAATTTATATTGGTGGAAAGCTGAGAATCTCCTTTAAAAACCCTTTTCATTTCATCAATTTTGGGTAAAAAAAAGTCATCAGCCACATACCCTACACATACCCATCATATCACTACTTTTTGGCCCATCATGATCCTGCACATACCTAGGTGTGTTGGCATTGATGTCTAAGGTGAGATATGGCATTCTATGGATCTAGTTCTGGAAGATGGAGTGTAAGTTGCAAAATCTAATTAGGATGTTGCATTGTTGTCATGCAACTCTTTCATGGTATTCCAATGAATTCTTTTGGTGTTCAAAAGTAAAATCAAAGGCCATATTTGACATGGGTTTTTTGAGAGATTCTCAAAAAAGTGCAGTGTAGGTCCAAAGGATGTATAATGTGCTCAAAATTGATTTATGTGTGCTCTCTAGTTGATTTAGGGTTTGGATAGATAAACCCTAAGGGTTTATAGTCATAGTATTCAAGCAAGATTCTATTTTTGTGGTGACTTGAATTTGGTTGTTGCCAGTTTCTTAAGTCATAACTTAATCCTATTACACCATGAGGGGAACTGGCCCCTTTACATCATCTTCCAGTTACTATCACTCATATATCTTTTCGAAGATTGGATGGTGTGGACTCAATGTTTACACATCCAATAGCTATAGCTAAGGTCCCATGCATTACATGAAGTTATTTGAAGATGACTTATAGTTCAGTGATGTCCAATAGAGTTTGATCAATGAATGCGATAAAAAATATCCAACAATGCCCGCTAGCCCACGACACCTATGGTGGGACCCTATCTATACCTCGTGGGGGAGCATGAACTAGTGGAGATCAAACAGGGTTTTCATCAAATGGTGCACAAAGTTGATAGTGGGTCCTAATGGTGTAAGCTGAACACGTGGCGACATATCACTTGGTTGCTTCACATCGCTATTGTGAAGCAAAGTGATAGGAAAGTTCTCATGATGGGTGATGAATAGATGAAGGTGACATCAAAGGTGGACAGATGACTATTTCCTACTAGCTCGCTAAGATTTTATGGGCCCATGCTATCAACCGATGATATAGAAGGGAATGGTGCAAATTGTTTGGAGGTTGATCTGATGGTGATCATTGAATGTATTCACATTGTGAGAATGACATATGAAGTCATATGAGTTACAATGATGCCTGATGAATGAGGATCAACAATGCATATTTGAATAATGGATGATCTAACGATCATCACCAAGGTTACTTGCATCACGTACTGATTAAATGTTAGTGACTAAAGAGTTGGAGCGATACATGACGGTCATGCATGACAAGATCGATGATGGATATTTAAAGATCATTTATCTAATGGTAAGGTTTTAAAGATGAACAATTAAATTGGAGTCATAAGATCGTGGCATGAAAATAGGTGATTGGCGACCCAAATTTGAACATGAAGATCACAAACAACTAAGTCGGTGTGAACAAGGGGTTCAACTGATAACCAATACAGAGGTGAAAATTAAATGTTCTACCTGCATCTATGACAAATGTAATGAAGATTTGATGCACAGAACAACAACACATTATTGCTAAAGAGGTTGAGATCGAGATCAAATCAAATAATCAGAAGGCTACATTAAGTGCATATTCGATCTTAGGGTTTGATAGAGAGAGGAGGGAAAGTTCTCTGCACCAAAATTTAATGTTGTACAACTCAATGTAGGAGTATGGCAATAAAGAATATATCTTCAAACCCTAAATGAAGATCTGCAGGTGGTAGAGAATCTTGAGGCACTCACGAAAGGTCAACAACTACACAAAATAGAAGATCAATTCATTGACAGTTGTTGTATATGTGTGAGTAGAGAGAAGAAGAGTAATTACACATAACAAAAGGTATTCTAGGCTCCTAAGGTGAACAAAGAATACAATGAAAAGAAAAGTGTGAGTTGTAGAAGGTGTGTGAGGATGCATTGAGATGGACATAGAATGCACTAATAGAAAATGAGAAGAATAAAGCATAGCAGAGGGGTGCAGAGCAGAGAAGTGAGTTGTTGTGGTAGCAACATAAAGTTGAGCATTTGTAGAGTAAGTTGTAACATTAATTTGAGTTCTTTATGAACAACTTGTGATAATCTTATATGTTGTATGTCTGATTGGTTGGTGCAATCAGATAAATGAGTTGGTCATTAGAATAGGGGATTTTTGTCTCCTTAGGGTTGGTGCCCTTAAAAGTTCTAACAAAAGCTTTCTTTGTGAGGCTGGATTAGGACAATAGCTCCTAGCAGCATTTTCTCACCGTGATTTTTCCCATCTTGGGTTTTCCACATATATCTTGTGTTATGATTTTTTGTTTGTGTGCTAGTTTAGATTTTTATATTTCATGTTTCAATCTGCACACTAAGTGTTTAAGAGTCAATCTACTCTAAAGGTTAAAGGGTTAAAATTTTTATATTTACTAATTCACCCCCCCTCCCCTCTTAGTAGATTGATGTGTTCCAACACAAAGCTCATATGAGGTTTATGACAATAGTGAAATTGATGTCCCTTGGAATTTGGGAATGTACTAGATAGTTGTGTGTATGGATGAGGGTGAAAACATTCTTACATATTCTATCTTGGGTCACCTTCACAGTTTTGGATCTAGTTTGTGTTTATGAACTCACTCTATGCCTATGAACTCTACTTCTGATGTTCATTAGATTCTACCTCAATTCTCTAAAATATAGATTGCTAGATGATATTTTCTATCACACACTTAGGTTTTTAATCAAGCGAGTAGTGTCTAAAATGCCTTGATATAATGCAAGATTTAAACATGCACATGAATTCTATAATGATTTTTGTGTAGTTCATAGGTGTTAGGATGAGCATGATCAAATATGCTAGATTTCTCACTTGATTTTAGATATTAAGTGTAAATGCAAATGATTATTTTCATGATAACTAATGTTGAGTAACAATGGATGCATTATCTTTGAAGATGAGAACGAACACAATAATTTTTTTTTGTACATAAGCATAACATCAACTTACAAATATTTGTACAAACTTAGCTTGGGACCAAAGTGTAAGCTGGGGCTAGTCAGTGAAGTTTTAGATTTTGATTTTGCATTCATAATGATGAAACTTGTGGCTACAAGGATGACCTCACACTTACAAACATGAGTTGGGTCAAACAACCAAGTTGGATATATGCCTTAAAGGATTGGATTAATGGTCATAATTAGACATATACGTCAATTTGACTAAGAATACATACAAATAAACATGAAGATAAGTGATAAGCATATAATAAGACTCAAACAATGCTAGACATACAAGTTCAACTATAGACAAAATATGCACCATTTACATACTTATATAAATGCACAAATTAAACACATAACTAAATCTAAAATTAAATATATAATTATTAGATGTTAAATCAAAGATCATATTTTCCTTTGTTCCATTTTCTCTCTTTTTGTTTTAGCGTTCTTGGGATGTGACCACTCTCTATATTATATTTTTCAATCCCACAAAATAATTTAATCTTCCATAAATATTTAATACATAAATTGAAATAATAATAAAAATACAATAAAGAAGACTACATACTAAATAAACAAACATATCTAGGTGTTTTTCCATTAGTGCCATACTAGCAACACGTGGATAAAAGTTACATTTGGTCAAATGATACGTGATGCTGATTCATTCCAACCATTTTGGAATTCCCCATCATTTTTTGAGCATTTTTTGGTTCGACTTATTTTAATGTTAAATGAATAATGACAGAAAGCCAAATGGAGATAGCTGTCCTGATTCCAAGCATATATCTCGTGAAGCTTCCTATATAATAGGCTTTGGCCAAGCGCTACTGTTTCAAGAATTGCAAGTTGAATTATAAAAGCCCTCATGGGTTATGGTCTAATTATTGTTCCCAGTAAGGTGAAGTGTTCCTTCATTTAAAAAAAAACAAGAATTGTTGTGAATATCATTTTAAATTTATTTTTTGAAATTGTTGTAATGGTGAAAATCATATATTTTACATATATTTTTTCATTTTGTGCTTATTTTCATTTGATTTGGCTATTTTTAATGTAATAATAAGTGTATAAGTGACAAGATTTTCTTGAAAGTTGTTATATTATTTGAGTTTTACTTGATCCTATTTGTCGTCATTGTTAGCAACTAGTGCTCTTTTCTAGTTTATCTATTTCTTGCTTAGGTTTAGATGCATTGCAAGCTTGACCTAAATTAGATGCATAATCTATGAAAATGAACCCTAAATGTTTTAAATTCAACTTCAAACTTGATCTTGACTTAACCCATCCAATTAGCTATGTGTTGCCTTGAAGTATGATATGTTTCATTTTTTTCCTTTAAGTTGTATTAAAGAACGTGTCATGGTGAATTTTTTACACATCTAAACATCTTAAATTTATAACTTACATTGATTATTCAATTAGAAAAAAACTAAAGCATTAAACACATGATTATACCACTTGCATCAATTATATCCATTTACACATAATTGCTTGCTATATTGAATATATATTCTAAGCTTTTAAACCATCCAAAGATTTATCCAAAGGAGAGCTAATCCTTATCTAAAAAACTCAAACGTAGTGCCCCTAGGCACCACCTTCTATAGATAAAGGTTTTTCTAGATCTACTTGAAGAAGATCCAAGTAATAAAAAGCACCATAGATCAAATTTGTGTCACTTTAGTTCTACAATTGCACAAAGTAATTTTGCACTTTATGGGAGTGACCTAGAATGAGTAAGTTTCTAGATTCTAAAACATATGGCCTACTACTAAATTTTTTGTGCCTGGACAAATCAAGTGCATACACCTTGCATTGAATTTTCACTAATAGTATTTTACATTAGTGTAAGAGAGCAGGACCAACGATGTTCAAGGCCCTAGGTCATGGAGGGCCAAGAGCGGAAGGCTGCCCTAGCTTACCTTAGCTTAATAATAAAAATACAATAAAGAAGACTACATACTAAATAAACAAACATATCTAGGTGTTTGTTTGTTAGTGCCATACTAGCAACACATGGATAAAAGTTACATTTGGTCAAATGATACGTGATGGTGATTCATTCCAACCATTTTGGAATACACTATCATTTTTTGAGCAAAAGTAATAATAAAAATACAATAAAGAAGACAACATACTAAATAAACAAACATATCTAGGAGTTTGTCCGTTAGTGCCATACTAGCAACACGTGGATAAAAGTTACATTTGGTCAAATGATACGTGATGGTGATTCATTCCAACCATTTTGGAATACCCTATCATTTTTTAGCATTTTTTGGTTCGACTTATTTTAATGTTAAATTAATAATGACAGAAGGCCAAATGGAGACGGTTGTCCTGATTCGAAGCATATATCTCATGAAGCTTCCTATATAATAGGCTTTGGCCAAGTGCTACTATTTCAAGACCTACAAGTTGAATTATAAAAGCTCTCATGGGTTCTGGTCTAATTATTGTTCCCAGTAAGGTGAAGTGTTCCTTCATTTTAAAAAAAACAAGAATTTTTGTGAATATCATTTTAAATTTATTTTTTGAAATTGTTGTAATGGTGAAAATCATATATTTTACATATATTTTTTCATTTTGTGCTTATTTTCATTTGATTTGGCTATTTTTAATGTAATAATAAGTGTATAAGTGACAATATTTTCTTGAAAGTTGTTATATTATTTGAGTTTTACTTGATCCTATTTGTAGTCATTATTAGCGACTAGTGCTCTTTTCTAGTTTATCTATTTCTTGCTTAGGTTTAGATGCATTGCAAGCTTGACCTAAATTAGATGCATAATCTATGAAAATGAACCCTAAACGTTTTAAATTCAACTTCAAACTTGATCTTGACTTAACGCATCCAATTAGCTATGTGTTGCCTTGAAGTATGATATGTTTCATTTTTTTCCTTTAAGTTGTATTAAAGAATGTGTCATGGTGCATTTTTACACATCTAAACATCTTAAATTTAGAACTTACATTGATTATTCAATTAGAAAAAAACTAAAGCATTAAACACATGATTATACCACTTGCATCAATTATAGCCATTTACACATAATTGCTTGCTATATTGAATATATATTCTAAGCTTTTAAACCATCCAAAGATTTAACCAAAGGAGAGCTAATCCTTACCTAGAAAACTCAAACATAGTGCCCCTAGGCAGCACCTTCTATAGATAAAGGTTTTTCTAGATCTACTTGAAGAAGATCCAAGTAATAAAAAGCACCATAGATCAAATTTGTGTCACTTTAGTTCTACAATTGCACAAAGTAATTTTGCACTTTATGGGAGTGACCTAGAATGAGTAAGTTTCTAGATTCTAAAACATATGGCCTACTACTAAATTTTTTGTGCCTTGACAAATCAAGTGCATACACCTTGCATTGAATTTTCACTAATAGTATTTTACATTAGTGTAAGAGAGCAGGACCAACGATGTTCAAGGCCCTAGGTCATGGAGGGCCAAGAGCAGAAGGCTACCCTAACTTACCTTAGCTTAATAATAGAAATACAATAAAGAAGACTACATACTAAATAAACAAACATATCTAGGTGTTTGTCTATTAGTGCCATACTAGCAACACATCGATAAAAGTTACATTTGGTCAAATGATACGTGATGGTGATTCATTCCAACCATTTTGGAATACCCTATCATTTTTTGAGAAAAAATAATAATAAAAATACAATAAAGAAGACAACATACAAAATAAACAAACATATCTAGGTGTTTGTCTGTTAGTGCCATACTAGCAACACGTGGATAAAAGTTACATTTGGTCAAATGATACGTGATGGTGATTCATTCCAACCATTTTGGAATACCCTATCATTTTTTTAGCATTTTTTGGTTTGACTTATTTTAATGTTAAATGAATAATGACAGAAAGCCAAATGGAGACAGCTGTCCCAATCCCAAGCATATATCTCATGAAGCTTCCTATATAATAGGCTTTGGCCAAGCGCTACTATTTCAAGACTTGCAAGTTGAATTATAAAAGCCCTCATGGGTTATGGTCTAATTATTGTTCCCAGTAAGGTGAAGTGTTCCTTCATTTAAAAAAAAACAAGAATTGTTGTGAATATCATTTTAAATTTATTTTTTGAAATTGTTGTAATGGTGAAAATCATATATTTTACATATATTTTTTCATTTTGTGCTTATTTTCATTTGATTTGGCTATTTTTAATGTAATAATAAGTGTATAAGTGACAAGATTTTCTTGAAAGTTGTTATATTATTTGAGTTTTACTTGATCCTATTTGTAGTCATTGTTAGGGACTAGTGCTGTTTTCTAGTTTATCTATTTCTTGCTTAGGTTTAGATGCATTGCAAGCTTGACCTAAATTAGATGCATAATCTATGAAAATGAACCCTAAACTTTTTAAATTCAACTTCAAACTTGATCTTGACTTAACCCATCCAATTAGCTATGTGTTGCCTTGAAGTATGATATGTTTCATTTTTTTCCTTTAAGTTGTATTAAAGAATGTGTCATGGTGCATTTTTTACACATCTAAACATCTTAAATTTAGAACTTACATTGATTATTCAATTAGGAAAAAACTAAAGCATTAAACACATGATTATACCACTTGCATTAATTTAGCCATTTACACATAATTGCTTGCTATATTGAATATATATTCTAAGCTTTTAAACCATCCAAAGATTTAACCAAAGGAGAGCTAATCCTTACCTAACAAACTCGAACATAGTGCCCCTAGGAACCACCTTCTATAGATAAAGGTTTTTCTAGATCTACTTGAAGAAGATCCAAGTAATAAAAAGCACCATAGATCAAATTTGTGTCACTTTAGTTCTACAATTGCACAAAGTAATTTTGCACTTTATGGGAGTGACCTAGAATGAGTAAGTTTCTAGATTCGAAAACATATGGCCTACTACTAAATTTTTTGTGCCTTGAAAAATGAAGTGCATACACCTTGCATTGAATTTTCACTAATATTATTTTACATTAGTGTAAGAGAGTGGGACCAATGATGTTCAAGGCCCTAGGTCATGGAGGGCCAAGAGCGGAAGGCTGCCCTAACTTACCTTAGCTTAACAAGATGTTGAGGAATGTGGGATGAGAATGATGAGGACTATAGAGTCCTTCAATCACCCTACAAACCAAAAATGTAAGATGGGGCTAGGCAAGCTAGTTTTTGAGTTCAACGCTATGCCTCAAGAAGCTCTCTGCCCGAGGATGGAAGCACAGTCCTGGGATGACAACGTGGCGCATTGGCATCTCTCAAGTGCATTAGCGTCTGTACGACCAAACAACTAAGGATACAAGGTTGAACTTAGGAAAACAAGCTAACGACCTAGCTAACTACTACTAAAGGGCCAAAATAACATGATTAAGTAAATAAAATACTCTCTAATGTGATAAAGTAAAAGTGCAAGAGTTAGGGTGGCAAGGATGATCTCATAAAGAAACTCATTCGCTAGCTAGCTCCTTTGAAGCATGTTCACCTACACACAAAGAGGAGGAAAGATGTTGTGTGGTTGTATATGGCCTACCTCAGTCAAACCCCTGTTTAGGTGTTTCCACCTCCACAAATAGCCAAGAAAGTGAGATAAAGAAAATAACGTAATAAAGAACACTAAAGAAATACAAAACAGTAAATGCACTTACTCTACCAAGTAATAGAGGAGAGGAATGGGAAGCTTACCATCTCCACCAAAAGCACTCAAGGCTAATGGGGGAGAGAATGAGAGTACTCGAGCCTTTGTTGCAATGGCGTGATCCCAAACCTGCTCTATTGAAATGATGGAGTGATGTTGTTGCTAGAATGGAGTGCAAGAGTGCTACTAGAATGCTTGAGAATGCTAGAAGTGAGCATAAGAGAGTGAAGAATATTTCTTAAAGGTATCCAAAAGAAGTTGTGAAGCATGTAGGAGGAGGGAATTTGAAGAGGAGATGAAGAAAATGACCAATTTGGGTCAATTGGCTGAAGAGGGTGTTATAGCTTGACCACCAATGAGAAGTGTAACGCCTTTGCAAGTTCAACCACAAGAATCTTCCAGGGACGTAAGCACATTGTGTGGATGTCTACATGTCGCACGGACATCCCTGCAAAAAATTCCCCCATCAATGCTCAAAATAGGTGCCAACTGGGATGAAAGAAATGGGCTTAGGTGTAATTAAGCCTCTGAACTTGGTTTTCTAAGGTGGAAAAAGGAAAAAGGGGAATTTGCATAAGGGGTACAAATTCACTCTTATACATTTTTCCCCCACTTTAGCGAGCATGAGTATTGATGAGTGCTTCAATAAAGTAGATCAAGGATGGAGTAAGGTTAGAAATGTATACCTAAATTGTCAAGGAAGCAGACCACGATCTGATGAACTTGAAGGTACAAGACGAGAAAAGGACTTCATAGCTTCTCAGAACTATGAAGTTGAAGAAAGAAATCATCTTACAGACCCATAGACCTACAAGGAGGCAACCCCTAAGATCTCTCACATGAAGGAAGCCATGTAAAGTAAGTGCCTTATAGGCCTGCAAACCTGTAAGGAAGGTGTCCCCCAAGACTCTCACATGGAGGATACCCAGGAAGTGTCCTCCAAGATCTCTCACATGGATGAAGCAAGGAAGGAACCCTATAGACCTGTAGACCTGTAGGGAAGGTATCCTTCAAGATCTCTCACATGAAGAATACCCAAAGAAGTTCCCTACAAACCCACAAACCTATAGGGAAGGTAACCCCTGAGATCTCTTGCATGAAGGAAACCCAAGAAAGCACCCTACAGGCCCGTAAACCTGCAAGGGAGCCACTCCCAAGATATCTCACATGGAGGAAGCTCAAAGGAAGCACCCTATAGGATCTCAGACTTGCAAGGAGGTATCCCCAAAGATCAAGATCGCATGGAGGAAACCTAGGAAATCAGACTTCGTAGATTTAGGAAGTGACCACATAAGGAAGTAAGTGGATAGTTGCACAAACCATCAACAATTTGGAAGACTTTCAAAGGGGTCCCTTGGGAACCCGTCGTGAAGAAGGGGTCCACTCAAGGCATGCATAGTTTGAAAGTAGATATTTTCTCTTTCTCAAATCGATCCATCATCAAGGGATCCTTTTGAAAGATGTTCACTTCATCAAGGAATTTGAAAGAAAGAACATGCTCTCACACGAGGGGAAGTTCAATGCTATTCCCGCTTCAGAGGAAGGGTTTCTATTCCTTTCTTTATGAACTCGTGATGAAGGAAACATGTTTCATTAATGTTCCAAGTTGAGAATGTGATTTTGAAGAAAGGTTTTGTAGATATTTTTGAGAAAAAATCCATTGGCAATGAATGCGTTTTCCAAAAATTAGAATGTTGAAGAAAGGAACTATCACACATGAGAGGGACAACTCAAGCAAAGAAGAGAGAAAGATGAAGAGAAAGCAAAAGAGAAAAACTTAAACAAAGGGCACAGGGGTAGCCTGATATTTCAGGTTCAAAACTACTCATAAATATATATATATATATGTATAGTAATAGTATATAAATGAACTGTCATCAACCCCCTACTATATCAGACCATGTGAAGAAAGAACGAGAACACAAAGTAAAAAATAAAAAATTGGGTCAACATGGAAGGGAATGCTAAATGCCCCCAACACTTTACATCATCCCCAATTTATCGAAAGCCAAGCACAAACATGGAAGAATGATGATAAAAATAGAAGAAGGTTTACGACACAAAAACCTTGCCTATATCCAAGCATCAACAGGGGTGACAAGGGTCATCTAGGCACACATACCACAATCATGGGGGAACACGTCACAAAACACACACACACAAGATCAAGAAGAGGCCTCCTAACATTGATTGAACAAGAGGTCATCCACTTCCCACTCTAGATCATCGTAGGGGGAAGGAGAATGAGCCTGCAATGGTGGAATGTTAAGAGAGGAGCATCCAATCCTCCGACAACAAGGGTCAAGGAAGAAGGCCCCACAAGGTCTTCTTCGCTAAGCTTTTGTGGAGCTAGGGTTAGTGATTTCATGAAGATTTTTGATAAGACCAGAACTTCATCTATATAGTTAAACATTCACCCCATAAGAGTGTTGTGTTTAACTTCAATGGATGGGGCAGGCTACACTCGATATTCATGGCTAAGCTCGCCAAATGATTCAAGAGCGATGACAAACTCAGGGGAAGCCAAAGCTGGTTTCGTCACTAAGACAAAACAAGTCAACACAGGACCACCTTGTGAAAAAGGTGGGCTCCTCTTATGCCCTTCACTTCTAGAAGGACCACATTCCACCTTTTGCTTCATCAGATGATATGAATTCCCCACTGACGAGGCTAGAGGTACGGAGGAAGAGGAAAGAACTGCAGTGGATATGACCGAGGTTTTAGTCATATCCACTGGCTTCAAGAAAGGCACAATATCTAGAACAGACATAAGCAAAGGAAGCTCCACCAAAGGAGCAATGAACACCTGCACCCCCTTGGGGTTAGGTGCATTCATGCTTGCAGCAAAAGTTATAAGCAACGCAAAACTAGACTGAAGAAAATTAGAAGAAAGGGGAGAGGAAGACATTACAAGAGGCCCTAAAATAAGGGCGATCATTTCTTCCTTGTTCCTTTGCAAGGTGGCCTACTCAGCCAAGAGATCCTTTTGCTGGAACTTGCACTCATGCGCAAGGAAGTTCCTACGACTCTTTGAGTTGGAGGCTAGAGGCTAAGAAGGAGCAGAAGGCTCATGCTCAACCATGGGAACATCCACTACTATCATCTTTGATGGAGGAACAAATTTCTGAATAGGAGTAGGAGGAATAGGTTGAGGAACAATGGGGGGAGTCAACTCAAGGGCCTCAACAATAGGCCTCTTCCTATTCACGACTGTAGGAGTAGGAGCCGTAGGAGGCCGTAGATCAAATTCTCTTCAGGAACCTTTCTTTCTACCATATAAGTAATACAATGGTCTAGGGTATCCATTAGGGAGATTCAAAATCCTAAGCTTAGGCCTACGACAAGGAGGTATCATTGGACTCAACGAATAGCCATTGGGCCAACTCATCCAATACTCCTCCCAAGAAAGGGGAGCGGATGAGATAGTTTGGGGAAATACAACCTTCTCTTTTCCTTTACAAGAAGGAGAGGGAGCTTGCACAAACTTCTCTTTCTTCTAGGAAGGGGGAGCGGTTGGTGCAGACTTCTCCTTCTCCTGTCAAGAAGAGGAGGAAATCAACTGTTGTATCATAGGATGGGTTAGGTTTGACTATCCCTTTCCCCCAATTTTATACTTTACATAATTCAAGATTGTAAATTAGGCTCGTTCTCAAAGGTAGCAGACCAACTGGGGTGGCCCAAAAGTGATCCAACGGATATCCACCACGGGATACCAAGTGCTGATATCCAGTGTCATGCACTACATGCATGATACCTTCATGAGAAAATTTTAAACACTTGTGAACAATGAAGGTGATTCCATTCATAGAAGCTAGCTAGGGTATGCCTAGCTTTAGCCTGAATAGATATGACTCTAAAATAACATCAAAAATTGTGTCAACAGCTCTAGGTCCAACTAGGATGGACAAGGTTATCGATCCATATGGTTTGAGACATATACCATCGTGTGTATAGATGGTAGATTTTGTTTCTTCATATTCTTGCCTTTGTAATGAATTTAATACTATTTTTTCCTCCATGATGACATTCACACAGCTCGCAGAGTCTACCAAGACCCCTTTCACAATGTTACCATTGAGGCGAGCGGGAATGTAGAGGGGGGAGGGCTTCTTGTTTGAGGGAAAGTCTTCTGATGTGAATGTTATGTCTAATGAACTGAGTGCAGGTAGAGTAGTAGATGTCACCATGACCATGTTAACATAGGCCTTATGTTGAGTAACAAAATCAGTGGGATCAATAATCATGTTACCAAAATTTGATAGAAATAGATTTTGTGTATATCTAAAATTCACTACTAAATTTTGCAACTGATTTGTCAGCATTTTGTTTACTCCTATCAAGACAAATGGTACCATCCTCAATGCGGTCTGTATCTCATGATGCAACCACATACAAAATTTGGTATCATGTCCATTAACTCAATTTTATTAACCATAAGTGTTCCCATCATACCAATTAGGGTAAGGCTCCTTAAGAGGCTTAGGACTTGGCAAGGTTACAATCTTATCCTTCAACAACTTCTGTAAGATAAAGGAATAAGATTCTGATAACTTTGTGAAATTTTGGTTACATCTGAGGTCATTGCCATCAACAACAAATACTACATTCATAACGGCCTTACCTTTCCCAGAGATTGATACGATGGACTTTCCCTCAGAACGAGAGCACGAGGAGGATCCCTTGAACTAGATCACTGTTTGTTGGTATTCTCGTAAGGCTACACACAAATGCATGAAAGAAGGGTACTTCACAAGGGAAAATTTCTCTTTCCAAGGCCTTTGTAAGTTCCCTATGAAATACCTTTTTCACATTAGAATTGGGCAGCTGATACGATATTTGTAAAAGAAGTGCTTGATAGCACACTATAAAATTAGTGATTTTTTTTGTTATCTCCTTGTTTACATCAAACGAGATTCGAGAGGGTCATCTTCAGCCCAATATTAGCTTGAAACTATCTAAGGAATTGATTTACAAGTTGTTCAAATGAGAAAATAGAATTTTTAGGCAAGGAACAATACCACTCAAGTTCTATATTCTTGAGTGATCGGGGAAACAACTTCGCCATTAATACATCATGGTGGAAGAAGTTAGTGCACAAGGCATTAAAAGTAGACACATGTGTCTATGGATCCCCTTTACCACCATATTTTTCAAACTTAGGGATATCTATTCCTTGTAGGAAGGGAGTGTTCAAAATTGCAACCGACAATGGGTTGTGCTAGAAGAAGGGTTGAAAGATAGGCTAGGAAAAGGCTTGGGAGAGACTGACCAACTAGTTCTGCATCTTACCCATATTCTAAAGGAGGGTATTCAAAATAGGGTCATTAGAAGATAGAGGGCTAGAGGAACCTCCTCTAGAACCACAACCAAAGCCTCCTTCAGAACCACCACCGGTGTGACCTCCGCCAGAGCCACTACCAAAGCCACTGCCACCAGTAGGGCCTCTGTCGGAACCACCTTTGCTTCCGAAGCCACCACCATGACCTCCATTGGAACCACCTCTGCTACCAAATCCATCATGACTACCAAAGCCTCCACTATTCATCCTACCAATACATCCACCACTAGAGGTGACAAAGGGGGTGAAGCTAAAGCCTAAAGGGACCTTGTTTACTTTAATAGTTTCGGGTTTCTCAGAGATAGAAGGGATGCTAATATAAGGGACATCATCGGCCATGTAGACAGACGTGGGAGGAATCGATACTCCTAACTATCCTTCATAATCCTCAAAAGTGGCTCCTTTCATAATGCTAGGAGCATTCAAAGGAGCACATGCTTTTTTCAGACTAGTAAGACTATCCAAGAGTTCCAATCCTATTCAATATTTCCCAATCATGTATTTTAGTTCACTAATGACTCGAGTGGCCCTAGCCATCTTCAAGTTTCTTTCTAAATGATTTTCCAAAGCGTCCAGCCCTTTGCT
This sequence comes from Sequoia sempervirens, assembly GCA_007258455.2. Lineage (NCBI taxonomy): Eukaryota > Viridiplantae > Streptophyta > Pinopsida > Cupressales > Cupressaceae > Sequoia > Sequoia sempervirens. Next base: position 277,149,452 of record VDFB02270651.1, read on the forward strand.
AAGGGTGGAAACATATTTTGAAGGGATTTTAATAGCCTCATACTCATCCACTGACGATGGTACAGGAGATGCAGGAGGAGTGGGAATGTGCTCAGTCTCATCAAAGAATCCTATCTCACCTCCTGACAACTACTCCTATGCGACCACACTAACAACAAGATCAAAGAAAAGGCCTGTAGAGAAACCCGTAGTGACCTTTTTACTTTCCATCGGGAGGTATCGTACACTTCTCCTAACAATATACCTAGAAGTTGTAGATTGGGTTGTGATTGTCATAAACCTCCACAACACTCATGAACACAACAATTGTGAAGTACACAAGAGAGGTTTCAACACCAATGGATGAACAGACATTGGTTCACACTAGGCTCACCAAAAATGTAATAGAGAAGGACAACCATGTTCAAGGCCCAAGGTCATAGAGGTCCAAGAGTATAAGGCTGCCCTAACTTACCTTAGCTTAACAAGATGTTGGGGAATGTAGGATGAGAATGATGAGGACTATAAAGTCCTTCAATCACCCTATAGACCCAAAATGTAAGATGGGGCTAGGCGAACCAGTTTTCAGGTTCAACACTATGCCTCAAGAAGCTCTCTGCTCGAGGATGGAAGTGCGGTCCTCGGATGATAGCGTGATGTGCTGGCGTCTCTCAAGTGTGTTGGTGTCCATATGACTAGAAAACTAAGGAGACAAGGTCAAACCTAGGAAAAAAATCTATTGACCTAGCTAACTACTACTGAGGGCCAAAATAATGTGATTAAGTAAACAAAATACTCTCTAATGTGATAAAGTAAACATGCAAGAGTTAGGGTGGCAAGGATGATCTTGCAAAGAAACTCATTTTCCAGCTAGCTCCTTGGAAGAACGTTCACCTACACACAAAGAGGATGAAAAATGTTGGGTTGTTTTAGAGGGGCCTTCCTTAGTCAAACCCTCATTTAGGTGTTTCCACCTCCATGGACAACCAAGAAATCAAGATAAAGAAAATAATGTAATAAAGAACACTAAAGCACTACAAAACAGTAAATGTGCTTACTCTACCAAGTAATAGAGGAGAGGAATGGGAAGCTTACCACCTCCACCAAAAGTACTCAAGGTTGATGGGGGAGAGAATGAGAGTACTCGAGCCTCTGGTGCAATGGTGTGGTCCCATAATTGCTCTACTGGAGTGATGGAGTGAATTTGTTGCTGCAATGGAGTGTAAGAGTGTTGCTAGAATTCTTGAGAATGCTAGAAGTGAGTGTAAGAGAGTGAAGAAGATTGCCTAAAGGTATCCAAAATAAGTTGGGAAGCATGTAGGAGGAGGTAATTTGAAGAGGAGATGAGGAAAATGGCCATATTCGGGTCAGTTGGCCAAAGAGGGTGCTACAACTTGACCACCAATGAGAAGTGTAACACCTCTGTAGGTCCAGCCATAGGAATCTACCAAGGACATAAGTGCACCACGTGGACGTCTATGCATTGTGCGGGCATCCCCGATAGAAATTACCCCACCAATGCTAAAAAAAGGTGCCAAGTGGGATGAAAGTAGTGGCCTTAGGTGTAATTAAACCTCCGAACTTGGTTTTCTAAGGTGGAAAAAGGAAAAAGGGGAATTTGCATAAGGGGTGCAAATTCACTCTTATACAGTTAGTACCATTTATTTATCTATTTAAATTCCATACTTACTTGAATGCATTACTCCAATATTTCTATCACATTCATCAATCCTATGGGATAATTATCTTGTTATTATTGTTTAATTATTTTACCCTAGGACCTTATATAAAATGATTTATTTTCATTTTCATTTTGGTGAGTCCCCATACTCGTATACCCCTATAGGGTTCATTTTCTAAATTAATTGTTCATTATTATATTTAAGGTTGAATTTACATTTGAGATACAAATTTCCTCTTTTACCCTTGATTCATAATTTTTTCTAAGGTTTGTTTATGCAAAGAATTAATTGAAACCCTAGTATTCTTGTGAGAGGAAGTATTCACTTAAAATATCATATGACTTCTCACTCAACTAACTATGAGATCCCCATTGGTTCTATTTATAACAATAACAAAAAAGAAACTAATTTTGATTATGACATATGGGTGGAAGAATAAAGGTGTGTCCCACTTGTGGCCCACATGCTAATTTAATAATCTATGTAAAATACTATGTCTTGATGTTGTGACATAAGAAAATTTAGATTAAGTTAATTATAGATGACAATCTTAACACGTATATGTGTGTCCTGTAAACATTGTACATGATACCTTTTTCCTTCCAATCACATGGAAGAATTTTATTAGGCACAAATTGTTGATTCATACCATCCTTTTCATTATCAAACAAAGTCATACTAACATAATTTTTTTAAGAATATAGCCTTTTAAGTAAGTTTTTTAAAATATAGGTATTTAGTATATATTTATTTTCTATTTTCTAATCAAAATAATTTTATTACAAAAATCAAATACCTTTATTTGACACATAAAAAATATAAAATAATGAAAAAAATTCTAAAAAATAAAAAGGCCCTTCATATTGATGCATTTAATATAATAATATATACAAAATGAGTAGTGCATTAGTTAAAAAATGTGTCAATTTTTTTTTTCTCACTTAAAAAGTTTATAATAAATAACATATAAAAAATAAATTTACAAAAAACCATGTGTTCCCTAGATAAGAGTGTTAATAATCTATGTTAAAAAATCATCAAGATTTTTTTTTCAATCCTAATATTATGCATTACTCTTTCGTTGGAAAAGGAGATCCTAGGTCTAATGGATAAATTACTAAAATAAACCTTTTACAAGAACATGTGGGATAATCTAGATCAAGGATATGAGATTAACTTAAACATAAAAGGTGAATCCGGTGTAGTCATAGATGGATATTTCAGAAAGAACAACCCAAACTGTGTAACTTAGAGTCAACACAATGGAAATAACATAAGAAAATAATTTACAATCATGAATCTTTATTGAATTGGAAATATTACATGCAACACATGCCTCATGGGTGAATAATCAAGGCTCATAGGCCTTCTGAAAGGGAATTTGACATTACAACTAGCCAAAGGACTTATACCATTCCCCCGAAGTGTTGATGTGAAAATCTAAAATTTGATACTGAACTCTAAAACTAACTAATTATCTACAATGAATTATAATGATCTTAATTATGCTTCTAAAGCTCGAACAAAGGTCCACGTCGGCCACAAAGGTTCATAAACCCCATGAATGATCATACATGAAGGTCGGCCAAAAAACATGAAAAGATAATCTTTTATGAAATGAAATGACTTGTGAATCTCCAAGTTAGATCCCATAGGAACCAAAATTCTTGTATGATGTCCCATTAAGCTTTGCATGGTCTAGAATAGGTTCATACTAAGAAATCTAGACCAGGTTGTCCCAAATACTTTGAATGGTAATTATTATGAAATTCAAAGAGTGATAACTTTTGGTAGACAAATAAAAATGATTTGAAATATAGATATGTGATAGGTGTTGATGTGTAGATGCTATATCCTACTCCATGAGTTGAGAAACAATAACACAGTGAAATACAAAATGAAAATTTGAAACTGCTACTAAATGAAATGTTGAAACTGCTACTAAATGAAATTCAAGAAAATAAATGTTTTTGGTTGACATAGGATTGCTTTACAATTAGGGATGCTCATGCATCAGACTCACGGGATTGGAAGAAAAATGAGTCCCTCACTTTATAGGGCTAAGAGGAAAACCAAAATAGTCCACCTTAGCCTAAGAAATCCATGATGAATCCTCCACTGGTCTTCCTTTCCACTTCACTTGACATATTCTTTATACTGCTTGTTCCTAGTGCTCCTTCCGGTTCTAGTATCTAAAATCTATTCAATCTCCTTTGATGCTTGATATGGTAATTGCTTGTTCAAATCCACTTGGTTTCTACTGCCACTAGACTATCCTTCATGAAACTCATATATGTTTGTAACATTGAAAATAGGTGATATACCAAATATCTCTGGTAGCTCCACTTTATATGCATTTCCAGAATCAAACTTCCTTAGAATCTTACATGGTCCAAGCTTCCTCACCTTCAACTTACTATATTCTCCTATTGTAATTATCTCCTTCCTCAGATACACCATCACTTCATATCCAACAACAATTTCCTTATGTCTTTGGTGCTCATATGTCTTCTCCTTATACTTATTGTTCATTTCTTCCAAATGCTTCTAGACCTAATTATGCAATGTCTCCATGAATTCTACAAACTATTTTTCCTCCACACTCCTTTTATTCTCCATGTCTCTTAGCTTTAAAACTCCTCTAGGATGTACTCCTGTCACAATCTTAAATGTTATCTTCCCTGCACTTTGGTTTACTGAATTATTGTATGCAAACTCTTCTTGCGATAAAACTATATCCAAAATTCCTATCTTGTCTCCAACCAAACATCTCAATAGGTTACCCAAAAAAATTTTTTTCCATCTATCCATGGTTAATACATTGAATTGAAATTCATATCTATCTTCATCTTCTTCCACAACATTCTCCAAAAGTATCCAATGAAGTTTGTGTTTTTGTATGAAACTATACTTTAGGTAATCCATGCAATCTCATAATCTCCTTGAAAAATAAGTCAACAACATGCACAACATCATTAGTCTTCTTGCAGGGAATGAAATGTGTCAATTTATAAAATTTGTCCACTACTCCCATAATAGAATCATATCCTTATGTGTTCTCAAAAATACCAATATGAAATCCATGCTTATATCTTACCAAGGTCTCTTTGGTACTATCAAAGGTTTACACAATCTAATATTCTGACTACTCCATTTTATAACTTGATAAATTCTATAATTTTGAACATACTTCTTGACATCCTTATATATTTACGACCAAAAAATGTGTTCACTCACCAAATCTATTGTCTTATCAACTCCAAAATGTCCTACTAATCCTATGCTTCTATTTGATCAAATTATTCTTCATTGAACTCCTTTTAATACATAACTGATTTCCTTTGAACAACATACCTTCTTGAATGAAATAATCCAACCATTAGCCCCAGTTTGTCACTACTAGTTCCTTACATGCTCTCCATGCTTCAAAAAATTCTACATCATCTTCATACATGTGCTTCAGTTCTTCAAAACCCAATACTTCTACCCTCATCTTTGTCAATAAATTTCTTTTTATTCTTGTAGAGGAGGGGGACCAACTTCTCAGGACCCCAAGTCATAGGAGGGTCTAGAAAAATTAGCTTCCCTGATCTACCTCACACTAAGGATTGCTTAAGGTAAGTTTAATGTTTCGAGAGGGTAAAAAGGAATGAAAAACAATATTTCACTATCCTTTTACCAACCCAAGAGTTCAGGGGATCAGGTGAGAAAATTCCTTAGTCGAGACTATAGCCTAGGTAGCTCTTTTCTAGAGGACTCTAGTGAAAAAGATAGACGATAGCACGTTGTGCTAGTGTCCTGATCGGGTGCTGGTGTTTGTATGGATAGAAAGTACAAAGTATAGTTAAGACTAATAGGGAATTAACTAATCAACCCGATAAATATAGTTTTTATGTAATGACAGAAAACTAGAAATAACTAAATAGCTAAAACAACAACAAGAATACTTTAACTAAGAAGATAGAAGTTGATGAAAACAAAGGTGGTGAGAATCAAACTTATGATTGGTCCAGCCTCTTGCAAGCTCCACATGAACGTGAAGCCTACTAATGGGGAAAAATGTTGGGGTTGTTTCAGGGCTTGCCTCAGTCAAACCCCCATTTTGGTGTTCCCACCTCCACGAACAACCAAAATAGCCATAATAGAGAAAAAATATGATAAAGAAAGTATTGGAATGGAAGAAATTCCATGAAATGCTAACAACACTATGCTACAAAATCAAATAAAAATGCTAAGTAAAACATGTACTATTGATGACCAACATACCTTGCGGTCATTTATGTTGATACAAACCTCAACAGCACCTCCATTCATATCACGAGAATTTTGTGTGAAGAGCCATATTCCTCAGATTGTCTCTCTGTTTCAATCTCTTGGAAATTTGGTTTACACTACTCATGAGGAAAACTAGAAGTTGCACACCTAGAAAAAAGGTTCTCATATGCATCCATGTGATTGACACAATCACATTCTTCAAGTGTAAAATCATCATAAAAATTGTCATCAGTTGTACCAACATTTGTCCTTACATTTTCACTTTCATGTACAACTACATCTATGCTATCCTCATGCAAACATTCAGTGAGAACTTCAAAACCAGAAAAAGGGATAGAAGAAGGTAAATGATCAAACAAGAAATAAATTCCTTTTTCACCACTTACATCACCAACATATGTATGCTCTACACAATCAACTACCTGAATTGATTCATCCAAGGAATATATTGCACATGTATCTTCCTTGTCCATACTGCTGCAATAATCAATAGGGTCATATTCTTCACTATCAAACTAAAAATCACCATTTGTTTCTTCATTGTAGCTTCTCACGAATGATCTCTCTAACTAAAAATCATTGTACACTCTTTCATTTGCATTTGATATGCTTCTAATCTCAAGAGTATTCCCTAGATCAAAAAACTCCTTTGTCTCATCACCATGAAGACTTGCATCAATTCCACACTCAACACTTGTATAATTAGCATGACTAAGTATACCATAGAAATGTTGATTACATATCTCTTCTTCAAAAATTATGTTCAATTCATATACCTCATCATACTCTTGTCTAAGAGAACTTGGAGTCCCATTATTCTTCACAACATCACACTCATTTCTTGAAGAGATGATATTCAACTCACCCTGGATTTCAACATATAACCTTTCCATACAAGGTTCCAAAAATCTAATATCATCAACACAATTTGAACTAATATAATCACTCAACACAATTGTCAAAACCATCACAGATTTTTATAACATCACCTTGCATTTGTAATCCTTAAAAAATATTGTCATCATCTTTATTGAAATAATTTTCACTTAAGGAGATCAATTCTACCTCTTCTTCTTGAAAGGATTCACAATCACTAGGTCTTTAAAAAAAAATGTAGTTTCTCTTATCATCTGGACAAGAATGTTCCTCATTTGGTTGCACACTTACATATGCAACACTAATGTTGTCATCATGTAGACATGAAACTTCAAAATCAACATAATCAGTATGATGACCTAAAAATAGATCTTCAATTTCCAATGCACTTTCATATGACATTAATACATTTGAATTAAAGGATTCATTATATCCTATCCTTTTCTCATTAATGAGTGAGAGCATGTCTTTAGCATTATTTGTGTAGACACATAAAATATATTGATTGACATTGTGCATTCGATCCTGACTTACTCATATCGTTTCTCCTTGAATCATCCCTCGGTCTAACCATTTAATCAAATTCCCCTATCTGATTAAATTCATCAATATTCATCTCTTAATTAAATAAATCATTTTATCTAATCAAGTCAACCCCTTTTGTTAATTAAATCAATCCATCTGATCTAATTATCCCTATTTAATTAAATAATCAATTTATTTGATTAAATCTCTAAATTCTATCCATTAAATTAAATGAATTAAAACCTTATTTGATTTAATCTAACACCATCTCTTTTAATTAAATAAATCAAAATCCTCATTTAATTAGCCTCTTATCATTTCCTCTCTTATTTGATTTAAATAAATCCATAAATCTAAGTCAAATAAGTCACATCATCAAATCTCTCTCATTAAATTAGTTAACCCTTGATTAATTTAATCTCATCTCATGTCACATCCTCTAGATAATGCAAGTTGCACATGAAAATAGATTTAATTCATTTATTAAATCTCTATTTTCCTCACAAGGCATCTTTTGGAATATTCTCTCAATTTGAATTCAAAAATTCCAAGTCAACATGTGCATCCAACAAGGCAATAACTTCCTCTTACATGTCCTTTGCTTTGAACCAAGTGGCATTTATTGCATTTTCCCTTCCCTCTTGCATGTCATTTCAATAAATTTGAATTTCAAACATTTGCATTTATTGGCACAAACCCAAAATCTTGCACATCCATCATCCATTCATAGCTTGACAAGTGGCATCATATCATTGGATGAATGTTAGTCCACATTGCTCAAATTTGGACATTCATCCATCTTGGAATTCTATAAATAAAGAGCTCATATCCTCATTTCATCATCCACAATCCAAGAAAAGTTACCATGCTCAAATATCTCTTGAATTTCATCCATTATCATTGAGTCATAGCTAGGTTTTTGCAGATTTTAGCTTGGAGTTCTCATTCTTCTCCAACAAAGTGGATCAATCTCTTCAACATTCGAAGCTTTCATCATAGGAATTGGGAAAGGGCCAATTTTCACATCAAATTGGCACCAATTCCCCCATGGGATCATGAGTTTGCACATCTAATTAGGATTTAATTTTTATTTTATCATTTTCATTGTGTTCTTTGTTATTTTCATTCCTAGTTTGAGGTTGTAAATGGATTTCATGGGGAATCCTTGTTTTGGCTTGCAATAGCTAACTTGAGGTGTTTATTCTTGTTGTTTTGTAGGTACCAAGGTTAGGGTTCACACAATTTGCATTAATGCAGCCTTCATCTACAAGTTTTGTCTTTTGAAATTCAATAGAAGGCATGAATTCACACACCTCATCCATTTCATCATTTCTTATATCCTGGTTATTCAGGCTGCAATCTTCATCTGCATATATCTTCTCCATGGGTTGATAAAAAAAAAGCATCTTCCCTTATGTCAAATACAACACCATTTTCTGCTATATTATGTTCACTCCTTTGGTCACAAAGGAAAAGATCACCATCACTCATTATAGAGATAAAATTATTTCCCCATTTAATTTGGATGTATTCATAAATTGAAAGCCATTGGCATATACATTTAACATTTGGAGGCTTTAAATCATGTGATATAGTACTCAAACCTTGCTCAACATTCTCACAAAATAAATCAATGCAAAATGATTCATTAGATCTTTTTGATTCTGACACTACAAATAAAGATTTCATAAATATGCTATGAAAATAATATGAGATTTCACCCTCATATATCTTTATATCACACAATGCATCAATAGGTGATGTGGATCCAACCTTGTTTTCAGATTTTTCTTTAAATTCTTCTTGGATAGGCAGATGTCTATTGCCAAATAGGCATACATTGTATGTTGATATTCCTTCAAACTAATCAATGAAAAGTATCCTAAGCTCTTGCCATGAACAAATATAATGTGTTGGAAGACTAGAATACCAATCTCTAGCATAATTTTCTAAATTTCTTACAAAAAATATTCATGAAAACATCTTCCTCTTGTATCTGGCAATCCACCATTAAACTAATGAAATCTTGTAGATGTTGTGTTGTTGATTCTTTGAGATCTCCTCTAAACTTAGGAAAGTATTCATTTATTTTTCTTGGGACGGAGTGTGGATAACCTTGGATTTTACATAAATCTAGAGGGTTATATTTTTCATTAGAGAACATTTTTCATTGAGAACATGACTACTATTCTATCATGACATTAAAGCTTGTAGAAGGAGAACCATAATAGCTATACATATTTGCAAATGAAAAGTTATTCCCTCTACAACTATTTTCTTCTCAATACTTCCTCCTTTTAGAATATTATGATTTCTCTATTCCCTTTCTCCTAGTTCTAAAATCACTCAATGAGGAACCATTTATTCTTCAAATTTTTCAAATATGGTTTTCATACATAAACTTGTCCTTATTGAAAACTAGAAAATGCCTAGATATGTTGCAATTGCTACAAATTTTCTTCCTCGACTAGAAATCTTTATAAATCTGAACTATTCTTCACATCATCAAGTTCTTTTGAGAAAGTCACCACCTCTCTTTATAGAGGACTGAACTGCAAACAACATGAAGCTCTTTTAAAGCGTAATTTCATTTCGGGTCTTCTCCAATAGAAAAGTCACACATAACACCTTTAAATCAACTACAAAAAAATATCTTCTAGGTTCGAAAACTTCAATATCTAAACTAGATGACTAGATTCACCAAATTCTTGAATCTTTTCTCATAGATTTGTCACTGTCCCTAGTAGAGTCACCAATCTATTGGTGATTTTACTTGCAACCCCAAATCCTAAGGAAAAACACAATGCCTAAACCAAGGGATCAAGAGGTTATGACAAAGGTCTTGCACTATCAACACATCAAGGACAAGAAAGGTCAATGAACAAGGCTATAATCAACCTTCTACACTTTGAGCTCCACAAGACTCAAGAGGGTGTTCCTAATTAAAGAGCTACTCATATGATAAGACAAAGTCTAAAGAAAACATTACAAATTTCTAACATGTGGATGGTTCTTGGATTAATGTATAAAGGATTTTATACATTTCATTACATTTAGGCATGATCCCTTTGCACCTTGAATAAACATTGAGAATAAATAAGTTAAGAGAAATCTTCATCTTAGATACACAAATAAGTTACAACTAGATCATACCCAAGCATAACCCCTGTGTTCTTTAATCTCCATGAAGATACAAAAAACCAAAATTAAGTTAAACCTAAAAATGGAAAAGATAAATTAAGATTTTTGAATGGTGATTCCTTCTAAGGTTTGCACAAAAGAAGCATACTAGACCAGTTCCTTGTCCATAACAAATTCAAGATGAAATAACCTATCTGGTAATAGCCTAAACACAAAACAAGTGACCATTAAATCATTACTGCATTACAATAATGAGGTCCCTTTAAGACACATTTGCAACATTCTTATAGATCCTGAATGCAACACAATATATTCAACATTTAACTACTCAAACACACTTTGACCTATTCTTTGACTAAGATCAATCAACTAAATACTTGTTACAACAAATGTGCAACAAAAACCATTATAATTTTTTATTATTTTAATTAAAAACATAATGCATACATTCTGGAGACATTACAGTATGACACAATTCTTCCAAAGCTACAAACTAACTTACATGCCATTAAAAAAATGGATTACAACATTGCACTCTGAAATTTGAAGAACTCCTAACCTAAAGACAACCCTGTACAAAATTACAAAATCTTCAACCTAGAGAACTTGGAACCCCTACAAATGAAAACAACTTCTCATTTAAGAGAATAGAGAATCCATAGAATCAATCCACGATGGAGACATAACACATCTGAGCTCACTTGATCTACAAAACAATAGTATTTGAAGAATTCCTTCTTCTTCATTATTTTCTTGGTTTTTTTATCTTCATTCTTTCCACTGAAAAGTTCTTGTCCTCTTGCATTTGCAAATCCCGTGCAACTTTTTACCCTATTTGTAAACGTAGTTTTACTACTACATTTTTACTTGGCAAGTGAAAATTTTCACTTTTGGGTCAAAATCCATTTACTGCTAGTTAAAATTCTCATTTAACTTGCATTTTAATTTAGCATTTTGGTCCATAGAGACTTCATTTCAACCTTTGTTTCCTTGCAGTTAACCAAACATTTATTTTAAATAACCTGTAGCCATTTCATATATTCCACTAATTTGACATTTTGTCAAATAGTTGGTCTACAATGCCCCTTCATGTGTATTATGTCTATAGTTTTTATACACATTCCCATAGTAGACACACTTATTTCAAAGTGTATGACTCTCTTTTTGAGCACTTTAATTGATACTAGATACATTAAAATGTGTATGGTCATGAGAAATTATTATAGGGCATTTCCCTCATGTCTAAGCTTACCAAAATCATTTCAATAATGAAAAAAATTGTCACCCAATCATTATATCAGTCTTAAGAAAACAATGGGAAGTAATAAAAACAAATTTCAACTCAAAGAAAACCCAAAAATTGGCCACAAGAAGTTGAAGGTTCTAATTATTGCATCTAGGATATTTTTTGAGCTTGTAGGCACCCAAAAAATGCATAAAACATTGCTAAAATCACTGTCCAGGCATGGGAAATGCTTCAGGCATCCATTTGCAAGTTGAAAAATTGCTTTTCAAGCTAATACAATCCCAAAAAATCTCCATAATGACTTTTCACACCCAAGAAAGCTCTCTTTCATACTTCCTTACTCTGCAAAGTTTCATTTGCAACCTCTTCTCCTTCTGTTGGATGGTGGTAAAGAGTATTTTAAAAACAAGCTTCACTGTTGTAGATATTTTATAAAGATCCATTGCAATTATTTGAGCCTCACACATATTTCCCATGCCTCTCCTCACTTCCTCGCTTGTGGGTGATCACACAATACTTGTTTACAATTTTTGGCAAAACTGGACACTGAAATAATTTTTTCTAACTAAATCTTCACTTTCGGGCAACTATAGCAACTAAACCGTGAAGAATTTGAAGATGATGCAAACTAGTGATTTGTGACATTTTGTCTACAGATTCTAAATACATTTTTTTCAACTTTTTTGGAATCAGATTACACTTCTTTTTCCATCCCCTTCAAAAATTTGTTTTCTCATTAAACACCATTTTTAAGGAGTGGCACTCACCGTATACAACATAACTTTTTTCAATGAAGGATAAAATTCTATTTTTTTCGAACTTAGATTTGTAACTACGATATCTAGTGCTTCCAATTGGTTTCATAGTTTTTTATTGAATATTTTTTCCTTAATCAAGTTTTGAAGTCAAACCAATTACAATTCAGACATAGGCAAACCGTATACAACGTAACTTTTTTTGTATGTATCTAAATTCATTTTTTTTGTTGGATCAAGGACTTCAATATCTGGTGCACTCATATTTTTCAAATTTTTTTTATAATATGCTATTTTTCCACATGTGCAGAATAGAGAGCTTGATTTTTGGTGAAAAACCTATGTTTAATAAAACTAAGAAAATGAATACATAATAAAACCAAAACATATTAAAATTATATTTGTTGGATAGATCGTTTTGAGGACTACCATCATCTAGTTGGGCCTATGAAGTCTCCTTCATTTTCAACCTCAACATGAGCTTTGAAGGGGAAAATTCTAGAGTTTTTTGGTGCCAGAGGGTGAGAAGGTGGGAAAAGGGGGGTTCGCTCGAACTAGGGGGTTTGAGCGAACCCCCTTTCCACAAAGGTTTTCTTTTTGTTTTCTACAAGAATGGTGGGACCCTGCATTTAATGGGTTTGCTTGAACTAGGGTTCTAGCAAATCCCATTTGGGTTCGCTCGAACCAAAAGTTCATTTGAACCCCCAAAAACCAATTTTTTTTGCATGGGGTCATTTTTTGCAACTTTTCCTTCCTCACTAGAATTATAAGCCACTTTTGTGGGTTTACCCTTGCATTTGCTGATGACAATAGTATTGTTGTAGGCTCAAGGGAAAACACTCGTTTGAGCACACAAAACACTATAATGCTTTAAAAAAAACATTAGAACCATTAATAATGTTTTCATAAAGTATTTAAAACCTTAGACTCCTCCACACACTCTTCCCCACTCCCCTATTGGCTTTTGCTACCGTCAACAACCTTCACTGTCATGGGTTGGTGGGGAAAGGCAACATTAGGCAATATGCCAATTTTTAATTTTGCTTGCTACCCAAATGAGGAAAATTTACTGTGCACAAATGGTAACTCCCGGAGCCAAGATTTTTTGTGAGCAACCATAATCAATTATTTAAATCATGGGTTTTAAATTATATTTCACCCAACAATTAGAATTTAGGTACCTCCTTTGTAAATTGGCCTGCTAGATGTGTTTGCTATAACCAAAACACATTAAAATAATACATCATATGAACTCCATTTTTGATGAAAATGGAATTGAAGATGTTTTAGACCAAAAAAAGAAATGGGTTGCCTTCAAATTTGTGAAATTTGTAACTTTCTAGAACACTAATATTAGCTTGGTCCCAATCAGAAAAGACTTAAATAGCCCATCAAAACTCATCCTAGAAGCATGAAAATAAAAAGGACTATTACCATATGTACCAAAAAACATTCCACCTCATGTATTTGCAATATGACCTCTAAGTTGCAAAATTTATTCAAAAAAGATGGGCTCTAGGGTAGATTTAGTAGTATGTTGACCTAACCTCTATCAACACATTGAAAGGACTTAGGCACTTTAAATTTTCAAAATTTAAAGGTGTCATCACTTATGTTTTCAAACTTGATCTTTATATTTTGCATCTTTGCTTGCTTGACCTTATCATCTCCTTCATAGGTACTTTCTATCTTTTTCTAGATTTCACTAGTAGTTTTAAGACTCATATCTTTCACAAGTTCTAAATTAGAAACACCAGTGAGCATAACTTTATTTTCCATTGTTCTCATATTCCTTGATTTCATCATCAGTACTTGGACCATTTTCAGCCATTGTAAATCCAGTTTCAATAGATTTCCAAACTCCAAACCCTAGAGAAATAAGGAAACCCTCTATCCTAGTTTTTCAAAATGCATAATCAGATCCATCAAGGGAGCCTCCTTCTTGTGCCCCATCCTAGATCTACCTCAAGTGGTTAAGATTTCTTCTAAGGAGCCTTGCTTTGATACCAATTGTTGAATGCACAAGACAACTAAGACAGGGGGTGAATCATTTGTACAGTAAAACATAAAAACTCTAAGTAGCATTTAGATCCTTATAAATTCTTACATTGTTGTATTGATTTAGCATTAGTCTCTTAAATCCTTAAGAGCCATTAAAACCTTATCATGCATTAGCAGAATGTAAACATGAGGAATAGTAATGCAAACACATCCAAACACATGAGAACACCAGATTTATGTGGAAAACCCAAGAAGGGAAATAACACAATGAGGATTAGATCAAAATATAAAGTAATTACAATACTGAATATAATAGGCTCACTACCCAAAACAAAATAAGGGCTCACTTCCAAATTAGAAAGAAGAATATACAAGATTGTTACAATGACAAATCTATCTTAGAGCAATAGAAAAGATCGACCACAGCTTCACCCTAGAACATTCACACTCTCTCTATAGAATGTAGACACCTTCTCACTACTTCCAATAGCCTTAGGCATTAAAGTTCACACTACATTTCCCAATTTCTCACTTCACATCTCAACACTTCGTATTACACACTCAATCATACATCCTTCATCAACTCATCACTCATATATACCATCCTTAACCTTGAAAATAATTCACAAGGCCAGTTATGCACCTCAAACATGCAAATTCAAATTAGGTTGGCAACAAAACATTTCTGTGATGGAGAGGAATGAAGGTGGACCACAACACACCTTAACTCAAACTCAAATACACACATACACACCACACTGTAGTTTCAAAAACACTAAAGCACATCTACAATTAGTATAAACACCCAAGGCTGGCTGAACCTATGTTAACACTATTAAAAAATTAAGTACAAACTTCTTGTGATCCAAAGGTGACTCACATACCACACACATCACTTGAACATAATTTGGAATATTCCATCAACATCTTGGAATCCAACAAATTTCACCTAAAGAACATACGCATCCTATACACCCAATTCACCTTCCATATACTGTAGCACTTGAATCTAACATTGTGGAGTACCAAATCGTAAACAACTCAGATTGAAGATATATATGAGAAATATAAGCACACCCTCAGATCTACAAGATAAGAAACCAAACTATAGAGAAATGCAGAGAAAAATCATTTCTCCCAGACCAACAATGTTTTCATAGTTCACATACTGGTGAACATAACTTTCTCTACACAATGATCTAGAACAAGAAACTTTAGATCTAACACCTCTAAACACCTCTGATCAACATATCTGAACTGCACAAGAATATCTTCAACCATGAAGAAATACAGAGCAAAACACTAAACACCACTCTACTATACTAAACACTCTTTACCACACTATTCCTTCTTTTATTCAAATTTTCTCAAAATCACTTGGAAACCAAGCACCACAAACACATTCTCATCATCTACAACACTTCCTCATTACAACCAAACCAACTATACACATGCTTATCAAGGAAACACTAGAGGTTGACACCAATGAGACTACTAATGGCAACATAATATAACAAATCAAAGCATCTCTATAGGTTGACATCAATGCAACAACATAGACCTATTGACATCAATGACAACACAAACTACACAAAATTCCAACATGTAAATATTAAAAATTATTTGAAAAATGTTTGACATGTGAAGTATTGAATGCACATCTATGAATTTCATTTAAATCTTTCATAAATTATTCCTATTATATGATTCCTAATTCATAAAATATCATTTGTTAAATAGTACATGAAAAGCCTTTGAGTAATGTAGTGATTTAAGACCTCAGAACCAAAGCCTTGGGATAGTAAAATTATGTACCTAGATATAATTGTCTTTTAAGAGAGGAAAAGTTCATTGTGAATTTCATTTGAGTTTCATGTGATCATAAAACAACTCAACAAAATTGACACTAGAAGGATGGCTTACATGAGCTAGCATTACAATGAACTTTTTAGTTATTAATCTAATAAGATATATCAAATCTTTGAAAATTATTAAACAAAATTAAAAAAATTCAAATGAATAATCAGTGGTGTAATGAGCCCTATTGTGAAGACAATTTTCAAGTTAACTTATTTTTCAAGAAGTTTTAAATGAAAGACTATATCCTTAAAATTTGTTTAATTTTACCCATCAATAAAGTGTAAGGTGCATGATACTAGTGTACATAGTGAAATTAAATATTTAACTTTTCTAGAACGGTTGAATTAATATTTGAAATGAATAATCCCTTTTTAGAAGTGGATAGAACTAAAAAATTTCAAGAAAAATATAATAATTCTAAATCAAGAAGATGCAATACAAGAAGGTTTTCTAAAAAAAATTCTAGCAATATTTGTCAGAAGCAGAGATAAATTTTTCATAGTAGATCTTTTGCTAGCAAATTATTATCTTTTGAATTAACATATTCACTATTTCCAATTCTTGAGTAAAGTGAAGGAGATTTGCACCAAGAAAAATATCCAAACTATTGATGATTCTCCATCACCTCAAAATTGTCCTACACATTGGGAAGAGCTAATTAGATCAAAAATAGTTTAGCTTAATAAAAAATAACTACCTTTCTTTATTTTTATTCTAGAATGTTATAGAGATTAATGGTATCATAGTATATGTGAAATTTCCCATTTTCTTGGTCAAATTTTTTTAGGGTTAGAAATGGTAGATATATAACAATTAAATGCAGATTTAATTAATAAAAAGAGAAACTAAAACACACCGAATTATAACATAGAGAATTTAACGTGGCTCACCCAATCTGGGCTACATCCACCAAACCATAATCATCCAATACTTTATTATCCAGTGTAAAAAGCCTATTACAATCTTGTGAATAATCGTGTTTTTCATCATTCTATAACACCCATCCGAACCCCTTTTTATCAAGCTTAGAAGCTTCTAGATTTTGGGTTCTACAAAATCAGATTTTTCTTTTTTTGTTGATTTTTCCCTTTTTCGGTAATGACATGAAAAAGTAGGAGGAAAATTTTTCTCGGGGGTTGCCGCCCCCAAACCCCCGCCTGAGGCTCGGCCCGGCCCTGGACCCCAACAAGGATACATCTCGGGGTGTACAGTATACCATGGCCTATACAGTATAGCATGATCAGTCGCCACATACCAACAATCTCCCACTTGGAGACTAATCCTAGATGACATTGCTGCAATTACAACTCCCACTGGAAATAAGTACCTTGGACCTTGCTGCTCTGTTATACTTGAATTCAACCTTGAAGCCCAACCGAAGCTGAAGAGGAGCTCAACTTCTCCCTTGTCACCACCTTCATAAACATATCCACTGGATTGGCATCTATATGTATCTTGTCCAACTTGACATGTCCATCCTCCAACACCGACCGAATGAAATTATATCTCAACTGCATGTGTTTTGTTTTAGAATGCAAGGAAGAATTCTTTGCAAGATGTATAGCACTCTAGCTGTATGTAAACAAGTAATTTCCAGCCTATTGTTTTCCCAACTCATCCATGAAAAGTTGTAGCCATATCATCTCCTTTGCTGCTTTTGTTGCAGCAACATACTCTGCCTCTATGGTGGATAAAGCAACCACCTTCTGCAATCGAGAAATCCAACTCACTATTGTCCCACCAACTGTAAATACATAACTTGTGGTACTCCACCTAGTATCTATATCCCTTGCCAAATTTGAGTCAACATAGCCTTTTAAATCATTATTAGAGCCCCCAAAACATAAACATTTATTGGATGTACCTCTCAAGTACCTGAGAATCTATTTTACCGCATTCCAATGCTCAACTCTGGGATGACTCAAATACCTTCTAACAACTCCTATGACATGTGCAATATCTGGTCTCGTGCATACCATGGCGTACATTAAACTGCTGACAGCTAAAGCATATAGTACCTTAGACATTTTTTCTTCCTCCTCTTGTGTCTTTGGACACATATCCTTAGTCAATGTAACATGACTAGGCAAAGGTGTGTTGACAGTTTTTGCATTCTCCATATGAAATCTCTACAACACCTTTTCAACATAATTAGCCTGAGATAAAAACAATTGTCTGTTTTTCCTATCTCTACAAATTTTCATACCAAGGATTTGTTTTGCTGCCCCCAAATCCTTCATAGCAAAAGATTTTGCTAACTATTTTTTTAGCTCACTTATGTGATCCATGTTAGACCCTGCTACAAGCATGTCATCAACATATAAACATAAAATAATGTAGTTTTCATTATCCAACCTCTTAAAATAAACACAATGGTCAGAATTACACTGGATGTAGCCTTGCTCAGCCATAAAACTATCAAATTTCAAGTACCATTGCCGAGGTGCTTACTTCAAGCCATATAAACTTTTCTTCAATTTGCACACTAGTTTCTCCTTACCTTTGACCTCAAATCCTTGTGGTTGTTCCATATATATTTCCTCTTCCAAATCACCATGGATAAAGGTTGTTTTAACATCAAGCTATTCTAAATGCAAATCTTCAGTAGCCACAATACTTAAAACAATACAAATAGAAGTCATTTTAACAACTAGAGAAAAAATCTCATCAAAATCAATACCCTTTTTCTGCGAAAATCCCTTTACAACTAATCTGGCTTTAAATCTCTTCTTACCTCCATCCTCCTCTTTCAGCCTATAAACCCATTTTTTTGGTAAAGCCTTTTTACCTACAGGCAACTTGCATAATTCCCAAGTCTGATTTTTTAGCAAGGAGTCCATTTCTTCTTCCATTCCATGCTCTCACTGAACCTTGGTATCCACCTGCATAGATTCATCATAATATTTTGGTTCACCAGCATCAGTTAACAAAATAGTATACAAATAGGGAGAGAATCTTTCTGGAGGTCTACTTATCCTTAAAGATCGTCTAATAGGAGTTTGTGGTATTTGTTGTTGTTGTTGTTTCCCAGCATGAGAAACCACTAAAACATCATTGTTTGGAATATCATCCAACACTGCATAATCATTTTCTTTCTTCTCATGCTGCAGCAACAGATCTTTGTACAAAAATTTCTCATTGAATATGACATCCCTACTTCTCACATTTTTTTGATTTTCAAAATCCCAAAGCCTATAACCAAATTCATCAATGCAATATCCAAAAAATATACATTTCTTTGATTTTGCATCAAGCTTGGTTCTATTTTCAGAATCTACATGTGCAAATGCTTCACAACCGAAGGTTTTGAGAAAAGAATAACTCACCTTCTTACCTTTCCATGCTTCCTCTGGAATACCACAACCCAAAGGATAAGAGGGACCTCTATTAATTAAATTAACAACAGTGTTTACAGTCTCTTCCCACATTTTTAAAGCCAACCCAACATGCAATCTCATAGTCTGTGTATGCTCCATTATTGTTCTGTTCATGCACTCAACCACTCCATTTTCCCGTGGAGTCCTTGGAATCGTTTTCTTCCTACAAATACCATTAGAGGAACAATAATCTTCAAACTCTTTCCTGCAATACTCACCACCATTATTAGATCTGAGACATTTTATCTTTTTACCCATCTCATTCTCAACCAAGCTTCTCCATTTTTTAAAAGTTTCAAATACATCAGATTTATGCCTAAGGAAATAAATCCATACCTTCCTAGTTGCATCATCAATGAATGTAACACAATATAGAGAGCCACCGAGAGAAGATACCTGAGTTGGTCCCCATACATTTGTATGCACAAGCTCCAATTTCTTATTTTTCTTTTGCTTCCCATCCTTGAGAAAACTTACTCTCTTTTGTTTTCCATACACACAACTTTCACAGAAATCCATATTAACACACTTTAGACCTAGTAAAACATTATTTGAACGAAGTACTTTCATACCTTTTGCACTCATATGCCCAAGTCTGTTATGCCATAGTGCTGATTTAGAGTCCACAACAACTATATGATCTTCTACCTACTGAACTACAACATCTGTTCCTGAACATTGACCTTTTTCTGTAACAATTAAAGTAGAAGGGACAGTATGACCTATACAAAGATATAAGGTGCCTACTTTCACACCTTTTGCTACCACTAAGGCACCCTTTGTGACCTTCCAATTTTTATCACTAAATGTAACAACACAACCTTCATCATCTAGTTGCCTTGCTGAAATTAAAATTGTGCTTAACTTTGGAACATGCCTTACCTCATGTAGTAGCCAATGATTCACATTCTGCAACTTAATCTTGATTCTTCCCTTTCCAACAATCTGACAGGGTTCGTTATCTCCTAAATAAACTAGTCCAAAATCCCCTTGGACATAATCAAGAAAATAACTTCGATGGGGGGTAGCATGAAATGAAACCCCTGAATCTAACACCCAAGAATCATCAGCATTATCAAGGGAAAGAATCAAAGCATCCTAATCAGATTTATTACTTACCACATTTTCCTCTTTATTTCCTTTTTGTCTCCTTTATTTTTTCGAGACCAACAATCTTTCTTTAAATGACCTGGATTACCACAATACTAGCAATCCCTCTTGTCTCTAGATTGGGACCTTCTATCCTTTGATTTTCCTCATGACTTCCCACGATTTTTGAAATAGTTTCCTCTCCTTTGTTCTACCCCTACTTTCTGCATTCAAAACACTGCCTGATGTGGATGTTCCACCTGATCTTTTCCTATGAATTTCCTCACTCAAAATAACACCAACAACATCATCAAATTTCAATGTATTTGAACTAGAAACAGAATTGCTAACAACCATTACCAAGCTATTCCAACTTTTAGGCAAAGAACATAGAATCAAAAGAGCCCTAAATTCTTCATCAAAGTTTACTTTTACAGAAGTTAATTGACTGGTGACAATATTAAACTCATTTAAATGATCAGTAACTAACCCACCTTCTACCATTTTCATATTAAATAAACGCTTCTTAAGAAATACCTTATTCAAAGTAGAAGGCTTTTCATATAACTTTGCCAGGGTTTCCATCAAATCTTGAGTTGTCTTTGCTATTGTAATATTGAACGCCACCGATTGTGCTAGGCATAAACAAATACTGCCAAGAGCCTTTCTATCCAAAATATCCTAGTCCTCATCAGACATTGCTGCGGGTTTCTTGGTTTTCCCTTCCAATGGCCGCCATAAATCCTTCTGATAGAGATAGTCCTCCATCTGCATCTTCCATAACTGATAGTTCTGCCCATTAAACTTCTTAACCTTCTTACCCTCATCTGCCATTGCTCCCACTCAACCATGAGACTCCCACTCAACCGTGAGACCTTCCTATAGATGATAATCGAAACACAACCTTCTCTGATACCACTTGTTAGGGTTAGAAATGGCAGATATCTAACAATTAAATGCAAATTTAATTAATAAATAGAGAAACTAAAACACACATAATTATAACACAGACAATTTAACGTGGTTCACCCAATCTAGGCTACACAACCAAACCACAGCCATCCAATACTTTATTATCTAGTGCAAAAAACCTATTACAATCTTGTGAATAATCATGTTTTTCATCATTCTATAACACCCATCTGAACCCCTTTTTATCAAGCTTAGAAGCTTCTAGATTTTGGGTTCTACAAAATCAGATTTTTCTTCTTTTGTTGATTTTTCCCTTTTTCGGTGATGACGCGAAAAAGTAGGAGGAAATTTTTTCTCGGGGGCTGCCACCCCCGAACCCCCGCCCGGGGCCCGGCTCGGCCCCAGACCCCGGCAAGGATACATGCTAGGGTGTACATTATACCATGTCCTATACAATATAGCATGATCAGTCGCCACATACCAACAAAATTCACACACATGAAGCTAAATGTAGGTATGAACCATTTGTTGACTATATGAAAGAACAAATACTTTTTTTTAGTCATTAAATAGAAATAAATAAAAAATTGATGGTAATTTATTAATTTATAACAATCAAAAGAGGTTTGAAAATGAACTATATGCATTTAATAATTAAATTAAAAATATGAGAACAATAAAATGTATGTCAATTAAATGGTTTTGGATGTGATTTTAACTCTAAAATTGTTGGAAGTTCTTTCTTTCAATTGGCTGATATAACTAACTATGAAAGTAAGTGTGAATGGAAGCTAGATGGATTTCATTGTGTGGTAAATAAAAGTAAAAATAGCCTATTCATTGAAGGAGAGTCTAGGATAGCAAAAAAGGAAGTCATAATAAATAGAGAAAATGAAGTATTTTTCTATTTCTATAAGTTAAATGATCAATTACATGATGTTGTAGCTCAATCCAAATAGATAACTAGTCATACCAAACCAATACCTCTCTTTGGGATATTTTACCAATCCGCTGGAGAAAATTATATTTGAGCATTAAATAGTAAAATTGAAGGAACCAAACAAGTGAAAGAATATTTACAAGATTTTAATATTGGTGTACATTGTCAAACATGTATCCAATGCCAACTAGAAGCTAAAACAAGGAATTTTTCTCATCCATCAAATGATGTCTCTATGTTAGAGTTAAATGAATTAAGTAGGATAGACTCATGTTATTGATGAGAGACATTTATGTTCCATTTAATAAAGTGTTATAGCCTTTTTCATACCTCATAATCCTCACATTTTATACTTCATTTCTATGTTATATCCTATCCTTTTTAATATTTTTGTTTCATATCGATAAATATAAATGAGGGATATTTAATATAGTTTTAAGGTAAAATATGAAAATTAATTCTTGGATTATATTTACTAGTATGCATTGAAATTTTATCCTTGGAAAAAAAAATTTATAGCATGCTATTGGAGATGGAAATGATAGACTTCCTATAGCTTGTGAGTGCACTTTCCAACAATATAATTCTATCTAATAAATATTTTTCTACTTGAGTTATATTTCAATATTTTATTATGTTGTTGTAATGGATACAAGCCAAAAATAATTATTTATATTGTTGTAACCAATAATATTTTTATTCTATATTATGTTATTATTATAACCATGAGTGAACTCCCTATATTCATGGATAATTATAAATTGTAAATTTTAAAGCATGAAATAAAAGGAGAGGCATACAAATAGGAAATAGTATTGTAAATTTATTAATATATTATATAAATTTTATTTGGGAATTATTATTATTTTTTTTGTTGTTATTATCACTTATATATAGTTCTATAAAAGGATACTATTGTAATCTACACAATTCTTATAGTGGCCTAAAGAGTTCCAATATTCTACATAGTTCCTATAATTATTTTTGACAATATTCAAAATTCATGTATTAGTCTAAAGAGTGGTTTTATTTTCTAAATTCATGGTGCAATCACAAATGGAGGGTTAAAAAATAATAGTCCAAACCATGGAGCTTAGAGTCAACATAGTGAAAATAACACAAGAATGTAATATACAAACATGAATCTTTATTGAATTGGAAATCTTACATGCAACATATGCCTCACAGATGAATAATTAGGGCTCGTAGGCCTACTGCAAGGGAATTCAACATTACAACTAGCCAAAGGTTTTATTATAGACCCCCCAAGGGTTGATGCAAAAATCCTAAGCTTTGCATATGAACACTAAGAATAACTATCCATGAATGATTATAATGAATTGCAAATGCTCTTAAATACAATTCTCCAACTCCAAAAAAGATCCACTTCAGCCACAAGGGTTTACAAACCCGATGAAGGATTAATGTGAAAGTTAGCCTCAAAACATAAGAATATAATCCTTCACAAAATGAAATGACTTGCGAATCTCCAAGGTAGATCCTATTGGACCCAAAAGTATTTTATGATGTCCCATTAGGCTCCACACATTCTAGAATAGGTTCACGCTAAGAAATTTGGACCAGTTCAGCCCCAAATGCTTTGATAATGAATTACAGTGAAATTTTGAGAGTGAACTCTCAAAAAAAAAAATCAAATGATCTAAAATTTGGATATGTGATAGATGTACATGTGTAGATGCTATATCCTACTAGATGATATGAGAAACAATAATACAATGAAATGTGGAATAAAAGACTAAAACTGCTACTAAATGAAATCCAAAACAAGAAATGTTTTTGGTTGATATACGATTGCTTTACAACAAGGGATGCTCCTACATCAGACACCTGAGGTTGGAAGAAAAGTAAGTCCCTCACTTTCCAAGACCAGGAGGAAAACCAAGATGATCCACCTCAGCCTAAGAAATCAATGATGAATCTTCTACTAGTCTACATTTCCACTTCACAAGATATTCTTTGTACTTCTTGTTTCTAGTGCTCCTTCTGGTTCTTGTATCCAAAATTTTCTCAATATCCTCTTATTCTTGGTGTGGTAACTGCTCCTTCAAATCCAATTCACTACTACTATTACTTTACTATCCTTTATGATAATCACACATTTCTACAATATTAAAAATAGGTGATATACCCAATGTGTCCAGTAACTCCACTTCATATGTGTTTCTTGAATCAAACTTCCTTAGAATCTTACATGGTCCAAAATTTCTTATCCTAAACTTGTTGTATGTTCTCATTGGAAATCTATCCTTCCTTGGATATACCATCACTTCATCTCCAAGAACAAACCCCTTATGTCTCCTTTACTCATCTTCCTTCTCTTTATACTTACTATTCATGCCCTCCAAATGCTCTCGGACTTGATTATGCAATGTCTCCATGAATCCTCCAAACTCTTCTACCTCCACACTCCTCTTGTTTTCCATATTGATGTCTCTTATTTCTAAAACTCCTCTGGGATGTACTCCTATCACAATCTCAAATGGTGTCTTCCTTGTACTCCAGTTCCCTAAATTATTGTATGAAAATTATTCTTGCGGTAGAATTATATCCCATTTTTTTTCCTTATCTCCAACCAAACATCTCAATAGGTTACCTAGACTTCTCTTTACCACTTATGTTTTTTCATCTATTTGTGGGTGATATGTTGAACTAAACTTTAGATCTGTCTTCATCTTCTTCCACAATGTCTTCCAAAATTAACCAATAAACTTGGGGTCTCTATTTGTAACTATACTCTTAGGTAACCAATGCAATGTCACAATCTCCTTGAAAAATAAGTCAACAACATGCAAAACATCATTAGTCTTCTTACAAGGAATGAAATGTGCCAGTTTATAAAAAAATTCAACTACTACTATTTTATAGAATCATAACCTCTTTATGTTCTTGGCAATCCCGATATGAAATCCATGCTTATATCTTACCATGTCTCCCTGATACTATCCAAGGTTTTTACAATACTCTAACTACTCCTTTTTGCAACTTGAAAATTTTTGCAACTTTGAACATACTTCTTGACATCCTTATATATTTGCAACCAAAAATAGTGTTCATTCACCAAATCTACTGCCTTATCCACTCCAAAATGTCCTACTAGTCCTCCATTATGTCTCTCCTTGATCAAATTATCCCTCATTGAACTCCTCAAAATACACAACTGAATTTCTTTGAATGAAATACCTTCCTGAATGAAATAGTCCAACCATTAGCTCTAGTCTATCATGACTAGTTCCATACAAGCTCTCCAAGTTTCACCAAAATCTGCATCATCTACATACATATGCTTTAACTCTTCAAAGCCCAATACTTCTACTCTTATATCTGCCAGAAAATTCCTTCTTCTACTTAATGCATATGTAACCTTGTTTGAATTGCCACTCCTATGCTTCAACACAAATGTGTAACTTTGTAAGAATTCAACCCACATCATATGTCTCTAATTCAACTTCCCTTTACTATTCAAATACTACAAAGCTTGATGATCTGTGTACAACACAAATTCCTTAGGCAACAAATAATGTCTCCATTTCTTCAAGGATTGAATTATGGCATAAAACTCTTGATCATATACTAAATATATTATTCTAGAATCATTTAACTTCTCACTAAAATAAGCCATAGGTCTTCCTTATTGACTCAATACTACTCCTATTGAATTTCCACTTGCATCATTATCAACTTGAAATACTTTGTCAAAATCCGGTAATGCTAACACTGGCTTCTCTATCACCTTTTTCTTCAAAATTTCAAAACTTCTTTGTGCTCTATATGTCCACTTAAAGTCTTTTTTGTCTCCTCTTATTGTCTCTATCATGGGTGTACAAATGCTACAAAATCTTTTGATAAACTTCTTGTAGAAACTCACTAAGCCATGGAATAATCTTCTCCAATGTTTACCAGTGTAAGAAAATCCACAATTGCTCTAACCTTCTCAAGTTCCATCTTCAATCCTTCCATAAAAATAACAAAACCCAAATATACCAACTCTGTCTTCATAAAGCTATACTTCATCACATTAATTAGAAACTTATCTTATCTCAAATTTTGTAATTCTTTTCTAATGTGCAATGGATGTTCTTCTCTAGTTTTACTAAAAAATATAATATCATCCAAGTAAACAATACCAAACTTACCCAAGAATTTCTTTAGTGCTATTGCAAGTATGAGCTAGTCTGGTGGTGTTGTCATTAATGTTTTCATTGTTGTCAACATAGTTTAGTATGTTGTAGATTGTATATGTATAGTTGAGATGCTGCTAAGATGTTGTGAGTACATGGAGCTATCTTTATGGTGTTGTAGTTGTGTTGGTTTGATGAGTTTCCAAGTGCTTTTGAGAAAATTAATAAAGAAGAGAAGTCAAAGTGATGAAAGTGTTCAAAATGAGCTTTAGTATGTGCTCCGCATTTCTCCTGTGTTGATCCTATGCTTGTGTTTATCTGAAGGGTTAATAATGGTAATATAGTGGTGATATCTCCTAAGTTTTAGCATTTGGTTGGATGGTATGTGAAAGTTACATTGACCAGTATGAACTATTCTGGCAGAGTTGGTCTTCTATGGACTGGGAGAAATATTTCTACTTTGTAGTCCTCTACTATTTTGTTTTAGATCCTCTAAATCTAAGATATGTCTTATGAAGGTCTTTTCTATGCTCTAGCGAAGAGGTTTGAAGATTGGTGATCCGAAAGTCATGTTTTTGTATTTCAGTGTGAGTTTGTATAGTCATAATGGATTGGTGAAAGGTGTTTAATGATTGAAGTTTGTTGTTTTGTTGTGGATGTATCTGGAAGATTCTAAAATGTATTCTCATGCATAAGGAAGTGTATTGTGATGTCCATGTGTCATCTTCTTGTTGGGAATCATGTACACCAATGCTCATTTGTGTTTTCATTAGGTTTGGATGACCTGGTGTTTAGACTTCATTCAAAGAATAAAATTTGATTAAGGAAGCGTGTGGTTGATTTGAGATGTTATTTTTTATCTTGAAAAATGTTTTTATTGGTCCACTTTGATTCCCTTCCACCATGGGAATGTTGAGTCACCAACCTATTTTGAATTTATGAAATGAAATATTTGTGGCTGACCTTGGAGAAAGTTTCTAAAGATGAGGATGGTATAAGAGAAAATAAAATTGTGAAGAGTAATATGATAGTGTGATGCAAAGTGATGAAAGTGAGCCACAAATCATAAGAGTAGAAGTGTGTGTGTGTGAGTGAGTTTTGAGAGAAGTTCTTCATTGTGTCAGATTCCTGAAGGCAGTGAGCTAAAGGTTTTTGTAATCCTTATTCAAGTTACGGATGTGTGTTAATTTTTGTGGTCGATATTTTGTTCTCTTTTGTATCTGTAGGCAGTGAGCCTCCTTGTTGGATAGTGAGTCCTTTCTGTAGGCAGTGAGCCTTTGTAGTTTCACAGTGAGTCCTCTTTTGGGTAGTGAGCCTTTGTATTTAGTTTATAATCTTTTATATTGTGAGTTAACCCTCACTATGGTTTTTCCCTCATTGGGTTTTCCATGTAAAAATATGGTGTTCATTGTGTTGATTTACTTTATGTTATTTTTGCTTCATGCTCTTACTTAATAACAAAATAGTGTGGTTGTGGAATTAATAAGTGTTGAAGTTTTAAGTTTGAATTTTGTGACAACTAATTCACCCCCCCTCTCAATTGTCCTGCACCTGTTTATCAACTACCTCATTCATAAATCTCATGAAATTTCTTGGTGCATTGGTCAATCCAAAAGGAATTACTAACCCCTCATAAAATCCTTCATGCTTTTTAAATGCATTCTTCCATTCATCTCCTTGTCTGATTCTAATTTTTTTATAGCCACTCTTTAGGTCAATCTTTGTGAAATACTTTTCTCCTCTCAAGCATTCCATAATGTTATCCATCCTTGGTAATGTAAATCTATACTTGATAGTGATCCTATTGATTACTCTTGAATCTATACACATTGTCCACTCTCCATCTTTCTTTGGTGCAAGTACAATAGGTACCACACATGAGCTCAAACTTTCTCTGAACAATACTTTCCTCAATGACTCTTGTATCTACTAGTTCAACTCCACATTCTCTTTTGGTGTCATTTTATGTGTTTCCTTGTTTGATAAAATTTCTCCTAGTATTATATCTATATGATGAATGATACTTTGGACTAGTGGTAGTCCATCTAGTACATTATCTGATATTATGTATTCATACTATATCAACAATTCTTCTACTTCATTTTTTGTGGTAGGATTCTCTACCTCTGGTTTACCACCCTTCTTTGGAACCAATGTAAAACACATATTCTCATGCCTCAATCCATCCAAAAGTTTCCTTCCATCTACCAAACATAGTTTGGGAGTGCAACAAACTTCAATTTTCTCCTCTTCCTCTAAAGGTATCAACTTGATTATTTTTCCCTTTGAAGTCATAGTGTAGGTATTCCTTCTTCCATCGTGAATTGATTTCTTATCATATTTCCATGGTCTTCCTAACAGTAAATGACATGCATCCATAGGCATAATATCACACAATACTTCATCCTTATATGATCTAGTATGAAATTTCACCAAACATTGCTCATTCACCAATATCTTATGCTCATCTTGAATCCATGATATCCTATAGGGGTTTGGATGTTTCAAACTCTCCAAATTCAACTTGGTTACCATCTCTTCTAAAACTAGATTATTAGTGCTACAACTATCAATGATAGATTTACATACCTTTCCTCTGGACTTACATCTAGTTCTAAACAAACTCATCCTTTGTGGCGGTTCCTCAGTCACCTCATCTATAGTTCCCCTCATGTTCTTCTCCATTAGATTGATGATTTTTCTATTAGGACAGACATCATGACACTTTGTTGATGTTATATTTTCTTCTTTGATGATACTGGATGACACTTGATGATACTTTGATGTTCTTGCTCCTATTTTAGTTTATGCATATGCTATGATAGTTTTATTGACTTATTAGTTTATGTGGATTAATTTAAATATGAGCATTATGTGTTTATATGATCATGGTTACTATGCATTTATCTGGTGATTGTTCAATGTTGTTGTTATGTAACTATTTGATATACATTGATAGGGTTACCTGTTGGATGTGTCTTGGTGAAAGGGATAGTGTTGCATTACTCATTCGTGAGTACCCTGTTATATTGTGATTTCCTTCCATTTTTTATTTGACTATTTGATTATATATATATATATATATATATATATATATATATATATATATATATATATTGTTCAACCATTTTGTTTGATGTAGGTTGCAGGTACCAGGCATTGACTCCACCTAAATTGACAGGTTTGAGCATGACTTAAACCCAATGGAAATTTGTTGAACGAATATAACATATGGTCCCCTACCATTACCATCATCCTCTATAAGGATGGGTATCTACTTGGTCACCCCATAAATCTTGTATGTGTTCATGGTCAATTGTTCTCGTTTTGACCTTGTTTATGATTAGGTGATTTTTATTGATATTTTGTTGTTAAATTAAATTTGGTTATTATGTTGTTTGATTAATTGTTGAATTAAATAAAATATTAAATAAACCATGTTGGTAAATGGTATTTTTGTTGCCTTGGTTAATTAATTTATTAAATTAAATTGCTAAGTAAAAAGAACTTTTATAATTAAATATAAATATATTCATTATTAATGTTGAGTTTTTAATAATTAAAAGGTGGAAAAATATTATAATATAAAATAAAATATTAAATCAGAAGGAGATAATGGACAATCAATTAAAACAATTAAAAAGATAGAAAAAGATTGTCTCAGAGCACATGCATGACTTCGAACTATTTGTAGAATAGAAGCTTGATATTTTGTGAGATTTTTATTTGATTTTTGTTTTCAAAACTCAATAGCTTTCCTTGGTTAATAATTATCATTTTGGGGAGATTATGGATAAATATTGATTTTTGGGGTTTTTGAAAAAAAGGGGATTCTTCTTGCAAGAAAATTTTGGTAGAAAAATTGCATTCTGTTGTTTTTTTTTTAAAAAGAAACTTGGATTGGCGAAATTATTGAAGAATTGATCAAGGATTTGGAAGAAGAGTATTGTTGCTACAATTGAAGTTTGATTTCGACACCAAGTTTTTGTTTCAACCAACATTGATTCTAGGTTCCATTGTTTCTGAATTTTGTCTCTGTTCTTGAAACATATGCATGAATCTTTATGTTGTTTGGTAATAGTACATTTCTTTATTTTCTTATTTATGAATTGAAGTAATTAGAAAATTATATTTTTTGAAGATGCATGTAACTTGGATGTAGTAATTGTTGCTTGTATTCAATGAAAATGCATTCAATACAGATATGAAATTTGATAGTTTGTAAACCCATAGTATTTGGTGAATACTATATGGGATTGTACTCGATCTCACTAATAAAGCATATCAATACCCTTACTTGAGATTTGATGTACATCTATCAAAAATTTTGTATCCTCTTGCATGTATCTTCGATGCATAAATTTTTCTTTGGTCACTATATTTGCAGCTAATTCACTGGGTCATATGCAAATTCTTTTCCTTGTGTATTTGCTGCTATAATGCTTGGAAGTTGATTGGAAATTATTACAATTATAACTTGAGACTTTTATAAACATCCTTCCTTGTAGTTGCATTTAAAATACTATCTATTTAATCTTCCCTATGGTTGTAATAATTCGACGAGGCTTTATGTTTGGTATTCAATCTCTAAAGGAATTCGTTGAGTCGCCACATCACCATGGCTCAATTTTATTATCCATGGTTCAATTTGACTTTAAAAATTGAATTATCTAAAATGATGTATGGGTTTTCTAAGTTCCATTTGAATCAGATGTGTGTCATTTACTTTATGCCTTATTGTGAATCTATTCTCTTGGCATTCGGCTATATGTGTTGCTTGTGATTATACCTGACACCCAATACTTGTTTTGCATATACCTTATTCCAGGCAACTTGATACTGAATATGGTTATTCATTCTATGTACCTTTCATTGAGATTGGAAACTTCAAATTCCATTGTGATAGGCCAACTTGTGAATTGTTGATTAAAATGTTGTTTAGAATTTGATATTTTCCATGATTGTTGTGTGCACTTTGTGTATGTGAAGCTGAGTACGCCTCTTGATATGAAATCAATGGGAATGTTCTCTGAATGTTATTTGAAGAATAGCTATGCATGCTAACCATCGATGTTAACGGTATTAGATAAACATAGTCTATAACTTGAAACTTGGTGTTAAGGTGTGTGGAATGTAAACTGAAGTTCAAACCATACAATTGATTTCTATTTGATTATATATGTGTGTGTATGTTTTCTTTTATTGGTAAATAAGAATGTTGCTTGATTAAATTCTGTAATATTTAAAGTTGCTTATATTTTTTAAAATATATAAATATATTTATATGTGTATACATATAAATATATATGCTGATTTGGGTATATATTTATTTGTATATATATAATTATATACGTATATGTATCATTGAGTATATTGGATAAGTGGAATTGGAAATAATTAGAGAAGAAAATAAATTGTTTTAATTGTATTTGAGTAATTGAAGGATTTATTCGAATAAATAAATATGATGACCTTTTTAAATATTGTTTCCTTTTCAATGATTTGTTATTATATGTGGACATTTTGACTAAATTGGTTTATCGTGAGTTGAATTGCATTAGGTATGTGAAATTTAAGTTGGTTTGGATTACTGGTTTTAAATGGGAGTCTATGTGTAAGTTGTCAAGGTTGTTTTCTAGAGGCTTAGGGGAGTATCCAATTGGATGGATTTTATGGTTGTTCTTTTGAAATGGTTGATATTATACTTGAGATGTGTATATGAGGGTCTTTAGCCTTGCACTTTTTACTTGTTAATATGGTTGTGATTTGTGAGCAAGATGGTCCATGCCTTGCTCTGGATATGTGTTTCTTGTGGTTATGTTTAGTGTGCAAGATGGCTTTACCCTGTTTGATGTATTGGGTCTTCTAGTTGCAAGTAGGGGGAGTGGCTCTTAATTGGGGATGAAACCCAAAGTGGTGTCTAGGGTAACTCATTGAGAGTTCCTTTAATCTAGTAATAACCTAAAATGAATTAGGGGGTTGGGTAGTTTTCACATTAATCAAGATAATGGTATGCCTCATTCATGCCTCAAGTGCTTATTTAGGATTGAGATGAGATGGGAAGGCCTAGAATAGAAAGATCAACTTCCTTGTCCTCATGAAAGGTATGTTGATTCTACATGAGTTTTTATGGAGGTTGGGGATCGATAGATGTTGCTAGGGTAACCTAGGATGGGAGTGGGAGCCTAGAAAGATCCGCCAAGGTAACCCATAACAAGAAATGTGATGAAAATACTCCCTATTACAACCTAGCATTCCCTAGTCATGTGATTCTCTTTGTTGTATGTGTGCCTCTAGAAACAATGTCTTTGTTATGTGATGTTCATGTTTTAATGAGTTATGTTGGAGCTATGTTTATTCCCTTGTGTTAGCCTTATATCTTCTTGAATACTTGATGTAGTGTGACCTTATTGTAATCTCCTAGCATAGGGGGTGGACCTTAGGGTTCCACATGGTCAGGTGGATTGTGCTTTTCCTCCATTGGGTCTCCCTCGCTGTTGTTCATGTTGCATGAAGGAGGTACCACTTGTAGCAGGTTCTAGATCTTGTATCTATTCAAGGAGATAGTTGCTTATGTTATGTATCGAACTTGTATCTCATTTGTACCATGTCATGTAATCTTGATGTATTCTTCCCATTGTATTTAGGGAAGCCTTATTGTATCAATGTAATGATGTACTCCCATCTAATGGAGAATGTATATGTACCCATTGGTTTTTATTATATGATCTTTAATGATGATGTATCTAATGTTATAATATGGAGATGTATGTGTTTATTCATTTAATACAATGGATTTAAAATGAACTCTTGTAGTTAGTTAATCCATAATGTATGTTTAGATCTTGTTAAGTAGGTTTGTTTGTAATGCAGTCATTGAACCTTATAGGACATAGTTTAGCTTATGTATTATGTTTAGCTATGATTTACATTTCTTGTTATTACACTTTAAAAAAAATTGTGTCATTATTGTAGTTAGATGTGTTGTCCTCTGGGTTCTTTGGTGGGGCGTTACATCATCATGCATCAAAGCTCTCCTCATCACCAATAATTTACCTTTCTTAGGTTTCCCAACTGAATTAGGTGATTCAACAAGGTCTTCTTTAACATAGGCTACTCTTTTGGTATACTCAGGTTTCATTTTGGTGCTTCCTTGGTGGAATTCAAATGCTCTATGTCCTTCACCTCCACACTTGAAACAGTTTCCTCTAAATGGCCTCTTCTCATATCTCCCTTTATCTCTCTAGTATCCATCATTATAGTAAGAATTATGGCATCCTCTATCACTGTGGTAGAAATTTATATATTTTATTCCTTTGTAGTATGAATTACAGTCCTCTTCACTTTGGTAGTGTTTACCATCCTTGTTTTTGTCTTCATAAGGTATTCTTTCTCTAGATTGTGGTCCAATATTCTTGAATCTTCCTCTTCCACTTATCTTCCTTTATTCAATCTTCTTGTTCAAATTCTCTTCCACCTTCAATGTAAATTGATATGCTTCCTCAAATGATGTCATCTTTACCAGGCTCAATTCTTCTTGAATGTTTGTTCTCAATCCATTGATGTATCTGACCACATTTTCTTTATTTGCCTCACTATGACCGGTTCTAGTTATCATCTTGTAGAACTTTTCAATATACTCCTTCACAAATCTCTCCTTTTTCCTTATGTTCTACAATATTTTTAACAATTCAAGTTCATAATCAATAGGTATAAATTGATTCTTCAACTTTATCACCATTCTATCCCATTTGTTGATTTTCTCCTTTCCTCTTCTATTTCTATCTAATTGAACTTCTTTCCACTATGAAGCAACATGACCTTTCAATTTTTTTTCACAAATATTACTCTTTTGGGATCTTCAATTTCTTCATATTCAAAGTATTCTTCCATTTCATTGATCCAATCAATCAATTATTCATGGTTTAAATTTCTTGCATAATTTTGAATTTCAACTCTAGGTCACTTACCAATTTTTGAAATTTCCTTCAACATCTTCATCTTATCTGATTCTTCTTTTCCTAGGGCTTCTATAGATTGATTCAAAACATGATCTACTTCATCATTAATTTCATCCTCATGCCTAGGGTTTAGGCCTCACCTTTGATCTTCTTCTACTACATCCAATCAAACTTGCATCTCATGCATCACTTCCAAAATTCCATCCATTCTTCTATCAATATTCACCATAGTAGGCAATCTCCTTGGAAGCATCTCTTTCCTCGAATCCATGCATTTGCCACAATTTAGTGATTTGGATACAAGGGTTTCAACTACCTCACAATTGGCCATCAGTTGAAAATAAATGAGTCTACATCAATTCAACAATATGTTCACCTCAAGGAATTCCTTCAAGACTCACAAACTTGCTCTAATACCACCTTTTCTAGTCACAAATGGATGGTTTAGAAAGAATAGTCCAAACCATCCAACTTAGAGTCAACATAGTGGAAATAACACAATAACGTAATCTGCAATATGAATATTAAATTAGAAATCTTACACGCAACATATGCCTCACAAGAAAATAATCAAGGCTAATAGGCCTACTACAAGGGAATTCAACATTACAACTGGCCAAAGTCCTTATTATAGTCCTCCCAAAGGTTGATGCAAAAATCCTAAACTCTACTCATGAACTCTAAGACTAACTATCCATTAATGATTACAATGAAATACAAATTCTCTTAAATATGATTCTCCAGCTCTAACAAAGTTCTGCATTGGAAACAAGGGTTTACAAACCTGATAAATGATCAATGTGAAAGTTAGCCTCAAAACATAAGAAGATAATTCTTTATGAAATGAAATGACTTGCGAATCTCCAAGGTAGATCCCATTGGACACAAAATTCTTGCATGATTTCCCATTAGGCCTTGCACATTTTGGAATAGGTCCACACTAAGAAATTTGGACCAGGTCGACTCCAAATGCTTTGAAAATGAATTACCATGAAATTCTAAACGTGACAACTTTCAGAAAATAAATGCAAATGATCTAAAATCTGGATTAATGATAGATGTCCATGTGTAGATAGTATATCCTTCTTTGTGAGCTAAAGAATGATAATTTAATAAAATGTGGAATGAAATACTAAAACTGTTATTGAATGAAATACAAGAAAATAAATATTTTTGGTTGATTCAGTATTGCCTTACAACTAGGGATGCTCTTGCATCAATTTTCATTTCATCCACACTCACTTCACTAGCAGTAGCCCTTACACATTTAACCACTACACCTTTCACAACTTTATGCCGATGGGTTGATACATAGACCAAACTAAAATTTTATTATTAAACATTAATTCTATATTTTAGATGTCACCTCAATTTTAGTCTCATAAATCATTTTTTAAAAGATAAAAATTCTCACTTAAATAATTTTGATGTGTAGAAAATTAAAGAAGACATCAATATATTTCATGAAGATAAATGTTAAAATATCATACAAAACAAATACTATACTTTTATACATCAATTGACATAGAACTTGAAGAAGAGCCAATTGAGGATGCTATGAAAATTAATTGTGCAAATTTATTTGAGAAATAAGATATTGTTTTTTTCCTTCTATCGTAGGATTACTTAAGAAAATGTGAAATATTCCATGTTTTAGAATTTTAAAAATAATAATTATGTTTTTCACAATGGACCTCTAATTGATGAAAATATTTTTTTGTTTGCATGTATCTAATTTAAGAGGAATGATACATCACAAATTGTGTCCTCCTGAAGATGAATAACTTATAGATGATATAACATCTAATAGTGGATATATATATAATTAAAGAAATGAAATATAGAGATATCCAATTAAAGAAATGAAATAGTAGATTGTGTCCCTCCTTTTCAAAATAAATTATGAGAATTATCATTTTGACTATAGATATTTCTGAATTAAAATATTCAAGTGGATTAATCATATACATAATGAACTACATCAGGTTTTAGTTTTTATGATCATCTTGTTGAATATGAGAGTAGTATAATTGAACTATTTTCTTCTAAACATAAGGATAAAATTATAAAAATTAGACAAATGACCAACATCCCAATACTATTGCATATATTAGAAAGTCTTGTGAGTTCAAATTTAGATTTATGTAATCCTAGAGTTTATTCATCTAAAAAATAGGTATAGTTAGGTTAGTTTTATTTTATTGTTTATTGTTTATTTTGACTATGTTATTAGAGGTCTTTATTTTGTTGGAATATTCAATATCCTTTCATAAATAATAAATTATTTGTGGTTGTAGACACCTAAAAATTTCTAACATATTTATTCTAAATTTAACATCATTTTGGTCATCACCACTAATCAACCCCTTCATCACTATTAATTAAATATTTTTTAATTATTTGTTTAATCTAACATATTTCTCTCTTTAATTAAATAATTTTGAATTATTTAATTAAATATTGCATTATTCCTCTACCCACATAATTTTTTTTAATTATTTATTAAATCTTGAATTATTCTTCCATCCCCATAATTAAATAATTTTAAATTATTTAATTAAAATCATGCATTCCTTTCATCTAACATAATTAAATAACTTTAATTAATTAATTAGCTATTTATTCTTAAAAAATAAATAAATTATTTAATTTATTTAGTTTAACTTTTCACATTCCCCTAAAAATAAATAGTCATTATTTTATTTGTTTCCTAATTATATCATTATATATTTATTCTTCCAACTCTAAATTTAGTGAGTTTACTAGAAAATAACCTTAGTTCACTCCAACTTACTTCCACTTCATCCTCTCATGTAGTAAGTCCTCTAATTTTCATGTAGTCACATAACTCCTCATCACAACCATTCATCTTGACACATGTCACTTGCATGTTCCTCATGATCTTTCAAACATTGTTATCCATTGATCTCATCTCACATCCTACAAAATTTATTTTATATCTTTGAAATCTATAAAATACCTATCTTTAAGCCATAAAATCTCTCCATGAACTCCACAATTTTGCATGTAAATTATGTTGAAAATTGAGAATTTGCCATTGATGCCAATAGATATTGGAATTTTGATGTTTGTCAGTGTTCTATTGCTCTGGTAATGAAAGTCTGTTGATATGGTATTTTGGTATGGATTATCCTATTTTGTAAGATTTTCTTAGAAGCTCATAACATGTTCCATCTTGATACCTGTTGCATCTACTATCATGGTTTCAACTGACTAAGTTGTATGGTTGGAAATATACAATCACCAGTAGTTTGGAAAAAAAATTATACTTATACATTGGCTTTGTACGACAATTTTTGGGTCTGGATTCTATCTCAGTAAAAGATATCATTACAGGACTTTGTACATAGGTTTGAGACTACAAGGTGCATTCTACTTTGGAGTTTTATAATGATATGTGAAGGAATTTGGAAGATATGAATGGCAGTATTCTAATCTGTAAACTACATTAAGATTTCCTATAGTACATTCATGTGGGAGATTCCACATTTTCTCATATTTGATTATAATATCATGCAGTATTGAAAATAAGCAGTTCGATTTCATCTAAAGGAGAATTCAATGTGTCAAAAAGTTTTTGGTTACATGCTTGATGGATTGATGTTTTCTATTTTGGTGTAACTTTGGCCAACTTAATTATACATTGAGATATGCTATGAATGATCAAGGAATCCATATTACGTCCATGCCAACTACTTACACACAAAGATGAATGTGTTTTGAGGATAGTGTCGAAAAAATTAGTTTTTATTTTAAATGACATTTCTATAATTAGGTCATACTAATTAGTGAACATAGAGATATATATATATATATATATATATATATATATATATATATATATATATATATATATATATATATATATATATATACGTATGTATGTATGTATGTATGTATGTATGTATGTAAGACATTCAGATAGAGAGAAGATGTGAAAAAGGAAGTAAGTGTGAGAGTTACATGAAAGAAAAGAAGAAGATGAGAAAATAGGTGTGTTATGTATGTATTGTGCTTCACCAGAACTAAACTCCATCACAAGGAAGGTGCACTCTTTATCAGTTCATATCCTTGGAAGTGAGCCATTAAATTTTGTATCTTTGGTAGTGAGCCATAATTTTGTGTACTATGGTTGTGATCTCTTTAAGGATAGTAAGTCCTGGCAGTGAGCCATTGTAATATTCTATATCTAGATATATTATATTGTGAGCTAATCCTCATCGTGGTTTTTCCCATTTTGGGTTTTCCACAAAAATTACTGGTGTTCATGCGTGTTGATGCATTGTATTGATTCCATGTTTTCTCTTGTTGATTCAGTTAGACTTGTGATAATATTTAGATGGAATTTATGTGAATGGTTTTGTAGAATACTGATTCACCCCCCCTCTCCATATTTTGGATGTTCAACAATTGGTATAAGAGCTTGGTTCCTCTGAAGAAGCCTAACAACTTGAGGAAGGTACCAAAATTTAATTACATGGAAGGAAAAAAAATTCTTATTCCTTTGGAAGAGATCTCTGTTGAGCATACAGGAGAAAATAAAGATTTGAAGGATAGATTGAAGGAAGCAAATGAGTGTATCAAGAATCCAAGGAAAAGGTATGGAGAAATTAGTGATCAATTAAAGAAAGAAGATGAAGACATTACTAGACTAAGAGAACAGTTGGAAGAAAAGAGAAAGATTGAAGATTGTATGAAATTTGAAATTCAAAGGAAGATGGATGAATTTGCAAAGCTTGAGAAAGAAGTGGTAACTCTAAAATCAGATCTGGAAAAGGAAAAAAGACATAAGGATAAATTCAAGGCAAGCACTACAATGCTTGATGAGTTGATTAACTTTTAGAGACCTACTATGGACAAAAGTGGTTTAGGGTTTGAAGAAGGACAAATTTCAAAATAAAATCAACCTCCTAATATGAAGACTCAAGGAAATAGTGGACAACTCAAGATCCCAAGAAGCAGTACCAAAAGGACCCCTATCAGATAACCTAATGCTCAAAGGTACTTATCTTTTAATGTTGTATGTTATTATTGCAATAAGTTTGGACATAAGGAAAAATATTGTAAGAGGAAAGAAGAAAAAAATAATGGAATGAATGAAAATATATTATCATTCTCTATTCAATGTCTTGAATGTAAAAGAATTGAATATAGAACTAAATATTACAAAAGTTAGAAATTGAATAAGGCAATTTATCCATTCAATGGCTATTGTTATCACTATAAATCATTTGGAAACAAGGATAACCAATGCAAGAATAGATTGAATAAAAGAAAACTTGGATGGAAGAATGTTGTTTGTTGTAATTGTAGCAATGAAAAACATTTTTCTAGAGACTGTAAAAGTAGAAATATGAGATGTAGCAATCTGGTAAAAAGATACGAACTAGTCATTAAGATTGATCCAACAAAAGTAAAGAAGGAAATGGAAAGAACTTGGATAAGGGAAGGAGAATCTAAATCATCAATCTTTTCTACATCATCCTCCAGTGAAGGCACGCCCATCAAAAAATGATCTAGACAATTCCTAATGGGGAGCAATAATCAAAATATTTAGTAACCCCTCTTTCGATATATGATGTCATATCATGACATAAGTGCATTTATTAAGGTTAAAAATTTAAGATTTAATGTGAAAATAATTTTTAGACACATGTGCAAAGAATGAATTTTATAGAGTTTGAAAGGATGGAAGTGAAAATGAATTTCAAGGTGATCAATTGTAGAAGCAATTGGAATGAAGGAAATAAGTTTAGATATGCTAAGGAAAATGTATTCGATGAAAAGCATTTGTTAAAGAAGAGAAGCGTGTAGAGGAAGCTTGAAGGAACCAAAGAAAATTCATACTATAGGAATTTAGAATCTGGTCTTGGAGGAAAAGGAAGCGGTAAGGCAATATTACTATACTCTATTTCATCTAAATTATTTGTCAAATCTTGTTGGATGTGATGGATATACCTCGAATTATAGACAATTCAATAAGACCAAAACTAGAGCTCAAAATGTCCCCTTTTAAAAACCTAGAACTTGATATTTTGGGTTCTTTTTCAAATATTCCTCTTGGTGTCATACCAATTGAAGATGTTGGGGTATACATTCATAGAAATTTGGAAGAATCTACCTATAGAAAATCTCACATATTGTTGGTTGAAGAGTTAATTGGAAATGATTTTATCTTGAAACTAGAATACAATGTACTTTTGGAAATGAAATTAGATATATGGAATAATTTTCTAGACTTTAGTAATCAGGAAATATGTATTAGGATGGTTCTTAGTACATTTCATTGTGAATATGTGTGGCTTGAAAATTCATATGCAATAACTAGAGATGTAATCAAGGAAGTAACTAGCTTATTATCCTCTGGACTAATTCCTGAATGTAATGTTGATAGGAGAAAAGGCTTAATAAGGAACACACATGCTGAAATCACCAACCCAATAGTCTAGTATGCAAGTCTAGTTATTTCACAACCAATTCTCAGTTACAATGATGTCTCCACTATTGTAATTGATCTTGAATTGGACATGATTGAGAAAAAAATAGAATACGATCTTTGTGATCTGCTTTGGCAATAGTTGTTGAAAAATATGATAGATATCAGGGAGAAAATTGTACATTTAGGTATCATACACTAGTCCTATGCTTAATCTTCTATTTTATGAAGGAGATTCCTTGTGTTGGAAAAGTCAGTTGGAAAAATACTACACTAGTCACCTATCAGATTGAGAAACTAGTGAGAAGCATTGGGGACTTGGATGTACAAGGAGATGCCCTTGTTGTATTATTTGGTAAATTATAGAGATAGATGAAAAGAAGGAGGGTTACAAGAGAATTGATTACAAAGTATAAGGATGATATATCATTTTGGTAACCACTGATAATTGCATTATCAAGGAAGTTGAACCAAGAAATTCATGGATACCTAATATTGGATATGAGATTGAGAAGGACTATGCTATTTTTTGTATTAAAATGTTGATCAATAGACCCAGAGACTTCAAA
Organism: Sequoia sempervirens; assembly: GCA_007258455.2. Lineage (NCBI taxonomy): Eukaryota > Viridiplantae > Streptophyta > Pinopsida > Cupressales > Cupressaceae > Sequoia > Sequoia sempervirens. Next base: position 277,191,236 of record VDFB02270651.1, read on the forward strand.
AAAACTAGGTTTGGAACTTACAATGAAATAACTAAAGCTCTTGAAAAGATTGAGGCAACCTCTAAAAAATCAATATGTAATAACCAGAGATGTAGGAGAAAAATCAACCTCTGATAATTGCCTCCAGAGAAAAGAGAAGAGTCACAAAAGTTCATGCGCTAGTTGCACAGGCCAAACTTGCTCCAAGAAGGCTCAAGCAGCTAGCTAGGAGAAGAGGACAACTTCAATTGGTTCCTAGTGTAGTTACTAGATCATCACAGGTCGCTATGGTAAGCACAAGTTCATTAACTGATAGATTTGATGTATTAAAGTGTAGAGCAATAAGTGACATGGTCACTTGGGTTGAAAATAAAGAATTATTGGAAATTGTAGAGAAATGCAAGTCCACTAATAGTATTGCACTTGATAGACTCAAAATTATTCAAATGTGTGAGGAATATGTCAAGAGTTTATTTACAATCTGTTAGACTTGGCCTGTTGCAATTCAAAGAATCAAGGATGTTGAAAGTACAATTGAAACTCAGATCAAGTTTTCATCTAGCACATTTAATCCTTCCCTTGATTTGGATTATTGGACTTGGTACAAACTAAAAATGATGCATTAAGAATACTTTGCATCTCACAAAGAAAAAGGAGAAATGATTGAATTGTATGGGAAGCTTAGAGATGTGATAAAGATTAAATGCACTCCAATCTACTATGCTCTCTCTATAATTGATTGGACTCTAAATTCTATGTCACTCCTAGAACTATGGATGAAGGTAAGGACATCTTAATCAATCTCAATTACCTATGTAATGCATTGTTAGAGGCGAAAATTATTTGGGATGAAGAGATATCCTCACGGATAGGGATCCTTAGCAAGCTTCAAGGAGTAGTAGTCTTTGGTTGATCAATTATCATCACTATTTTTCAATGCACTCTATTGATCATTAAAACTTGCACCTCTCCAAAAAACCTTATGGAAAATTCAATGAGTGGGGGACCAATTTGTGTCTCACTTAATAACCTCCGGTATTTTTAAAGAAAACTGGATCTTCTTTGTGTTTGGGAAAAGGGGTAGAAAGAAATGCAAAAAAACATAAAGATGGTGATACACCAAAGCTTTTACAATATTTCAAATGTTAACTACTTCTTATAATTGATAATATGGACACAAAATGCCATAGACCCTTATTGTTGGGAAGAGAATGAGTATAAAATGATCTAGGAGGACCCAAAAACCTCAAAAAATATCATAGTCTCAGAATCTTTTAGAACTGGCATCATTGGATAGAGCTCGCTGACACGATCTTGACGCAACTTGAATGGGCCCAAAAGGAGTCCATATACAAAAGTTATGTTCAGTGAAAGGTTCGGTCAAATAGGCAAATTAGGTGTCCAAAATGGTGAAAAATTGATTGTCTCAAATTGAAGCAAAAATGACACCAAGTCATAGTGCTTGTCGTGCTGATACCAGAACTATCTTTGGTTTCAAAAACGGAGTCCGTATGAGCAAAATAAAGCCAGTCAAAGTTTTAGTCAAAATGATGATGTTCAAATGTGACATGGCAATTGACTAGATGGTGACGTGGGATTTTAGGTAATGTGGCAAAAATCTCACAAAAATTCACATACCATGCTTTATTTTTGAAAATAAAGTGTGGAAGCTTATTTTATCTCACAAAAATCCATTGGATTTTGTAGGATCCCAACCGGATTTGGTGGGATCCAAATCTCCTAAAAATAAAATAAAAATTAACTCATTAAAAAAAAAAACAACTTAAAACCAAATAATCCCAAGATGAAATGTGACAAGGGTTTGAAAACAACTTATTTTTATTAAGGGTGGTTGATTATTTTATTTTTAAAATGGGGAAGTTATTGTTTTTTTATAAACAGGTTAGTGTGTTTTTTGTAAGGCTTATAATTACAAAAGCCAAAGGAGGGGGTTAATTTGTTATTTTATTTATTATGGTGGTTTTTAACCCCATATGCAAAATTATGTATAAAAGGGGGGTAGACGTGTGAGTTTTTCATTTGGATGTTTTGAGAGAAAAATTTATACTCTTTTGAGGAATTTTTGGAGAACTTTACAAGGTGATATTACACCAAGAATTGTAAAGAGTTGTGAGAGAGATTGTGAGAGGGTTTTGACAGGTTCTTGAAGCTTAGATGATGTAAAAAGTATGTTATAGCTTGGCGTCATTAATAAAGCATTTCCTCATTGAGAAGCGGACCCAGAGACGTAGTCCTGATTGGACGAACTCTGTTATCAAGTGTGATCTCTCTATTTCTTCTCTGTCTCATAATTCTTTCAGTATTTTTATTCTTTGAGTTTCTTAGCTTATGTCTCTGGAATCTAGATAGAGTATAAGTGAACTTTATTTTTCATAATTTCAATGGATAAGATACATAATCATGCATTACTATTGCAATCAAGAATTAAATATGTAATTAGATTAAGTTTTGGAAAATTTTAATGTCCTAGTTTACAGATCATAAAAGGATAGATAAAGCACAATATAGTCTTTCAAATCTCCCTATGGGAAGCATCCAGGTGTGATCAGATATAAGAAGACTCTAAATATTAATAGGAATACTCAAAAATTTATAGAATCCTCCCTCCTTTACAACATAATATGAAAAATGGCTTACCTTCTATAGAAAATGAAAGAGTATATACATGATCCAATTTTTGAAAGATAGCATAAAACATAGAAGTTAACAACATGAAAATTAGTTATCTGAATCATCAACATAAAGGTTTAACACAATGTTTTCAATATGGATGCAATATGAAAAGGAAATTTGACAAAGGCCATGGAATGCACAATATCAAAGATTTCTCCAAAATAGATCAAAATTTTATGATATATAAACATGAAAGTAGAGGTTGGATGCCAATTTGATGATAGTCTAAGTTAAATATAACATGCCAAAGAGAATAAGTAGTATTATGTAAAGACCCTCCTATTACTAAGAAAATAGAGCTCTCTAAAACAATGTCCATATTACTTGAAATATTTTTCAAGAAAACCTTTTAAATTGTGGAACTTTGAACTTTTTTACCCATTGCTACCAACTCTTACTTATAGCCAGAAGAAGAAACTACTAGATGCCTAAATCTGATAGATCACAATATGATCTTAGATCTTGATTAGATTGCAACAATCCTCACACATTAAGTCTCAACTACTTCATTAATGGTTTCAAATATTTATGTGAAAATACATTGTCAGAAGACAAACAGATTTTAAACATAGCCTAGCAAAATATGATCAACCAACTATGGAGGTTGATGACACCGACTCAAAATTTCCACCTCAAAAGTAAAACACTCGCCATACTTCTGGACGAACTCTACCAAAAAATATCTTTTTGTGGAAGATACAATCTTCTTGACAAAAATAGATGGCGTCTCAAGCGAAGAGGCGATTTCAAATTTTGTGAGCACTTTTGGAGAAAATCCCCTCCAAGCTGACACATGTCCTGGTCCAAGCCTGAAAGGGAAACAATATATATATAAATCCGCATATCCACCATGTGGAAGATTACATGCCTTTATGCAAGATTAGTCTTTGTTCCTTGGGCGTGGATCCATACCAAAGTGAAAAAAGGAAGCCAGGGCCAGAAATCAAAAAATATTCAAAGAAAAAATTTACTTTATAGTTATGGCGACTTACAAGGGGTCTTCAATTGTGGGGGCATGATCCTAGACCTCTAGAAATTCTTGTAGTTTGAGGAAAGTGGCATGAGGGTAAGTAAAAATTTGTATGCTTGATCCAGCTCGAGGACTTCTTTAAAAAAACCTCCACCAAACCTTGATGAGACAATTCTGATTGTAGTAGTATAGTCAAGAAAGGGGAAGAATTTCCTTCTCAATCTCCTCCATAGTGGGTAATGAGCTCAAACCCTATAGAGTTTTGGAGGTTTGGATAATGAGCTTGATTGCATCTGTGATCTACAAGATTGTTAATAGCTCTCCATCTGATGAGAATAGGGTGGGTAATCCTATCTAGAGTGGAACATTAAACTATTCCATGGTCTTGTCAACCTTCTTATTCAATGCTGCTTGTAACTTTTTACCATTTGATGTGACCCTATGGTAGATGATGAATTCATTTGCTTTCCTTGTGGTTGATGGTCGATCAAGAATTCTAGTGTCCCTGAAAGCTTCCTTAGTTTCCTTGCATAATTTTATGAACAAGATCTTTGATTCTTTAGCTTGGGGGTGTATATGTGAAGAAATTGATCAACCGTTGGGCCAAATTTATCATTTAATTCCTGAGTGTCCCTTAGAAACTACAAGGCCAGCTTTAGAGCTGCAACTACAACTGTGATTCTCTCCCAATGAGTAGATATTAACTTTTATAGTATCAAAAGGATTTTGGATCCTTGTGCCATGATCAGTTCTTGCTAGAATTGGGACTCCCTTTCCTTTATGCTTTCCTCCAATTAACTCTTCTTCTAGAATTTTTTTGTAAGCTTAAAGCATAGCTTCTCAATCTCTTCATCATGAGTATGCAAAATAGACTCAATATCAAGCTTTTCTTGTTTCACCCTTTCTATTTCTGCTTGGGCCTTCTAAAGATCATCAAAGGCTTGGGATTGGAAACTATCCAATTCCTTTTGCATATCCTTCTTTTCCTGATCCATCTCACTAAATATATTTTTCATCTCATTAGATATAGAATTTTCCATTGCTATATCAATTTCCATCTTCTTTTGTTTGTGTTGATACTCTGCACTTGTCTCATGTTCAACAATGATCTCACTTTTCAATTTGTCTACCTCAACAAAAATCCAATCCTGCTCAATCTGGGATGCTTCAAGAAACCTAGTTACTTCTCCTTGTTGACCCTACAATTGCCTCAAGTGGGTCATTTCTACATCCTTTCCTTTGATATAAGCTTGTAGCTTGTCCATCATGGCCTTTACATTTTCCAACTCTGCTTCATGCTTCTTCAATTTTTTGTCGAGATTCTCATAATGGGTGTAGACAACCTTTTGAGTTACTTTGGTGAGAACCACCTTGTCATGTGAGAGAGTCTCATTTAAATTGAGGCCTACTACCTTGATGTCATAATATTTGAATTATATTTCTCCCTATGGATTAGGTGTCAACAACCTCATGGAAGTAATCAGTAGAGCATTGCACTCTTCATCAAAACATGCCTCAATCTTTTGAATAGCTAGTTTTTCCATGACCTTTATCTATAGTTTTTGTTTCCCTGATTCTAGGGCCTACTTAGTTGTGTCCAAGTGACCTTGGAGACTCTATGGGGTGTCAATACTTTGTGCAGAAATTGAAGCACCTAGAGGGAGATTGAAGTAGGTGATGGAAGGAGAGGATTCATTCATCTAAGGTTGTAGAGAGGCAAAGGGAAGCATTATCATGGAAAAAGAATGGATTCCATATGTGGACTGAGAGGGGGAGACACCCATTGGAGTAAAAGGGGAAGTGGGTAGAAAAAAGAGATATTTTCCTTGTAGCAGATGGGTTTGGTGAAACTAGTAGCATGGATGCTTCAGTGTTTTCAATGGGTTCCCTTGATAGGGCGATTAGAGAATCAATTACAACTGATGCAAATAATGCTTGCTCAATGTACGGGGTTTTTTCACAGGGTTCATTGTCAAATATGGCTAGGAGTGTGTTCAAAATGAGGAAATCAAAAATTGTGGATAGAGGATTCTTCTCAGTAGATGAAGGGGAAGGAACAACCAAAGATGTAGTAGAAGAAAAAAGCGGTGGCACAAGACTTACCTATGCTATCTGAGTTGAATATCCTTGTGGGGCAGACTCTGCCTCTTCTTCTTCTTCTCTACTTGATACACCTAGTCTTCTTAAGCCTTGGACTCATATTTTCTTCTTACAGGATGAACTAGTAGACTCAAATTCCTTAGCTTCTGACCCTACTGAAGCTTGAGCTCCTATAACAATAGTAGAGTTCTTTGGGGACCATCAAGTCCTATTTTCCCTTGGTGGGCCACTAGTGGAAGATGTGATTTGCAGGCCCATTTTTCACCACATTTCCTTTTCCTTTTCTTGTATTGTGTTCCTAAGGCTGGGAGGTGTAGAATGTCACTTCCTTCAGTCCAATCTCTTGATCAAACTCAAGATTACTATCATTGGTTCTAGCCTCTTTGTTATAAATTTTGATGAACTTCTCATCATGTGGCTTGGCATCCCCATATATGGTGTTGAGGTTCATGATTTTCTATCGAAACCTCCAAAAGTCCAACCTCTTTCTTTCCAGCCATCCCAGATGCTTCATTTGTGTGTTGAGGGACTGGCCTATCTAGATGCTCTATTGGTAGTCTACCATCTAAACATAGACGTTGATCCATGGTGGCCGATCAAATGGTATGAAGGACAAGTTGATGTAAAAATCTTCCCTCTTCTTGGTCAGGTTCATTCTTGATTCAAAGTACTCCTTCCTTTAATGTTCTATAGTTGGGTGGTGCCTTACTTGATTGTAACTCCATGCCTCAAAAATGACAAATAGGCCTAGGTGAGCCAATTTTCTAGTAAGCACATCCCACTCCTCCCTTTTCACAAGTGTTACCTAAATATTGGAAATGTTAAGGGGAGTGCTTTCTTGTGTCTTTCGGTGCCATAGGCTTTGTTGGTAATAGTTTCCTAATGGCATGCCTCCAAAGAGAAATTCTTGTATGTTACAAATTTATGGAGCCTAAAAGGATCCTCAACAAAACCATGGAATTTGATGAAGGAAATTCGGCTCTTAGAAAATAGTCCACTAGGGTTTGTTGGCTTTTCATCCATTGTAAAAATTTAAGGGAAAACTAACCCAGGGAACATGGGGACCAATCTAAGAATGCCGACTGCAAGAAATAATCCGCAAATGAGTAGTAATCCCATGTCTTGGAAAGCACATGGGTCCAAACCAAAACTAGCTAATAGCACCTCTTTACATCAAACCTAAAGAGCGACAAATTCCTTTCAAGAAATTTAGGGTTCTGATGAAAAATCAAATGTGCTAGAAAAGAGGAATACTTGAATTTAAAAGTAGTACCATAATTTCTCAATTGATCCAACATCCTTTCAACAACTACATCAACAAAATCAAAATACTTATGGATTTTCTACCTTCTGAGCATGAAATCCAAGCTCACCTAGAAAGCATGAACCTTTGCATCATCCTCAAAGCCATAAATATAAGCCAACATTGCAAAAACAACCTGTACGTCTGATTTGAACTTTCTTCATAGTAGAAGGAAGACAAGTTGATTTCCTTCTAACTTCTCATCTATTTCATTTATATAAAAATTTAATTGCTTGGTTTTGGTTTTCTAGAAATCCTCTATTATCCTATTCTCAAATCTTTCGACACTCCAATTTATAGGGATGCACAACATATCTTGGATGGCCACTATGCTGATTGTAACCCTTAATGTGTTGCCATTTATAACCCTTGTTTCTTTATCCAGCCTCTTTGTGCATGCATCCACCAACTCTGGACAAGGGTGTATGCTGGTAACATGAATTTTGGTAAACCACAATACCAAAGCCATGTTGCAAAGCCTTTAGTTCTCCTATATTTAACCATTTTTTGCATTGCCCCCTCCCTAAGGTTTTTAGGGTTCAAATGCAATTTTGGGTCAAAAATATTGTCTATAAAATCCTTAGCCGCTTCCTTCTTAACAGGGTAGGCTACTAGTATGATTTTAGTATGAGTAAAAATACACTCTTCTAACACTAAGGCATTAGCAAATGAATCCCTTCCAAAGATGTTGGTGTGGCCTGGTTTGATAGATGAAACTCTAGCTTGTCGACCAGAAGATTATGCCTCCGCCATGGTTGCATTTGAATAATTCATAGAAAGATTCATTAGCAAAACAACTACTTGCTATTTTTGATACTTTGAAAAAATCTACTTTTTGGGTGCATTTAATTTTCTTACACGACATGCAATAAGCCTTACCATTACCACTAGCTTGGTAAGTACTGGAAGGGAGGTGATACATGTGGAGTGGGAACCTGTATCCCTTAGGAAAGCCAACTCTGCCACGAGAATGTAATTAGTACATTCCCCTGACCTCCTTTTTTTAAAACTAAGCCTTATGTGACGGGAAGCATGCCTTTAGCAATGGAAAGCATGCTTTGAGTGATGAAAAGTACTCTGAAAAGCAAGTAATATTTAATTTGTCATATTTTAGCTCTTAATCAACATATTTTTGCATGAGCAAGCAAGATGGTGTTGGTGACACTAATGGACACATTGCAGTAATCGGTAAGCGTGAGCATTTACTCCCAATGCCCATATTAAATTATCAAGGCTTGGTGTTAGATTTTCTATATGATTCATTCCTTTCCTTCTATCGCCTTGATTTTTTATCCATTATTGTTTGATGGGAAATGTATTTTTCATTTTTCAAGCTTGCTAGCACACCTTTTCTATAAATAGTAATGCCACCTTAGCAAAAACTCACTGAATTAGCTCTTGAGTTAGTAAGCTACTCCCACTACATTTTCTGTTCTGCTAGACTTAGCCAATTTTTTGCTATCATGTATAGCCTAGGTACCCTCATTTAGATCCTACCATTGAGGCCACAATATTCCTTCATAGGAGAAGTCAATAGTGATAGAATTAAACACTTGGTAAAAAAGAATGACCACTTCATCATTGTGGCATTCAAATGGGTGCTTGGAAAAGATTACGTGTAGCATGGAAACCAATCGTGATGCAACTCAAACATTGTTTCTTAGTTTTTGGCCTCTTTACTAGATTTGGAAATCTCCAACACCTAGATAATTAAACTATGCCACACTATGTTCAATTCAATTTACTTGGATGGGCTCGACAAGATTGTGCAAGTGGCTATCCCTAGTGGCGGTATTTTGAGTGCCATGAACATCGATAGGAACATCAAATTTGGGGAAGAGGTGCCCTGGTTTGGAGAGGCATCACTCACTATCCCAACCTGTAGCTTCCTTCCTACTAAGGGAGTATGGCATGGAGTGCATTCTTGGGCTTGACTGGAAAAATCACTTCGAATTTTTGGTGTATAGCCATGGTGCTGTGAATTGAGGTCCATGCCATTATGTGTTTGTGTGTTTTGTGCCATTACCCCCCTTACCACCTTATCGAAGAAAAACTTGAAGAAATATCATTTTGAATGCTAGCAATAGATGGAGGCTTCAATTTTACTATTTATTTTGTGTTGCCTCCCCTTTTTCTTTTTTGTAATGTATATCTTTTTGGGTTTGAATGAGGGCTTAAAACTTCTCTTGGAGCCTCAAGCTTGATATACATATTATAGTGTAAATATTTTCAATGAATATAACTATAATAATTTTCTTCTTTTCCTATGTTATTCTCATGGATTATTCACAAAAATATCATACTTTACAAAAAAAATTACATATGGTGCATAACTGTGAATTTTTTTAAAAGAACTTGCATGTTTTAATGGAACAATTTTAGATGAATATTGTTTACTCGTATATCTAGAAAATTTCCATCCACATCTTCTAGCTCATATGCATTCTTTTCTTTGCATATGTGAATGTGGAAGGGACCCTTCCATAGTGATTCAAACTTCACATGTTGCCTTAGTTTTGTAGCACACTCATCGTACTTTAGCACAAGGTTTCCCTCCTAAAAATTTTGGTTGGAGGCCTTTTTATCAAACCATCATTTGACTATCTGCTAGCACCTGATCATGGCACCATACACACTTTCTTTTTTTCTTCAAGGCTCAGGAGTTCTACCAATCTTATTTCTATTCCACTACTTTCTTCAATTTCTAAGGCTTTCAACAGTTGCAATTCCAAAATTTCTAAGAAAATAAATAAAATCAACTCCTTTCCACACACTAATTCATAAGGGGAGTCCTTCAATATTTTCTTAGGTGTAATTATTTTGTCCCACAAAGCGGTTTGTAGATTCTTGTGCCATTCCTTCTATTGTTCCAACATGATGCGCTTAATTAACCTAATTAGGTTCTTATTGGTCGACTCTACTAACCTGTTCCCTTACGGGTAATAGTTTGATGAAGTCTTGAGGTAGAAACAATGATTGAGAGTGAATTTTAACATCACAAAACCTATGAAAGCTTGTGCATTATTGGTTATGATGGTTTTAGGTGAACCCAATCTTGCCACTGACTTGAGAAATTTTACAATTTCTATTTCTATAGCATCTTTTAGAGCAACGACCTCCATCCATCTCTTGAAATAATCAATTGTTGTAAGTATCCACTTATGGCCTACACTAGATATGGGATTAATCATCCCAACAAAATCCAAACCCCATCATGCAAAGGGTTCCTCAATCACGATCGAGCTTAATGACATGGCAAAGTTCTTTCGCTTGCCAACAAAAAATGGCACTAAGTACACTTTCACACCAAATGGTGTGCCTCAAAGAACATTGAAGGCTAGTAATATCCTTCCCACATTATCTTCAAAGTAGTAGTCTTGGTGGAGAAGTGTCCACCTTCAGGATTGCTATGGAATTCATTTAAAACTCTTTCTGCTTGTGGCTTATCTAAACAATGGAGCAGGATGCCATCATAATTTATTTTAAATAAAATTTACTCAATCAATACATACCTTGTGCCTTGTAGTTGGTACTAGTGTCTTTTGTGAGGTGGGATGTTGGTCAAATACTACCCCTTTTGATTAAATCACATCTAATCAGCTACCCACAACTTGTCTAATTTGAATTGATTTGTATAAACCGGATTGGTCTCTTCCTTCACCTAGGCACTTGATTCTTACATGAGGTATTCAAAAAGACCTCTTCCTTGAACTAGCTTGGTTAGTTGAATTTCTATGTCATATTCTAGGATCTTGGTGATCTATTTGGCCCTCTTTTTGGTTATATTACCTTCATTAATGTATTCCCAAACATCGAGATGGGCGACAAGGATGGTGATTCTGTTGGTTGATATTAGGTGTCATAATTTCTTGAGGATTTTGACAAAAGAAAAATCATTTTCTCAATAAAATTGTACTTGGTTTTGTAAGGAAAGTGAGTGCGGAAAATGCCTTCCTAATGCAAAATCCTCAAGAGAGAATTGCAAAAAACCTCAATTAACAATTTACATACATTTGAGATACACATTCACAAAAGAAAAGGAGAGACAAAGAAAAAAACACACACAAAGAGATAACGCCAGATATACGTGGGAAAACCCTTATGGGAAAAAAACCCACCACACCAAGTAAAGTCACTTTGTATTACAGTAAATCAATTACATACAGAGTTACAAACTTCACTCTTAGATGTTAACTCACATGAACATCCCCTTGGTCAACCTCCAATCGCAAACTTATAGTTCGTTACACACTCTCACTGTTATAATGCTCATACGACATGCAATGAATTCTAACAACCAACCAACAAACATTAGGGTTTCATTAATTCACCAACAAGCTTCCTTCATCTCAGATTACACACACTGACATGTAGCATGCATTGAGCTTCCCAACATTAAATTTTGGTTATAGATAATATTACTATATTTGCACTCTGTGAACCCCTGAGTCAAAATATGCATTTAATGCAAATATATCACCAAAAGGAAATACAACTTTTGGTCAATGATTGTTGATTTACAATAGTGATGTAAAATCAACAAATGAAATTGTGCCATGTGTTGACACATCACTTGTCCATTCCTTTTGACTATTGCACCAAACTATCGGTCGTTCCTAGTGGTCTCCACCAAGACACACATACATCGCTTGTGCAATTTTGGAGAATCAAGATGGGAATCTACAATATTCGCAACAAGTATTCTAGAAAAGACTTTAATATTTAAATCCTAACCTCCAACTAGTCCCCATATCCATCGGTATCCAAGTCACCGATGTACGTTGTCGTCACAATCCACCGCACTTCTGCTCGATGACCAAAATATTCTCGCAGTATGGTGGTATCCTACACTACTGCTAGGGAACCAAAAGGATACTATGGGGTGGCAGTATACCGCACTACTGCTAGTTAGTTGGAAAACTTCAGCAATATGGCGGTACATCGCACTACTACACCTCTCTCACCAAACCATTGACTTTTCAATCAATCGAAGAAAACACAAACTTCACAACCCCTAGTTAGAGGTTAGGAAATTCCTGAACACGACAACAAGATTCCAAGGTTAGAGAAATTAGCGATCCTACAACCAACACATTGTCGCTAAGTTATCATCTTTCAGAACCCCATGACATAGGTTACAAGGTTCAAGATTTGGGCAATAGGCTGATAATAAAGACCAACAAAGGGGAAAACCACCAAGTCTTTAACAAAGTTTCAAGCCAGCAAGTTGAGGCACATTTTCCAACCAGCTCCCTCTTGATGAAGACTTATTGGCTTCCTCCAAACTTGAACTTAATGAAGATCATAGGCCCCAAGGCCCATCAAATTGGCACACCACCTATACTTGTCTATGCTCACAGGCTTTGTCAATGCATCAACAACATTCTCTAGACTATTCACCTTTTCAAGATTAACCTTTCCATCCTCCACCATATCACAAACAAAATGATACTGTATATCAATGTGCTTCATTCTAGCATGGAAAGTGGGATTTTTTACCAAATAAATAGCACTTTCACTGTCACAACAAATCATAATTTTCCCTACATTAAACCTAATATCTAAACATAAATGCCTAATCCAAACAGATTCTTTGCAGGCATGTGTTGCTGCCATGTATTCTGCCTCAGTAGTAGATAAAGAGACTACAACCTGTTGCTTTCTCATCCAATTCATTGCTCCACCAAATAACATGAAGATATATCCACTCATGGACCTTCTATTGTCAATGTCCCCTGCCCAATCAGAATCCACATATTTGTGAATTCTAAGAGATCTTTGTGATCTAATTGAGTTGCCATGATAACACAAAGAAATCTCTGAGGTACCCTTCAAATATCTAAAAAACCTCTTCATAGCATCCCAATGCGACCTTCTTAGGTTAGCCATAAAATGACTAAGAACTCCCACTGCTTGGGAAATGTCTGGCCTAGTATAGACCATTGTGTACATTAAATTACCAACAACACTTGCATATGGTACCTTGGTCATGTCCTCCATCTCAACAGAAGACTTCAGATAGTCTTCAACATATAGCTTCATTCCTTGCAACATTGAAACAACTAGCTGCTTGCAATCAGTCATTCCAAATATCTCCAGGATAGTATTGATATAGTTACTTTGGCTGAGCCAAAGCTTTCTACTTCCTCTATCCCTTTTTATTTCCATTGCTAGACTATACCTTGTTGCACCTAGATCTTAAATTTCGAACTTTGCAGACAACTCAGACTTAAGATTAGAAATCATAGTCTTACTATTTCCTATGAACAATATATTGTCCACATACAGGGTAATAATAAGAACATGATTATTTTTAGTTTTGTAATACACACAATGATCAAATTTTGATCTCACAAATCCCAACGACAACAAAAAGGTGTCAAACTTTTGGTACCACATTCTAGGTGATTGCTTCAAACCATACAAAGATTTCTTTAACTTGCAAACTAGGTTTTCTTTACCTTTTTCAACAAAGTGCTTAGGCTAGGACATATAAATTTCTTCTTCCATCTCTCCATGAAGAAACATTGTCTTCACATCCATTTTCCTGATCTCTAAGTCATACACAGCTGCAAGTGACAAAAGAAATCCGATAGATGTTAGCTTAGCTACAGGAGAAAAAAAATATCCATAATCAATTCCCTCCACCTGGGAATACCCTTTCACGACCAACCAAGCTTTATACTTTTCAACATTGCCATCCAGACTAGTCTTCTTCTTAAATACCCATTTACATCCAATAGGATTTTGCCCTTCAGGAAAAGGTACCAAATCCCAGGTTTCATTCTTCTTTAATGATGCCATTTCTTCATTCATGGCTTCCAACTAGAAATTTGAGTTAGACATATTAATTGCCTCTTTCACAGTCCTAGGGTCATCAATGCTAGTAATCAAAGCATAAGAACAGTTCAAATCCAACATAGAAAATCCATACCTATTAGGTTGATGCTTTTTACGTGTAGACCTCCTCACAGGGTGAGGCTGAGGTCATGGTTCTTCTTCTTCTTTAGAACTCTTAGAGCTGCTAGAACTCTCCTCAGTTTCAAGTACACTTTGTAGTTCCTCTTTGAGGAATTTCAATTACATCATTCTTCTTTTCCTTTTTATCTGTCTCTAATTATGAATCAACTACTGAAGGCTTCAGCTCATGAAAGATTACACTCTGGTTTTACAAAACCTTCTTAGTAATAGGATTCCAAAGCTTGTATCCTTTCACACCAAGACCATAGCCAATGAAGATACATTTAATAGCCTTGTTCTCCAACATTGATCTTTTCTTATTCGGCACATATGCATATGCCTTACAACCAAAAACATGAATATGTCTTAGAGAGGGCTTCTTACCAAACCATGCTTCCAAAGGTGTTTTGTCAACAAGAGCTGAACAAGGTGAACGATTTACCAAGTAACATGTTGTAGCCATAGCCTCAGTCTAGATTTGCTCTAGACCAGCACCACTCAACATACTTCTCACTCTTTCCATTAGCATCATGTTTAACCTTTCAACAACTCCATTATGTTGTGAAGTATAAGGTGTATTTTTATGCCTTTTAATCCCATGGTCTTTGTAGTACCTTTTGAAATCTGCAAAAAAATACTCACCGCCATTATCCATCCTCAAGCATTTTATTTTCCTTCAAGTTTGATTTTATACCAAGTTTTTGAACTCTTTAAACTGACTGAACACTTCTAATTTACTCTTCAGAAAGTACACAAATGCCCTTCTCAAATAATCATCAATAAAGGAAACATAATACCTAGACTCCGATAATGAAGGAACATTCACTGGACCAAATACATCAGAATGAACATAATCCAGTACACTAGAAGATTCATGAGGACTTGAATAAAATGAAACACAATGTTGCTTTCCATAAACACAATGTTCACAGAAATCAAACTCAAGGTTACAATCAACAAGCCCTTCAACAAAATTTTTACTTTTCAAGATTTTTATACCTTTCTCACCTAGGTGATCAAGTCTATGATGCCACAACATGGTTTTCTTTGTTGGGGGTTTCACCTCCAAGGAATTTGCACCCAGAGGAGCTTCATTCTCCTTCTCTACATGAGCAAGTTTACTTGAATTTACATACACATTATATTGAATAGGATGTGCATCCAGCTTGTACATAGTGCCTATGCATACACCCTTAGCCAACACCATTGCCCCTCTAGTCATCTTACAACCTCCACTCAAGAAAGAAACTTGTACACCAGCATCATTCAACTTATTGACCAAAAGTAGGTTACAAGCTAAACCTGGTATGTGCAGTACATCACCAATCCCTTTGATTCTTCTGTCCAAGAATTGGATTTTGACTCTTCCATGGCCAAAAATTTCTAGAGTTGAATCACTTGCCAGGTACACCTTTCCACTAGCATAATTTTCATACTTAGTGAACCACTCTCTATTAGATGTCATGTAAAAAGATGCACTTGAGTTAATCAGCCAGACATCATCTAATTCCTGAGTTGCCAAGGCTACAATGAAGGCATCTGCATCACTCTAAGAAGAGTCATTGTCGAAAGAGTTATTCTTCTTCTTCTTTTTCTCCTCCTTACAGTCCTTTTGGATATGACCAGACTACCCATAGTTCCAGCATTTCACCTTGGACTTCTTACCAAGAGACTTTAATCTCCCTTCAGATTTAGATTTATACTTCTTGTCCTTCTTCTTGCCTCTCTCCTTTGATCTACCCCGAACAACAAGAGCCTCCTTAGCCATCTCATAAGACTTTCTCCACATTTCTTCTAACAACAATGAGGCAACCATGTATTCCATCTTGAAATTAGTTGTTGTGCTTCCAATTGCCATTACTAGATGGTCCCAAGTGTTGAGTAAGGAGCATAACATAAGCATACAATGATCCTCCTCTATTTTCATACCCACATATGCCAACTGTGCAAAAATCATATTAAATGAATTCAAATGGTCTACTACAAATGCACCTTCTTCCATCTTCAAGGAGTACAACTTCTTCCTCGGGAATGACTTATTCACCAGAGACTTTCCTTGATAAATGTCACCAAGTTTCTTCCATAATGAAGCTACAGTCTTCTCCTCATGGATGTTCAGGAGTACATAATCGACCAAAAAAGTCTTATCAATCCTCTAGCTTCTCTATTTACAAGGTCCCAATCTTCTTGTTTCATACTTTGTGGCATAGTTCCAGACACAAAAATCCAAAGTTATCTATCCACCAACAAGTCTTCAATTTTGAGTTTCCACAACTCAAAATTACCGCCATTGAATTTTTCAATTTCTACTCTGCCTAATGTACTTGCCATCTCAAATTGTAAACAGAGTAATCAGTTCTTTCTTTTGCAAGACTCCCACTGAACAAGATTAGCACAAAAAACCAGCCCTACTCACAAGGATAACACAATTGGCTAGGCTCTGATACCACTTGTAAGGAAAGTGGCAATGTGGAAAAAACCTTCCTAATGCAAAATCCTCAGGAGAGAAGTGCAAAAAACCTCAATTAACAATTTACATACATTTGAGATACACATTCACAAAACAAGAGAAGAGACAAAAAATAAAATAAAAACACACACACAGAGATAACACCAGGTATACGTGGGAAAACCCACCACACCAAGTAAAGTCACTTTGTATTATAGTAAATCAATTACATACAGAGTTACACACTTCACTCTTAGATGTTAACTCATAGCAACATCCCCTTTGTCAACCTCCAATTGCAGACTTACAGTTCGTTACAGACTCTAACTGTTACAATGCTCATACGATATATAATGAATTCTAACAACCAACCAACAACCATTAGGGTTTCATTAAATCACCGACAAGCTTCATTCATCTTGAGTTACACACACTACCATGCAACATGAATCGAGCCACCCAACATTAAATTTTGGTTATAGAGAATATTACTATATTTGCACTCTCTCAACCCTCGAGTCAGAATATGCATTTAATACAAATATATCTCTAATAGGAAATATAGCTTTTGGCCAATGATTGTTGATTTACAACAAGGATGTAAAATAAACAAATTAAATTGTGCCACGTGTCGACACATCACTTGTCCATTACTTTTGACTATCACACCAAACTGTCAGTCATTCCTTGTGGTCTCCACCAAGACATGCGTACACCACTTGTGCAATTCTAGATAATCAAGATGGGAATCTACAATATTTTCAACAAGTCTTGCAAAAAATACTTAAATATTTAACTCCCAACCTCCAAGTGGTCCCCACATCCATCTGGATCCAAGTCATCGACGCGCGCTGTCATCACCATCCACCATGCTACCGCTCAATGGCCAAAAGATTCCTGTGGTATGGCAGTATCCCGCGCTACCGCTAGGCAACCAAAAGGATCCTACGGGGTGGTGGTATACCATGCTACCACTATTTAGTTTGAAAAATTATGTGGTATGGCGGTACACCACACTACTACACCTCTCTCACCAAACCATCGACTTGTCACTCAATTGAAGAAAACACAAACTTCACAACCCCCACTCAAAGGTTAGGAAATTCTTGAACACCGCGACAAGGTTCCAAGGTTAGAGAAATCAATGATCCCATGACCAACACCCTGTCGCCAAGTTATCATCTTTCAGAACCCCATGACATAGGTTACAAAGTTCAAGATTTTGGTGATATGATGACAATAAAGACCAACAAAGGGGAAAACCACCAAGTCTTTAACAAAGGTTCAAGCCAGCAAGTTAAAGCACATTTTCCAAAAGGTTTCATATCCTTTCAGAGTCTTAGAATGGAATGCAATGGGATGTTCTCCACTTCCTTCTTCATCTTTCTGAGTGAGTATTGAAGCTATACTTTGTTGGCTGCTATAGATGTAGAACAAGAAATATTTTGGAGAAGTTTGGATTAGCTAACATCGGGGCTGCAGAAATGGCTGCCTTTATTTTCTCAAAAGAAAGCTTACCTTTGGGAGTGCATTTAAAAAATAAATTCTTCTTTAACATCAATGTTATAGGTCTCGTGATGCCTGTAAAGTCTAAAATGAACCAGATGACAAAATTGATCTTTCCCAGAAAAGACTGTAGCCCCTTTTGGTTGACTGGTAGTAGTAACTCTATTATAGCCTTCACCCTTTTACGGTCTATGGCTATTCCTTCTTTTGATACCATAAAACCCAGCAGCTTGCCATGTGGTACTCCATAGACACATTTCTTGGGATTTAAGGAAATCCTAAACTATTGGCATTTCTAGAAGACCTTTTCCAGATGATCAAAATGATTATCCTTAGATTTTGAGAAAATAATTAGGTCATCTAGATCTATTAAGATGATTTAATTAATCAATTCCTTGAAGGTAATATTCATTGATCACTAGAAAGTTGCACCAGCATTGGAGAGTTCAAAGGGAATTTTTGAGTACACGAACATCCCCTACTTGGTGGTGAAAATTGTTTTGTGTTGGTCCTCCTCTTTGATGTAAACCTAGTTATAACTCAAAAAACCATTGAGCAACGAGAACATCTCTAATCTGGCCATGGTCTACAAAATCTACTCCATTGAGGGTAAAGGGTAGTGATCTTTTAGCAACGCCTTTTTCAAGTCCCTGAAATCCACGTAGAGCTGAATATTGCCATTCTCTTTTTGCATTGGTATAAGATTGGATACCCAGGTGGAATGTTTGATTAGGTATATGATTCTTGACTCAATTAATTTGGTAAGCTCTTGTACCATCAGTGCTTTAACCTTTGGATTGACCGACCTTTGTTTTTGTTAGATGGTCTTTTGATCTTTCTACCAAGTCAATAGTGTGTTGGATTATTCTTGGATCATATCCTCTAAGATCATCATAGGTCTAAGCTATGACCCCATTGTATCTAGAACACAGTCCTTTCAGTCTATCTTTATCCTTTTGTGGGACATCTCTTTCGACTTTTAGCTTTCTACCATTTTTGACATCAAGATCTTCAAGGTCTTTTGCATTAGTAGTGAATCATTGTTTGCTTTTCCTCACATATTCACAGTAAAAAATATTTTTGAGAGAAATCAAACCTCACAAGAGCTCTTTTCCCTTTAATTGGATCACTTTTCCTTTCATATCTCTTCAAACCTCAGACTATGAATGATCAAAAGCTTTCTCTAACTTTTGCAAAAATTTGTCAATGTAAATGTCATCCTCAAAAACCTACCAATTCTGATCATTGTTGGGAATTGTCAGTTGGACAATGGTTTGTACTACATTCTATTTTCTTATTGATTCAAGAGTTTCCTCAAACTATGAACCAATTGAATTCATTTGATCTACAACAACATTTCGGGATCGTGGGACAACCTATATGTTAAAAGCTTCAAAGATCTCAATTAGATCCCATATTTTATGTTTGTAAGACTGTATTCTTACATTTTTTATGGCTACCTATCCACGGACTTTGCTTACGACCAACTTTGAGTCTCTAAACACTTTTACTTTCTTCACACCCATTTAATCCATAAAAAACAATCTATGAACCAAAGCTTCATACTTAACATCATTATTCGAGCATGGGAACTAGAAGTGGAAAGCTTTGAGTGTCTTTGATATAGTCAGAGATACCAATTAGACACCTACTACAAAACCAATCTTGCATTTGGTACTATTGAAATATAATGTTCATAGACTGTTGTCACCTTGTCCATTGGACTCTTCCTACTCTTTTACCAATTTTGAGAAGACTTGGTCAACCTTGAAGATCACATAGGTACCCAATCTAGTAGCATGGAAGTTCCTGAATAGGTCAGAGTCAATAAACTAGTTGAGGAGGACCTCCTCTTTAGGGGTCCGATCACTTGTGTCCTCCTTTTCTTCTAACTTTTCTATGCAATACGTCTCCCCTTTTGAGGAGGTATATGCTGCTTCAAAGCACATAACTACATTGTTTGCTATATGTTCAAGGTGTAAGGATTCAAGCAAGATCTTTATCTTTTCCTCATGCTTCATCTATAATATAAAATGAGACCAATTGAGTGCTAGATATCCACCAAGCTTTGTTGTAAAGTAACTTGAAAGGAACATCCCAAATACTAGGGGATGTCTATCATGACTACTTCTTGTGTGGCTATTTGAATCGAACATGAGTAGAGTGTTAAAGGAAAATCCTTGATATGGTTGACAATTAGGACCTTCTTCTCATCTAATTGCACGATCCCTTTCTCAAGAGGCTCTTACTTAAATCTCAAGGCATCAACCACTTTTTTAGGCATGATCATAGCACTAGCTCCCGAATCAATCGTGTTATTGTGTAAAAGCTTATCTCCCACAATAAGTGTTAAAAATAAAGGTGTGGGTTTTGGTTTTCTTACCTATTTCTCATTTGCATTGTCTATGATGTTTACATATGTTGTGGCTCTTAAAGGTCGGGGGTCCAACATGGTCTCTTTGTCTCTATCTTGATTGAACGGTGGCATTGCATCTGTTAGTGGTATTTGTTCCTCCTCCAATGCATCTTGGAGTAATGTCTTCTATTCTAGAATTGATATAACATCCCACAAAGATACATTAGCATGCACCTTCTTCAATTTTTTGACCACCTTGAGCATTCTGACTGGTGGGGCATTGGGTTTGAACGATGGTATCTTTTTTGTCTTCAAGAAAGATTGATTTGACATGGGTGGGCTTAATTCTTTGTCCACCTCTTTCTCATTCATCAATGGAGCTTACGACTACTAAGTGTCAGATTTTTGAGGCTTTCTCCACTTTTGGTTGTGGTCATTGCAGGGCTCATTGTATATATTCTCTAATGAACCTTCTTTTGGACCTTGTGTTATAGTTTGACTACACCTATGGGGTACTAGTCGTCAGAGCATCATTTGCAAATACTACATCTTCTTCTTCCATCCAAGAGAAAAGCACTTGGTTTGGTGAGATATCTAGCTCTTGCTCTAAGGAAATCCCTTGTGTTTGTGCTTTGAAGTGGACTTTTTCAATTCTAGGAGACTAATATTCTTTTGTGCCTGAAAACATGCCTTTGCTTCTTTTCTCTACTATATTTTGCTAAAGATTTACCCTTGGACAATTTTTGGGTATATGGTTATCATTACACAAGAAGCACCACACGTTCTCATCTTCTATTAGATTCTTTTAACTTGGGACCAAATATTTTCTCAGACTACTCTTGATAGTATTAAGTGGCATGGTGACTGGAACTATCTGATTTGTAGGAACTAGTTGCTAACTTCCTCCTTTTAGAATTCTTTGATATGCATTTTATTGATACAATGTAATTCCTCCTTGATAGGTATGCATGGGACGCTTAAGAGGTTCTACTTGTTGTCGTTAGATGAGGACTAGCTCATTTGCAAAGGACCGCATGAGGTTCTTCATATCATTGACATCTACTTCTAATGAGGAAGAGCCCAATGTGCTTTGTTGTACACCTAGGTATACATACATGGATGGTGGTACAATCAATGTGCTCATTTATGGAGCAGAGGCACTAGGGGTTGCTTCTTCCTAGGGACCACCAGAGATTTCCATGAACATGGGTATCAAAAAACATGGTGGAAGCTTCCCAACATTGATCAAACTATTTTCTATGTGCATAGCCAAATCATATGCATTAGGCATGGTATCTCCTCCCATAGACTATATCATGACTCTAATGTCCAAGTTGAAAGCCTTTAGATAAAATATGAATGCCATAGTTGTCAAAGGCCTAACAGTCATAGGAATCCTTCTCCAAGTTTTGTGAAACCTATTGTTGAAGTCACTCATGACCTCTTGTGGGGCCCTCTTGATGGTGATTAATTGTTACAACAAAGAGGAGTAATCTCCCTTTTCAAGAAGTGCTCAAATACTTCTCTCTGAGTTGATCCTAGGAGCGGATAGAACTAGAAGCTAAGGACCTGTACTAGTCCTAAGCCTTTCCTTTGAAAGAAAAATCCAGTAACCTAAGAGCAACATTCTCCTTCATGATGTTATGTATTTTGCATACCTCCACTATATCTTGGAGATGTTCAAAAGGGGTCTTAAAATCCTCCTCAAAGAACTTTGGAATTTCCTTGAGAGCATTTGCGGGTGTGGTAGGCCATACATCTAGGGGCATAGGTGGTTGTAGTGGGATACCATTATCCCGGGTTACAAAATTTCTAGGGGAAAGAGCACCTATATGAGCCATTGTAAATATATTCCTATAGATAGGGAAGACATGTATTCTTATTTGGAAGGTTTGGCCTCCTAGTGGAGTAGATAAGACTCTAGATTGTGGGCCTACACTTCTTACCTAGTGTTGATGGTGTTTTTAGCACTACAACAACTCAAAGAAAATACAAGTACTCTATCTCTCTTCAAAGGTAAATTTATATTATCAAACATCAAGAAATAACCCCAAGGTCTCTAATGTCAGGTCTTTACAATACAACAAACTACTCAATGAAAATGTGATTTGCTGGTAATCACAAGGAGCCTTACAAATTAACAATGTTGGAAGTATTTATCATCAAATGTCGCAATGTAATGATGCTTTCATATTCTAAAACTAGCCCAGATTTCAAAGAAATATCAAAAGAGAGAAGGGTTAAAGAGATCCCTAAGATCAATCACAACAATTATGAAAGCTGCAAATGGAGGGATCCCCATAAACCAGTCTCTACTTGATCAAGGACAAGCCTACAACTACAAAAAGATAGTGCAATATTCTAAGGAAACCAAAAAAATTTCAGACTATGAACATTCATCCATATACCCAATAACTGGTGCAACATGAATGGGCATTCATAGTTGAACTTAGCACAAAATATGGCCCAAACTGGTGTAGGTGCACCTAAAACCATGTTTTCAAATTTGATATGTTGATATGTAACAAGGTGAAGTTTGGGTATTTAGGGAGTGTTCAAAGTTTTAAATAAGGTCTATAAGGTCTAAACAAGACCATCCTTTATGTAATCTTGAGGCTTTTTATGGTCAATGGTGTTAAGGGTTAGTAATTCTTTCAAAGACAATGCAAAATATTGTTAAATAAAAGTTGTTTAAAGGAAGTTGGGGAAGTTGGTCATTGAAGTCTTGTTACTAAATGTATTTAAAGCCTTGAGAGGCTCGATTTTTTGTTGTTGTCTTTGGAGAAAATAAAAGAAAGGCTTTGAAATCACTCTTTTTTCATATTTTTCTCTAAATTTCCGAGTTCTCAGCCCGTGGCTTTCTTTGAACATTTAGGGTCTGAACTCATCAAAGCTTTCCTACCGGGTTCCTGATCAACCTTAAGGCTTGGGGTTTGTTCTAATGGCTTAACCATCATCCAACCTACTATATACAATTGTAACTTAGTAGGATGATGCAATAGAATGTAGGGAATGATATAATAGAAGTAGAATTCATGGAAAAGTTAGCCCTTGGCTGGAAGGATAAAAAATAGGGCAGGAAATGTGTGATTTTCCTTGCAAAGATGATGGTTCACACCCAAGGAATGATGAAACAACATTGTCAGAGGCCTAATGAATGTTCTCTAAGCATGAGTGGACCTATTGAAAGGTTTCTGGATAGTTATTTTGATTAGGAAAGGCTTGGAAGTTGGAGAATCAATAAAGGTGCTCCAAAACCCTAGTTAATTAGGCTACAAGGAGGGTTTTAGAATTTGGGTTTTATTTGACCATGTAAGGTGCTAAGGCCTCAAAAATAATTTGTTTTGAAACACAAGTAAAGACTTTTTTTTTTGGGTTTGGGATTCTGGTGTGAAGATCTAAGGGTGGTCTCTTTGAAAAAGTGGCCTAATTGGAGGCCTAAAACTGTGAAATGTCCAAATTTGAAGCTTTTGGTTGAAAGGAGTTGTACTTGGTTCTATAGTATGTTAAATAAATCTAAAATGGGTACTTGAATCCATGTTTTGTTTCTCAAGTGTTTTGGAAAAGTTTTCTCAAAATTCTAGAAAATAGGGTTTCCACTACCACAAGGGAAACAAGCTCAATTGGTGAGTTTTGATGATTTCAATGAATCAGACTTTAAGAATTTTTTCAAATGATCTAACTTGTCATTATATGCATGTTGAAGGATTTGTAAGGGTCTTGGTGAATATTTGTAGTTGTTTTTCAAGATTGAAGGGTTGAGGCCCTTGAGGGTGAGTTGATGCCTAGCAGGCTAAAACCTTTGTAAAGAAGAGTTCTTTGTTTTAAGTTTGACATTTCCATTGTTGTGAGTGATCTTCACCTTGGTTCTACATCATAGTGGTATCAGAGAAGGGAGTGTATTTTGTTTGCATTTTTTATGTTGAAGAAGAGGAAAGGTTGATAAGATGCCTCCAAAGAAGAATGATATGGCTAAAGAGATGAAGGAGATGAAAAATAGGCATGCAAGGTAACTCAGAGAGTTGGAAGAGAGAATCATAGCCTTGGAGACAACCAAAAGAAGGGATGCTGATGAGAGTGAGAAAGAAGAAGAGGAAGATGATGAGTTTGAAGATGTGGAAGAAGAGCTTACTCCAGAGGACCAAAGAATTGCAAAGTTGTTGAAGGCAATAAAGACTAACAAGCCTAAGGTAAAAATTGATGTTCCCAAGTATGATGGTAGTTTAAATAATGAAGAACTACTTGACTGGATTGCTGCATTAGATAATCATTTTGAATGTGATGAGGTTCTTGAGGAGAAAAGAGTAAAAATTACATAGAAAAAGTTGCAAGGCCATACTTTGGTATGGTGGGATTACTTTCAATTAGAGAGGAGGAAACAAGGAAAGTCTAAGATCACATCATAGGACAAGATGATATCAAAACTCAAAGGTAAATTCTTACCCAAGGATCATCAATCTCAAATGTTTAAGAAATTGCAAAGCTTAAGGAAAAAAGAGATGGATATTAAGTCTTATACTGAGGAGTCTTATAAATTAATTCTAAGATTTGGTCATCATGAGAATGAAGATGAAAAAGTTGCAAGATACATGGGTAGTTTAAGATTAAACATACAAGATGAATTGGTTTTGGCTAACCCTAGAACTGTAGAGGAATGTTATCAAATGGCTATTAGGGTGGAGGAGAAAATGAAGAAAAGGAAAGACAAAGTAGTTAGAGGCAGAGGTAATGTATTAAGAGGAAGAGGATCCATGCCTAATTCAAAGTCAACCAATGACAATCAAGAAGAAGCCATAAAAGGTCAAGAGCAATCTAATTCCAAAGGTGGATGGAGAGGTACAAGAGGAAAATTTGGAGGAGGTGGGAATTATAACAATATTTTTTCAGGTAGATGTTATACTTGTAATGAATTTGGCCATCCATCTTTCAAATCTCTTGAGAAGATTGGTGCTTCATTAAGTGGGAGTAAAGGTGAAAAAAGGGTTCAAATTGTGCAAGAGGATGATGTGGAAAGCACTGGTTCATCAAGCCATCCTGCAAATCCTAAGTTTGGAGAAGCCTTGATGTAACACAATCAACTCTTGAAGACTTCCAAACAAGTGGAGCCATTGCATAGGAAGAGGTTATTTAGAACCACTTGCAAGAGCAAAGGAAAGGTATGCAAAGTTGTGGTTGATTCTGGTTCAGCTGAGAATATGGTTTCATGTGAAATGGTAAACAAGTTAGGATTGAAAAGAATTCCTCATGAATGTCCTTATAAAATCTCATGGTTGAATGATGATCACAATTTATTAGTGAATGAAAAGGCTATTGTGGATTTTCAAATTGGTGGCTATCATGATAGTGTTGAGTGTGATGTTCTTCCAATGGACTACTGCCACATACTCCTTCGAAGACCATGGAAATATGATAGGTGTGCCATGTATGATGGGAGAGAAAATCAATATACAATCATGAAGGATGGTCATAAGTTTGTTTTGAATCCTCTTGTAGAAGATGTTAAGGGTAATTGAAAGGTCATAATGTGTGGTAAGAA
The DNA here is from genome assembly GCA_007258455.2 of Sequoia sempervirens. Lineage (NCBI taxonomy): Eukaryota > Viridiplantae > Streptophyta > Pinopsida > Cupressales > Cupressaceae > Sequoia > Sequoia sempervirens. Next base: position 277,217,089 of record VDFB02270651.1, read on the forward strand.
AGAACCCTTAAATGTTGTAAAGGAAGACAAGAAATTTGATCATGTAATCAGTCCTAGGTTTTCTAATATAAGAGCAATAGGTATAAGGTTTGGTACAGGGGTAAAGGAAGTGTTGACAGTGAATTTACAAGAAAATGTGATGGTAGGAAGAATTGAATTCCCTATAGTTAGGAGCAGAGGTGAAGGACAAACAAAGGTTGCATGTATAGTGAGTGAAAGGATTGAGAAGACAGTGGCACAAGAAGTTACAAGGGTAGTAAAGACAAGACTGGTGACGGGGATTAGAGGACAAGGTACTCAAATATCTCAACATGGGTATAAAAATCAAGTAGGGGTAAAGGTAAAAACAATGCAAAATGTCTCTAAAAATTGTTTATTTGCAGGTGTTGATAAAGAGAAGCAACTTGGTTTTGAATAAAGTACATGTCTGCATTCAAACTTGAAGCCAAATACACCTAGTGTCAAGAGTGCTTATAGTGCAGCATAGTTTGCAAGTGCAAGCACACCACCATGTGTAAGACAGTTTGAGAACCATGGTCCGCAATAGTGGATTATTGATCCTAGGAGCATGCATGGTGGATGGTGGGGTTAGTATCAATCTCCACTCATGAGACATGAGTTTCTTTTAGGGGGGTTGTATGGTGCAGTGGCACCTACAACCATGTTTTCAAATTTGATATGTTGATATGTAACAAGGTGAAGTTTTGGTATTTAGGGAGTGTTCAAAGTTTTAAATAAGGTCTATAAGTTCTAAACAAGACCATCCTTTATGAAATCTTGAGGCTTTGTATGGTCAATGGTGTTAAGGGTTAGTAAGTCTTTCAAAGACAATGCAAAATATTGTTAAATAGAAGTTGTTTAAAGGTAGTTGGGGAAGTTGGTCATTGAAGTCTTGTTGCTAAATGTATTTAAAGCCTTGAGAGGCTCAAGTTTTTTTTGTTGTATTTGGAGAAAATAAAAGAAAGGCTTTGAAATCACTCTATTTTCAGATTTTTCTCTAAATTTTTTGAGTTCTCATCCTATGGTTTGCTTTGAACATTTAGGGTTTGAACTCATCAAAGCTTTCCTACTAGGTTCCTGATCAACCTTTAAGGCTTGGGGTTTGTTCTAATGGCTTAACCATCATCCCACCTACTATATCCAATTGTAACTTAGTGGGATGATGCACTAGGATTTAGGGAATGATATAATAGAAGTAGAAGGCATGGAAAAGAGAGCCCTTAGCTGGAAGAATAAAAAATAGGGCAGAAAATGTGTGATTTTCCTTGCAAATATGATGGTTCAGACCCAAGGAATGATGAAACAATGTTTTCAAAGGCCTAATGAATGTTATCTAAGAATTATTGGACCTATTGAAAGGTTTCTGGACAATTAGTTTTATTAGGAAAGGCTTTGAAGTTGGAGAATCAATAAGGGTGCTCCAAAACCCTAGTTAATTAGGCTACAAGGAGGGTTTTAGTATTTGGGGTTTATTTGAGCATGTAGGGTCCTAAGACCTGGAAAATCCTTTGTTTTGAAACATAAGTAAAGATTTTTTTTGGGTTTGGGAGTCTGGTGTGAAGATCTAAGGGCGGTTTCTTTGAAAAAGTGGCCTAATTAGAGGCCTAAAATTGTGAAATGTCCAAATTTGAAGCTTTTGGTCGAAAGGAGTTGTACTTGGTTCTCTATAATGTTAAATAACTATAAAATCAGTACTTGAATCCATGTTTTTTTTCTCAGGTGTTTTGGAAAAAAATTCTCAAAATTCTGGAAAACAGGGTTTCCACTACTACAAGGGAAACATGGTCAATTGGTGAGTTTTGATGATTTCCGTGAATCAGACTTGAAAAATGTTTTCAAATGATCTAACCTATCATTAGATGCATGTTGAATGATTTTTAAGGGTCCTGGTGAGGATTTTTAGTTGTTTTGCAAGATTGAAGGGTTGAGATCCTTGAGGGTGAGTTGATACCGAGCAGGCTAAAAACTTTGTAAAGAAGAGTTCTTTGTTTTAAGGTTGATATTTCCATTGTTGCGAGTGATCTTCACCTTGGCTCTACATCAAAGAATAAATTTACACAACCTATAATCAACAAATTTCCAAAAGTATGGATCGAAGATCGATCAACATCATTCACATTTCACCATTATCATGAAAGTACTGAAAACTAACATCTAACATTGAGAATCAAGAACTAGAAACCATAAGATTGTCAAAGCTCAACAAAAATTTCACCAAAAAATGACCCAATTACATTAAATTATCTAGACTTTATAGAAAAAATTCCAACTCCCTCTCCTCTCCTATAGTTGCTCCTTCTAACTTCTAATTTCTGGAACTCTAACTCAACTTTCTAACCTTTAACTTGCCAATTCTAACTTCTAACTCCTAGAATTTAACTCAGCTTTCTAACCTCTAACTTTCTAATTCTAACTTCTAACTCCTAGAATCTAACTCTTTACAAATGAGAATGCATAGGCCTTATATAGATTTTACATTTTAGATTCAAAGGCTAGGATTAAATCAATCCAAGGACACAAATCATTCTTCTAGAATCATCAGGAAGTTACATAGAGTTTGATAATTCTTGGTACATCATCATCCAATGAGAAAAAAATTGTTTTATCTAGGATCAAATAAGAAATAACTAGCCTTCCATGTAGCTCATAATAAGAATTTTGATTGGAGGAGAAAACAATTCCACATGCGATCTTGATATTTCCAAAAGTATTCTCTAGTTGGCACAACTGTGGCACAAATTCTTATGCAGGCCCCACATTTAATATTTGAGATTACACTTAATATTCAGTTACAATCCCTTCCAGATTTTTCTCCTAGCATGAATCCATATGCAAGTCCCCTTTTGATTTATTTAATCCTAAAAAACAAATATAATCATTAGTAGCTCACATATGAAAATACAATCCATGAAACATTAAAATTAAGCATAAATAAACCCTTGGAAAATTTAACTCCATCATAAAATTTCAAAAATTTAACCCTATTAAGAAATTATAAAGTTTAGGAAATTTGCGATAGGAAGTTCAGGGAAATCTGCGGTAGGAAGAATTTTGTGAGTGATAGGAGATTTGGGAAAATTTGTGATAGGAGGATTTCCTTGAGTGACAAGAACTTTGAGAAAATCTAACCAGGAAGGATTTCCCTAGGCGACATGAACTTTAGGAAAGTCTGGCCAGGAAAGATTTCCTCAGGCAATATGAACTTTAGGAAAATCTATGACAAGAAGATTTCCCTGAGTAATAGGAACTTCGGGAAAATGATCGATATGAAGATTTCCCTAGGCAACAAGAACTTTAGGAAAATATGTGACAAGAACTTCAAGAAAATCTGTGACAGGAGGATTTTTCCTAATTCCTCACCTGATCAAAATCCCCTAAACTCCATAAATTTTTTTCTAGGAGGAATTTTTGAAATTTCCAAAAAGCAACCCAACTTGATTTTTCATTCTCTATCCATGGGTGCAAAAAAATTCACATATAACAACCAAAATTTACTTTAAACTCTCCATTTACAAAATCCATAACAAGCAGATTTCTCTGAAACCCTCAAGATGCCCTAAAATATTACTTTTATCAAATCAAGTCCAGACTTAATCCCAAAATAACCTCCCAAGAAGAGAAAAATTGAAAATTAACAAGGCCAAGATGTGGAGATGCAAAAGAAAAAAGGGGGTCCTTGCCTCCAACGAGACATGTGTGAAAAAAGTGTACAACACTCAGTTGCTTCTTATAGGTGATACAAAACCTATAAGTCTTCTCCTCCTAGGTGTCAAGGCTAGTAACTGAGAGTACTAGAAATGGCCTCTAGAAGATTATTTTGTTTGAATTCTAGGCATGAAATTTCTAGCTTCTTTACTCAGTTTGATTTAAGAAATATTTATGACTTCTAATCAGATGTTCGAAAACATTTCAGTCCCATGCCAAAAAAAAACTATTGATCAATAAAGCTTGCACCTCTCCAAACAACCTTATGGGAAATTAAGTGAGTGGGGAACTAATTTTCACCTCACTGAATGACCTTCAAGATTTTTAAAGAAAGCTTACTCTTCTTTTTGTTTGGGAAAAGGGGTAGAAAGAAATACAAATAAAACATAAAGATGGCAATGCACCAAAGATTTTACAACATTTCAAAACTTAACTACTTCTTATAACTGATAATATGGAAATAGAATGCCACAAACCCTTCATTGTTGGGAAGAGAATGAGCAACAAAGGCTACATAAAGCATAATACAGTCTTTCAAATCTCCCCATGGGAAGCATCCATTAAGGTCCCATCAGATATAAGAAGACTCTGAAGATTAATAGGAATACTCAGAAATTCGCAATATTGTCCCTCCTTTACAACATAATATGAAAAATGGCTTACCTTCTATAGAAAATGATAGAGTATAATAGACATGATCCAATTTCTGAAAGATAGCATAAAACATAGAAGCCAATAGCATGAAAATTAGTCATCTGAACTATCAATGTAAAGCTTTAACATAGTATTTTCAATATCTATGCAATATGAAAAATAAATTTGATAAAGGCCATGGAATGCATAATCTCAAATATTTCTCCCAAATAGATCAAAATTTTATGATAAATAAACATGAAAATAGAGGTTGGATGCCAATCTGATGAAATTATGAATTAAATATAACATGCCAAAAAGAATAAGCATTATTATGTAAAGACCCTCCTATTACTAAGAAAATAGAGCTCCCTAAAACAATGTCTATATTCCTTGAAATATTTTTTAAGAAAGCCTTTTAAATTGTGGAACTCCAAACCTTTTTCCTCACTGTTGCCAACTCTTACATATATCCAGAAGAAGAAACTACCAAATGCCTAAGTCTAATAGCTCACAATCCAATCTTAGATCTTGATTAGATTGAAGCAATTTTCACTCATTAAGTCTCAACTGCTTCATTAATGGTTTCAGATATTTAAGTGAAGATAAATTGTCAGAAGACAATCATATTTTAATCACAGCCTAGCAAAATCTAATCGATCAGCTATGGAGGTTGATGATGCAGACTCAAAGGTTCCATCCTAATAGACAAACACCCACTGCACTTTCTTAATGAACTCTGCCCAAAAAAATCTTTCCATGGAAGATACAAACTACTTGACGAAAATGGATGACATGTCAAGTGAGTGGGAAATTTCAAATTTTGTGAGAGCACTTTTGAAGAAAATCTCCGCCAAGCTGACATGATTCCTGGTCCAAGACCGAAAGGAAAATGATATATATATATATATATATATATATATATATATATATATATATATATATATATATATATATATATAAAGCCACACAGCCACCTTGTAGCGCATTTCACACCTTTATGCAAGAGAATTCTCCATTCCTTGGGTGTGGATCCTTCCCGAAGTGAAAAAGGGAAGCAAGGGCCAGAAATCAAATAATATTCAAAGGAAAAAAATGATTTACATACTCCTTAGGGGGAGAATTTTGAATATTCAGGTATTCACAACATAATTGTTAAAGCATTTCTTTTCCTTTTCCATTGATGTCAAAGGGGGAGAGAAAAAGGTAGCATGAAAAAATAAGAAAAATCTTGACATTAATTTTTTTGAAATAAAAAAGTATCATGTGAATAGTCATGGGGGAGAAAATAAATCTCTTTTGGTAGAAGCACCCTGATGGTTTTCACATCATGTGTTGCCATCAAGGACAAAGGGGGAGATTTTTCCAAATTGAGAAGTTTTCATTGATGCCAACAAATATTAGAACTTTGATGTTTGTCAATATAATGTTGCTTCGGTAATGAAAGTCTATTGATTTGGTATTTTGGTTTGGATTATCCTATTTTGTTATATTTTCTCAGAAGCTCATAACATTTTCCATCTTGATATTTTTTGCATCTACTAACATGGTTTTATCTAACTAAGTTGTATGGTTGGAAATGTATAGTCACCAACAATTTGGAAACAGAGTTATACTTATACACTAGCTCTGTATGACATTTTTTTGGTCTGGACTCTATCTCATAAAAAGATATCATTATAGGAATTTATACATAGGTTTGAGACTACAAGGTGCATTCTACTTTTGAGTTTCATAATGATATGTGAAGGCATTTGGAAGATATGAATGATAGTATTTTGATATGTAAACTGTAGTAAGATTTCATACAGTACATTGATGTGGGAGATTTTGCAATTTCTCATATTTGATTAGCATATCATGTGGTGTTGAAGATAAGTAGTTCAATGTCATCTAAAGGATAATTCAATGCGCTAACAAGTTTTGGGTTACACACTTGATGGGTTGATGTTTTGTGTTTTGGTCTAACTTTGGCCAACCTAATTATACATTGAGATATGCTACATGATAAAGGGATCCATCTTAGGTCCATGTCGACTACTTACATGTGAAGATGAATGTTTTTTGAGGATAGTGCAAACAAAATTAGTTTTAATTTGAAATAAGGTTTCTCTTATTAGGGCGACCTAATTAGTGGAAAAAAATGTATATATGTAAGACATTTAGATAGAGAGATGTAGGGAAAAAGGAAGGAAGTGTGAGAGTTACATGAAGGAAAAGAAGAATATGAGTAGATAGGTGTGTTATGTATGTATTGTGCTTCATTGGAACTGAACTCCAACACAAATAAGGTGCACTCTTTATTAGTTCATATCCTTGGTAGTGAGCCATAATTCTTTTGTACTCTAGCTGTGAGACCTTTAAGGATAGTGATTCATGGTAGTGAGCCATTGTAATATTATATATCTGGATATAATATATTGTGAGCTAATCCTCACCGTGGTTTTTCCCATTTTGGGTTTGCCACATAAAAATACTGGTGATCATGTGTGTTGATGAATTGTCTTGATTCCATGTTTTCTCTTGTTGATTCACTCAGACTTGTGATAATGTTTAGATGGATTCTTTGTGAATGGTTTTGTAGACTTCTAATTCACCCCCCTCTCTTAGTATTCTGTATATTCAACAAATTATACTCAATTTTACATCACTTTTTCTTACAAGGTTATGCTAAGGTATTTAAGAAATCCATATACTATTCAAATTGGCATAGTTACATTTTATAATAGAGTAAGGCTAGGTTTTTTTTATGGAGATAAAGTAATTATTTTACATTATTTTACTTCATGTTTGATTGTTTGCATGCTTCATTAAGATTGGCTCTTTTGGTCATTTGAATTGTTTTTCAATATTACATCATTTATTTTATTTGAATTCATTGATCTAAATTACCCTATTCACAAGAGTATTTTGTAGGGAAAAGTTATTCTTTCTATAGGTTTAATTTTTTTATTATGAATTATAATTTTTATTTGGCCCATGAAAGTATAATCTATCTAAGAAGAAATGTCATGAAATAATCAAAGAAACAACATATATCAAAATGTCTTAATATTTATTGAACCTTTTGGGATTAGTGGATGTTTATAGAGAACCCAAAATTCTTGCAAAATATATTGCTCTACAATTTAGGAGAGAGTTGAAATAAGAAAAATAATGAAAAAGCTATTGAAATAGCTGAAAAGGCTAGTAAGTGAAAAAATTAAAGGTTTTCCTTTTCTATCATTATGATTCCCAACCTAAGAGAAAGATTTATTTCTTGCATGTTGAAAAGAAAAGAAAAATATTATGAACAATATCAAAATAAAAGGAAAATAAATATTGCAAAATCAAATAAACTTAATTATGTAGGTGATTCAAATATCTCTATCAAGGAAATGTAAGCTTTGATAATAGTAGAACTATGTTTTAGGGAATCACAAAGATAACCTCATTAGTGATATGGATGTCTAACTAGTAGTGAGGCAATATCTGATGAAGATTAAAATACCATACCAACATATGTATCTTAATATAGATGGTTGTAATTCATTAACAATTCGAAGGAAAAGAATGAATCAATTGCACACACTTAGTTCCTATTGGATAAATCACATAATTATTTTATGATGGTTGTGTCATTTTATGGTTGGCCTTTTAAAAAAATTTGATTTGTAGGTAGAATTGAAAGTTTTATGTTTAGAGTTTCTCTTATCTTCAAAATTCTTTAAAATATTTGTTAGTTTTTTCTTTGGTTGCTAGTTGTTTGTCATTTTACAACATATCCCATTTTTAATTTTAGAAAATGTAAACCCCTTTATTTTTTCTTAGATCTAGCATGGTCCCTCTTTATTAGCATGCTCTAAACTCAGTTAAGATACAAAATTTTAGTTGCTAGCACTTCATCATGGTTGGATAAAGTATTCAAAATGGAGTGATAGTCCTTTTGTAAGTTTCTTAAATATTTCAAATACAAGGAAGATATTTTATTATGGATTTTATCCCTCCAACCAATCCAAAATTTGGTTCTATAGATTTTTCCCACACATCTAGTTTAGATAGGAAGTTTAGCAAAGACTCTTGTTTACAATAGATTGAGACCCAAGTAAGCTGCACCCTTTAAAGGTGCATATGCATTATATTATTCACTATTATTTCATTTCCATAATAACATTTTAAAATTTTTCTAATTAGATATTCATAATTTTCTTATTTATATTTGTTTTTGGTATAATCTCTTGTCATTTGTCCAAACTAGCTATCTTGATTGTTAATTAGTGTTAGAATTGTTCGATATATTCTACATGAAAAATAATTACATATAATAAAATTTTAAATAAGAACAAAAAAAATAGACAAATGCTATTTTTTGGTTCTTTCACTTACACAGTAAGTCCAACTATATTGTAGGCATGTCTTAAAGCTAGGGTTATGGTCAAATACTATAGTAAGGGGGTAGGTATAACTAATACCTCTAGATCTAATAAAAAATCATCAAAATAGGTAAATCAAATCCCCTGGGTTTCCTAAAATAATGGGTTATTATGATTAAAAAAATCAAATATATCATTAGGATACTAGATTGAAATAAAAGGTAAGATGGATTCCTAAAAGATGTCTTATAAAAGGTTAAAGATGGATACCTAAAGAATGAAAAAACCTAAAGTTTGTAGATCTATTGTTCTTGTGTCAAAATAGAGATGGAGGTACTAATAAAATTTTAAGTTGGCATAGTCATGTGTCTTTAGACTATGTGTATGCATATTTATATCCAAACATAGAATGTAGTAGTGATGAAACCATTGTAAACTTACAATATAATTTTGCACGAATTGAATTTCAGAAATGATAGTTATTGATCAAAATATACTATCTAATGAGTTTTGAATGAAAAGAAAATAAAAATTATTTCATTTCATGTTGGGTTCATAATTTTTTTGTGAGAAAATAGCTAAGTTATTCTAATTTTGTAGGATAAATTCCTTCACATAGCTACCCTATGTTACCATTGGTAATCTAATGTAAAATAAAATTTATTTAATCAAACATAAATAACTATGTTACCAAATAAAGTTAAGAAATCTATTATTTTAATTAGAAATACAAATACATCCTACCTATAATAGTGTTCTTATTCTAAATACATATCAAATGGGAAATGAAAAAAATTAAAAAAATTATTTACGTTGATTACTTAGATAAAGTGACAATTAAATGTATAGATTTAAAGAGAGACAAATATATTCATTTTATTTTGTGAAAATGAGAACTTAAAATGGAACTTGGGTAGATGGGTTAAAGAAAAGGGTCTAGATCCTAGTTTAGGTCCTTGAATAGTGGGGCCTAATTAGCTACCTAGAGAGGGAATTTAAATTTTGTGACTAGGATTCAATCACTCATATGATTATATTAATAGGATTTCAATAGATTCTTCTAGTACAAAAAATAATAAGGTAGTGCACATGAACCTACAACATAGTAAAAAATTGATACTAATATATAACATATATAAAATAACCTTATAATTAAAAAAATTATTAGGTACATGCTCTTTAAAATACCATAGTGTAACGAGACTCATTTTTTGGGGGGGGGATAGAGAAAAATGGGACACCTATATAGGAGCTTTCCAAGGTGGCCAAGACAATATTTTGTTCTTTCAACTTCTATGGCATCCCAAATAAAATTTTGATAAGTGAGCATTACCCTAATCTTTGGGTTCAATTTTTTTCCAATATATACCCTCTTAGGTGCATTTTTTGTTCCCAAATTTATCTCTTTCAAGTCTTGTTCATGTGAAGGATTTGGCTTAGCATTATGTTTGTCAAAATTATCAAAAATCCTTTCTAAAGCCACTAATCTCTTGGAAATCTTATTAATCTTCAATTGGATTATATCATTCCCAAAGATAGTGTCTTTCCCATCAATAGTTTCCACCAAACTCTGAAATTCAATCTCCTAGCTAAGGTATTGATCTACACAATGTAGGAACTTCAACAAATCTTCATTATCATTGAATACCTACTATTTTTGAATACTGTCTAGAATGGAAGGCCTTATCTGGACCTCAACCTTGGATATTCTAATAAAGGTAATATTATTTGATCTTAAGGAAATGTTTGCAAGGAGGTCTACAATTGCATTCTTTTCTATTTCCACCCAATTTATTGAAAATTCATCAAAAATTTCAATATTATCCTAAACAACAAACTTGTATTGCTTTAGTCTTTTATGTTTTGATATATGTTTTTCCCTGATTTGGGATATAACTAGCTCAAAGTTCCCAAATACTTCAAGCTTCTTGATTTTGTGCTTGACTACCATTGTTAAGTCCTAATAAGAAAGCCTCATACTTTACTACATTATTTGTACACTCAAATTTCAATGAAAATGAGTTTTTATAGGAGTTACCTTTTGGTGATATGAGAATCACCCCTGCACCTGACTCTTCTTTTGAACATGCTCCATCAAAATACATAGTCCAAATATCATCTTCCTAGAAGTTTTTCCCTTCATTTCCTCAACTACAAGTGAAGTTTTTCTTTTTGTGAGTTGTGACTCTACACCTCTAAATTTCTCCATGTCAACATCAAGAAATGCACATGTTCAATTGGTTACAAGTCTTCAATGATATTGGAGGATCTCTTTTCTCTGTTTAGTTTAACATCATTGACATTAATAGGTATTATGGCATTAAGAGATCCAATTGCACACTTACCCCAATTGTTTCTAACAACTTTATTGACAAGAGCATCCCATAATTAGGTGGAATATTAGCAACAATTACGTTCATTATGAAATCCTTTCTGGGGAATGCAACTAGTTTGAAATCCACATCCTTCATTATTCCAATTATTGGAACTTCCCTATAATCTAGTACAAATCACTTTCCAAATTCTTTACTCACTTATAGTACCAATTATTTCATAATGGATAGAGGCATAATATTGGTGGATGCCCGTGAGTCAATCATGCAATTTTTAACTAGTTTATTACTTACCTATAGAGTCACATGGAATGGATCAACCTGATTTGGGTAGATAGTAAAAGTAGTTCCCAAAATCACTTTTGTTATTTCATTTCTCATACCTTTAGGTTCAACCTTTCTTAATTTCTCTTTACCCTTTTCATGTGGGATAATCATGTTCTTTCCATCAAAGGAAAAAGTTGTTCCATTGATAAGGGAAACTACCTTCTCCTTATGTTCCTCTATTATCATCATTTCAAATAAAGGTCCATAGACACATTAATATGTGATAGTATCTACATAATATCAATAACATTAAACTTTGGAATGTCACAAAATAATGTAATCTGATCACTGATCTTTTTTTCTTATCATCTAGATAACTATCTTGAGCACACCTAGTATCCTTATCTTCTTGTTCAACCTTCATCTTATGATATTTGGCCTTAATGAGAGGAAAAACAACTTGATCCACAAGATTTTTATAATTCTATCCTTTGCATGGTGTATCATTTTGTGTTTTAAGCTCCTCTCTTTGCTTATGAGTGTTGATATTTCTTATCATTGGTATGATACTTAATGAATATTCTTACAACCTTACCATGGTCATTGTTGAATACTATATTTCTCAAGTTATAATTGCTCTTGACATGATAAATTATAGTAGCAATCAAATCTATAATCCCTTCTTTTGAGGGTCTTCTTAGTCTAACATTAGAATTTTATATTTCAACATTATGTATCTTCATTATACCTTCTTCTTCATCTTCAATTTTTTTTCCTAATGATAACCACTTGATTTGTATCTTCAATCATCAATGTTTGTGTCAGGTCATCCTTCATTAGAATAATATTCATCAATAGTGAAAGATAGCCTATAAGACATCATGCTCACATCATGATCCTCATTATGTGGGTTGCCAAAATCATGACATGGATTATGTTGTTCTTCCAAGGTTTGTGCCACCATCCATTGATAGGAAGAGTGATGTAACTATCAAGGTGCACACCAAGGAGTATCCTTTATAAAATTACATTATTTTCCTTTAGAAGATTAGGATTTTCCTTATTAGGAAACATCCTTTGGTTGTTTTGAACTAGTTTACCATTGTGCTAGTTTATGTTGTATGGATGATTAGAAAACTTAGTCATTCTAACTTGCCTTTGATAATTAGGCTTATCCTAAGATAATTTTTTTTTATTTTTTCTACCTTGTAACTCAAATCTGTTAAGACATTCATCACTTTATCAAGTTGTATAGGAGAAAATTGTCACTCCTTATGTAAATTCCCCTTTTACACATCCTCACCTTAGAAAACCAAATCTAAAGGAAAAATTCCAAATCAGCAAGCTACCTTCCTTCCACTTGGAATCTATCCTTTGTGTTGGTAGAAGAATATATTTTGGGGATCCACACGTGGTGTGTAGATGTTCATGCAGCACGCTTACATCCATAACATATTCCTAGATCTGAAGTCGGTAGATGTGTTAAACTTTTGATTGGAGTCAATTTGTAACATCCCTCTTCGACCAACCAACCTTGAAAATGGTATATTCTTCCCCCTTCCCCTTCAAATTCATCCATTCTTCATTCAACTCATCATTTTTCCATCTCCTTTTGCATTCTCAATAATTCTCAGCCTTGACTTCACTCCCAACAACACTTCAACACTCCATTGCAGCAACAACACTCCGTCAACTCCATAAAGCAAGTGTGAATCAAGCCATTGCAATGTGGGCTTGAGGTTTTATGAGACCTACCTTCATCGCAATCAAGGCTATGGTGATTGTTCAAGCCTTCTTTCTCCTCCATTGGCTAGTGAGCTCTTGGTGGAGGTGGTAATGTTTCACTCATCTCCTTTGTGATTTAGTTGAGTATCTATTTACTATTTTGTAGTGTTATTTGCATTCCTTCTTTACTTCTTTATCACATATTTCTATCTCATTACTATCTGGCTGTCCGTGGAGGTGGAAACACCAAAACAGGGGTCTGACTGAGGCAGGCCCCTATACAACCCCAACAATTTTCCCCTCTTTCTTGTGTGTAGGAGAATGTACTTTTGGAGCTAGCTAGTGAATTGGCACCTTGGTGAGATTATCTTCATCATTTTAGCTCCCATCTATCTATTTTATCATATCCATTTGTACCTTTCATACATTATAATTTAGTTTTGTTCACTTAGAAACAACTAGCTAGGCCATCAACTTTCTTTCTAGTGGTTCATATTGTACTCACTATCCTCTAGCCATATGGACACTAGCACACCCGAGATACACTAGCATGTCGTGTTGACATCCCATAACCATGTTGCCATCTTTGGATAGAGAGCTATTTGAGGCACAATATCGACTCCAAAAACTAGCTTGCCTAGCCTAAACTAAAGTTCATATCTATAGAGTGATTGAGGAACCTTATAGTCCTCATCATTCTTGATCCCCTATTCCCAAAACATCCCTTTAGAGCGAGGTAAGTTAGGGCAGCCCTTTGATCTCAGATCTCCATGACCTAGGGCCTTGATGTGGTTGGTCCCCCTCTCTTACATTTTTGGTGAACCTGATGTGAACCATTTTGGTTCTATTTTTTGATACTAAAAGTTCCTTTCCCTGTATTCTAGGAGTGTTGTAGGTGTGAGTGTTGTTAGTCCTTCACCTTACAACATAACCTATGACCCCTAGTAGGAGTAGTTGGAAGGTTGCAAAATTATTGCACAATGAAACTTTAATTGGGTCAATGTCCTATCTTGCAACCTTTAGGGGGATTTGTAAGAGTGTCACTTAGTGCATGCGATGGCCTATTTCCTACATCAACCTATCCCCTTTGTGTAGCCTATGAGTAGTGGTACTAGTATAACCTTCACCTCGCAGGATCTACTGATGGGCTTTAATAGGGAACTGTCTCCTCTCTATATCCTTGCACAAATCAATGGAAATACTGTAGAAAGTGTTCTCATTGATCCAACATCTCAAGTAAATATCATAACTGAGGAGATCATGCTAATCAACTTTCTACATAAAAATGGGTACGATGCACCTATAAGCACCATCCACACTCATGACGGAATTTGCGTACCTCCTCTGGGTACCTTTTGTTTGATATAATCCTAGGGTATGAACTCTTTAGGGTGAAGTTGGGTATCCCCTAACTAGTAGCTATGAATGTAGTTCCCTCAATTGTGCACAAATGTTTGAAATTCATTCATGAGGATTCCATACATGTGATCCATGACACTAGCTATAGACCACTAGTTCAGTGTGGTAGCTACTCCTTAGATTACTCTTGGCCTGTGCCCATTGGTCCTCTTCCACCTAGGAAGGATCTCTTGTATCAAACTTATAAAAATTACAAGAGAGGGCACTTAATGCTGAGAGTGAGATACCCTCCATCACTTTATGTTGTTTCACATAGGGCTTGCTTAAAAGGTAACAGTGATTCCACTAAGGCACATAGTAGGGAAGAAGAGAAGTGGTCTGGAGATCCTCCTTCCTCTTCCATTATTCAACACGATGCTCCCTCTCACCCTATTGTGGCATCATCAGAATCTATTCCACATTTGTGAGAGAATCCTATGGTGCCTACTTGGAAAAATCCCAAACATCTCACATTTGAGCTTCCTATCCTACCCATGGAGCCTAGGCCCATTCGATACGACAGGAAGAAATGTCCCCATGGGGAATCCTCTATGTCCTAGCCTCCACAACCTCCCACTATTCTTGCTCCAAAAGTAGTAAATGGGAAGAGGCCTATTGCCGATGCATTGGAACCAACTCCCCCCATTATTTCTCAACCTACTCCTACTCCCATTCAAGATTCTATCCATCCACTGGAAATAGCTATGGTGGACACTCCTATGGTTGAGTAGCAGTCTTCTGCTCCTTCACAACCTCTAGCCTCTAGCTTGAAGAGCCATAGAAACCACCTTGCACGTGAACACAAATGTCGGTGAAAGGATCTCACAGTTGAGCAGGGCTTGCAGAGGAAGGAAGAGGAGATGACTACCCCTGCTTCAAGGCCTCCTAATGTGTCCTCCTCTCTCCTCCTCTCTACTTCCATTCAATCTAGTTCATTCTCACTTCCGACTTCTGTTGTGAGTGTGAATGCACCTAATCCAAAAACGGTGCAAGTGTTCATCACTCCTGTTGGTGTTTTTTCTTGTAAACCAAGTTTGTCTCCTAATCTACCTATGGAATTTCCAATTCCAATCAAGGGCAGCTCAGAGGACCTAGACCAACTGACGAGGATTTTAATAATAACCTCCTACACTTTGGGCTCTGCATGACCCAGGAGGGTGGTCCCTATAATGTGTTTATGATCTCTACACCAAATTCATAAACAATCATTAAAAATTCATAGATAATCCCACAAATAGCTAAATAGAATAGGATACCACTAAAATGAATTGGCCTTTCACCAATAATATCAACTAATTGGAGCATGAGATGATTACAACATTATTTTGTAACTTATGATGGTCATTTTATTTGAAATTTGGTGGCAAGCCCTAAGCAAAGACATACAGACACAGAGTTTCACAAACTTATACAATTTAGATCAGTGCCATATACCACTGGGGAGTCAAAATCACAAACATTCATGATTCATCAACAGATTGAAATACTTGGCACACATGATCCCTAGAAATATTGCATTAAAATAGTGTCAATTCATGTCCCAACCCAATACTTCTTACTAAATCCCTTTACAAACATACCCATCCATGATTTCATCCAAGCACTTTAATTAATTCTTTGAATTAAAGCCAAAACGGAAAACAAACACATCAAAGCAATGAGATGAACATCATAATCCTTGATTATTCTATTCAAAATTATAATATATTTGTACAGAGGGGAGACTTGAGGTCGAGATATAACATCATAGCTTAAATGCTAGTATTGTTATGAAACATCCAATCTTCATAAGTTTAAAACCCATTACAAGATAACCCCAAACCTAAATTGACTTAACATTCAAAAAAGAATTCTTACAATTTTCTCTGCAACTATACCTAGACTCGACCTTCAAAATATCTAACTTGCCAAACCACATTTCTATCCTTGAAATCCTTCTTATAGAAATGAAGGAGCAAACAAGCATCGGGCTAGGAATTACACATGTCAGCGGTCAATTAGACTGCTATATGCCAATTCAAAATTATGATCAAAACCACCAAGTCCCGAAGCATCTTTCCATTGATTCTACTCATTACACAATAGCCGTAGCATTTGTTACACCTCAAAACCTGTGCCCAAAGCTGCCATGGAAACAAAACCAAAATCAGTTATAATATAACCGCTGAGCTGTCAGTTGCCAGTAATAGACATTGTTTCACTCCTCTTTGGTTAAGTATTGTCCACCCAATTCTGATATTCCTCATCCGTTGGCCAATTAAAATTCACCACCTCCATCACCTTGGTATTTTAAGGTGTGAATTTCACCGCAACCTGGTTGGCCTCCCTCTCAAATGACTTTAAGAACATGTTGGTATTAATTATTTTATCCATGATACTCACCAACAAGTCATGGTCTGAGTCATCACAAATCAATTTGATTTGTGCATTAATAATCTCTTCTACCCTATCTTTCCATTGCTACAATGTCTTAATATTTCCCTGTGCATCTATTATATCTGGTAGAAAAGTATCATTCCAATCATCAAAACTCTTTACTAGTTCTCTAATTTTCCTACTCAAATCATCAGGCAGGGCCTGGAATCCTTTCAATGATTTCACAAACATTTGAGTAGGCTTTAATGACTGGGGCCTATTATTTGCATCAAATCTGGAAGCTTTAAACATAACATCTAAATCAATGACCTGAGGGATCCACTTCTCAACCAGAGGTAGAACCACTTCCCGATCTCTGTTAATGTTTTGTATTCCACCTAGGAATAAAGAATATAGAGAATGTATAGCTGGCAACCTAGAATCAACCTTCTCATTTAAATGCCTCAAAATGGTGTCAACCACCTCATTATGTTTGGCTACAACACCATCCTCACTCACCCTTAGGGTATCCTGTAATTCTGTGATTTTATCCATCATCTTCCTTTTGGCAGGATCTACAGAATACTCAACCTCCTCTTCAACTAGCCTTGGTGCAGAGCTATCAGCAGGTGTCTAAATTGGGAATCCAGGAGTAGAAATGATTGGGATAATAGGGGGAAATGACCCCGAAGTAGTAGGTAATGCTCTGATAGTAGGGGCACTAGAGGATTCTCCCACCTACCCATATCTTAATCTATCTACTTCAGATTGTAGCTCAACATTTTTCTGCTGCATTCTACTATACTCCCCAATTAGTGCATTGTACTTTTCCATTAGGCTTTTCCTTTCAGCTTCCTCTCTTTCACCTATCTTCTGGGCCAATTTGGCCACATTCAGTGTCAGGCTTGTGGCTTCTGTTGTTGAGGTTTTAGAAGCTCTCTTGATAATGAGCCCACCCCTTGGATTTGGGCTAATATTAGCCACATTTGGTTTTCTACCTTGAGGTGCCAATTCCTATATGGCCAAAGCCTCATATTCCTCACTAAAGGTAGAGTCTTATAGGGCTGCCTTGACTTCTTCTTCACTATTTTGCATAGGATGTTTGGACTGCATAATAGCATTGAATGCTACAGCATCAGCTATGTCCCACTCAGGAAGAAGTAAGACACCAGCCTAAGTTACAAGTTTCCTTCCTTAATCAAGAGTGATGTTATTGAATTGTTCCATTAACTTAGATTTGACTTCATCATTATTCTCCTGGTCAGACCTATCAGGTCTTGATTCCCTCCTTCTCTTGCATTTATCTTGATATTCTTCAAATTTCATCCTCCAAATCAACTGCAAGAATACAAGAGTTTTCACAAAGGCATCATCATCCAAGAATGCCTTGTAGGCCACCATCCCGACGTCCTGCACACACTGCCCCTTTATATCCATATCAGTTAGCACATTGTGCTGATCTAGGAGGGGATGGGATACCAATCTGCATGTCCTGATCAGTTATGATTATTTCATCATCCAGAGCCTCCTGTCACTCCTCAACTCTTCACCTCTTGAGGCTTGGCTCTGATGGCAGCTCTATAGGGTCATTTCTAGGTGGTGAATCCAGATCCACAATAATTATCCCTCCAGGTTTCCTGATCCTATGACCCGGTTGTGATGATGTTTTCATTATTTGTTTTCCCTTTTTATTTTTTGCCTCTTCATCACTACTATCATCTCTCTTCCTCCTGTATAGAGGCATGTCCACTGGTGGCTGATAAGTCAGCCTCTCCTCCAGTCCTTGACTTCCCGAGTCCATTTCCAAATTGACTTTCTTGGTTCTTAGGGTACTCATGATTTCTTTGAAATTATTCATCAAGAAATCAATTCTTTTGTGAAATGGGGTGAACTCCATCAATGGATCATATTTTGGATCTAGTTTATGCACCATGGACAACATTTTCTCATAAGCAATCCATTTCTCTTTATTTAATTCTTGCTGGCTCAAATCAAACTCATTTCTAATCAAATCCTCAGGAAAATTAAAAATATGAGCAAACCTGCCACCCTTAATTCTTTGCCTAAATAGAGAAAAGAATCCCTCAGGTTCATGCTACCTCCTAGATCCACTCTTCAAATGGTAATCATCAAAATATCTATCAAAGTGAACCCATACTCCCTTGGAAAATACAAAGTCTGAAACAATAGTATAATCAAGGAACAAAGTCCCTTTTCCTCTTCCTGTCAAATTATCTTCATGAATGCAACCTAGTTGCCACATGACCTCTGCAAACCCCATCCTTGATGGTACATTATACAGGAGAATATGAGGAGCTCCCTGGAAA
Source organism: Sequoia sempervirens (assembly GCA_007258455.2). Classification (NCBI taxonomy): domain Eukaryota; kingdom Viridiplantae; phylum Streptophyta; class Pinopsida; order Cupressales; family Cupressaceae; genus Sequoia; species Sequoia sempervirens. The sequence goes on from VDFB02270651.1 coordinate 277,236,184, forward strand.
CCATAAACCCTTAGGACAATGCTTATAGGGTATAGAATAATGTCACCCCAATTATGACACACCTTCAAATCAGGCCTCCTTACTTTGGGTTGGAGGAAATCATGCAAATCCTTAGGAATCCTTGGCACATTCACCATCAGTCTAGCTCTGAGCTTGGAAGCAAATCAGTTATCAAACCGCACAAAGCTGGCACCACCCTTGTTGTAAGACAAGTCTGCACTCCAAGCATGCATCGGTAATTTTTCTCCATTCACCTCCTGCCTCAACTCCATTTTCTTTGAGAAGAAGTCAACATTCTTATACAAGAACATATGCATCAATAAGGAGTACCAAAATAAAGGAGTACTAGTGTCTCCTTCATGCAACTTCAGCAAACCCTCATGTATCCTTGTAGCAAGGAAAGAAGCATAGTCGTACACTACAGAAAAGTTAGGATGTTGAATTTGAGCCCCCATGAACATATAAGCAATGGGCATCATGGTATTAGAGCTGAAACCTAAAATTTGGCAAAGTGAATAAAAGGTTGCCAAGAAATGATTAGCAAAACAATTCAACCTGAAAGGTTCTCGGTCAGTTGGGCTGATGTGAATCGTTGAACTACCTGCCCTGGCTAGATGAGGAGGAAGCAATTTTGATTTGAAAAGAGGTTGTGACTTGGCATACTCCTGCTTCATTTCCTCAAAGTCTATCCGGACCAATAATGAGCTATATTCACTTAAATCGAAAACCTGCCAAATCTCATATGCATTTATATTCAGTAAAACCCCGCCATCATTATCCCTGATAATCCTTGTGACAGGATCATATTGTGTAGCCACTGCCCTGAGTAGGTCAACATCAAGAAATACATTCGGTACCACAAGTTTTCCCATATCGTATCTCCAACCATTTGAGAAAGGATGAGATGCATTTCGCTGCCCATACCATCTCCTAAACATTTCCAAGCCCATCATTGGTACCCTAGCATCCGCAATGTTATAGCTTTTATATCTTAATCCCTCACCTAAGGCTGTCCCCTTCATTAAGATCAAACCCCTCTTCTTGTCATTTGTTGACAAAGGGAATTGGTCAAGGAAATCATCGTATAGATTTCTTTGCAAATAATCAATAAGGCCAAAATGTTGCTTTAGTGGCGCCATTTCAAACAACCAAGGCTTCTCCTAATATCAAATTTGTGCACAAACTAGGGCTGTGCAAAATGAAATTATAGTAGAATTTTGCAATTTCCCACAATTCAAAAGAACCAGTAACCCTAGAACCTCAATCAAGAAGACCCCTGACCAACACAACAAAACCCCCTTAAGAATTACATTCAAACAGAAACAGTGATAAAGAAAGTAATTCACGTAATTTCGTGCCAGAATTTTGTGCCCTGCAGAAAATCAAACCCTACAGTAATTGCTTTGAAAAAACTCTATCTTTGGCTCTAAACTGCTTCAAAAACACTTGAATTCCTTTGTGGTGAAGATAGCCTAAAATTAAATACTTATAATTTATGAAAAATGGCTCGTAGACATCTCGTCTGCCATTAAAACTTACTTGCATGCCATGCCAATGACCTCAATTATATTTGATGCAAATTTAAATCTTCACCATCGATCTGTTGTTTCAGTCAGATCATCGAACGGTCATCTTCAAAAAAAGCTGACAACATCTCCATGTCATTATCAAGGGCACACCATAATACACAACATCAAAAGAATACACGTGGTTCCCACCCGTTATATCGGGAACACTAAACTCCCTTCAATTTAGGATCACGCAATGGCAGGCAACCGTTGATTCCCTTCATTGATGATCACAATCATACATAATAGGAAGCAGCATCAATACCTATCCGTCGAGCATCCCTTTCACCAAGGTTAAAACATTTCCGTTGATCATGAGCACGTGCATCTCACATGTGGTTTAGTAACCCACTCTATAATGCACTAAAGTCTGATACACATATTAAACACTTTATTCACTCTTTTCAGCATCGGCAACCTGGGACATGCGGTGCCTTCCCGCGATATCGCGATCACCAAATATCCAGTGGTGGTGTCATCGTGAGATATTTGGGAATGGTCAAGATCAACCATAGGGAAATCGACAGTCATCAAAATAACCCCTGCAAAACATTAAAGTTACATAGAATAAAATAAGGGGAAGGGGACACCACCTAGGGCAATGATAGTCAATGACTTAATGTCAATGACTTAATTTTGTTTTAAAAGCATAGGGCATGGACCGACCCAGACCTTAGTAAATAAAAGGGGCAAGCAAAATATTTAGCATTTTATTAAAAAAGGGTCATGCCTAGACGATTCAATGGGACAAAAGTTGTTTTCAAAACCCCTCCCAAAAGGTAATGATAGAAAAGACCCAACCCAAAGATAGAACACCAAGGTTTCATGAAAGCAAAGCAAAATTCCACCCCTAGGTACCTTCCGAATAATCAAGACAAACTAATAATAAAAGGAAACCAAGGAGTTAAATTTGAAGCTCCATTAACTCCTTCAGTTGAGCCACCTTTGTTGATTTCCCTTTTGGAAATCCCTCATTTCCCAAAGTCCATGGATATTCTGAACACTTTGGTGGTATCCACTATGATTTTATTCTCCTCTTCCTCTATACCTCTTGCCTCATCTATGGGGATTTCACATCCCCTGATGAAGTGAAAGATGGAGGATGGTCCTTCTAGAAATGGAGGGTGTAAGAGGAGCCCACCTTCTCCAAAGGGTGGTCCTATACTAGCTTGTTCCATTCTAGTAACAGAACTAGCCCTGGCTTCCCTTGAGTTCATCACTACTCTCGAGTCACTCAGTGAGCCTAGCGATGAATCTCGGGCACAACTTTCTCCATTTGTTGAGGTATGGCATGGCACTCCAACGAAGTGCATGTTTAACTCTTTGGATGAAGTTCCAGCCTTGTCAACGATCTTCACGAAATCATTGACCATAACTCCATAAGAGTTGAGTGGAGGAGACTTTGTAGGGCCTTCTTCCTTAGCCCTTGTTGTGGGAGGGTCAGAAGCTTCTCCCCTTAATATTCCACTGTGGCAGGCTCATCCTCATTCCCCTTATGATGATCTAGAGTGGGAAGTGGACAACCTCTTGATTGATGAGTGTTAGGGGGAAACCTCTTCTTTATCTTTAGAATAGATGTGTGTGTGTATTGTCATGTGTTACCCCATGATTGTGCTATGTGTTTCTGGATGACCCTTGTCACCCTTGTTTGTGCTTGGATATAGGTGTGGTTTTTGTGTCGTAAACGTTCTTCTATTTGTATCATCATTCTTCTATGTTTGTGATTGATTTTCAATAAATTGGGGATGATGCAAAGTGTTGTGAGAATTTAAGCTTCCATTCCATGTTGACCTATTTTTTTATTTTTACCTTGTCTTCTCGTGCATTCTTCACGTGGTATGATATAGTAGGGGGTTGATAATAGTTCATTTATATACTACTATTATTATACTTATATATATTTATGAGTAGCTCTGACCCTAAAATATCATATCACCTTTGTGCCCTTTGTTCATGTTTAATTCTCCTTTTATTTTTTCTTATCTCTCTCTCTCTCTTATTTTCTTGAGTTGCCTCTTTCATGTGTGGAAATTCCATTGCTTTTATTTTTAGAAAATGTATTCATTTCCAATGAATCTTTTCTCAGGAATCTTTGCAAAAAATTTCAAAGAATTGCATTCTCAACTTGGACCCCTAATGGAACGTGTTTCCTTCATCATGGGTTCACAAAGAAAGAAGTTGAGAAATTTATTTTCAGGTGGGAGCATCTTTGAGCTTCCCCTCATGAGGGGACATCTTCTTCCTTTCAAATTCCTTGATGAATTGAATATCTTTCAAAAGGATTCCTTGGTGTTGAATCGATTTGAGAAAAAAAATTCTTTTACACTTTCAAATAGTGTGTCCCTTGAGTGGACCCCTTTCTTCATGCCAGGTTCCTAAGGGACCCTTTGAAATCTTTCCAATATAGTGACGGTTTGTATGACTATCTGCTTACTTTCCTGCATGTCCACTTTCAGACATGTTCTATCTATGGGTAAACATGTCGCTTTGCAGGTGTGCCTATAAAGTTGCTTTCTGAATTTGTGGAGTCTCTTTTCCAAGTTTCCTTAATGTGAGAGATCTTGGAGGAAACCTTCATTACAAGTCTACAAGCCTATAAGGTGCTTTTTTTGAGCTTCCTCCATGTGATAGATCTTGGGGGCCACTCCCTTGTAGGTCTGCAGGTCTGCAGGGAACTTTTTCTAGGTTTCCTTCATGTGAGAGATCTTGGAGGAAACCTTCCCTATAGGTTTGTAGGCCTATAGGGCAATTTCATTTGGGTTTCCTTCATGTGAGAGATCTCAAAAGACACCTTCCTTTTAGGTCTACGGGCCTGAGAGGTGCTTAATTCTTAAGGCTTCCTTCATGTGAGAGATTTTGGGGGTCGCCTCCTTGTGGGTCTATGGGCCTGTAAGGCACTTTCATTATACAACTTCATAGTTTTGTGGGGCTATGGATTCCTTTGCCTACCCTATGTTTTCAAGCTTTCCAGATTATGGTTTGCTTCCTTGATGGTTTAGGTATAAATTTCTACTACTACTAACTCTTCAATCTACTTTACCAAAGAACTCATCAGCATTCATGCTCGCTAAAGTGGGGGGAAAATGTATAGGATAAAATTTGCACCCCTTACAAAAATTCCCCTTTTACACATCCTCACCTAGGAAAACCAAATCCAAAGGAAAAATTCCACATCAGCAAGTTTCCTTCCTTCTTTTCCTTCATGTCAGTAGAAGAATATTTGTCGGGGGAACACACACAACACACAAATGTTCATGTGATGCGCTTATGTCCCTGATGGATTTTTGTTTCTAAAGTAGGCAGAGGCATTACACTTTCAATTGGAGTTGATTTGTAACATCCCTCTTCAACCAACCAACCTCGAAAACAACATATTCTTCCCTCTTCCCCTTCAAATTCATCCATTCTTCATTCAACTTATCTTTTTTCCATCTCCTTTTGCATTCTCAAGCATTCTCAGCCTTCACTTCACGGCCAACAACACTTCAACACTCCATTGCAGCAACAACACTCTATCAACTCCGTAAAGCAAGTGTGAAGCAAGCCATTGCAATGTCAGCATGAGGTTTTGTGAGACCTCCATCATGGTCGAGGCTATGGTGATTGTTCAAGATTTCTTTCTCCTCCATTAGCTAGTGAACTCTTGGTGGAGGTGGTAACATTTTGCTCCTCCCCTTTGTGATTTGGTTGAGTAGCTATTTACTATTTTTTAGTGTTATTTGCATTCCTTCCTTCTTTACTTCTTTATCACATATTTCTATCTCATTGCTATCTAGCTATCCATGGAGGTGGAAACACCAAAATAGGGGTCTGACTAAGGTGGGCCCCTATATAGCCCCAACAAATTTCCCCTCTTTCTTGTGTGTAGAACATACTTTTGGAGCTAGCTAGCGAATTGGTGCCTGGTGAGATTATCTTTGTCATTTTAGCCCTCATCTATCTATTTTATCATATCCATTTGTACCTTTCATACATTATTATTCTATTTTGTTCACTTAGAAACAACTAGCTAGGCTGTTAGGTTTTTTTTTGCAGTTCATCTTGTATTTGTTGTCCTTTGGTCGTACAAATTCCATCACACCTGAGAGATGCCAATGTGCCATGCTGATGTCCTAGAATTGCACTACTTTCTTTAAATAGAGAGTTGTCTAAGGCATATTACTGGCTCTAAAAACTAGCTCACTTAGACTAAAATAAAGTTTGGATCTGTAGAGTGATTGAGACACCTTATAGTCCTCATCATTCTCATACCCCTATTCCCAAAACATCCTTTTAGAGTGAGGTAAGTTAGGGAAGCCCTCTGCTCTCTACTCTCTATGACCTGGGGCCTTGACGTGGTTGGTCCCCCTCTCTTACACAAGTTTATCTTCAGAGGATATAACTTTAATTTGATGTCCTTTTGGGTTTTGTAAAATTTTCACATCATCCCTATTACTAACCTTTCCAAAATATTTTTTGTTATTTTCAATATATATGGCTATCCTAAAAACATCCTTAAAGGTTGGGGGTATTTGTCTCTTAGTTCATAACCCATTTTGGGATCATATGCATTGTAATACAACACCAAACACATAGGTTCACTAGGTCTCATATGTTGTGGAATTTTTTTTATGACCTTCATAAACCTAGTGTTGAAATCTAAGACCAATTCATTATGTCCTTTGAAAATACTTGAAAACTCATTAATGATGAACTTGGCACCAGTTTTATCTCTATACTATTCTCTAAAACTCTCTAACATTGATCCCATGACCCAATACTAGCATTGAGAAAACTTCTATAGAAATCTCTAGCATCCTCAGTGAGTGATTGTATAAATAACTTCATGCAAAAATCCTCGTCCTTAATTTCAAAATCATCAATCAAGTTTAAAAAAGATCTTAGACAATCCTCACCTAAGATTGCATTATTTCATGATAATTTGAACAACAAATTTCTTATATCATTTGGGATGGGACTAGGATATTCGGGGATAGTAGTGAAGTCTAATTTCCTATACATTTTTAATTTTAGAGGCCTTCTTGCAAGAAAATTCCCTCCAATAGGATTTAAAAAGGATTTATTTGAGGATTAACTTGGGAATTTTTTTGATTAGCAATATTATGTCCTCCTTATGGATTTCCACTTTTCCTACCCACTTGAGCAGTTACATTTTGGTTATATTGCTAGTAATTCCCATATTGACCATAATATCCTAAAATTTACTATGAATAATTCACTTAAGGATGTGAGTTAGCCTAAGGCACATTTTATTTCATTTAGACATTTTCTTGACCATAGGATTCCTATGTTAGATGCACAGGAAAACTGAGAGGGGGGTGAATCAATTGTATACTTAAAACATTCAATCCCTCAATATCTTTTCAAACCCTTATCAAACATTAAACCATTAACATGCATTATCAGAATGTAAACATATGAAACATTAATGCAAACACATCCAAACACATATGAACACCATATTTTCATGGAAAAACCAAGAATGGAAAAATCAAGGTGAGGATTAGCTCACATATATATGAATTGCAACGTTGGATACAATTAGGCTCACTACCAAGGGCTCACTACCTAGAAAAAGAAGAAAGGTTGATTAGCAGGTGGCTCATTGCCAAGAAGAATGAAGATAGAAGAATATTGTTACATATATATTTACTATCTCAAGTAAATAGGAGTAATTCACCACTTAAACTTTATGCTATGAACAACCTTCAACTCACTACTTTCAGTAACTTCAAACACACTGCGAATATAGACCCTTCTGCTCACTATTTTAGAATCATAGGCTTTAAGCTTGCACTCAAATCACCACACAATAAAATTTTCATCTTTCACACACCTTCTATATATCCACACTTATCTCCAAAAATTTAGCTTGCTTATATACCATCCACAATCTAAACAATCTTAATTAGGTTAGCCTTAATGAAATGTATGCACCTAAAACACACAACACCAAAATAGGTTAGCACCAAAAACCTCCAAGGAGGAAAGAAGTGAAGGATGACCATACCATGGGTTAAATTGTACCCAAATCCACATCACCATGCTAATCAACACATTCACAATCCATGAGGTACCAAGCTGCAAATAGCACTAGCATGCCAAGTCAACCAAACCTAAACTAACACCACAAGTGACCACACATGCTTCTCTAGGTCATGCAAACCACACAAAAACACTTCGCAACATCCACACAACATCTTAGAATACTCTAGCATCATCAGAATATTTTGCAACACTGCCACAACCACCTAAAAATGAGAAGACTAGTATTTTGTGCAACCAAACACATTGCCATAGAACAAAATTCACTAAAAAACCTTGCAGAACACCTGAATCCTTGAGGGAAGGAAGTTAGAGACAATTTAATAATGCTACAAAATTTGTAAGAAAAAAACCTTACTACAAAGAAATGCGGAGTAATCTTGTTTCTTCCAAACAACCTTCTACATAGATATATAAACTATCAAACACAACTTCCACTGTAGAATGATCTAGAACCTAAAACTATATATATAGAACCTTTGAACACCTCTAATCATCATATCTAAACTGCACAAGCATATCTTCAACCATTAAGAAATGTGGAGCATAACATTGAACGCACCTCTATCACACTACTCACCCTTTTTTTCAAATTTTCTCAAAAGCACTTGGAAACCAAGTGAAATTATTGCAACTATAGCTCTTATCCATCAAGACATCAATGACAAAATTGATGATAACACCACATCTTCTTATCAAATCACAACACATCCATATTGGTACAAGCATTTGATGAAAATCTCCCCATGAAAAAACTATCATCCTTCCAACAACTCCAACATGCAATCTCAATATAGTTGACACCAATGACCAACACCAACAACTGTTGAGATCAATGAAAAAACCAATAGTATACTTACAACAATATGCCCCTTTGTCATTGATGGCAACACCAACTCTCTGAAAAACCAACACCAAAAGCAACCAAAAACTAATAGAAAATATACAACAAGAAATACTCCCCTTGATATGGGAAACTCTTCATACTCTCATTCTTTTGCTCCTGAACACTCTCTTCCCTTGTGGTCTTTAGACCATATTCAACCAACTCTCTTTTCCCTTTTGACATCAATTATTTCCTTGTGTTTTTTCAGACATTTCTCTCTCCCCCTTTGACATCAATGGAAAAGAGCCATAAATTCATCCAACTCTCTTTCCTACATTGAACTCTTTTTCTCTCCCCCTTTATCAAAATTCAAAGGGAAACATATTCACCTTGCATATCTCATCTAACATCTACATACACCACTTTATATAATACTTGCAATACTAGCAAGCAACTACACTTCTCTATTTAATACATTCAATTTTTTGCACTCTTCCCTTCAAGGAAACAAAATATACTCCATTTGACTTCACCAATCATCAAAACCACTACCTACTCCCCCTAAGAGGTAGCCTTGGACATCAATCCAAGACCAAGAATATATCTTGAAATGATTCCTAGAAATATGAACATATTTATGCATCTAATTGAAAGGAGGGACAATAACCCCTAAATTCTTCTAGAGATACTCAAAAGTATCTTTAGGAAGAGACTTCTTGAAAATATCTACAACTTGATCCTTGGTAGGCACATACTCTAGCTTTACCTATTTTTTTTCAACTTTCTATCTTAAGAAGTGATACTAGATTGAGATATTTTTTGTTCTTGAACGCATTACCAAGTTCTTTGAAATATTGATTGCACTTGTATCATCACATAAGATAGAAATAGGCTCATCATATGATATTTTGATATCCTTCAATTTTTACTTGATCCACAACACCTGTGTGTAGCATGATGCTATAGAAAATACTTAACCTCTGCAATAGATAATGATACTAAATCACGCTTCTTACTCAACCATGAAACCAATTTGTTTCCAAGAAATAACACACTGCCAATTGTACTTCTTCTATCATCTATACAACCTACCCAATCTACATATGTATATGGACTCAAGGAGAAATAAATAGCCCCAAGATACCACAAACCAAAATCTGAAGTTCCCTTCAAGTATCTAAATATCCTCTTCATAGTTGCAACTTGAGATTATTTAGGATCTTCTTGATATCTAGCCACAAGATATATCAAATGCATGATATCCAATCTAGTAGAAGTTAGGTATAATAGTCCATCAATCATTGATCTATATTTTCTTTGATCAACCTTAGGAGATTCATCATTTTTGGTCAACTTGCAACTAGTAACCATAGGTCAGTATTCCTAGGATACCACAAACCAAAATCCGAAGTTCCCTTTAAGTATCTAAATATCCTCTTCATATCTGCAACATGAGATTCTTTGGGATCTTCTTGACATCTAGCCACAAGACATATTGAATGCATGATATCCAATCCAGTAGAAGTTAGGTATAATAGTCCACCAATCATCGATCTATATTTTCTTTGATCAACCTTAGGATATTCATCATTTTTAGTCAACTTGCAACTAGTGACCATAGGGGTACACATTGGTTTAGAATCCTCCATTCCAAAATTCTTCAACATTTCCTTGAAATATTTTAATTGTGAAATGAAAATACCTTTTTCTGATTGACTGATTTGTAATCCAAGGAAAAAATTCATTTCCCCACACTTTGACATCTCAAATACTTTCTACACTTCCTCTAAAACTTTCTTGCACATACCTTCATTTCCTCCAAAGATAATGTCATCCACATACACTACCACAATCAAGAATTTTTCTCCTCCAACTTTGAAATATAGATTGGTATTTGCAGTACCTTTTTTGAATCCTTGTTGTAGAAAATACTTATCTAACCTTACATACCAAGCTCTAGGATCTTGTTTGAGTCCATAAAATTCCTTCTTCAACATGTAGACCATATCAATATCTTTTGAAAATTGAAAACCTTCTAGTTTTTCAATGTATACCTCTTCTTCAAATTCACCATACAAGAATGTAGATTTTGCATCCATCTAATATACTTTGAAGTCTTTATGTGTTGCAAAAGCTTTTTTTTTTTTAATGGCTTCCATCTTAGCGACTAGAGAAAATATCTCCTTAAAATCTATCCCATCTTATAAATAGACTTTACATTCAAGTCTAGCCTTATATCTAATAAATTTTCCATCTTCATTCAATTTGTTCCTAAAAACCCACTTGGTTCCTATCACATTCTCATTTTTCAATCTTGGGACCAATTCCCAAGTCTTATTCTTCTCAATATGTTCCAATTCTTCTCTCATAGCCTTGATCCAATTCTCATCTTTGCATGCCTCGGTCACTGTTTTAGTTTCCACCTTTGAAAGTAAATAAAAATTTACTTATTCCCCTTCCATAACTACTTTCTTCCTTTTCAACACACCTTTTCTCTTATCTCCAATGATATGATCTTCAAAATGGTTCTTCTACACATACTTAGGAGTCTTAGGGATCTTTTCAAGAGCTTTTTCCTCTTAAACTATCATCTATTTTTATTTTCCTTCATCCTTCTCTTCTTCACTTCAAGGGGATTCATTATATTTATATCCTTCAATTAGTACTAAAATTTGCAGTGGTTCTTCATCCACCTTAATACTTGCACTTTCATAAATATTCTTCAAACTTCAATTGCAGCATCAATAAGCTTTGCTTCTTGTAGAGTATCCAAGGAAGATTCCTTCATTAGATCTTGCATCAAACTTTCCTAAGTTTTATTCATCTCTTCTAATATAAAATTTTCTTCTAAATGCTCTAAAATGATTTATAGTAGGATATTTACCATACCATAACTCATAGGGATTCTTTCAAATATTCACTCTTTCTTGACCTCTATTAAGAATGTAGGCTACAATCTGAATTTCTTCTCTCCAATAGAAATTTGGTAGATTTTATTTCTTCATCATTTTCCTAGCATCTTCTTGAACTTTATATTCTTCTTCTCCACAACTCCATTCTGCTAAGGAGTCCTCAGATATGAAAAAATCATTTTTATTCCATGATCTAAACAAAAACTATTAAAATATTTTAACATAAACTCACCACCTCTATTAGACCTTAATCACTTGATTTTCACATCCATTTCATTCTCAACCATAGACTTGAATGCTTTGAACTTATCTAGGGATTCTAATTTTTCCTTAAGAAATGTAACCCGCCATTCTAGAATAATCATCAATCAATAGTATGAAATACTAGTCACCATATTAGCTTCTTATTCTAGTAGGTCCACACAGATCTATGTACACCAACTCCAAAGGACTTGTGGCAAAATATTCCTTTGTCTTGAACCTCTTCTTTTTCTGCTTTCCAAACTAACATTCCTTGCTTATTGCATTGATAGGCTTTGCAATCTTTGAAAGATCTCTCACAACATTAGTAGAACTCATCTTCACTAGGCTATCAAAATTGATGTGATCTATCCTTCTATTCCATAGCTAAATTTCATTAATTTGAGACAAAACATTTAGCACCACTACCTTTGAGCCAATAAACATTACCTTTTATACTTGTTCTAACAACAAATAGAGTATCGAAGCTTCTTTTTCTGATTTCACAACCACCATCTTGAAACACAAGATTATATCCTTTTCTACACATTTGTCCTACACTTAGAAGTCTATGTTAGAGACCCTTGACAAAGAACTTCATCAATTCTAAGAATTTAGGCAATAATATCTTCATCTTCAGACATCCTTAGGGTAATTTTTTTTATTTTTAGTTCTACATCTTCACTTGTTTGACCTTGTAATCTCCTTCATAAATACTCTCTAGTTTTGTGTAGAATTCTTTATTAGATTTCAAACTTATCACCTTTGCAAGTTTAGAATCAGAGAGACCACTTAGAATAACATTCCTTGCTTTACCATTTCTCTCATATTCCTTGATCTCATCATCACTTGCTAGACCAACAACATGCATTGTGTATCCTTTTTCAATTGACTACCAAACATCAAATCCAAGAGAGACTAGAAAGGACTCCATCCTAGCTTTCTAGTAAGCATAATTTGTTCCATCGAACATATGGTATTTGAAACCTTTCTTATCTGCCATTCAAATCAATCTCAAGTGGTTAATCTTTCTCCAAGGAACCAAAAATTTGATACCAATTTTTAGATTCATAGGCCAATTGAGAGGAGGGAAAATCAATTGTATACTTAAAAATATTCAATCCCTAAATATCTTTTTAAACCCTTATCAACCACTAAACCCTTAACATGCATTAGAAAAATGTAAAAATATGAAAAAATAATACAAACACATCCACACACATAAGAACACTATATTTACATGGAAAACTGAAGGAAAAAATCACATTGAGGATTAGCTCATATATATATGAATTCCAACATAGAATATAATTAGGCATACTACCTAGAAAAAGAAGAAAGGCTCACTACTAGGTGGTTCACTACTAAGAAGAAAGAAGATAGAAGAATATTTTTACAAAGAGATTTACTATCTCAAGGAAACATGATCACCAAACTTGATCAAATTCACATCTTTTACACATGTTATATAGAGCCTCACTTATCTCCAACAATTTACCTTTCTTAATTATATACCATCCATGACCTAAACAATGTCAAATAGGTTGGCCTTAATGAAATATATGCACCTAAAATGTCCAACACAAAAATAGGTTGACACCAAACACCTTCATAGTGGAAAGAAGTGAATGAAAACCACAAGGGTTAAATAGGACCCAATTCCACATCATCACACTAACCAACACATTCAAAATCCATGAGGTACCTCCACAAATAGTGCAAACATGCCAAGTCATCTAGACATGAATTAACACTAAAACCAACCACATGCATGCTTCTCTAGGTCATGTGTACCACCAAAAAAAACTTCATAGCATCCAAAAAACATCTTAGAATACTCCAACATCATCAGAATATTCCTTAACTCTACCAAAACTGTCTGAAACTAAGAACACCATTATTTTGTATAACTAGACACACTACCAAAAAAAAAGACTCACTAACCAACCTTGCAAACACCTCAACACCTGAAACCTTGAGGGAAGGAAGTTGTTAGCTCTCAAAAATGCAAGAGAAATGCCTCAAGAGGTTGCCAATCTCTTGATACATTTTAGGGTAACAGACAAGGTTGAATGGCTTAAACCTTCTACTCTTCAGGTGCTGCTGGACCTAGTTGGGTGAACCTATATGAGTGAAGCAGACTTTGGCTTTATTTTTATTTCTTCAAAGTGCTTTGCCCACAATGGCAGTTGGAGGTGGACAAATAAAACTAAATTTGGTATAAATTGTATAGCAATATTCAAGATTAAAGCCTAATATGTTCAGTTAATAGATGTAAAAATATAAATGAAACTAAATAATGAAAGAAAGTAGAGACTAGTGCCTTATTGGGTATGCAGAGTCAAATGAAATCTTAAATTAGCGACTTCTTTCTGGAGAACATTCAAATTGTTTGGAATATGTTTTGTTTATAACTTGTATAAACATGCAAGACTGTGATTATTAAGTTCTTCTTACTGATCCAAATGAGTTTCCTTGATTACTGTGATTAATTAAAAGGATTTAATCCTTCCTTGAAAAAACCAATCAACCAATCACACAGATACAACAAATGTGCACTAATAAACTGAACATAAACTTGATATGTCAATTTAAATAACCATACAACATCAATATTGGAGACAACTTGAATAATACTTTTAATGAGCACAACAAACAATTGACACCAGAAATATGCCAGCATATCAAATGATTCTTATTGATATCTCCATAATTTCAAAACATGCATCTTAGTCTCATATTTGTGAAACATTGTGTTCTATTGTACCCTTCTATCTATCTTCTATCCTATCCTACTTCTTACTTATTATGTCTATTTCATTTCTGAAATAGATATTTATACATCGAGTACACGAAAGTACGCGTCCTTTCAGAAATATCATACGTTTACATAACAAAAAGATTAAAAGATGATTAATCTCTATTTAGCCACAAATGAATCTTAGTTAGATGATCCAAATAATCCTAGCACTCATGTGTATCTACATCTCCAATTACGTTCCGGATTGAAATCTCCAACTTTATCATTTTTTCATTCTGCTCGCTCGCCTCATCCAATGTCGTGCTTTCAGCAGTAGCAGCCTTCAGCATTTCATGCAGCATCGATTCATTCTCATTTTTCCATTTGGCAGCTTCTTTCAGTTCCCCTTTGTTTGACTCCTCTCACCAAGTTTTCTACTTTTAATTTTTCCATAACCAAGGGACTCCATTCTTCAAGATTACATAAGTTAAAATTTGGAAGGCTAAAATGCAATCACTTACAGTATACTGCTCGAGCTCCTCAGGATGAAAGATGTCCTGGTTCTCCATTCGCACTGATGACCCCTCTACTATCAATTCAACACTAATGCATTTGATTGAATTTTCCCTATTATATCCATCACGCCATTAATGTGTTAGCTAAAGCACGAACAAAAACCTATTTGAAACATACACTATAGCATCAAATGTCTTTTCGGTGAGAGATTTTCAAATCTGGGCCAAAATATTTTTTGTAACGTTCATTAAACCTTTCGCCAAGACATCCTGTGGTCTCATCGACATTTGGAATCATACCGATGACTATCGCTTCAGTCTTTCATATCGCTGTGACAATTCTGAGTCAAGGAGACATTTCATAGAGTTCATTGTGTCTTACCGATATGCACCCTGTAGTATCTCTTTGGTCACTAAGACATCATCACACTCTCGCCGATGAAACTACACCTCGGCATGACCTTGAAAACTCGAAAAGACTCATACCGACATCAAATGTCTCGCCGAACCCTTTTCTCCAATATGTTCTATTCGGTGAGACCTTCCCCAAAGTGTTTCATCGGTGTAACTTTCACTTTCGGCAGAAATCATGCCAAAGACCTCTCCTCTCATCGATGCACATCTCTATCGGTGTGACTTTTGAGTCAGAAAGACTACATGACCTCCTTCAGATAGCTTTTTGATGAAACCCCCTTGTGCCTTATCGGCAAGACCCAACTCTTTCGATAAGACATCATTCTGATAACCTTTAGTTTGGCCGATATAGCACTTCATGTGCTAGTCGGCGAGACATATATGAGTTCGTTATGACTCATTCCGATGATGATTCTCTTGCCGATATGAATTTTTTGTCACCGAATCAAAAGATGTGTCCTGTTGATAGTCTACAACAAGTATACATTAGTGAAAAAATATCAAATCGGGGAGACCTTCACTTTGTCTTGCCGATATGGGTAATACAATGGAATATCAAGGACTAGATGGATTCAAATGGATTATATGACAAAATATAAGCAAGATATTATGAAGAGGGAATTTTATGCTTATGATGAGGACTCATTTTGGAAACTCATGAATGCAATTGACTGTAAAATTTTCAAAATTTAACAGTTCTAACAGTGGCTCCATCTGGGGATGAATGATTGTGAGATCATTGCAAGGATCCAGATTTCTGGGTGAGCAGACCAAATTCAAGGTGATGGATTATGTGAGCAGGATGGAATGAATTGAGTTGAAAATGATCCTACACTACTGTACATGGAAAAGATTTATTTGAAGGAAGTTAAATCAGGATTGTCCATGTACTGGCAAGTCCTGTTCCTTTTATTTCCTAAACTAATGTGCATGGAAGATAGAATTTTGAGAGGATTGTTAAGGATTGTCCATGCACTGGCAACCCTTAATCCTCTGTATTGTTCAAGAGAAAAAAATACTTCAGAAATTGCCCATGTACAGGCAATTCCTAATCCTTACTAGCCATATTTTGTAGATAGTATGAATCTTCACCTTTCTTTCCAACAATCATGAAAGGTCCAAACCACAAGGCTTCAAACTTCCCATGCTTTCCCTTCTCCTGACACCTTGCGTTCCACATCACTACCAAATCATTTTCTTCAAATTTTCTATCTTTTTCCTTTTTATCAAATAGATACTTCATCTATGTCTGTAACTTTATGTTTTGATTTTGGGAAACTCTCCTTATTTCATCAAGTTCAGCTAGTTTCTCCATTCTCTCCTCCATAGGTTCTGGAATATCCAAATCTTCCTAAAGGAAAAAATTGTAGACTGGTAACAAATTATGTAAAGGCATCCTGGCTTGTGTTCCATACACCAATTCGAATGGGGATTTTCCAATTGCCTTTTTAACAGTGATTCTGTCAGCCCAAACAACCAATTTCAATTTTGAATCCCAATCTTTCTTGTTCTAACCTAGCATCCTTCTTATAATCTTCAAAAGACTTTTATTGCTAGACCTTTCTTGACCATTATCTTGTGGATGGTAAGGGGCTGCATAAGATATGGTAATGCCATATGTGCTACAAAAATTTCTGAATTCATCTTATCTGAAACACATCCCATTGTCAATGATCAATCTTATTGGTATACCAAATTTGGTAATGATGTTGTCCATTAGAAAATTTGTCACAACTCTACTTGTAGCCCATTTAGTTGGGATTTCTTCAACCCATTTTGTAAAATAATCAGTGGCCACCAGTATCCATTTATTTCCTCCACTCAATTTTTCTTGTATCTCTCCAATGAAATCAATTCCCCATTGATGAAAAGGGGCATCATCCTACAAGGGTTGAAGTGGAAAAGCTCCATGATACTTTAGTTTTCCAGAGAATTTCTGGTAGGCCTCACATTTTTTTACATGTGTAAAAGAGTCATTAAAAACCTTTGGCTAGTAATAATTTGCCCTGAGAATTTTATGCGCAGTTGTCTTTGCTGAGTAATGTCCTCCACAAATCCCTTCATGCATTTCACCCAAGACATGCCTGGCCTGTGATTCATCTAGACATAACAATAGTATACCATCCCTATTCTTCCAAAATAGATCTCCATCCATGAAGACATACTTAGATGCCTGCAACTTAAGAGTTCTTTTCTGGCTGTCACTTAATTCCTCTGGACATTTCATGTATTTAAGGTAATGCACGATATCTGCATACCATGGAGTATGCTCAATGCTCACAATTGTAGTCTCTTCTTCTACATTGCAAATTTGATTTGCTTCAATGTTTGCTTCTACCATTAACTTAGCCAAGCCCTGACCTCTGACTAGTTTAGTAATTTGTATCTGCATGTCAAACTCTTGGATTTTGTTAATCCATCTGCATCTTTTTCCTATTACTTCAGATTGTGTTAGAATATCTTTGATAGCTGCACGAGGGACGTAAGCAACCACCTTTGCTCCAACAAGATATGGCCTGAAAGCTTTTATATCTTTCACTAAAGAAAATGCCTATTTTTCCATTATATCATACTTTAATTCAGACCCCTGTAATGACTTACTGAAGAAAGACATAGGTTGTTCATAACCATTCTCATTCTTATGTAACATAACAGTAGCAATAGTGTGCATTGAGGTGAATGAAAATATCTGAAAAGGATTTGCAAAATCTAGAGACTTAAGGATAGGAGCTTCCTTGATGGCCCTTTTGATCGATATAAAATCTTTCAAAGCCTCCGCAGTCCATTCTATTTTCTATCCTTTCCTCAACATTTTTGAGATGGGTTTAATGAGCTCATCAAAGTTAGAAACAAATCTTCTGACAAAGTTGATCTGTCCAAAGAATGATTGTATAGCCTTGACAGTTTTAGGGACAACAATTTTATCAATGGCCTCAACCCTCTCAAGATCTATCTCAATCCATTCTTTTGAAACAATATGTCCCAAGAGCTTACCTTCTGTGACTACAAAATGACATTTCTTAGGGTTCAAGCTGATACCATATTCTAAGGCTTTAATAAATACCTTCTCCAGATGTTGTACATGATCTTCAACCTTCTTTGAATAAGTAGTCAGGTCATCTTGATACACCACCATGATAGCGTTGATCAAATCTACAAATGCCACATCCATAGCTCTTTGGAAAGTTGCTCCTACATTAGTGAGACCAAATGGCATTCTTAGATAAACATATGTCCCCCAAGGAGTTGTAAATGTTGTCTTATATTGCTTAAATTCTTTGACCTTGACCTGGTTATACCCTAAAAACCCATCCATCATAGACAATAGTTCGCACCCTGTTACCTTATGCAATATAGCCTCCATATTGGGTAGAGGATAATTATCTTTGAGGGATGCCATGTTTAGATTTCTGAAATCTACACATAGACTGATATCTCCATTTTTCTTTCTCACAGGGACCAAGTTTGAGACCCACGTTGAATGTCTGATTGGTTTAATGATTCCCCCATCTCTGAGCTTTTCCAATTCTTCTTGCATTTTAGGCTCCAATGTTGGATTTATGGGTCATTGTTTTTTTCTGAATGGCTTAGCATCTGGCTTCAATGGTATTTCATGCTGAAAAAAATCTTCCATGTATGCTTTTAGATCTTCATAAGACCAAGCAAACATATGCTTATATTTTCTCAACAACTCTATCAGCATTCTTCTAATTGTAGGGCTTATCTTCTTCCCTATGTACACCTTTCTTGGTGCCATCTCAGTCCCCAAGTTAATCTCCTCAATATCCTCCCTTTTGACTTGTGTTTGCTTCATGAGGGACCAATCACTTCCATCATACACCCTCTCCAATGCCACTAAGCCTTTAGGCAGCTTTTTTTTTTTAAGCTGTAAGATCTCTTTCCCAAATACTATCTGCTTCCCATCCACTTCTTCAACAAAGGCATTGAAATCAATTTCTTCGGCTTCATATTGATCTATACATTGGAGGAATTTTAAAAGGTCAGTATCATCATTAAAGACCTACCAACTATATATGTCATCAGGGACTACAGGCCTTGTCTTGAACTCAATTTGTGATACTCCAACCAATGTAATGTCATCTCTTTTTAGTACCACATTTGCTAAAAAATCTTCCATTATGTTTTTGACCTATCAATCCACTCAATTGAGAAGGCATCAAACAACTCAATTGTGTCCCACACAACATTATTGTATTGTTTCAGTCTCTTATGTTTTTCTGCATATTTTGACTTAACTTGTGAAACCACTAACTCAGAATCCCCTAGAACAGCCAACAACTTGATTTTATGTTTCACAACTATATTCAAACATGTTAATAAAGCTTCATATTCCGCCACATTGTTTGTACATTCAAATGTTAACAAAAATGAATACTTAAATGTAACACCTTCAGGTGAAACAAATACAATCCCTGTTGCATTACCTTCTTGGCTGCATGCTCCATCAAAGTACGTTTTCCATGCACCATTGCAATTTTGTGCCACATGCTTTTCAATTGGGTCAGTATTGATTAAAACTCCCAAGATCAACATAAAAAAAACAATTGATTTGATCCTGTGGTACACAATCAACAACCTGGATCATCCTTGTCTCTCTGTACAACTTCACTTCCTGACCATTCACTATAATTATTGCATAAGATAAATCAAACTTGACATTTCCACCAACCACTGCTGTCCACTGTCTTGATAAAAGCATCCCAAATTGAGGAGGGGTGTCAATTACTGTTATATCAATGTTATAGGCCACTTGAGGATAAGAAACTAGCTTGACTTCAACATCTTTCATTATACCCACCATAGGAACAGGTCGGTTATCCATTGCATAGCACTTACCTCCATTTGTATCCACCCACATGCCAAGTTGTTTCATAACTCCCACTAGTATAATATTTATGGCAGCTCCATAGTCTATCATGCAATTCCTCAGCAATTTTTTATTTATGAGTAAGGTAGTGAAAAAAGGATCAACCTGTGGGGGACTTAATAATGCATTACTAAGGCATACTTCTAGGATATTCACTTTCTCTTGCTTATTAATAGTTTTAGTGGCCATCCTACTTTCAGAATTCACATGTCTTTCATTCCCATTTGTTATTAATTGGGCAACACTGTCTCTGTATTCCTTAATTTTCATCATCTCAAGTAGTGGAACAGACATCTTTACCTGGGATAAAGTCTGAGTGAATTCAAAAGAAGAACCCTCCAATTTAACCATTTTCTTTTGTTCTAAAGTTTCTCCTTTGTTCTCTTCTTTTTCTCTTTTACTTGGTTGATCAAGCTTTTGCATTTCTTTGTGTAATTCCTTCACTTCCTCCTTTTGGATAGGCTTCTATTCACTTTTATCATGTTTATTTTCTACCTTTTTCACAATTCCTTGTGTCACCTTTTTCTCATTCATAAAGATTCCCCTAGGGACACCTTCCTTCTCATTTACAGTCCTATTTCTCAACCAGTACTTACTCTTTGCTTCTTCAACTACAGCAACAGTTAATCTCTCTATCTCCTCTTTAGTAAGGTTCCTCATACTACATTGAGTAGGTGTTTCAACATAATGTTGCTCTGTATAATCTCCTTCAGAGTCAGAAAGGATTTGCTACTCAGCCATGTGGACATTGTATTTCTGATTTGAAACATCATACTCATAACCTTCATCCTCTGAAGATGAGTACCTTTCCTCCACATGGTGAAAAGTGTTTGAATTCAAATACACTGTGTGATCTTCTCCATTGTTTCCCATCAACATTCCTTCCTCTTGCATTTTGTGGGCTACAACACAATAATCTGGGGAATGTGGCTTATCACAAACTTCATAGAAATAATTGTTATTCACCATACAGGTTCCCCTCTTCTTCAATGGATCAGGAGTTTCTTTGTTTCTAGGCCTATCTGTTATAGGTTTTCCATCTTTCCAGTTTGTGTTATAAGGCATGCCATGTAGCCTAGGCCTTTCATTATTGTATGTGTTCTCCTATTTGTATTGATAATTATTGGTTTGTTGGGGAGCCCTATGATTGTCTCTTTTATCAATTATCCCAGGAGCCCTCCTATTGTTTTCAATTGTTAATGTTGTCTTTTGGGCTTCAGCCAAGTCTCTTGGGAACCTATTTCACAGTTCATACCCTATTTTAGGATCAAACGCATTCAAATAAACACTCAATGCCACAAAGTCTAGCAATTTTGATCCAGGAGGTATTTTATTTTCCAATTTATTGAATCTTCGGTTGAAATCATAAATTGAGTCATTCTAATTTTTCTAAATTTGCATCAATTCATGAAGAGAAGCATCGAGTGCACTTTGATTCCCATATTTCTCAAGGAATTGGTCCTAAAATATTTGGAGAGAATCAATAGAGGCTATTGTTAGGCTGTTGAACCAATCTCTGGCTTCTTCAATAAGTGACATCATGAATAGCCTCATATGTAAATCATCATAAGGTACATCCAGATCTTAAATGAAGGCATTAAAACTCCTTAAATGGTCCTCAGCAGAAATTGCACTACTCCCTATAAACTTAGGCACCAGACCTCTCCAACTACCATCCATGGGGTAAGGGTATAATTG
Organism: Sequoia sempervirens; assembly: GCA_007258455.2. Taxonomy (NCBI): domain Eukaryota; kingdom Viridiplantae; phylum Streptophyta; class Pinopsida; order Cupressales; family Cupressaceae; genus Sequoia; species Sequoia sempervirens. The sequence continues at coordinate 277,258,030 of VDFB02270651.1, forward strand.
AAATCCCGCTAAATCAAACTGTCTGATCATTGTTGTATACTGATGAGGGGGAGGGTTAGGTGGGTACTGATATTGGTACATCGAGTTATTGTATTGTGTATTATGATGTGGCACATGATGTTGACCAGGAGGTGGCTGTACATTTGTATATTGTGTGGGAATATGAGGTGGATGATTTGGCTGTCTGTATTGATTCCCTACTTGATGGTGAGGGGCCCTTGGTGGATCAGAAGGCCCTGCACCATGATTACCCTATTTATGAGGTGGTACACATTTTGGGGGGAAACTAGTTGTCTGAGTAATGTTCTGAGTTTTCTACAATTTGAATTCTCTCATTACTTGTATCATCTGGGCTTTGTCCTATTCTTCTCTTTCTTTTATTTGAGATTCAAATCGTGCTTTAACTTCTTCATAGGTTAAAGATTTGTAATTCTCTTGAGGAGTTTCATGATCCATAAGTTCCTTCTCATTGAACTCATTTTCATTACCCTCCATTCCTTGATCATATTCGTGTTGACATTTGAGTCATTCAACTTCAAATTTAGCATGCCACTCTGCCTGTTTCTGAGGATCGTAAAAAGGATTTCTTTGATCTTTTGGGGTACAAGGTTCTGCACTTGAATTATCTCTCCATGAATCATAACGGTCATATGTTTCACCATGAGGTATTGATGATTTGTCTTTGTTCATCATGCACATGTCCTCACTTATCCTTTTACCCTTATCAACCCTATCATCCTTGTGTGTCCACTTACTGCTGCTAGCAGGAGCTCCAGTATGACCTCCCCTATATTGAGATCTTCTTCCATTCATGTTGCAATGTTTTTATCAGAGTCGCCACTCACTTTCTCGAAAGTGAGAAAAGTTTATTACTTGTTATTCCCAGTGGAGTCTATATAGATTTCTAACTCTATGATTAAGGTGTAGGTTCTAAGTTAAGTCCCTAGTAGAGTCACCAATTTGTTAGCTCTAAAAAATGCAGGTGAAATGCCTCAAGAGGTTGCTAATCTCTTGATATGTTTTAGGGTAATAGACAAGGTCGAATGGCTTAAACCTTCTACTCTTTAGGTGCTACTGGACCTAGGCGGGTGAACCTATATGAGTAAAGCAGACTTTGGCTTTATGCTTATTTCTTTGAAGTGCTTTGCCCACAATGGTAGATGGAGGTGGACAAATAAAACTAAATTTGGTATAAATTGTATAGCAATATTCAAGATTAAATCCTAATATGTTCAGTTAACAAATGTAAAAATATAAATGAAACTAAATAATGAAAGAAAGTAGAGACTAGTGCCTTATTGGGTATGCGGAGTCAAATAAAATCTTAAATGAGCAATTTCTTTCTGGAGAACATTCAAATTGTTTGGCATATGTTTTTTTTATAACTTGTATAAACATGCAAGACTATGATTATTAAGTTCTTCTTATTGATCCAAATGAGTTTCCCCAATTACTGTGATTAATTAAAAGGATTTAATCCTTCCTTGAAAGAACCGATCAACCAATCACACAAATACAAAAAATGTGCACTGATAAAATGAACATAAACTTGTTATGTCAATTTAAATAACCAGACAACATCAATATTGGAGACAACTTGAATAATACTTTTAATGAGCACAACAAACAATTGACACCAGAAATATGCCAGCATATCAAATGATTCTTATTGATATCTCCATAATTTTAAAACATGCATCATAGTCTCATATTTGTGAAACATTGTGTTCTATTATACCCTACTATCTATCTTCTATCCTATCCTACTTCTTACTTATTATGTCTATTTCATTTCCGAAACAAATATTTATACATCGAGTACACGAAAGGATGCGTCCTTTTGGAAATATCATACGTTTACATAACAAAAAGATTAAAAGATGATTAATCTCTGTTTAGCCACAAATGAATCTTAGTTAGATGATTCAAGTAATCTTGATGCTCATGTGTATCCACATCTCCAATTACGTTCTGGATTGAAATCTCCAACTTTATCATTTTTGCATTCTGTTCGCTCGCCTCATCTAACGTCGTGCTTTCAGTAGTAGCAACCTTCAGCATTTCGCACAGCTTTGATTCATTCTCATTTTTCCATCTGGCAGCTTCTTTCAGTTCCCCTTTGTTTGACTACTCTCACCAAGTTTTCTACTTTTAATTTTTCCAGAACCAGGGGACTCCATTCTTCAAGATTACAGAAGTTAAAATTTGGAAGGCTAAGATGAAATCTCTTATAGTTACTTCTCGAGCTCGTCAGGCTAAAAGATGTCATGGTTCTCCATTCGCACTGATGACCTCTTCGCTATCAATTCAACACTAATTCATTTGATTGAATTTTCCCTATTCTATCCGTCGTGCCATTAATGTGTCAGCTGAAGCATGAACGAAAACCTATTTGAAACATACAGTATCACATCAAATGTCTTGTCAGTGAGAGATTTTGAAATCTGGGGTGAAATATTTTTTACAACGTTCATTAAACCTTTCACCAAGACATCTTGTGGTCTCATCGACATTTAGAATCATACCGATGACTATTGCTTCAATCTTTCATATCGCTGTGACGATTCTGAGTCAGGGAGATGTTAGATAGAGTTCATTGTGTCTTACCGATATGCACCCTATAGTATCTTTCTAGTTGTTGAGACATCATCACACTCTCGCTGATGAAACTATACCTTGGCATGACCTTGAAAACTCGAAAAGACTCATACTGACATCAAATGTCTCGCCGAACCCTTTTCTCCAATATGTTCCATTCGGTGAGACCTTGCCCGAAGTGTTTCATTAGTGTAACTTTCACTTTCAGTGGAACTCACGCTGAAGACCTCTTCTCTCACCGATGCGCATCTCTATCGGTGTGACTTTTGAGTTGGCAAGACTACATGACCTCCTCCCAATAGATTTTTGATGAAACCCCCTTGCGTCTTATCGGTAAGACCCGACACTTTCGGTAAGAAATCATTCTAATAACCTTTAGTTTGGGTGATACATCACTTCATACGCTAGTTAGTGAGACATATATGAGTTCGTTATGACTCATTCCAATGATGATTCTCTTGCCGATATGACTTTTCTTTCGCTGAAACAAAAGATGTGTCCTGCCGATAGTCTGTAACAAGTATACACTAGTGAAAAAATATTAGATCGGGGAGACCTTCACTTTGTCTTGCTGATATGGGTGATACAATGGAATATCAAGGACTAGATGGATTCAAATGGATTATATGACAAAATATAAGCAAGACATTATGAAGAGGGAATTTTATGCTTATGATGAGGACTCATTTTGGAAACTCATGAATGCAATTGACTGTAAAATTTTCAAACTTTAATATTTCTAACAGAAGTTACAGACAATATAATATCATTCCAAAATCTACAAGACAAAAAACCTTATTACAAAGAAATGTGGAGCTGTCTCATTTCTCATAGACAACCTTCTACAAAGATTGATAAATTGTCAAACACAACTTCCAGTACAAAATGATCTAGAACTTGAAACTCTAGATATAGAACCTATGAATACCTATGATCATCATATCCAAACAACATAGGCATATTTTCAACCATGAAGAAATGAAAAGCACAATGTTGAACATACCTCTATCACAATGCTCACTCTTTTATTTAAATTTTCTTAAAATCACTTGGAAACCAAGTGAACTTATTGCAACTACAACTCTTACCCATAAAGACATCAATGACAACATTGATGAAAAACCACAAAACCTTCTTATCAAATCACAACACATCCATATTGGCACAAGCATTTTATGATAATCTCCCCAACTATGACAATGACATCATCCTTCAAACAAATCCAACAAACAATCTCCATGTAGTTGACATCAATGAAAACACCAGAAAAATACTTGCAATAGTCTGAGTAGTAGTTTGCCACTAAATATTTTGTGGGAACTAAGGATTTTATGTAGGACTTACTTGAGGGTTGGTGGTCACACCATAATTCATAGATTCATAAGCTATATAGGTATTGCTTGGTTGAGAGGCAAGAGGCTAAGAAATTCTCTCAGACACAATGGCCACAACATTAATATTTGACATGTGTTTGTGATGATACATTTAAATGTGAACTAGTTAACAGTGTACTAGAGTCACTACAAAATCACTCTAGGTATTTGTGTGGAAATTTCCAAGAGGAACATATAGAGAATTTCTATTTGTGATAGGATTTGATGTTACTGATGCTAATGTGCCACCAAAATAATAAGAAGCTTTCATGTTCTCAATTATTTTATTCATATCATCTCTCAATTTTATGACATCTATATTTTTCATTTCTTCAAGTTTACTCACTCAATTTAAAGATCATTTACTTTTTTCAATAATTATTCCTTAGTCTGAAGCATTCCTCCAGATTGTGAGTTTTTTGGAATAGGTTGGGAAGTGCTTGTGCTAGTAATAGATAGGGCATGACACCTAATTTATATAAGAGAAATGAGTTATCTCTTGGATAGGGGGCTTGAAAATAAATTATTTGCATGAGAATTTAACACACAGGCAGTAGGATTAATAGTTTGATTATGGAAACTATGTCTAATATCATAATCATTTTGGATTTTGGATTTTTTCCTTATTTTCTCAGTCATTATTTCAAGTCATGTCAAGCCACTACTTAACACATTTTTTTTAATAAAAGAGGGTAAAGTTTTTATTGAATCAAGAAAGTGGTACAAAGGAAGAAATTACAACCAAAACCCTAGGGGTCAAAAACAACAAAAAGATATCAAGTAACTCCCAAGAAACATCTCATATCTTCAATAATCAAATCTTCCATCTCCTAAGATAGTTCCACAAGAATACCATCCCAATCCCCCATGCTCCAAGTTCCCATTCACTTAGATTCCCAAAATGCCAAGCCATCATCCACTTTGTTCCACTACTATGGGATATGCAAATGGGTGATAGAATCGAGGACTCCACCTAGAGAAATGATATTCCTAATAACCACAACCAATTTCCAATTCACCTCTTCGAATTTACTCTTGTTCAATAGGTCAATTACAACTTGAGAATCCAACTCATAAATTATTCTCCTCTAACCAAGGGCACAAGCCCTTTTCAAAGCCACCAGAATGGCCAAAGCCTCCATAAAATTGTTAGAATGCTACCCCCTATGCTTTGAGAAGAAGAAAAAAACCACGATAGTATTATCCCTCTCAACACCACCAACCCCAACATGGCCAAGATTACCTCTAGAAGACCCATGAATATTGATCTTCAACACCCTTGGAGGAGGTTGGTTCTAATGAACCTCTCTCAAAATCTTCCCTATAGTAGTTTGACTCAGGCCAGATCTAGGTGCACCCCTATCAGAAATATAAAGACCTAAAATCCAAACCTTTCCAATGTCTTTGGGATCCAAAAAGATCGACACGACACACTTAGGCTCCAAAGACTCTTGAATAACTCCCAATATTCTCATCCAAACCTGATGTACCTAGAAGCTTCTTATTCAAAGAGATCCTGAGATTATGTTCCAACTAGAAGTACCAAATGATCAAGCTTGGTCCAATTGTCTAAGCAATGTGGAGGAAAGAGGACTTGGCTAGAGCACTTCCTAGCCTAAACTAGAAATATTCCAAAAAAGAAGTGTGCATACATAGTACATTCCAACCTCCCACCAGAAATTCCATAGCATCCTAGAAAAAGAGAAATGGAATAAGAGATGAGAAGTATTCTCTTCACTATTGGCACGCAAGACACACATAGAGGGGCCCTAGAAACCATGCTTCCAAAGGTTCTCTCAAGTTAGAAATCTATTATAAATCACTAACCACAAGAAAAAGTTGCACTTGGGCCAAGAAAACTTATTCTAAATCTTTTTCCTCCAAGGGAACCTTGAAAAACCATAAGTCTTCTTATCCAACACCTGATACCTAAAGAACCAATAATTTTCCTTTTGGGTCATGGCCCCAAGCCAAAAAATCCATCTCCTAAAGATAGTTATAGATCCTACTAGCCAAAATGTTGACTAACTCACTAAAATCCTCTATGGAACCCCCAAGGGGCCATTCTTGCAAGTCCTCCCACTTGTACACACAAGCCTAAGCTAGGGCATAAGGAGCTTTGAAATCCACCACACAACTCCAAACAATCACCATAAACTCCCTGCATAAATCCTTTAAGTGAGGATGGGTATTCATAATAGGAGGTGTCCATCCCAAGAATCAAAATAGAGAATAGCTTTCGATCCTTTGTTGCAAACCCAAAATAATCCTTGCTTAATAAGCTTGGATCCCCTTTTGAGGGTACCCCAAATCATAGATCCTTTTCCTAGAAGGCTATACCTAGACACATCCACACTCTCCATCACCCCCAAATATTTTGAGGTAAGAACCTTAGTTGACAATTGTTATTTCATGCACCATCCCCAATAGAGTTTAGCTACTAAATCTTTCCCATTCAAGTCCTCCCAACGTATCCCAAGTCCACCTTCCTACTTCGGCTGACACACATCATCCCACTTAACTAGGCTCCACTTCCTTGAGAGGAGATTACCAGACCAAAGAAATTATTAGAAAAGACTCTCAGAGTCTTTGATAAAGCTAGCAGGGGTAGATAACACAAATAACCTATACATTAGAAGAACTAAACAATAGACTTCAAAAGAGTCACTCTTCCAGTAGTCGAGAGCCATGTGCAAGTCTAATGACTGACCTTTCTACAAAAATTCTCTCAAGGTCATTCTACCAAAACAACATTGGAAGTGAACGAACAACAAGGGGAATACCAAGATAAACAAAGGGATGCGAGCCAATCTAAAACATAAGAATCCAAGAAATTCTCTATAGAATAAGCTTAGGAGTGTTAAGAAAATAAATAGAAGAATCTCCCTTATTGATGCTTTGGCTTGAAGAATCCAAATAACAATCCAAAGCTATCCTCAAATTGAATGCTTCATCCACCCTAGCCATGCCCATTAGAGTTGTGTCATCAACAAACTGGAGGTGTGACTAGGGAGGTAGATTATTATCCCAATGCCAACCCTAAATGAGACCAAGCTCCACATGGGATTTAATAAATATCTTGATCACCTCAACCATTAGAATAAATAAGGGGATAAAGGGTCTCCCTGCCAAAGGGCCCTAGATGCCCCAAAAATATCATAAGGCTCCCCATTGACAAGCATTGAGAAGGAGGAGGAAGTGATGCAACTCATAACCCAATCAATCTAGGAATTGCTGAACCCAAAGGCCCTCTGAATCTTGGAGAGGAAACCCCATCTGACTCATTCATATGCTTTGGCCATGTACAACTTAATCAACATAGACTTCTCTCTAGAGGAGGCCATAGAGTGCACCATCTCAACCACAATAACAACACCATCCAAACTATTCTTGCCACCCAAAAAACCACCCTACTCCTTAGAAATAAACTTGTCCAACCATGGCTTTAGGTGTTCTATGACCAACTTAGTAATTATTTCGTAAACCAAATTATAGATAGAAATTGGTCTAAAAATATCCAAAAAATTGAAACACTCTTGCTTAGGGATAAGAGCCAGAAAGGTGTAATTCATGGCTCTTGGCATCTACTTATTTATTTGAAACTCCTAAACAACCTCAAGAAGATCATGCTTGATAATCTCCCAAAACTCTTGAAATAATTCAATGAGAAATCAATCTAGACCTGGAGCTTTCCCTTTATTCATCTAAAAAACCATATCCCCCAATTCTAACAAGGAAATTGGTATAAGAAGAGATTCATTCATTTCATCAGTCACTAAATGAGGAATGAAAGCTAAGATTGAGGTATCATCCTCACTGGAAGGAGGGACACATCAGAAAACAAAGAAATATAGAACTGAACAACATCTTGAGAATTCTCAGCTGAGGAGCATAAAAGGTTTCCCTTAGGAGACCTAATAGAAGAAATTCTATTACCCTACCTTTTGTCCTTGACCGAATTGTGGAAGAAGGAATTTTTCTTGTTACCCTCTTAGAGCAAATCGATACAGTACTTTTTCTTCTAGAAAACTCCCTCCTAGAGCTCCCATTCCTCAACATCCTTCGTCGTCTCTAATTATAGCTTTCTCAAATCCTCAACGAGCCCCTAATCCCAAATTCACTTAGTAATAGAATCTAATTGCTCCTACACAACCCTTTTAATCTAGAATATATTCCCAAAATTGTGATTATTCCAACAGTTCATCCTATACTTGATATATTGAAGCCTCTTGGTAAAGGAGTGCATGGCAATGCCAAAATATAACTTCCTAGCCCTCCACCAACTATGGACATGATCATGAAGAGACACATCCCGGAGCCAAAAAAGTTAGAATCTAAATTATTCTTTTTCGATTATCAAGAGAAACAATCTAAGAATTTGATCGACCAATGATTTGAACCCCTCCAATCCAATATCTTAGAGCTAGTCTGCAAACTATCACCAAACCAAAAGTTGGACACCATGAACCTATCCAACGTTTCTGAAATGGAAGAACCATCATTCCTTCTATTATTCCAAGTAAACAATCCATTTGGGGGTTTGATGTCCAACAAGTTCAAAAATTCCACATTCTCCTTGAGGAGATTAGAGGAGGGGTCTAGTTGGGCAGTACCACCCCTTTTCTCCTCTAAAGAGGAAATAGCATCGAAATCTCCTGCTATTCCAAGGAAGAAGAGGATCAAAAGAGCATAGGCATCTCAAAAAGACCATAATTACATTTTTCCAAAAGGTTTGAAAATCATAATTCATGTTTCTCATTTTCATTTAGGCTTATAAAAAGCATGGTAACCCAACCCTTAGCCTTAGACCTACAAGTGCAAGGTCATGACAACATCAAGAGAAAAAACTATGTCAATATGGTTGACAAGGTTTTTTTTAGAATTATTTTATGAAATTAAAACCCATTTTAGATGAAATTGTGTAGATTTTAAATATGTAATTTTTTTTCCAATTGGACTATTTTTTCTATTTTTCAATTAATTGATGTTGAAATAGGTCCATAAACTTGAATTATAAAGTTTTTTTAGTATTTTAATAACTTTTTATTAAATAATTTTTTGAAAAACAAATCTTACAAAAGCATACTTCAGTAATTTTTTTCAATTTGAAAAAAAAAATCAAGAAAAGATAAGTTTAGGTCATCTTATGCATGATGTACACAAAAAAAATTTAAAACACTAAATATGGCCAATAAAAAATTACAAAAAAATATGGAAAGCATGCTTAAGTGAGTTACAAATATTTTCCCAAAGGGATTTAGAAAAATATGATTATTTAGGTCAAAATATGGATGACATACATGTGTATGGTATAGTAAAAAAAAGTGACTTTTAAACAATGGTTTTTAGAAACACCTATTAAAAATCAATTTGTATCATTTGGGTATGAAAATAATTTACATATTTGGAAATTAGACTCCAAGTATTACATTTTATGATTAGTGGCTTTTTTTAAGATTCCATCTCTAAGTGCTTCAAATTTAAAGGTCAAATGTGACAAATTCTTACTCAACTTCTTTCCAGCGCAATGTTAGTGAAGAGGATTCTCTCACTTGACTCCAAACTAGAAGCAACTAGAGAAATAGAGTACCTATCAGAGAGCCACAAAATGGAAGGAATTCTACATGGATCCCACAAGCAAGGAAGTCCTCCTAAGCTTCCCTACAACCCCACACACTAACACATACCTCTACCCAAAATCTTAGATGCCAAATTCAACATATTTTCAATTGACAACTTAGTCTCCTAAAGGAATACCGTATCATGAGAGTGAACAAAAATAAAATCTCGAACAACCTTTTATCTAGGGATGATATTCATTTATAGGATATCACAATCATCACTGAGGTTTGGATAAGTGTGAATCAATAGTCCTCATACAACTAGACTCCACCAATGTCTCACTAGTTATCTCTACCTTTTCTTGATCCTTCTTTCTACCTACTTTAAGAGGTTTCTCTGTCATCCCCTTTTTAGGGGTTTTTTCTACAGGACCAAGATAGGAGATGGTGACTTACTTAAACCTGTATCTATACCACCTTTCTCTAATGAGTGACCAAAACTTGGGACACTAGAATCCATAATAACCATTAGCTCCAATTTGACTCCTCCAAGCATAGGAACTTAGAGAGGGAGATCCATTTCCATCTGATCCATTTGGTCTCCTATCAAAGTTGGGATGGTGATAGTTCTTAGCTAAACCCCAAGGTGTTTCTTAGCTAAAGCACCATTGGTAGCTTGAATATCAAGGGTAACCCCTTCCTCCTGAACCAGGTCCTCTAAAGCTTCAAACTTGTTGAAAGTTTCCTCTTTCTCTCTATCTTTGAGAGTCCTTTTTGTCCTTTACCTTTGCTGTGTGGATTATCCTGCTTAAATCCATCCCTATCCAACACCACCCCCTACATGGGAGCCTTTCCTTTATCCACCTTTAGATCTGACTGGGAAGGAGCCTGACCCAAAAAATCAACATTTATAGGTTTAGGGAAGCTCTGTTGAAGGTGGCCATATTCATGACACAAATGGCACCGAAAGAGAAAAGATTCATAATCCAATTGTTGGGTCCAAGAAGTGGACCTAATACTCATATCTAATGAATCTACTAGTGGATTATTCAAATCAATCTCAACACAGACATGAGCAAAAAAAATAACTCTTTTAGTTAGGGTTTTTGTAGAAGGTCCAATAGGCTTACCTAACAATAGAGCAATCATCTACAATATATCACTTCACCAAAATTCTAGAGGAAATCAAGGAAGATGTACCCACACCAGAACCGTAGATGGGAGCTCCTCTACCAAATTGAAACCCACATTCTAGGGATTGATGAATAGACCCACCTAATTGTAGAAGTAGGGCCCACCCTCAAAAGCCTGATTCCTATCAACAACATAGGAAAAATCCACCAAGAAGAAATTATTAGCTACCAATATTATATCAAAATCCCCTTCAAGGTTCTAGGTCTTGCAAACCCATGAACCAAAAAAATGGGAGCAACACTTGTAGCCCCATAAACTTACAAATTAACACATTTTTTTTATAGTATTCTACAACATACTCTATAGATTTAGGTTGGATCACGAGTACTGGATGCTCTTGCACCCTTTCCAAACAACCATTGACCTTTTGTAAATGAAAACCCCCATTCTTTAATGAATCCAAACCTAGATTATCCATATTAGCTGGTAATGATCTCTCACTAGGCTATGAATAAGGAAAATATGGTAATCGAGGGATGCATGTAGCTCCATCCCATAGAAAGGAAAGTACCACTCGAGAATCAAAACTTCAAAGAGGAAACTAGTGGTAAAGGAATCAAAAGAACCTCCTCTCAGGAAAGAAAACCCCCACTAAAACAAATCTCCACCCATAGGAAACAAACCGCAGCTCTCCACTAGTAAGCAATAGAAAAATGAGGTAGAAAATAATTTGAAAAAGATAGCATAAGACATAGAAGGAAACCACTATATGGTTGTTCCCTCAACACCACAAACTTCCCTCCTTGATTGGCTAGTAGTAGCCCTAAGCTCATAATAGGGTGCAACTAGGCCCTACAAACCTTAACACACATGCACAGACCTGCACTGAAGCTAAGCACAACCATCTAGTATGTATTACTACCTAACATATTTGGTGTCAATGTGCTTTCCCTATTTATCTCAGGGGCATTACCAAGATTAGAATCAATATTTTCATAAGAAAAATGATTACCTAGAGGAGGATTTTACTTGCATCTTTGGTTTTTTGATGTAGATCAGGGGTGAAACACTCCAAAAAATTCTAAATCAACCAATCTTGAAACCCTAAAACATCACTTGGTGGGTTTTCCTCATAAGCCTTCAATCTTTAAAGCCTAAAACATGGGGGCAACAAATTGGATTTTTTGGCCATAAATTTTAGTGTAGACCTAATATCCAAAATTTAAACATAGTTATAGATACCCATTTGGGATTTATACAACATATTGTTGAATCAAGGTAGGTTACTTTGTACAAAACCTTTACAAAATTGATTGTTCTTTTGCCAATTAGACTTAAAACATAAAAAAATATGACTTAGGGCATCATCAAAACACATGCAAACCTTCTCCCCCATTCCTGCAACTTTTGGAAATAAAATAAAACCTTATTACAAACCATTCCACTAGTATCCAAGACTTTTCATGGGTGGAATGGGGAGATATCCATTTTTTTCCTTTAAGCTACCCTATCTAGGGTTTGTGACAATTTTTAGAAAAATTGATGTAACTCACTCAAAATGTAATGGAATCACATGAAAACAATTCCAATGGAAAGGTAATTCAATGATCCATCATCCAAAATTGATTTGGAGTCAAAATATGGCCATACAGTACATACTACATTAATAAATAGTGATGCAATGTTTAGATTTGCAGGAAATCAAAGGAACTTTATTCCTCACACTTCAAAATTACAACTTCTAACCATTGTCTCAACCTCCCAAGGCATTTTAAAACCTTTCACATCTTTCCCAATGGTTCACAACTAATTTTTCAAGTTCCAACAGTTCAACTTCCACTAGACACTAAAAATTACAAAAGTTATTTTTTTGCAACTTGACAACATTCAACAACTTTGACACTTTTTACATTTGCACACAAACTTAACACCTAGTGACCCAAACTAGAATCCAAAAAATTTAAAATGGTCTTCTTACACCTTATTACATATTAAGAACTTAAACAAAACAAAACATTAACTTTTTACCCCTCTTGGGCATGAGAACTATTGTGCGCATGCTCCATACTCCTATGGGAGAAAAGATTCAAGATCCACTTGAATGGAGGGTAGGAACATGAATGTTACCCTTTAAAAATTGATTTTTTTGCTCACTATTACCATAACTAGGGTTTTAGACCTCTTTGCAGTAAAATGGGCACAACTTGTTTGGAACACAATGAAATTGGATGCCTTAAAAAGTAGTAGGAAGTAGACTCAATTATTTTTCATTTCCAATTGATCTCACACCATGAAACAATCATATGGGTCTATACCAATCACCAAAACAGAGAAAAACATTTCAAAATGTAGAAAACATAGATATTTTATTATTCCAACTTCAAGATTTTTAATAACCACCACCTTCAACCATGTATTCGACCTTACAAAGCCTTTTTAAGTCATTTCAATAGATTTTCAACAGTTATAGACTAATTTTAAACTTCCAACCATTCACCCTCCACTTGACAAAAAAATACAAAAGTTTATTTGTTTAACTATGACAACATTTGACAACTTTTATATTTACTAATTTCTTTGCACTTAATGACTTAAATTTGACTTCTACAATCATGAAATAATCTAAAAGACCTTATTACATGAAGAAAACACAAAACTAAAACCAAATGACTATTTTTTCCTCTTGGAGGCATGAAATATCATGGGTTTGCCCACACCATAATCCTAAGGAAGAAAACAACTCAAGCTCCTCTTGAGTTAGGGTCTGCAACATGAGAACCATGCTTGAAATCTTTTGTCTAATGTCTTTGAGTCTCTACACATTGTCTTATTTGGAACAATTCCATGTTTGCTTCATCTTCACTATAGGTTTCTTGAACACTTGGAAAAGATATTTGAACTTATTAATATAAAAAAATTCTCCATTTTCACCTCTAAATTCTTGTCTCAATAATGTTTTTACAACTGAAATAATAATACAACTGAAATATTAACTCTATATTGTATATGTGAAGCAACAAACTCAAGTTACTTGATTTCTTGAACATGAAAGGACTGAAATTCACTTATAACTACTTCTAACCCTTGACAAGGCATATGAAAGGTATGTAAACTATGCTGCAACTCACCTTCTAAAGATACCTCATGCAATGACAATTGAAATGGACCAGTCTTCCTAGCAGATTGCTCACACTCTTCCCCCTGCACTGTGTTTACTAGCAACTCACTTTGCTCAACTTACCCATTAGAATCAAATTAACTCTCTTCAAATAACTTTAAATGATTGTTCCTTTGCATTAGTAAGAACTCTTTTTGACTCATTAACATCATCATTGAACTCACCTTTGGATATTTGTCTTCCTTCTCTATGAATTGTACAAAATCCTTTTCTCCCATCAACATGGCACTAGAACCCATTTGTGATTCATGACTTTCCCCTTTCTTAGATGTATTTTTCTCTTTCTTCATCAATGAAGATTCTTCAATGTATGGTTTTTCTATCCTCTCTTGCATCCTTCTCTTCTAAATGATCTCCTTTATAGGCCATTTTACCTTCTTTCTTATCGGTAAATGCCAACCACTTTCTTTTTTTGCTCTCTCAAGAAGCTATTGCATCTCAAGTTCCATTCTTTTTTACATTTCTTCTAAAACTTGGCTTAACTTTATTATCTCTTGCTGAATACTTACTTGTTCTGCCCTCTCATCTTTCTTCTTCCTCTCATTTTTCTCTTGTTTCATTATTGGTACCTCCTTACTCTACAAGTCTCCATAGACTTTTCTCCTCATCTCTTCCATTCTTCTTCCACAAGAAAGTATCTTTCACCTTGATTCTTCTTGTATTCATGATACCTCACCTCAAGCCTCTTTATTTTCCCTTGGTCTAGTCTCTTGGCATCCAAGTTCTTGCTTCAACTTGCAAAAAGACAATACATAGACTCCAAAAACTTATCTTGCCTAAATCTTCGGGATCTCAACTTATTTTTCAAGACCTTTTAGACTTTGATACCAATTTTATGTAGAGCGGGGGTGGAAAAATCCAAAACAACCAAAATCAACCAATTTTGAAACCCTAAAACATCACTTGGGAGGTTTTTCTCTCACAAGCCTTCAATCTTTAAAGTTTAAAACATGGGGCCAGCAAATTGAGTTTTTTTTCTATAATGTTTAGTGCAGACATGTTATCTAAAATGTAAATACTATTATAGATACCCATTTGGGCTTTATACAACATATCTCTAAATCAAGGTAGGTTACTTTGTATGGAACCCTTCAAAACTTGACTGTTCTTCTACCAATTAGACCTAAAACGTAAAGAAATCTGACCTAGGGCATCATCAAAACATGCAAAAACCTTCTCCCCTAATCCTACAACTTTGGGGAATCAAATAAAACCTTATTATATACTATTCCACTAATTTCCAGGACTTTTCACTAGTGGAATGGGGAGATATCCATTTTTCTTCCCTTTAAGCTACCTTATCTAGGGTTTGTGACAATTTTTAGAAAAAATGATGTAACTCACTCAAAATGCAATGGAATCACATGAAACCAGTGCAAATGGAAAGTTAATTCAATGCTCCATCATCCATAATTCATTTGGAATCAAAATATCACCATACAAAACTATACTACAACAAAAAATAATGATGCAATGTTTAGATTTATAGGAAATCAAGGGAACTTTATTGCTCAAACTTCTAACCCTTTCCTCGACCTCCCAAGGAATTTTAAAACCTTTCACAATCTTTCCTAAAGATTCACAATTTATTTTTGAAGTTCCAACTATTCAACTTCCACTAGACACTAAAAATTGTAAAAGTTGTTTTTTTCCAACTTGACAACATTCAACAACTTTGACACTTTTTACATTTACACACAAAATTAACACCTAGTGACCCAAAATAGACTCCAAAACATTTAAAATGGTCTTTTTAGACCTTATTACATAGTAAGAACTTAAACAAAACAAAAAATTAACTTTTTACCCCTCTTGGGCATGTAAACTTGGGTTCCCTTGCACCACTTTCCATGATTTCCTTTTAACTGGAAACTCTACTTCAAGATTTTTCATAGGATTTTATCTAAATAGAGATCTTACATCCATTTCTTCTTGGTAAATTTTCTTCTTATACTTGTATTAGAAAGGATACTTTCAGAGTCGCCACCCACTTAGGGAATTAAGATATACAATATTTTCAAAGAGTATTGTGAGAGTAGACACAACTATCAAGATTTAAACAACAGAAGGAACTTCACACAAATACTCTTTAGACAACAAAAGATTATTTACAATAAAATTTAAGCTTGATGTTTGCCAATAGATTTTCCATTCTTTTCGTCTGATTTTGAGTAATTCTAATTAGCTCTTAAAACAATATAAATGAATATCCACTTCTTATGGTCAATTTCTCTATGGTGGTATTTTTCTTGTCTTCAGAAGAGACTGATTCGACATGGATGAGCTCAGTGATTTGTCTACCTATTTCTCTATGGTGCAGGAGCACCCAGGACATTCAGGGAACACTTCAAGAATCAGGAGAGAGCAGGGGTCAGGAGGAAATTTCAAGCATGTCAAAGCATTAATTATAATGTGTTGAAACCTATAATGGCATTTGAATTTAATAAGTGAGTTGAAGATGTTACAGGGGTCAAGATTCCTGATAAGGAATCCAGTCAAAATGCAATGTAAGGGGAAAAGTATGTTTTAAAGGATTTGTTTAAATGCTCTTAGGCTTTGAATAGGTTAAATAAGCTTGTATATTAGATATCCAATGGTCTTTAGGTGATAATTATTAATAAATCTCAAGATTGTTATTTTAAAATTTCAAAATTTGTTTGGGCGGGAAAGTAAGTTTAGGGGCTTAATTGGCTTTAATGAGGTGTAAACCGATTTTTGTTAGTTGGGATAGTTTTGTAGCTGATCTATAACCCCAGGGAATTCAATTGTATGGGATTGGATGAAGGATTGAAGGACATTGTACGGACTGTTTCCAAGAAAGGGCAGAAAATCACTATTTTTTGCATTTTTCTCTTGTGTTTTTGCAGTCTATTGAATTCTCTTTGAAGTTTCATTAAATGTGAAGGCCTAAGCATCATAAATTTCATGTTTTTAAATTGTTGAATGCTCTGAAAGTTCATAAAAATCAATCCTAGCACGTGTTCTTGCTGACTGTCTACAGGAAAAGGCTGAAATAGACTGTTTTGAGGGTCTTTCAATGAAATAATGATCCATTTCAAGGAATGTATTACTGGAACCCTATGAAATGGATCTAATATAACTTGTACAAATTGAAACTAACCAAAAAATATGCAGGAAAAGGTGAAGAATTGACTGTGCACAGTGAGTTGGCAAAGGAAGAGGGAAGAAAGTTGACCCTAGGGTATAGCAGTGAGCAAACTGCCTTAACAAGAGACACATTTCTGAATTGCAATAGTTGAACATTGATAAATGAATGGTGGAAAGTCAAAAACAAAGTCTTGGAAGTGATAGGAAACCCTAAAAACCAAAAGCCCTAGTTTTAAGCCAAATTAGTGAGGGTTTTGTAGTTGGGCATGTTGTGAGAATTCTTGTAGACTGAAAGTGTGAAAATATTTGATTTGGGAGTATTTTAGGAGACTGTTGAGAGTTTCAAGGCCAGGAGACAAATTTGAAGAGGGGTTGCTTTGTTAAATAGGGCTAATTAGGCCTAAATTTAAGGAAACAGCAGGGCTAGAAGTAGGAAAGTCTGAAACAAGTGGTGCAAGTGGGTTGATATGTTATTAACCATCATGAAACACACCTGATACAATCATTTAGTTGGAGGTTAGAGTGCAAAGTTTGAGGGAAAAGACAATAATCCATCGCCAAAGGCCTAATAGGGCTAATAGGACTGGTTGAGCAGCAAAAAGGGAGTTTTGTACAAAATGGAGGGTTAGGGCTTGAAACCCATTTGAATCAAGTTCATTTAAGGTCTGGTGAATTCATCTCAGTGATTGAAAGCCACAAGGGGAGGCAGAACATCCTTAGTTGCAAGGTGGAGACCCTATTTCCAAGTTGGAGACTAGTTGAGAAATTTAAGAGCAAAGCTTTGTTAATTTTTAATTCTTTGTGAAATTTTTGAGATCCCTGACCCTCTGCATCAGAGTGGTATCAGAGCAGTGAGTAGGTCCTTTAGGGATTGGAGAAGTAGCAATGGCACCAAAAAACCAATTGGCAAGAGAGTTGGAAGAGTTGAAGGAGATCTTGGAGAGGGAGAGAAGAGAAAGAAGGGAACAAGAAGCAGCAAGAGCAAGAGAGGAAAGGCTATGGAGAAGAGAAAGAGACACTATGCAAGCAAGGATCAATAACCTTGAGAGGAGTAGGAGGAGAGAAGACCAAGAAGACCAAGAAAACAATGAAGAGGATGAAGAGCATGTGAGGGCAAATCAGGAACAGCAAGCTGATGATACAGAGGACCTTGAAGAAAGGAGGTTAGTGAGGTTATTGAAGGTAGTACAGGGTCATGGAGGGAAGAGTCACATTGACTTACCTATCTATCAAGGGAAGATGGATAGTGAAGAGGTATTGGGATGGCTTGATGCCATGGAAAACTACTTTGAATTTGAGGAGATGGATGAAGAAAGGAAAGTCAAGTTTGCTAAAACTAAGTTGAGAGGCACAGCATTGACATGGTGGACAAGTTTCCAGAATGATAGGATGGCTAGAGGATTGGCAAAGGTCTCTACATGGGCAAGAATGAAGAGTTTGGTCAAGGAGCAGTTTTTACCATCTGATTATACCATTCATGTGAAAAGAATGAGGCAGAATTTAAAGCAAAAGGACTTGGATGTGATGTCCTATACTGAGCAATTTCACAAGCTTAGTATTAGAGGAGGATATGAGGAAGAAGATGAGAAGATAGCCAGGTACATCAATGGCTTAAGGTACAATCTGCAAGATGAGATTGGTTTGCAATTGCCAAGAACATTGGGAGAATGTTTTCAGTTGGCCATTAGAGCAGAAGAAAAGGTGAAAAGGAAGCAAGAAAGATCAAACAATGGTGGAAGAGGAGGTAGTTCAAACAGGGGCAGAGGTAATAGAGAGCAAGGACAAGGCAGTAATGATAAAAGCAGCAATGACAAGGGTAAGGAGATATTTTCTGATCAAAGAGGTGGATACACTCCAAGAGGAGGAGGCAGATTTGGACAAGGTAGAGGACCATTCACAGGCAGATGTTTTAATTGCAATGAACCAGGGCATCCTTCCTTCAAATGTCCTAAGTGGGAACAAGCTGATAAAGGCAGAGAAAGGAGAGCTACCTTGGTGCAAGAAGAAGAAGATAAGAAGGAGGAACCAAGAACACTCATGGCAGACCCTGTGACTGATGGTGAGTTTCTCATGATCAAGCAAGGAGAAAGGCTTCATCAAGAACCAAAGGTAACCATTTTCAAAACAAATTGTCTCAGTCATGGTAAGATATGCAGGTTGCTTATAGATTCAGGGTCACATAGCAATTTAGTTTCAGTTGATATGGTAACCAAGCTAGGGATTGAAACTTTTGATCATCCTACTCCCTACAAGGCCACTTGGGTAACTCAAGGACATCATGTAGAGATTGGTAAGAGAGCTTTTGTTGATTTCTCAATTGGTTCATATCATGATAGGGTGCTTTGTGATGTTATTCCTATGACTTGTGGTCATATTATCTTGGGAAGGCCATGGCAGTATGTTAGAAGAACTTTGCATGATGGATTTCTTAACACCTATTTGGTTCACAAGGGAGATGTTAAATATCAGTTGGTTCCTTTACCTTTGGAACAGTCTAATGATAGGTTTGTAATCTGTTTTGAGAAGAGTTTGCAGGTGAATAAGCAGGGTGAAACAGGGGAAGGCATTGACAAACTGAAAAGTGGTGAGTTGCAGCAGGGTTATGAGGTGGATAGTCCATCAGATCAGTCCTTGTGGGATTTGAATAGTATTAAGATTGGTAGCATTGAATGCCCCATCAATGAGGGTAATAGTGGTGAAGTTCTTCCACAAAGGAGGCATTGGAATGAGGGCAGCAATAGGGCACAAGAATTCACTGTTTTCAAGCAGCAAAGAGGACATACTAATCCTTGTTTTGATTCTGTCAAGAATGCAGATTGGCAGAAGAGAAAAATAGTAACTTTAGGGGACTACCTGCCTTCTCATTGGAAGATGAAAGCACATGTGAGCAAGAAATTTCTTAGTGGCAACACATGGGACACTTCTTGGGACAAGAGTTCTTTCTTTCCTAGGGAGAATGGTGCAGGAGCACCCAGGACATTCAGGGAACACTTCAAGAATCAGGAGAGAGCAGGGGTCAGGAGGACATTTCAAGCATGTCAAAGCATTAATTATAATGTGTTGAAACCTATAATGGCATTTGAATTTAATAAGTGAGTTGAAGATGTTATAGGGGTCAAGATTCCTGATAAGGAATCCAGTCAAAATGCAATGTAAGGGGCAAAGTATGTTTTAAAGGATTTGTTTAAATGCTCTTAGGCTTTGAATAGGTTAAATAAGCTTGGATATTAGATATCCAATGGTCTTTAGGTGATAATTATTAATAAATCTCAAGATTGTTATTTTAAAATTTCAAAATTTGTTTGGGCAGGAAAGTAAGTTTAGGGGCTTAATTGGCTTTAATGAGGTGTAAACCAATTTTTTTTAGTTAGGACAGTTTTGTAGTTGATCTATAACCCCAGGGAATTCAATTGTACGGGATTGGATGAAGGATTGAAGGACATTGTACGGACTGTTTCCAAGAAAGGGCAGAAAATCACTGTTTTTTACATTTTTCTCTTGTGTTTTTGCAGTCTATTGAATTCTCTTTGAAGTTTAATTAAATGTGAAGGCCTAAGCATCATAAATTTCATGTTTTTAAATTGTTGAATGCTCTGAAAGTTCATAAAAATCAATCCTAGCACGTGTTCTTGCTGACTGTCTACAGGAAAAGGCTGAAATAGACTGTTTTGAGGGTCTTTCAATGAAATAATGATCCATTTCAAGGAATGTATTACTGGAACCCTATGAAATGGATCTAATATAACTTGTACAAATTGAAACTAACCAAAAAATATGCAGGAAAAGGTGAAGAATTGACTGTGCACAGTGAGTTGGCAAAGGAAGAGGGAAGAAAGTTGACCCTAGGGTATAGTAGTGAGCAAACTGCCTTAACAAGAGACACATTTATGAATTGCAATAGTTGAACATTGATAAATGAATGGTGGAAAGTCAAAAACCAAGTCTTGGAAGTGATAGGAAACCCTAAAAACCAAAAGCCCTAGTTTTAAGCCAAATTAGTGAGGGTTTTGTAGTTGGGCATGTTGTGAGAAGTCTTGTAGACTGAAAGTGTGAAAATCTTTGATTTGGGAGTATTTTAGGAGACTGTTGAGAGTTTCAAGGCCAGGAGACAAATTTGAAGAGGGGTTGCTTTGTTAAATAGGGCTAATTAGGCCTAAATTTAAGGAAACAGCAGGGCTAGAAGTAGGAAAGTCTGAAACAAGTGGTGCAAGTGGGTTGATATGTTATTAACCATCATGAAACACACCTGATACAATCATTTAGTTGGAGGTTAGAGTGCAAAGTTTGAGGGAAAAGACAATAATCCATCGCCAAAGGCCTAATAGGGCTAATAGGACTGGTTGAGCAGCAAAAAGGGAGTTTTGTACAAAATGGAGGGTTAGGGATTGAAACCCATTTGAATCAAGTTCATTTAAGGTCTGGTGAATTCATCTCAGTGATTGAAAGCCACAAGGGGAGGCAGAACATCCTTAGTTGCAAGGTGGAGACCCTATTTCCAAGTTGGAGACTAGTTGAGAAATTTAAGAGCAAAGCTTTGTTAATTTTTAATTCTTTGTGAAATTTTTGAGATCCCTGACCCTCTGCATCACTCTAGCAATGATGAATCTTGTGACTACTGAGAGGGTTAGACTTGTGAGGCCTACTCCACTTATGGATGTGGTTGTTACACATATTCTTCAATGAGCCTTCTTTTGGACCTTGTGTTGTAGTTCGACTGTATTCATGGGGCACTAGTCGTTGGAACATCATTTGTAAATACTGCATCTTCTTCCTCCATCCAAGAAAAAAGTGCTTGGTTTGGTGAAATATCCAACTCTTGCTCTAAGGACATCCCTTGTGTTTGGGCTCTGAAGTAGGAATTCTCCATACCAGGAGACTAATATTTTTCAGTGTTTGAAAAAATGCCTTAGTCTCTTCTCTCCACTATCTTCTGCTGAAGATTTCCCCTTAGACAATTTCAGGGAATATGACTATCATTACATGGGAAACACCACACATTCTCATCTTCCACAAGTTTGTTCTATCCTAGGACCAAATATTTCCTTAAATTCTCCCTAATAGTCTAAAGTGGCATGGTGACTGGGACTATCTGATTCATAGGTGTCGGTTGTTGATTTCCTCCTTTCGAAGATCCTTGATATGCATTCTATTGATAAGATGGCCTTCCTCCTTGATAGTTCTATGCAAGAAGTTTCAAAGGTGTTTCTTGTTGTTGGGAGATGAGGTTCTTCATATCATTTACATCAACTGCTAATGAATAAAAGCCTGACGTGCTAGGTTTTCCTCCTAGATATGCATACATAGATGGTGGTGCAGTCAACGTGCTTGTTTGTGGAGTAGAGGTGCTAGAAGTTGCTTCTTCTTGGGGTCCACTAGATATTTCCATGAACATGGGCATCAATGGATGCAGTGGAAGCTTCCTTGTGTTGATTAGTCTATTTTCTACATGCACAACCAGATTGTATGTATCGAGAAGGGTATTTCCTCTTGTAGATTGTACCATGACTGTGATGTTTGAATTGAAAACCTTTAGATAAAAAATGAACACCATAGTGACCGAAGGCCTAGCAATCATAGGAATCCTTTTCTAGTTTTTGTGGAACCTATTGTTGAAGTCACTCATGGCCTCTTACGGGGCCCTCTTAATGGTGAATAATTTTTGTAGCAAAGAGGAGTGATCTCTTTCTTTCGAGAAGTTCTCAAACAAATTTTGTTTGAGTTGATCCCAAGAGAAGATAGAACCAAAATCCAAATACCTATACTAGTCTTGGGTCTTTCCTTTGAAAGATGTGGCTAGTAACTTGAGCACTACATTCTCTTCCATGATGTTATGTACTCTGTATACCTCCACTATATCTTGGAGATGTTTGGAAGAGGTCTTAAAATCCTCCCCCATAAAACTTTGGGATTTCCTTAAGAGCATTGGCGAGTATGGAGGGCCATACATCTAGGGATGTGAGTGGTTGTAGCAGGCTACTCCTATCCTAGGTTACAAAATTTCTAATATCAAGAGCACCTATATGAGCCATTACAAACAAATTTCTATGGATAGGGTAGATGGGTATTTTGATTTAGAAGGTTCAGCCTCCTAGTGGAGTAGATAAGGCTTCAGATTGTGGGCTAACACTTTTGACCCTATTACTCCTTACAGGTGATACAAAATTTGTAAGTCTCGTCCTTCTAGGTGCCAAAGTAGGTAATTGGTTGTACTGAAAATAGCCTCTAGAAGATGGTCTTGTTTGAACTTTGGGCATGAAATTTCCAACCTCTTTTCTAGTTTGATTTAAGAAATATTTTTGATTTCTAATCAAGTGATTGTGAAACTTTGAGTCCCATCAAGTGTGCCAGAAAAAAAAAATTGATAATTAAAACTTGTGCATCTATGATGGACTTATGGGAAATTTAATGAGTGGGGGACCAATTTGTGCCTCACTGAATGACCTCTGGGATTTTTAAATAAATCTAAATCTTTTTTTTGTTTAGGGAAAGTAATAGAGAGAAATGAAAATAAAACATAAAGATGGAGATGTGCCAAAGCTTTTACAATATTTCAAACCTTAACTATTTTTTATAACTGATAAAATAGTCACAAAATGCCACATACCTTTCATTTTTGGGAAGAGAACGAGCAACAAAGGCTAGAGAAAGCACAATGCAGTCTTACAAATCTCCCCATTGGAAGCATCCATTAAGTTCCAATGAAAAATAAGAAACCCTATTGATTAATAGGAATACTTAGATACTTGCAAAATCCTTCTTCCTTTGTAGCATAATATGGAAAATGGCATATCTTTTTACAGAAAATGAAAGAGTATAATGGACATGATTTTATTTCTAGAAGATAGGATAAAACATAGAAGCTAACAATAGGTAAAATAATTAATAGGAATATTCATGTAAGGCATTAACATAGTGTTCTCAACATGAATGAAATACGAAAAGAAACTTGACAAAGGCCATGAAAAACACAATAACAAAGATTTCTCCCTAATTGATCAAATTATCATGATATATTAACTGAAAATAGAGGTTAGATTCCAATCCAATGATATTTTGAATTAAATATAGCATGCCAAAGAGAATAAATAGTATTCTATAAAAACCCTCCTATTTTTGAGAAAATATAACTCCCTAAAACAATATCTATATTTCTTTAAAGATTTTCAAAGAAAATATTT
This sequence comes from Sequoia sempervirens, assembly GCA_007258455.2. NCBI lineage: Eukaryota > Viridiplantae > Streptophyta > Pinopsida > Cupressales > Cupressaceae > Sequoia > Sequoia sempervirens. Next base: position 277,282,160 of record VDFB02270651.1, read on the forward strand.
TGGGACATCTTGATTTTTGTTGAAATCACATATTTTTATAAAATATAATGATTTAAGCCTTGAAAAGTTCCATTTAAAGGATTTCAGTTGATGAGGTTTTTATCAAACCACCTTAGTGTTGACGATGATTTCACTAGTAGAAAACAAGTCGAATAAAATCTTCACAGACAAGACCGCAAAGAGCCTATCCTTCTTGAAAGATATGGAACAAAGACAACCTAAAGGGAAATTATGCATTCATAGGACAAAGGTTGGATTTCATTCAATCTCAAGTCTTCGATAACTAGGTAATGGTTGCACTAGGGTCACTCTCAGGTAATAATGTGATATTGATGTTCATCTCAAAGGGACTACAGTTATTTTTAGCTTTGCTAAGAATTATAAACATTTCACATAAAATTTCACTTCATTCATAGAATAACATCATGAAATCAAAAGATTCAACATAATATTTCATGAATATCACAAATTCTTTGCTATCACTTAAGTAGATTTAGCATTAAGCATTCAACAACTTTATGGAAAACAAAAGATTTTCAATAAAATTCATTCAATTCATTTAAATTTTTGGAACATTTTCAAATATTTAAACATCTATTCTACAAAAAATTATAAAAATAATGAAAAATAAAAGTTTCTCCCAGTTATTCTCCATGGATGCCCCAAATAATTAATTAAAATAGAGAAATTTTCTTTATGCTTCACCAAATTGCTTCACAGCTACATATAAAACAATGCAAGCTTGTAAAGAGAGAGTTTCATTTATGGACACCAAGTAGGTTCGGTATGCACCCTTAAATGGAGCAACATACAGTCTTGTTTAGATGAACTAACAAAAATAGCTACAAAAGATACTAAGATAGGTAGCTATCTAATAAGCTCTAATATCAATTAATGTCTGTGCATATAAAGTTTTATGTTGGAATGGTTCAGAAAATAGGAAAAAAGAACAAAACTTTAAAAAAATTATGCTCCTCCGACATCCACAAATTTTGAACTTAAAAGAAAAATGAGGGAGGAGATGGCCTTTTATAGAAACAAGGCCCTAGAAGTTCAACTTAAAATTCCATCCAGAGAATCAGAAACAACAAATTAAAAAGTGGCATGTGGCATCTGCCAACTGTCATCAAGAACATTCTAGAATAAGTCAAGGCTTTGACTTTGTCCATAGCAACACTTTTTTTTTATACTTCAACATGAACACTTTTCATTAATCAAGGCTACCAGCTTCCTTCCAAAGCATCAGAATGGAGAACACCTACCGGGACCGAGGTCAACCTGCAAATTCAAAATTGAAACAAAATAAACTTCATCACATTTCTAGTATTCAGTTCTTTCTCTTTTCACTTATGACTCAGGTTATGGGATTCTTCCTTTTGTCTTCAACTGATACTCTTGGAAAGAACTTAATAATTGATGCATGCATTCTTTTGAAATTATTCGTATTGCTCTCCAAGTGAGCTTGAACCTAATATATTCTTCATTTACTCAAAGTATGATATCATTTTGTTGTGCTTTATCTACTTCATTCTTGTCTATAACATTTCAACACTGTATTAGCTCGTCGATGACCTCTTGAATTACCAATTGAACATGATCTCTATTTATTCTTTCTATCCATTCCTTGAAGGCTTTAGCTTCTTTTCTTTCATATCCTAGTGTTTCGGGATCAAAACCTTGACGTGCTAGTATTTCAATAAATTCTTGATTTTCACTAATCAATCTTCTGCACTCGATGGTGAATTTTTCAAATCCTTCAATACATTGTATTAACATGTCACCTTCCCATTTCAAATATTTCTTCCATTTTCATAGAAATGAAAGTTCATGTCCTGATATTACATCACTCTGTATTAACTCTTGGATATCTGACTACATGAGAATTTCAATGTTTCACCTTTCTTCGATGACCTGCTCCTAGCAAAATCTACATTCATCCTCAAATCTTTTCAACTTCTCTAAATGGTGGCATGCTTCCTTGTACTTTCTTATTGCATCTGTAATAAATTATTCCCCTTTCTTTACCTAGTATTCAATCCATTCTTCAAACATGTTCATTTTATGATGAACTGCAAAAATTGCATCTACTTATTCTTGTGACATCAACACCAGATGTTGGGACAGTTTAGCTTGTTCTCGACCAGATAAAGTTAATGACTTAATGATTTTTTCCAAGGTAGCAACTTGTTCTTTCAATTATCTTTTCTTCTATTTATAGTTTTGTACTCTGGCACTAATAGCATTTAAACTTACTTTTATTTCCTCTAATTCTTGCTACCACGATGAGTGTCCAAGGTTAATACTTGTTATCTTATACTTCTTAGGCATTATTTCATGTTTGTACTTATCAATTGTTGGAGTGGATATCTGAATAGTTATATTGCCATCTACATTTCTTTGTATGGCATTCTTTGTCTTTGCTCTGTGCCTAGGTTTAGGAGTACCTACTTCTTGTATAAAATTATTAAGATTTAGAGGTAATACTTCCACTTCCATTGGAGTAGCTAATTCCCTGATTAACCAATTAGGTGTATCATCATCTTGTTGTACTTCTGTAACATTTCTTTGTTCCTGTTTAGCACTTGTTTCAGGAACTTCTTCTCTTTGACTTGCCAGATTTTCTAAAATGGGGATTTCTTTAATGATATCTAGCATAGATTCGAGATTGGTAGGGTTTGACACTACCTCCTATGTTTGGAGACTTATATTTTCTTGTCTATCTAGATTTTATATTTCATCTCTTTGAAAATTATCTTCTTTATTTACTGCTACACCAAGATTCTCTTTATTTTCAATTCCATCTCCTACAAACTGTGTAGCTTCTTCTACAAATTTAGTTTCAATTTAATTTTTAGCATGGCCTTTCTCTGATTCTTCAAAGACTCATGAGTGTTCATCAATATTTTGCACATTCCCAAGCGAAGGCTAGGAATCAAGAGTATCTTGAACAATTCTTTCATCAATAGGATCCTACTCTATAGTCTCCCTTGTTTCCATTTCAAGTACACTAGGGTTTCCTGCCTCTGAGGCAAGCATTCCTTAAATAAACTCTTCTTCTTCAACATTCATGGGGTTAGAACATGTATCCTGAATTTCTTCTATCACTGGGTGTACCATGGGTTTGTCTTTAGACTTTTTTTCTTTTACTTTCTCCCACATTGCACACTATTTGTCCACTTGTTCTTTAATTCTAGCTTCATCTTCTTCAGAAATTTCATCTAAAGCTATAGGAGTCCCTCCTAGTGCTTGTTTTATACTAGCCATATTAATGGAAGGGGGAGAGGTAAATAGTGTTGTATCCCTTTGAGATATAGACCTAGTTTGTGCACCAACATTTTTTGTTGCTCCTATTCCTTCATTAATAATTACTCTTATTCTTGGTTTAGTTGTAGAGGAAGATGCACCTTTAGGTCTCACTTTTTATTTATCTTTACATGTCTTTGCATCTTTCTCTTTATCAGATGGTTTTATGGGAACTTATTGTCTTGTAGTTTCAGGGGTTCTTTCTTCAATTCTAATTTCTAGAGTTTCCTTACTAGTCTTTCTTTTCTTCTTGGTAGGCTCTCCACTTTCAAATGATGTCTCATCTCTTTGCTTCCTCCTTTTATCTTTTGAGAAGATAGGTTCAATTCATCTTTCTCTCAAAACGTTGCAAAAATCATCAATCTAGTGTTGAGTATACCTTAAGACTGGTCTGGTGAGCTCATTTATTGATGACATATCTTCATCAACACCTGGGTCTAGAATGGGTTCATCATATACCCTATCATCACTGTAAAATTGGTTCAACACTTGGCCATCATCTTCTTCCAACTGGTATGGGATGTCATAAAGCTTGAGCATCCAAGCAAATCTTAGAGTCATTCTTTCATATTTTCTTCTTCTTACCACATGCTCGTCTTCACAGTTAAGCCAATAATCTTCTAAATGTGGCACATGAGCATGAAAACCAACTATATTTTTAGAAATATTTCCTTCAATATCATAATACAATCTCTTGAGTGGGAAATATTCAAAATGGTAAGTCTTAATTTCTTCTTCACACAAATCAATTACTTTAGTTGCACTACACTTATAATTTCCTATTGTAATGGAAATTTAAAATAAACCTTTTTGTGAGCATAGATATAAAGAGCCTAAGATGGTTTTAACTATCTCACTAATTCCAATAAAAAAAATTATCTATAGGATACCTGGGTAGCATGAATGGGTGTCCATTAAATCCCTCCACTCTAATGTAGGAGTAAGTTGGGAACTGCATGTACCAGCCTCCCATATCCCAAATGGTACTTTGTGCTTCAAGGGATAATCTTTTAGCTTTATCACCTTCCATTGTTCTCACCAATTTCATGGAGAACAAATCATTAACTTTCCTATAATCATCTTTATACCCATGGATAGTGATATGGGGTAGATGTGCATATATCAAATTGTTTCCAACCTTTGTGCCCAAGTACCAATCCGTTTCAACCCTTATTTAATGGCTCTCATAGCACATGAGTAAATAACATACGATGTCATGTAGAAGCATCTAGTTTTGGGGAATGTAGTAATTTGTTCATATAGTTTTTCACTTATCAAATTTCCCCAATGCAATTCCATAGGACCCTCTATCATGCGAGATATTATCATGAACATCTAGGGTTCAAATTTTCTTGCATATCTTAAACCAGCCATTCTTCTCAACAAAGTTATAATATATTGCATTTATTCTTTAAACATAGACCTCTAAATTACCTTGGTCTATTGTGTAATTAGATGCTGGCACCATTGGGTGCTCATAATTTCTCTATTACTCTCTTCAGCACTCTGATATGTCTTGGTCTTGGCCCTTATGTCAACATTGAACATCTATGTGTAAATGGGGAGACCAAATGTGCATATGATTCCTCTCTGTGATAGGTTTGCGTAAATTCTCCCTTCTTTCTCGACAATTCTCTTGGCTAAGTTGTAATGATTTATACATTGCATAACTAATTCAAGAGCTTCCATTGCTAGTGGAAACCCTCCTACAAGAAGTAACCCATTTTCCACAACATTCTTGGTACATTGAGAAGTATTCTCTTGTAATAGTTGTGAATGGATTTCAATGTTAGAAGACCAACCCATAAGAGTGTTTGTAACCACTACGTTGATGGGTACAACTTGTGAATTGCAATACTTGAATTCATTTTCTTCCCTTGCGTCAGAAGTGCTCATTTTGCATATAATGTGCTCTTTAATTTTTAGAATATGTGTCTTGTGTGCGAGTTTGGGTTAAATTCAACCAAAACTTACATTTCATAAAACTTTCAATTCATTTTCGATTAAATTTAGCAAATCATAGAATAATTAATATTTCAATTTCTGAATGGGAAATACCATTATCAAGATTTTTCATCTTGAGAAACACTTAACAAAATATCATTCATTTGGAACATACCTAGTTCTAGTTAATAATGGCGATTCCTCATAATGCAACTTCAAAACCCTTGGTAGCTGCATCTTGGTTTCTCAAAATTTACCTCTTTGCGTGCCAATGCATTTCATTAATTCAATGTCCTTAGAAAATTTGCAATATCACGTGAAGTGGAGTGTTGTAAAAGAAATTGCATGCTTGAGGTGGTGCCAAGTACATAGGTAGTTCACCACCTTCATTAATTACCTATTATTTCACATTAATTCCTATAATAAAGGTGCAATCATTACAAATTATAGTCCAAATCACCAACACCTAGATTTTTGCGTTGGCTCGCTATTTGAGAAGAAAGATGGTGTTGTGATTATATGTGGAAATCAGATTTCATGCTGATTATTTATAAGGTATATGTCATTAAAGATATGTGATCAATTAGTGATCACCAGGATTAAGGCTTTCCAATATTGCTTTTGAAAGGAACAAACAAACAATGGGATCCAGGAAATACTCTAAGGAAAGAGAAAACTAGAACAAAAGGAAAGACTGGAAACCAAGTCTAAAAGATAGATTTGACATATTTCAAAGTAGACTCTCTAGTTCCCAAATTTTAGGAAAAAGAAACAATAAAATACTGAACTCCAGTAAAAAAAGGAAATTACCAAGATTGACTACTTTTGTCAATGAAATACCAGGCGGAGCTAGAATCTTATGAAGATACAAATTCTCTTGGCCCAAACATAGGACTCAAGGACTCTGGTTTTTGGTAACATAATAAACATTGTGATTATACCAAAACACCAAATCCAGGAAGCAAAAGGATATAACAACAAAGAGGCCAAGTAAAAATGAAAGAGGAAATCAACAACCAACCGAGTAGCAAAAAAATGCCAAAGTGAGCAAAAGAAAAAAGAGCAAAGGAAAAAGGAAAAAAAAGGGGTCCACATTTTTCCAAAGGGAAAAATGGGGCATGTTGTGAGACCACACAACACTTAGATCAAACCCCCTTGGATAAAACCTCGCTAGTTTTAAACCATTCCTATAATATAGTCTCCTTTACACCTAACAAAATGTTGATAAAAAATCACTTTTGATTTATCTTTTGGGGGATCAAATGAATTCATTTAAAAATTATTTTTTGTAAGTATTTAGTTCATATTATAAGCTTCCCAAAATGTATAATTTTAAACATATTTAATTTTATTATTATATTTATTTTTTATTTCTTTTGAATGTATGCTTTTCACCAAAAATCAAGCTCTCTATTCTACATATATCAAAAATAGTATATTACCTAAAAAAAAATTTAAAAAAAATTTGCATGCTAGGTATTGATGCCCTTGATCCAACAAACAAATAATAATTGAATTTTGATACATACAAAAAATATTATGCTATATACAGTCCACCTATGTCTCAATTGTAATGGGTTTGGCTTCAAAACTTAATTGGGAAAAAAATATTCAATAAAACACTATGAAACCAAATGAACATGCTAGATGTCATAGTTACAAATCTAAATTCAAAAAAAATTATAATTTTATCCTTCATAGAAAAAAAGTTGTGTTGTATATGGTGAACATCACTCTTTGAAAATGGTGTTTACTATTAAAAAATAGTTTTTGGAGGAGATGGAAAAAAAAATGCAATTTGATTCCAATTTTTTTTAAGAAAATATATTTAGAACCTACAAATTTTTTTTCACAAATCACTAGTTCACATCATCTTCAAATTCCTCATGGTTTAGCAGCTATAGGTGTTTGAAAGTGAAGAAAAATTTCAAAATGTTCATTTCAATGACAAGTTTTGCCAAAAAGTGTAAACACTATTGTGGGATCACCTCTCACTAATGCCAATCCTTATTTATAACCAAAAGAAGAGCACACCACCACAAACAATCCAGAAAAAGAAACTTCCAGATGCCTAAATATGATAGCTCACAATCTGATCCTAGATCTTGATTAGATCACAATAATCTTTGCTCTTTAAGTCTCAACTACTTCATTAATGGTTTTTGATATTTAGTGGAGATATACTATAAGAAGATAATCAAATTTTAACATAGCCTAGAAAAAATGGATTGATCAGTTATGGAGATTGATGATCCAACTTGAAGGTTCCACCCTGAAAGTAAGACATCCATTGTGAAGCTGACACGTGTCCCGATTCAAGCCTGAAAGGAAAGTGATATATATAAATCCACGCAGCCACCATGTGGTGCATTGCATGTCTTTATGCAAGAGCAGTATTCATCCTTTGGGCATGGATCCATCTCAAAGAAGAAAGGACACAATGGTTGGAAACCAAAAATATTCAAAGGAAAAAATTTCTTTGCACTCATGAACTGTGGTGGGATGGCGGGATAGCCTACACTACCGCAAGCCTCATATATTAGACTATATATTGGATGTCGGGGATCGGGGATCTTGCATAATCCTTACTGCTTAGAGCTCAAGCAAGTAGAATGACAACCATAGCTCTGAATAGTGAAGAACAAAGTCCTTTGACATGTCAGGGTTCAGGGTTTCTTAGTACTCGATACCACAAAATTCACAAGTAAAGCACACGATGGAACTCCAAAGTCTAATTGTTGAAACCCTTCAAATTTTGTCTTTTTCAATTGCATCTATTAAGCAATAAGTCTGAAGACCAATGCCTAATCACATGCAAAACTTCTAAGTCTTTTATCATGGCATTTGGCAAGCAAAGAGCCTTAACCAATAAGTTTGAGACACCTTTTTCTTAGCATTCTCCCACTTGAAAAAGAACTTACTGGCTCCAATCAATGCTCAAAGTCACTTTATCACCTTAGGCCTTGAGGCCTAGGAATTGGCACACCTTCTAAACTTATTTCTGCTCACTAGCTTTTTCAGTGCATCAACAACGTTCACCAAAGTTAACCTTTCCATCTTCCACCATATTGTGAACAAAATGGTATTACATGTCAATGTGTTTTGTTCTAGCATGGAAAGTTGGATTCTTCGCCATACATATGGCACTCTAGTTGTCACAATAGATAGTAATCTTCCTTGCATCAAAACCAACACCCAAACATAGTCTTCTAAGCCAAATGGCTTCTATACAAGCATGAGTTGCTACCATGTACTTTGCTTCAGTAGTAGAAAAAGTGACTAAATCCTACTACTTGCTCATCCAGCTACCTGCACCACCAAATAACGTGAATACATATCTACTAGTAGATCTTCTGCTATCAATTTCCCCTACCCAATTAGTATCCAAATATCCATGAATGCTAACTAAACTCTAAGATCTAGAAGAGTGACCATTATAACATAAGGCATACTCAAAATTACCCTTCAAATACCTTGAAACTCTCTTCACAAAATCCCAATGCGGCCTTCCTAGATTAGCCATAAAGTGACTAAGCACTCCCACTACTTGGGCAATGTTTGGCCTGGTACAGACCATTGCATACATTAAACTTCCAATTACACTTGCATAAGGCACCCTAGTATCTCAGTAGGAGATTTTGGACAATCTTCAACATAAATTTTCATTCCCTGCAACACTAGAATAACTAATTGCTTTCAATCCACCATAATGAACCTCTCTAGGACAAAATTTATATACTTGCTCTAGCTAAGCCAAATTTTTCTATTTCCCCTATCCCTTTTGATTTCCATCCCTAGAATATACCTAGTTGAACCTAGATCTTTCATCTCAAACTTTGTTGACAATTGAGATTTTAATTTACAAATCATACCCATACTATTCCCAATGAACAACATATCATCCAAATACATGGGAATAATAAGATGACCATATTTAGATTTAAAGTAGACATAATGATTATAATTTGATCTCACAGATCCCAAAGACAACACATAGGTATCAAACTTCTGGTACCACATTCTAAGTGACTGCTTTAAACCATATAGAGATTTCCTTAATTTTTAAACCATTTTCTTTACCTTTTTCAATGAAGTGCTCTAGCAGGGACATGCAAATATCTTCCTTGATATCACCATGAAGAAACATTTTCTTCACATCCATCTACTTGATTTCTAAGTCATATGTAGTTGCAAGTGACAACAAAAATTTGAGAGATGTTAGCTTAGCTACAAGAGAAAAAATTTCTCCATAATCAATCCCCTCCACATAGGAAAATCCTTTTGTGTTCAACCTTGCTTTATGCTTTTCAACACTACCACCTAGACTAATATTTTTCTTGAACGCCCATTTACATCCAAAAGGATTTTGTCCTTTTGGAAAAGGTACTAGATCCCATGTATCATTCTTCTTCAATGATTCCATTTCTTTGTTCATGGCTCCTAGCCAGGAATTTACATCAGACATAACCATATCCTCCTTAACAATCCTAGGCTCATCAGTTTTATCAATCAAAGCATAAGAACAATTGGAATCCAACATAGAAAAACCAAAAACTTTAGGTTACTACTTAACATACATAGACCTCCTTACAAGTTGAGGCTAAGGTTCTTCATCTTGTTCAAAAATTTTAGAGCTACTTGATATCTCCTCACTACTAGGTCCACCATGACTACGACATCTTTATTAGGAGTAAGAGGAACTTCAACTACCTCCTTTTTTGCTTCTTTCACCTCTAGTTGTAGATCAATTGTAGAAGGTTTCAACTCGCAGAAGATCAAACTTCTGCTATAAAAAACCTTCTCTATAACAAGGTTCTAAAGCTTGTACCCTTTCACACCAATTCCATAACCAATGAAGATACACTTTACAACCTTGTTCTTCAGTTTAGATCTTTTTTCATTGGGAACGTATGCATATGCCTCATATCCAAAACACTCTAATTTGTCACAATGAGGGATTCTTACTAGACCACACTTCTATAGGTGTCTTGTCCATGAGCATCGAATTGGGAGATCTGTTAATCAAATAACATACTGTAGCGAGAACCTCAACCCAGAACTTCTATTCTGGACTAACACTATTCAACATAATTCTTGCCCTTTCCATCAATGTTCTATTCATCCTTTCTACAACTCCATTTTGTTGTGCAGTGTAAGGAGTTGTTTTATGCCTTATAATTCCATGGTCCTTGCAAAACTTATCTAAATATGTTGAACCAAACTCACCACCATTATCTATCCTCAAACACTTAATCTTTCTACCAGTTTGATTTTCAACCAAGGTTTTGAATTCCTTAAACTAACTGAAAACTTCAGTTTTACTTCTAAGAAAATAAACAAATATCCTCAAATAATCATCTATGAACACAACAAAATACATAGATTTTGAAAGCAAAGGAACATTAACTAGACCAAACACATCAGCATGAATATAATCTAGAATACTAGAAGATTTATGAGGACTAGAATAAAATGAAATGTTGTGTTTCTTTCCATATAAGCAATGTTCACAAAAATCAAAATCAAGATTACAATCATTGGTGTTTCTTTCCATTTAAGGATTTTAAGCCTTTTTCAGCAATGTGGTCAAGCCTTTGATGCCACAATATTGTTTTCTCTATTGGGAGAATCATCTCCAAAGAGTTTACGCCCTCAGGAACAACACCTCTTTTTTCTACATGATCAAATTTACTTGACTTTACAGAAGCACTATTACACTGTACTACACATGCATCTAGCTTATACAGAGTGCCAATTCATGCACCCTTAGCCAACACCATAGAGCCTCTAGTCATTCTACAAACACCATTCAAGAAAGAGACTTGCACACCAGCATCATTAAGATTACTTACATAAAGTAAATTTTGAGCCAAACCTAGTATATGCATCACATCATCGATTCCCTTTATCCTTCCATCAAGAAACCGAATCCTAACTCTTTCGTGACCAATTTCCAAGTGAAAATCATCACCTAGATACACCCTTCCACCAACATACTTTTCATACTTTGAGAACCAACCTCTATGAGAGGTCATGTGAAAGGATGCACCTGAGTCAATTAGCCAAAAATATTCTAATGCCTGAATCACCAAGGCTACTATGAAGGCATATGCATCACTCTAAGAAGATTCATTTTTAGAAGAACTATTTTTCTTTTTCTTCTTCTTCTCCTCTTTACAATCTTTCCAAATGTGTCTAGTCTACCCATAGTTCTAGCATTTCACCTTGGAATTTTTACCAGGAGACTTTGATCTCCCCTTTGACTCAAATTTAGACTTCTTATATTTCTTCTTTCCTTTCTCCTTTGATCTTCCTTGAACAACAAGAGCTTCCTTGGCCATCTTAGAAGATTTTCTCGAAATTTCTTCTAGCAACAATGAAGCAACCACATCTTCCATCTTGAAAGTGGTCATTATACTCCCAATAGCCATTACTAGGTGATCCTATGTGTCAAGAAAAGACCACAATAGGAGCATGCAATGATCCTCGTCATCTATCTTCACAACAATAGACCGCAACTGAGTAATGATCATGTTAAACGCATTTAGATAATATACAATGGACACTCCTTCCTCCATCTTCAAAGAATACAACTTCTTCCTTAGATATAACTTATTTACTGGAGATTTCCCCTGATAAATGTCACCAAACTTCTTCCGCAAAATTTTCACTATCTTCTCTTCATGAATGTTCAAGAGAATTGAATTCTCCAAGAATAGTCTGATCAGACCCTTGGCTTTTTGGTCCATTGTATCCTAGACATTTTGTGATTTTTCCAATGGTTTGTTAGAGGACACTAAATCCCATAAATTTTAGTCTACAATAAAATCTTCCATTTTGAGTTTCTACAACTCTAAATTTCCATTGTTGAACATCTCAGTCTCTATTCTTTCATATGTGCTCGTCATCTTAAATCTGTAATAAGTTATAAACTAGATTTCTCTGCAAAACTCCCACTAAACAAGATCATCACAAAAAAATCGTTTTACCCACATGGATAACAAAGTTGGATAGGCTCTGATACCAAATTTAAGGAAATCAAACTGTGGAAATGCCTTCCAAATACTAATCTTCAAGACAAAGATATAGAAATAAATTTGAAACTTGCAATTACAGAACATAAAGATGCACATACATGAATAAAAAAAAGACAATAAAACATCAACATAGGATTTATGTGGGAAAACCCTCTTGAGAAAAAACCCACACAACAAAGTAGAGATCTCTTGTATTACAAGAAAATCAATATTACATACAAGTTCAAAGCTTTGCTCTTTTAGGTACTTTTCTAGAATGATATCGATAGCATTCCATTACATTCACTCTCTTCCAATTCACAAACCAATGCACTATGGCATTCAATTCATAATTCACAAGCATTTCAAGAGACTCTTTGTTTCACTTTCCAAACTAGATGAACAGTCACAAAATAACTAAATTATCTTTACCTTTTGTCACCATTCTAGTCGACCACCACAACACCGCAACCACTTAGATTGACCTTCATGGGATAGCAGGTTCACCGATATACCATATGCTACATTAGAAGGCACCATGGGATCGCGAGTTACTAAACTTTCCCCATACTACCACAAGCTATCTCTTAGACTGTCATGGGGTGGTAGGATGACCTGCATACTTACTAGCCTCTCCAATCACTGTTGTGGGGTGGCAGAGTAATACCCACTCTATCACTATCCATTTCATGGACCACTATGGGATTATGGGTTATGACTCCTCTAGCACTATTGCATACCTCCTCATGAACTATCATAGGATGACAAGATATCCCACACTACCACAAGCCTCATTCATCAGACTATCTATCAAATTATGAGGATCCTGCATACTCCATAGTTCTTAGAGCTCAAGCAAGTATACAAACAACCATACCTCTGAATAGTGAAAAATGAAGTCCTTTTGTGGGTTTGGGTTCAAAGTTTCTTAATACCTGATACCATAGAATTCACAAGTAAAGCACACAATGGAACTTTGAAGTCTGATTGTTGAAACCCTTCAAATTTCCTAAGTCTTTTTCAATTGCATTCAGTAAGTGATAAATCCAAATACCAATTCCCAATTACCTTCAAAACATCTAAGTCTTTTACCATGACATTTGGTAAGCAAAGAGCCTTAACCAATAAGTTTGAGACACCTTTTTCTCAACAGCCTAGGGTGATAGACTAGCCAAATCATGACTATTAGTTAGCATGGAGCCTCCACAACATCCATAGTAGATTCCACCACCTCCATGTTCACCATAGAGGCCAACTCAATTAGATGCGGGCAACACAAGATAGAGCCTCATACAGGATGACTATGACGTTTTAGATATTTTCCCCAAAGGGATTTGGCTTTTTGTACATATGAGATAATTTTGTACATGTTGTATCATGACATTGTTTTTTGATATATATGATATGATGGGTTTGACTTATATGATTTATGTAGATGTTGATGTGACGCATTCCTGTATGGATATTTGTTGTGATGATGCATATGATGTTTTCATGTTTTATGTAGGATATTTACATTATTTATGTTGATGTGATTATGGTTATGCGTGTTTTATGGTTATGGTTTTTAATGAATGCAATTATGATGTTTATTATATGGTTTGTGGATATATGCATGATGGATTAATGGATATAATGTATGAGTTATGACTATGTATTTGGATACATGGTGAATGAAAAATGATTATAGCTTATGTTAATGAATATGTATGCAAATAGTTTTAATTATATATGGATGGTAATGATTCATGGTAATGTATATGTTATGAGTATATGGTTATGATGGATGCATGATGTTAACTAATGATGATGTCTATGAAATATGCATGATGGTTGATGTATAAATGATTTATGGATGAATTTGAATGCATAATTATGTGAATGTTTATATATAGATAACACAAAAATGAGATGGATTAAATGATAGTAAAAATAGAAATATGAATGACATGACTATGATGTGGTTGGATAGTGCAATTTTATGGACATACCTATAAAATAGATGAAACAAACAAACCATGAGAATGCTCCTAGGTAATGCATAGTGTTTCATTTTTTGTGTCATGATATAAAATATAATCTAGTCCAAGTATGTAGGAGGATGGGAGGGGGTATGGTTAGTGAGGTTGTGAGTGGGAATGAGGATAGATTATTAGGATAGGTAGATGTGGAAGGAAGTGGTTAGATGTGGAAAGAAGTGAAAGTTTAATTATGTTGGAGAATGTGGTGTACAATCCTAAAATTTGATATAGAAAAAGACACTATACCCCAGTGATATAAATGATCAAATGTGTGATCATGTCCTTTGCATGGACTTTAGACTTACAAAATATATATATATATATATTATATCACACAATATTTGCTACTAGGCTTAGTGGATGATAGAGGGGATGATATTGTAGACCCAAATGTTTTCTCCCCCTCTCTCTAAGGTGCTAATTAGCATTAGTGATTCAAGATAATCACAAACATGCCACATGAAAAATGAACAAATATCATTTCACACTTTGTCCATGACACACCAAGATATGAGTAGATCTAGGTGGCATAGACTAGGTGACTCCATGGGTTCAAAAAGAAAATAAAAAAGGAAAACCAAAATGACCAAATATATTGCCAAGTGTGATATTGATAGATATTGATGGTGTCAGACTAAGGAAGGATTCATCCTATTCGACAATGATGGGTGGGATTACGATATATGGCAAGGGAAGTGGTTGTGCTTAGGAATCCCATTGATACTTTTGTGTTAGTGCTCATGTGTAGGCATGCTATTTTTTTCTTTGTTTTTCTTGTCCAAGGGTGACATGGATGAAGGAATGGATGGGAGAAAAAATTTATTATGGGTGGAATTTTATAATGGGTGACAAGAGTGTTGTTCTTTTATTTTGAGAAACTAGGCATGGAAAATGTTGATCCCTGTAGACACATAAAATATACCGATTGACATTGTGCATATGTTCCAACTTACTAACATCATTTCATCCCGAATCATCCTTCGGTCTAACCATTTAATCAAATTCCCTTATCTGATTAAATTCATCAATATTCCTCTCTTAATTAAATAAATCATTCTATCTAATTAAGTCACTATCCTTTGTTAATTAAATCAATCATCTGATCTAATTATCCCTATTTAATTAAATAATCAATTTTATTTGATTAAATCTCTAAAGTCTATCCATTAAATTAAATAAATTAAAACCTTATTTGATTCAATCTAACACCATATCTTTTAATTAAATAAATCAAAATCCTTATTTAATTATTGTCTTATCACATTCTTCTCATTATTTGATTTAAATAAATCCTAAAATCTAAGTCAAATAAGTCACATCATCTAATCTCCTATTAAATTAATTAACCCTTGATTAATTTAATCTCTTATCATGTCCCATCCTCTAGATTTTGCAAGTTGCACATGAAAATAGATTTAATTCATTTATTAAATCTCTATTTTCCTCACAAGGCATCTTTTGGAATATTCTCCAAATTTGAATTCAAAAATTTCAAGTCAACATGTACATCCAACAAGGCAATAACTTCATCTCACATGTCCTTTTCCTTGAGCCAAGTGGCATTTATTGCATTTTCCCTTCCCTCTTACAAGTCATTTCAACAAATTTGAAATTCAAAAATATGCATTTATTGGTACAATTCTCAAATCTTGCACATCCTCCATCCATTCATACATTGACAAGTGGCATCATGCCATTGGATGAATGTTAGTCCCACATTGCTCAAATTTGGACATTCATCCATCTTGGCATTCTATAAATAAAGTGATCATATCCTCATTTCATCATCGACAAATTATGCAAAGTTATTATGCTAAAATATTTAGCCATTTCCATCCATCACCATTGAATTCTTAGCTAGGTTTTTGCAGATTTTTGGCTTAGAGCTCTCATTCTTCATCAACAAAGTGGATCAATCATCATCAACACATCAATCTTGCATCTTAGGAATTGGGAAAGGGCCAATTTTCACATCAAATTGGCACCAATTCCCCCATGGGATCATTTGTTTGCTATTCTAATTAGGATTGAACCTATATTTTCTTGTTTCATTGTGTTTTTCATTGTTTTCTTTCCTAATTTGAAGTTTGTAAATGGATTTCATGGGGAATCCTTGTTCATGCTTGCAAATGACTAACTAATGTGTTTATTTATTGTGTTTTGGAGGTATTAGGATTGGGGTTCACACAATCCCAAATACATATGAAGGGGTAGAGTGATATGATGTGTGGATTGGCTTATGTAGGGTGAGTGAATAATGCAAGTCCATTTGTGATAACTATAAATTCACATTCTATATAGACTCCATTGTACCGCCACAAACTCTTGAAAGAAAATCCAACGAAAACTAAATAATTTCTTAGCCAAGAGTAATCCACCAGGAAGGGGAGTATGTATATATGTTAGTTTTATGATATTCATGGGGGGATTTGTGATGGGTACTGTAGTGTTTGCTGAGTGACAACAAGAAGTCATGTATGGTGGGATATTGTAACTTGGTTTATGAAAAATTCATGGATATGAAAAGTGGAGCAGGAATATGGGGGGATGAGGGGAATGGTAGGAAATTCCTTCCAGTTATCAAATTGGGATAAGTGATGTGTTCAAAGCCATAGTTGGGAATGGGTGGACGTATATAGTGGATGTATGGAGAAAAAGTGACCTAGTAGATGGTAGATACATGACTCTACACATGGCACCTGTTTACTAGGTTTTCACCATGGTACTTTCCCATGGAACCATAAAAGTGGTTTTCACCATTGGATGGATTATTTCTCTTTACTATTTTTTTGTATTTTTTTTCAATTTTTTACTTTTTTTGGACTTTTTTATTTTTATGAGAAGAAATTTTTGAGATGGATGATCTTCATGTTCTCTTAAAGTGGTTCTCCTTCCATGGTGGCTAACTGATGACTCTAATCCTATTTTTCTGTAACAATGTATGGGCCTAGCTAATTATGCTCAAATTTGTCCTTTTCAAGCTTTGGTAGATTACACTATTTTCCTTGACTAGGTCACCCATGGCAAACTCTTCAGGCTTGATATTTTTTTTATAAAAATTTTGGAGTTTATTTTGATACTCTCTAATATGATTAAGGGAATTTAAACAATTTCCATCTAGGAGCTCCAACTATTGAAGATGTGCAACTTAGTATTCTTCATCATCAATAAGATGCTGAGATGAAATTCTCAGAGATGGGAGTTCAACCTCAATTGGAAAAATAAATTTGGTACCATATATAAGGGAATATGGGGTGGCTCATATGGGGGTATAGATGTTGGTGTGATAAGCCCACAAGGTAGGATTGAGTTGTAAGTGCCAATCGTGACCAACTTCATTGACCGATTTCTTTAGTATTTTTAGAATTGTTTTATTTGTGGCCTCAACTTGGTCATTTCCTTGTGGATAATATAGGGTGGAGAAATGGTGTTGGATGTGGAACTTTTGGTATAGATTATGAACATTATTATTTTAAAGGGATGGCCAATATATATGATGATGGAGGATGAAATGCTAAAGCAAAAAATTATATAATGGAGGATGAATTTGGAAATTTATTTCCCTATAACATAGGTCATAGGTATAGCTTCTACCCGCTTAGTAATACTTAGAGGTGGTTATTATAAATTTAAGGCCATTTAATGAAGGGAGATGTATTGATCCAATGAGGTCTAGTCCCCATCTTGAAAATGATCATGTGGTAACAATGGGTTGTATCTCTTGCGATGTTGCATGAATCAAGTCATCATGTTATTGACAAAGTTTGCAAGTTTTCACTATATTGTGTGCATCCTACTCCATTGTGGGCTAGTAGTATCCTATACACAACTCCTTGACTAACAAAGGTCCAGTAGAATGGTACCATAGATAACTTGTTCTACTTCACATAAGGAAGTTTCAGCTTCTTCCATGTCCAAAAATCTCAAGAGAATACCATCAAATGAGTGATAGTAAAGGGTGTCACCAAGGAGGGTGAAATGAGTGGTATTCTGAATATGATAGGTTAGGTGGAAGTGTATTATTATGGAGGTAATTATATATGTCTTGATACCATAGGGAGTTGGGACCAACTATGTCACATATCATTTTAGATTCTAGGATATCATAATTAGGCACAAAAAGTTGTTCAATCAAGAACTCATACTACTAAATATTTTGTGTTATATCAAGGGAACTAATAGTAGCCATGGAAACTACTACTTTATTTTTGAGATGGGGTACTTGATCAAACTAGATTTGAGTGAAGTACTATTTGAAACTATTCAACATTCTCTTATAAGGTAATAACTTGTCATCCTATGTTTGGTATTCATCATTTACTTGTTTGATGACCAATTGAGAGTCACCATAAAACTAAAGTTTTGTGATCTTCCATTGGATGGCAAGGTGGGAGAATGGTTGACATTTATTGTCCAACTATGCAATGAAACATGTAATGGTTTGTAATTTCCCTTGTAGGCTTCTGAGCTGCTTGATGTACTTTGGGGGAGGAATTTCCATTATTTCTTTAACTTTAGTTGGATCTACTTTGATGCCCCAAAAAGAAACAATGAACCCCAAGAGTTTTCCTGAGGTGACACCAAATAAATATTTTTTAGGATTTGGGTGGATTTTGTATTTTTCCAATCAATCAAATATTTTCTCCAATACTTCAATGTGTCCATCCCTTGTCTTGGATTCCCAAGGAGATCACCTACATAATCTTACATGATGAAATACAACATGTCATGAAAAATTATATTAATTACTCTTTGATATGTAGCCCCTATGTTTTTCAATCCAAAATGCATTACTTGATAACAAAATGCTCCCCATGGTGTGATAATGGTTGTCCTATGTTGGTTTTTTTTAGCAATTCTAATCTGGTTATAACCAGAAAAGCCATCTATTAGTGACAACATTTCATGTCCCACTGTGAGATCAACAATAATGTCAATGTTCAAAAGCAAGAAATCATCTTTTGGACAACCCTTATTAAGATATTTGAATTTGATACATATCCATATGCACCTAGTGGGCTTGGGAACTGGTACTATATTTGAAATCCACTTAGGATAATCGATAGGTTTGATGAAATCAACTTCAAGGAGATTTTGCAATTCCACTTTTACCAAATGAGCAATTTGAGGGTGCATCTTACAAAGCTTTTTCTTTACATGTTTTGCATCTAGATACACTATAAGGTGATGCACCATGAGGGATGGGTCTATACTTGGCATGTATGCATATTTCTAGGCAAAGTTAACAAATATCCTTTTGAGAAATCTTGCCAATTTTTTATTAATGATATCCTCTAGTTTTGCAGCAATGTAGGTAATTTTAGGTTATTTAGTTGTTCCCAAGTTGATGTATACAATATATTCAATCAATACTATAGATGTTTCTTGATTTCTAGGAATAAAATCAAATTTCCTATCCTCTGGCACCTTAGAGAGGTTTTCACCAGTGGATACATCTTTTGTTTTTACTTTCTGTTGATCCAAAAGTGCCTCATTGAGGTTTACACTATAGGATTTTTTTTTTCCTATTTTATTTTTGTAACTAAGGCAAGTCATTTGTTCTACAAAATAAGAATCTTTACGTAATTTTATTTAATGTTTCTTCTTATGGTCTCCTACTAGTATATAATTGCAAACTCCCATAAGTTTAGCTATTGCTTCATCATTTTAGAACGTGTCTAGCATAGGAGGTTCTTATTGGTCCCAACCAATTAGTTTACGGTATATGAGAGGAAGGTTGATGGATGGTGTTATGGTGTAGATATGGTTAGTGTCAAAATTTTTGGAACTGGTTTCAAAGGACTCTTTGACAGGGTTCTCCTAAGGGGTTCAATCATTGATTGAAGTCTTACCACCTTTATGATGAGTGCCTTTTGATCTTGTAGTTACCAATTTAGTGGCCTTAAATCAAAGTCCCTAATGGTCTTTGTATTCTCTTAGATATACTTGTTCCATCATTCCCTACTCTTGTGCCCCCAATCCTTTTCCTTTGTAGTGTATATGTTTGCACAATTCATACCCTTTAGGATACTAATAGATCTCAAGAGTGGGTAGTGGTTGTTCCTCTTCTTCCTTGTGTAACCATGAGGAGATGTTCTAACTTAGGTATTATTTGTCTAGTAATCCTCACTTATTGAAATTCCTGAAGGTTTATTTTGATTTAGGTGCCCTGGGTCGACCATAAGATCATGGAGAAGTAGGAATTTGTTGAATGTAGAAGGAATTTTATATTGTAAACTCCCAACATCCTTTTTAAGTCACCTTGACATTCATCTTAGAGTGGATTGTGAAGAAGGTTACAATGAAAATGGGTCAATATAAGTAGATGGTGTGGCTATGGCATTGTTAATGGGGCAATAGTGATAGTTTTATATTTTCTTTCCAACATATTGTAATATTGGAATGGTTGTGGGTTGTAGGGAATTATGATTTATCTACCATGTATGGTAACTTCAAGCATTGATGATAGGTAGAAGGGATGACTTGCATAGCGTGCATCCAAGGATGTCCAAGGAGGATATTATATGGTAGATCAAAGTCAAGGATGTGACATGGAGTTTCCATAATAGCTGGTACAACTTGAATGAGAAACTTTATTGTACCTTCTTATTCTCTTTCTTCATCATTGCATGCTTTTATTATTTTTTTCTTGTGAATATTTATGACATCTTTAGAATAGACCAATTGATTTTTTAATTTTAATGTACATAGGTTGAGTCTTGATATGCCATCTATTAGGACTCTTTTAATGTTGTGCTTGTGAACTATGGATTCAATGTATAATGATCTATTGTGAGGTGTCTCAGAATAAAGGTCTTTATTTGTGAATGTTAGGTGATGTGTGGATGAAAGGAGACCAATTGTGGATTGGAATTGGTTTACATTTATATCACTTGGCACCCTAGATACATGGTGAGATTTATCAAGGTATTCTTTATGCATGGGTGAATTTTGGAGAAGCTCTAGAATAAATACTTGGGTGGAAGTTTTTCCAATATGGTCGAGTGTTATATTTATTATTTGTGGTGGGTGAAGAAGATACCCATTGTATAGTCACTCAGTCTCAATGGGTGGTGAAAACACAATTAAGAGATTTAATGGATATGGTATTGAACTCTTCTATTCGACTAATGGCATTGTCATATGATGGTGTATTAGTGGAATTAGTATATGAATTTGATACATTATTATAAGATGTTGATGGTTTCCCTTCATTATGTTGTGGGAAGGGTTGGGTGTATATGCCTAATTGCTCATTAGCAAAGTTTTGGTTTTAAATTTTAATTTATCCCCAATCAATAAGGTCTTGGATATAATTATTTAATTTTATGCATTTAGATGTGTTGTGCCCTTTTATGTGATGATATTCATAATATTCATTGTCCTTATACCACACAAGTTTTGGTCGACTCTCATTAAAGGGCTTGGTAAGTGAGAACTTGATCAAATTTTATTGCACAATATTGTGGAATATAACTTCAAGGGGTTCTCCTAAATGGTTGTACTTGCACTTAGGTTGGTTATTTTGTTTTCTTTTATCTTGGGGGATGGTAATGGTATTAGAGGCTCCTTGTTGTTGGCATGTTTGTTAATTTTCAGATGGAGTGTTTTGCAAATTTTGCACATGTTTGCTATTAGTTACTCCATCATTTACAACATTTCTGTTTTTAGACCAATACTTGGGTTTGTCATTATATTACTGCTTATTATCTTTATGGTCTTTGTGAATTTTAATTACCCCTTCAGTGATTAATTATTTTTCAATAGTTAACCCCTTTTCAATGACTTCATCAAAGGCAGTCACAAATTATAATTGTGAATGGATTGCTACTTTCAAGTGTAGGTTTTCAATGAAAATGTTTACCATTTTCTTTTTGGGGACTTGAAGGAGGAATCGACTTGCAAGGTGTCTACAACATTGAAGGAGTGTAGAAAAGCTTTTCCTTGGGTTTTTCTTAGTAGTACATAACTTAGCTAAAGGGACCTCTTGATCAATATTGTATGATAAATGGGCCAAAAAATGTTCAACTAAGTCAACAAAGGATGTTATTGAGCCCTAGGCTAGGTGTGTTAACCATTCCAAGGGTTCACCCCCAATGCTTTGAGGGAATAAACTCATGAGCTATACTTGGTTGTAAGCAACCTCTTGGCATGCTACATTGAATTCCTTGAGGTTTTCAATGGGGCTACCTTTCCCTTTGTATTTATCAAAATTTGGGATTTCATAGTCCTTGGGAAAAGGGATGGATAATATGGATTGATCAAATGGGTAAGGGCATATTTCCTCATATCTATAGGTCTCCCTTAGCTGACCCATTGGAGCCATTGGGTCATATCTCTCATTTTTTGCAACTTTTCGGTGATGTTAAGGTTATTAGATGAAAGAGTGTGAAGGTATTGGTTATGAATGTGTTTGTGTTGGTGATAAGGTTTTAGGGGGGTTATTCATGTATTGTTGATGAGTGGGTGTTACAGGGGGATTATTGTTGTATAGATTATGTTGAGGGTTTGATGTTAGGGGGTTATTGTCATTTAGGTTAAATGGGGGTAGATTGTTGGTATTTTGATTCATGGTGTTTTGGTTAAGTGGGGGATTATTTGTGTTTTTATGATTTTATTTTGTTGGATTGATATTTTACTTTTTTGGAGGCTGGGAAACATTTGAATTTTTATGAATGAAGTTGGCATTGATGGATGTAGTAGGAGGTAGTGTAGAGGTGGTAGGATTGGTGGATGTATAACTAGTATGGGGGTTAGGGGGAATATTGACCCCTAGTTTTGATGATGTGTTGATTGGAGGGAGGATGTTAGGATTAGGTTGTACCCCTAAGACATTATCAAATAAGTTAGTATATGATGAAGGATTGTTGAGAGTCTCATCACTCCTTAGTTGTGATGTATCAAAGTTAGAGGTGAGTTTCACCCCTCTAGCTATGAGGTCAATTGGGAGTTGATTTTTTCCAAGGTACAATAGTTTATCCATCATTTATTGATTATAAGAATTATTGGAACACTCCTTTAGTCTAGGGAAATTTTATTCTTGGTCTACATCTACCCCTTCCTCATGAGGGCTTGGTGGTTGGGTGAAGGTAGTGTGATAGAAGGCCTCTCCTTGAGAATCCATTAGTTTCTTGGATTTTGATCTAGTTATTAGCATACAAGACATAAATTCAATTAGAGGATTTCCTTAGGATGAATGGGTTTGGATTTGGATAGATGAATGTTGAACTTGAAATTAGATGATGAATGAATATGAAATTTGAAATTTTTGTACTTGGATTTATGATTAGGTTGGGTTTGGACTTATGGTTTTGATTATGGGTAAGTAAGAGTTGGTGTTGGAAAAATTGGATCTTAGTCTTTGTTTAAGTTGGATGAAAGGATTTGGACCTTGGACTTAGATGAAGATAATGGATTTTTAGGTGTTGGATAATTTTTGGACTTGATTAAGTTTGACCTTAAGTTTAAATGATGATGAAGTGATGATGTTTGGATTTTTATAATGAACTTATGGATTTAGTTTGGACTTATAATTATGATAATTTGGAATTTTGGACCTTAGACTTGGTTAAGGTTAAATGAGGATGAGTGATTGGACTAAGTGAGAGGACTTGGACTTTATATTTGCATGAAGATTTTTGGATGATGGATTTTGGATTTTGGGATGTGATTAAGATGATAGAAATTTGGATTAGGATTAGTGATGATGAAGATAGAAGATTTGGGATTCTTGGTTGATTGAATGGATTAAATGATGATTAGGATAAACCTTGGATAGATGTAAAATCAATTTTGCAACAAAGGATTAAAACCTAGATTCTTATGGAAGGGGAATTTTTTGGATTTATCTTTGCCCACTTATGATAGGAAATTTCCTAAGAAAGGTTAGATCAAGGATTTTTTTATTTGGATTAAATTAACTTAAGGTGACCAAGATTAAGCTAAATAAACACAAAAATGATGGGCTAATCAAATATGCAACTTATAATAAGATAGTTCTTAAGCTACACCTAGATGGGTAATGATCTAGATAAAACCTTAGTGGAATTTTTGACTTTATTGATGATGACAAGAAGATGATGATTAAAGGATTCAATGATTATGTAGGTATTATGGGAGTTTTTTGGATGACAATGACTAGGGAGATGATTAAGATGGTAATTATATCATTGGTGTGGTTATGGAGATAATGAGAGGGTTAAAATGGTAAGCCAAGTCCAAAACTAAGGATGAGATATCAATAATTTGAGGATAAGTCCAAATGGGGAAGATGATGGGGTGATTATGATGAAAAAAGGGATTAAAATAATTCAGGTGATAAAGTGATAATAGATTAATGATGAAAAGCCTAAAGGTTTGAAATTAGTCCAAAAATGAGGAAAATGACAAGTCCAAATGATGGGGAGGGTGGGATGTAAGAAAAATTGGGGATTAATGATTAGATGATAGGGGTTAATGGTGATATATGAAAATGGTCAAGTCCAAGTAGGATGATGAGGTATAAAATGACAGGATTAATGATGGTAAAAAAGTGGTTGAGTTGTAGAATATGAAAGACTAATTAGGGGAACCTATGAGGTCACTATTAGGAAGCTCAAATTTATATGCCAACCACAAGCACAGTTTTTCAAATAGAGCCAAGTGCAGGTTTTTATGATGAAGATGCAAATTGGTAGTGGAATTGTGTCAAAGCATGGGTGTAACTTTTCATAGCATAGGTGTAGGTTTTTTTTGGCAGAGGTAAAGGGTTTTGGTCACATGCACTATTTTACAGCCAATTTTTTTGGCAAGAGATTGATCAAACAAGAAAATATAATGGATAAGTTTAATGTTTTAACGGGTATGACAATCCTATTCCCTAGAATTGATTCGTCTTATACTATTTTTTCACAAGAAGACACACCATGCACTTATTTACAAACCTAAATTAGTCAAGTGAGTTTATAGATTAATGTGGTCCCACCACCTAATTGCTTGGGTTAATACTCCTTGATACTTGTGTGGAACACCATATCTCATGAAGGTAGATAGGTAGAGATTTGGTTACACAAGGTCAATATTGCCATAGGCACACCTTCTCTCTCTCTCTTTTAGAGACTTTAATCCAACCCAAATATTTCTATCTCATCCTAAGAGAGTACATGGTGACTAACTTTAGGGTATGATCCACATCCCTTGCACCACACTAAACTACATTCAAAAGGCCTTGATCTAGATTACATAGTTTTTTTATGGCATCCTCTAAACACTAGGAAGGTGTGTGTGGCACAAATATGAATACTATCCCATCATAAGCATGGGTAGGGAAATTTTAGTGGAAAATCTTGAACCAGCCCTACACTCCTAGCTTAGAATCACCCTAAGCATCAAAGCTTCGCTAAACATGACATGACTAGATTGGGGTAAAATTTTCATTCTCCTCCCTTCATATACCCAACTAATAACATGTGGTTGATTTCATCCCCTAGGGTGATGAAGTCCATAGGAAATCCCCCAAAGGGATAGATATGCTAGGAGCTTTTGATCCCCAAGATTGCACAAAGAATGGGGGGAGAGCATACACACAAATATAGCACACCTTGTTTACCTAAAAACTAAACAAAAAATGAACAAGTTCCAAGATTTTTGATCCCTAAGATGACTCTAAGTATGAGGGGAGAGCATGCATCTATTACACCCTTCCAAACATGTCACACAAGTTCATTTACCCTCTAATCTACTTTAGTGCCTAGCTAGTGGAAAAATAAGTCTTTTGCAAAACATCCTACAAAACCATATATTAATATTTTTTAATTTGTTCTTGGACAAGTCGAACAGTTACACCACTTATTAGTTTAGAAGGTTAGAAAAAAGTTAAAAATATAAAAACAGAATGCAGGCACAAATTTGCAGAGAATTAAAAATAGAAGCACAAAAAATAAGAAAGCAGTATTATACTTGACACAGGTGCATATATCTAGAATGCAAGTGCAAATATTTGACTTGAAAGAATAAAAAAATTTATATAGGCACAACTATAGAGGCACAAAAATAGAGAAAAATATGCCTAAAAACAAAGACAAAAAATAGTGGCATAGAAATAGAAAAATTGTGCCTAAAACTAGAGACCAAATTTACAAAAAATTACCAAGATAGGCAAAAATTATTATTGTAAATGTATTAAAACTTGGTTATCTAAAGAAATCCACTATGATTTTTTACCTAATTAAGTAAAAAAAGGTGAACTATGAAAAATATTACGTGTTGTGGTTTATTCCCTAGAGTAGAGGTGCCACTTTGTTAAACAAAAGCACAACAAGTCACTACATAGGCACAACTAGTCATTGTGCAAGTGAAGCGAGTCTCTATGCAAGCACAAAAATGCATAGGGTAGTTACTTCAAGTTGACATGTAAGTGGTTTTATTTTTTTGTAGGCACAACAAAATAAGGGCCTCAGACAAAAATGTAAAATGAAAGTAACAACTAATATTGGGATTAGAAATGCAAGTTCTTTCACCCTTTAAGGTAAATTTCATGCCCCAAAATGGAATGTGTGATGTGATATCAAGGGAGCTTGATTAACCTAGGTAATTTTTTTCTCTTTAGAGTTTTTAGTAATTTTTATCTTTTATTTAATGTGAAGTTGTATTTGTCAAAATAAAATAAGCTATCTATGAAAAAAAAAACACCAGTAGCTAATGATATTAAAATCTAATGTTAATATCACTACTAACAACAAGAAAGACCCTGAACAATACTAAATTTTAATGAAACTATAAAATTATGTCACCCGAATATAAGTGAAATTATTAGGCACAACAGCACCATAGCCACTACAAAGGTACCTAGATATTGAGTGCAAGTGCAATAAGATCTATTGGAGGCATTGAGAGTCAAGACTCAGGTGCAACATTTTGAGACAAAAGTGAAATTTCACAAAATATGAGACCTACAAACTAAAGCTTCATAAAACTCAAACAAAAATTAGTAAAATGGATGTGGGTCCCATTGAGCATGCCAAAATATGGAGGGAGAAATAACCAAAGTATGCAATGTAAATGATATTCAAATAAAGCATAAATAAAAAGCATGAAATGAGTTATACCTTCCTTCGCATGATTGAGCTCAAGGTGCATCCAAGTATTGATGGATTTTATCTCAAACTCTATGTGCATTGCTCACTTAACATACTAGCATAATGTAGCTAATGTCAACTCAAGATGACCAAATGAGGGGAAAAGACTTAAATTTATAGATGTGAGATGAGAAGAATGGAGGGTTGAGATGCATTAACTTGATCAAGAGTGGAGATTGAGTGGTGGTGAGGTTCAAGAGCATTATGACAAGTGTCAAAAGGGAGAAAGGGAGAAAGGATGAGGTGTGGTCACACATGTATGAGAACACCTTGGGTAGTGGTAGAGATTTCAATTTTTTTGCAAAACTTTGAGCAAGTCCTAGTTTTGATCATGATTGTGAGCATTTGTGCCCAAGCATGGGTTAGGGTTTGGTCTAGAAACACTCACTTTACAAAAAATTAGTCTTAAACCTTGGGAATTTTAATTCTGTATTGACCTATTTTTCCCATTCACTGATTACTTAAGTTGCAACTTAAGCCATTGAGTGCATATTATCACCAACCTCTTTGTTTAGGTCTATCGGTCACCCCATGCCTTTTATCAATTTAAATTTTCCCAAAGCTAGGAAGAATATTTTATGGAAAAAGACTTATGTTTTAAGTCATTGTCCCGAGGGTCAAGTATCATCATCCTAGGCATGGCCCCATCTTTAATATTAACTTTATTTGCATGTGCAGAAGTCCCACCCACTAGATCTAGAGATCAAATCCTGACCATTGGTCGCATACCTTGCAAGATTAAAATAATGGTTTTCAAATATTTTATGAGGTCTACAATTTCTTGACATGTGTACTCACTAAGGTGTGGCATGATCTACATTCAAAACACCCAATGCTCAATGTTTCTGAGATCAACGGTTGATATGAAATGTTGAGACTAAATCTCAATTGTTGCTCGCATACCTCATAAGATTAAAATAATGTTTTCCAGAGACTTGTGAGGTATGTTATTGAACAAAAAATGGATTGTTTTATCTACTTGGAGGAAGGAGTGGATCCCATGGGAAGGAATGATGTGGCCTCTAGCTAACATGTTTTTATTGGTTGATGAATTAGTGAGTGATAACAATGAAAATTTCAAACCTGATTGACTCAATCTGAGTTGTCTAGTGCACCACTTCATCAGGAAATCAACAACCAACATTCAAAACCAAAATGTGAGGATTAGAGCCATTTTTATTCATGCAAGTGAGTATTAATGGCATAAGGTTAGCAGGTGTAATCAAATTTTATCCCAATGTATGCAAATGATTAATTTCCTATAATCATTGAAGTTCATACACATTTTTTTATGCATTTGGGCGATTAACGGTTGTGATGTGAATGCCAATGGTTAATCATCTGCTTGCTCGTGTTGATTTTCATTAAGCAATGATGATTACCATGTCTAATTTTCCAAATAAATGAGGGTTGATGGCTTTTGTTTTCATCATTGTAGTCAAGAGATAAAATTTTAATTCCAAGGGAAGAGTAGTGATTTTTATTGTGAAGGATTTATCTCCAAGGAAGATGAGTAAATTTGTTGCTTCTGCATCCCCAGTATGGAGGTCTCCCAGACTTAGCTTGTAGGAATTTCACCATGATGCTCTAGGGAGTGGACAAAGTACACTAGGAGTTGCTTCAAATCCAAAGGAAGAGTGTAAGAAAGAGGTCTGTGGTAAGAAGTCTATGCAGATTGTTGTGAGAAGCAATTACCAATTAACGAGTCAAGTTGTAACTAGAGAAACAATAGAAGCTAAGGAAAATGATCCCGAAAGGTTCATGAGGGAAAAAAGGAGAAAGATGAAGTATGGTTGAGCTTGTATTGGATAACATAGTTCTCCTATTGATATTTCAAATAGTCCCTCATATAGCATGACTGAGACTGATTCTAGTTACTACCAGTATCTTATGACCTTGATAGAATTAGCAAGCTCAGATGATTAAGTAATAACAGTTGCCCCAATTTTAGTAAAGACACCAAGTGGGCATGCTAGCCTTGCTACTACCAAGGAAACTGACGAGGAAGAAGTGGTCATTTCCCGAGCCTCTACAAGGACAAAAAGTGGGTGTGTGTATTCTAATTCTGGTTATGGTTGAATGGAATTGCATCTGGTGTCTAGTTTCTAGTTTTGTTCTTTGGTGATAATGATGCTTTGGTAATAATTTGTGGCTATTGTACTAACTCAAGTGGTTTTTGATGACGTGATGAAGAAATTTTGGCTTGACACGGGTGTGTAATTTAAAGGCTCGTTAATAGCTAATGGTGATTTTAGTGGCATTGAATGGTTCTTTTTGGGAAAATGGTATAATTTTTGTTTCCCTTGTTTGGTAAATGATTACAGGAAATCGTTCAGGGAATATCTAAATTGAGCTACATGTTTGTTGCTCCATTGATCTATAAAAGGAATTTCATTTCTCATTACAAAGGGTTCAATTTTTTAGTCTCGTCATAGTCTAGGTAGAAGCTAAGACTAGGAAGGAGCATATTGAAGAAAATATCAATGAATAGAACAATAAATTGTCTTGGTTATGGTTCATGTATGTAAGAATTTTAATTTAGTTCTATAGAAGCCACATATATAAAAGGAAATTTTAGTTCTCAAGTATGTACTCTCCTTTGTAATTCTCTTGAAGTTTATAAATGGAAATGGTTAATGATCTTTTTGTTCATCTCTGGTTGTTTTAATTCGATGTGTGGATTTTTGTTGCTTCAATTCAATAAATTGGTTAAATGCTTAAATAAATTCAGAGGTCTATGAGTGAAGAGTATAGGATTTGGTAAGAAGTAGTGTTCTCGATGCAGTGAGTTGAGTACTACAAAGTAGTATGACAATAGTCCATCAATGTCTAAATAAAATGGCTAATATATTATTGGTTGTTGCATATTTGACTCTATTATGCCAATTGATGAAGCACTGGTCTATTTATTAGTAAATCTTGCAATTAAATGAACTAGTGATACGTCTAGCTAGGGATTCAAAATGAGAACAAAATTCATTAAAAAATATTTCAATTATGTAGTATGAGTTTGAAGTATTCCCTGATTCCTAGCAAATAGATAATAATTTACTCAAAGGTCTACCAAATCTTTAGTGAATTACATTTATTTGCAATTAATAGGAATCAATTTGTGTATAAATGTGTTCTCAATTGGACAAACATCACTTGAGCACAATAAGGAACACCCTCCAAGGTCTCACAGAGCCTAAAGAGTAGGAATGAAGGTCTCAGAATCCTTTACTCATTTGTTGGCCACTAGATTTGAATAATTTTGAGCATAAGGGTTGGCTACCCTTTAGAGAGCTTCAAGGTTCTACTAGAAAAAACACCAACAAAATTGGTGACTCTGCTAGGGATAAACTTGAGAAAATTATGATAGAAAATCACCTAGCCTTAAGAGTTATTGAAATTTCAAAACCATAGAGTCAATTTTTGGGTGAATCTGAATGTCTTGTTTATATATTATAAGTTCTTTGACTTGGGAAAGATTTGGGTGCAGCAAAGTTCAAAGGATTAGAGTGTGACTCTGTTGATGGTGAAGACCCACAATGAGAATTATCTTTGAGAGAACTTCATATTTCTTGAAGTTTGATACTTTGTAAAGGAGGTGGTGACTCTGTCTAAAGAACCTAATAAAGAATACATAAAATTTCTAGATCTACAAATTTCAAGAAGAAAGGTTAATAGCTGCTACATAGTTCCAGGCATTCTCATAAATCTAAAGAAATACATTATATGTTTGCAAGCAAGTTACGAGAAATTTTCAACACTTAATATGTAAATGATTCCCAATTAGGTGAAATAACACTAATAAGGGAAATATTAGTGGTAATTTTGCATGCTTCTAAATTATAAATTGATATTCATGAATTCTAACTAAGAAGTATGTTATATCTTTGAATTCTACCTATCAGAGGGTCTTAAGTTAAGTAGAGGTAGAAGATTTGCATTGAAAAGGCTTAAGATCATAATTTCAAAGGGAATTTGAATAACCTTGTATAATTATAAGGTGAATGTGATGAGTCTTGTAAAAAGTGAGAAAATGCATTATCAATCTGTGCATCCTGGTAGGGAACCAAATATAACAATGTATAATGGGAAACCTCTATCATATCAAAGAAATTTTAATATTGAAAGGTATAGAGTGATAGGTTTTAGTAACATTTGTGGTTATCCAAATGTTGTACCATCTAAGATTAGAGAAAAGGTACCAAAATTCACTAGTGAAAAGTCTGAATCAACAAGAAAACATTTGCAAGAGTTTGTCGATGTGATGGGAGATTATGAACTAGATGTTGAGGATATTGTCATGAAATTGTTTGTTCAGTCTCTAAAAGGAGATGCAAGAGATTGGTTCTCATATCTACTAGCATCTTCTATACATTCATGGGATGAGTTTAAAGTACTGTTCATGGAGCAGTTTGGTGAAAGGATTCATCCAATCTTAATAAGACAAAAGTTCATGAGCATGGACAAGGAACATGATGAGTTAGTCCCCTCTTTTTTATATTAGATTTCCAAATATCATAAGGGACATCCTTGAAAGCATAAGGCCAAATGATGCAGAATGTTTGGTTGTGTACTTAGGTGCATTTGATAAAAAGATGAGTTACCTACTAAGAGACAAAGATCCCACACCCTTGCATCAAGCATATCAAATTTCTATAGATATTGAGAAAAAATTGAAATAGTCAATGATGAAAGGATATTCATCCACTAGTATTGGTCATCCTAGAAAATTTCATGCAAATAGAACCAATGGATTAATCAGTAGAGATCTATGTAAAGATGATACATCTTCTACTATTCCAATTTATCCATTACCACAATATGAGGATCATAGTAAGCTCCAATTTGAATATCCACAAGATCAAAGTAAAGCTAATCAGGTGTCTTTTGTTAAAATATTGTGTGAAATGAAAAGGCACAAAGAATAATCACCTTATTATTTGTTCTCCAGATTTGTGGATGCCTTGTTCAAGGTACCCAAAAGTGTCAAGCCAGAAGATTCAGTATGCATTGATTTGTTCTGTGAAATGTAACAATCAAGATTGAGTACCTTGGCAAAGTAATTGAAACCTCACAGTTTGGGCCAAGTAACTGATTGGATAAAGATTGTAGAGGGAGCTAAGAATGATAATGCACAACATGTGACACCCATGGATGTTAGTGGGGATTTTCCTATTGAGAATGATCAGGAAACAATGCAAATAAATGAAGAAGGTGCATTAGAATATGAACATCAATTATTCTATATGGGAGAGTGTAATGATTGTAATCAATTCACAAATAACATATCTACAGATCAATACAGCAGTGATGGAGATGAATATACACAATATGATAACAGGAGAAATGTGCTTGACTTTTGTCCTTGGGATGTCATGGATAGTGAAGAAGTGGAACAGGTATAAGAGGTTATCCCATGTCATGATTTGATCAATAGAAATGGTGCTAATGTTGATGATGCCTTGTCACAAACCAATGATCAAGGTATTGAAATTGAGAGTTTATACACCCAGTCTGAGGAACTTGAATGAAATCTCAATATTGATGAGTTTTCATGTTGTGGTAGTTGTGATGGCATTGATTCACATCATTCCTCTACTGATTATGATTATGCTCATGAAGTGGAGATTGAATCATTTACTTCAAGGAAAAATGCTGATAACAATGGGAATCTTTGTTTACTTGGGAGTGAACAATTTTCTTCATGTGAAGAGTCTCAAAATGTGAGTCAATGATGTTGACTAAAAATGATGTGAGAGAAATTGAAGATGATTCTACATGCTCTTCAAGTGATTACAATGATTTTTACTGTGATGATGATTTGCAAGATTTAGAACTTCATGTTGAGAAGGTAGAAGCTTCCATGACAACAATGAAGATGATGGATAATCCTTTATTTGATGAGCATCCATCCCCACCAACTAATAGTAGTGATGATCCTATCAGTGTACAGATAACCCAATTTTTGATAATTATAATGATGTACTTGATGCATGGTCAGGATATGGCAGTGAGCAAGCAAAGTAGTACACTGATAAGTTTTTTGAAAGTAGTTCTTATAAATCTTTCAAATTCAGTACTAATGTTGTAGGTAAGATCAAGGATCATGAGGAGATTTAAGTATCTAAGAATTCTTCTCAATAATGTAATTGATATTATAAGGATTATCCAGAAGTGCTCCAGTCATATGAAGGATGCAATGGTGTAAATATCCATAATATCAAATGTTCACAAGTGAATGAAAAAATTGCATTTAAAGGATACTTGAAATGTGATTTGGTTTTGTCATCAGTAGAGCATGTTAACTATGATAATGATGAAACATATGGAGACAAGAGTGTCACTATTCAATATGTGGATCTTGAATCCAATGTTGATATCCCAACTACCCATGATTGTTTGTGAGGAAAATTTTGAAAGGTTAGCTACACAGGACGTTGGTGGTGTTTATATTGATGAAAGAGGAGATTCAGTATTGAATGACCAAATTATGCATCATGATACACATATGGATCATGTATTAACACTAGTGCCCATTAATAATGAAAGACAATTTGATGTGTGCAGGCCATCCAAGTGATGCAAATGGCATGGGGTATGATATTGATCAATATGAATGTGCAGTTGAATTCTTTGTTGATGCTCCTCATCTTCTTCACATGATTATGTATATGTTTTCACCCAATAAGGATAGCATTTATGTGGAAGAGAACAAAGACCCTTGTACAACTATGTACCATAGAAAAATGGATCTTGGACATTTTCATGGTCATTTAGGTCTTTTTCCTATGATGCTTGGATTATTTTTCTTAGATTAAATGTTTCAATGTAACTTAAACATTCACATTAGGTCTTGAACATTCAAATTATGATGTCTTGTGAAGGTGTTGTGAAGTGTTGTAACACATTTCTACACTTTTCTAGACTCTTCTTACTATAATTCATCTAAATCTCATCATTTTATCCCTTATCAAGTCCAATTTCAAAGTGGTGTAAAGTATTGTAACAAGCTTCCACACTCTTCTAGGCTTGTTACCACTAAACACACCTTTCATATGCTTTATTTGGCCCCTTTATGCACTTATAGGCCTTAACTAAGTGTGTTTTTTAATACAAACCTAATAAACAACATTAAAAGCAACTCAATTCTCAACACCCACTTGCAAGCCTAGAGTGGGACCCATTCGCCATAGGTGGCAAATGAGTCCCTCTTGACACAAAATTCAAGATAAATTCAAATTTCTTTCAAGTTTTTATTCATTAAGACCTTATGTTGGACTGTGATGTATTCTTGGGCAATTAGGGAATAAGTGTATAAATAAGTGTTTTTCCATCCATTTTAACCACCATTCATTCACCCATTCATCCAAGTATTCATCCTTGCATTCAATCTCACTCATCCATTCAAGCATCATAGCATCATTAAATCAAGCATCTTGGAGCAACCATTGACATATCTCCATGCTTCAACAACAAGGATTTTGTGAGTTTAGGACACTTTCATGTTGTCTATTCATCATTTCTTGCTTATTTCATTCCATTTCTTTATCAAGGGTTTGATTACCAAAGTGGGATTTGACCAAGGAAAATCCCTATACTCTAACCCTTAACCATTTTACCCCTATTTACATGTGTGTTTGTAGGTCGTGTATGAATATTCATCAAAGAGATAGGTTTTGAAAGGTGGTCAACAAGTCATCAAAGCTATTCAAGTAAGCCAAACCATAATTCAAGCTTGGAGACAACATTCAACCTGTTTTCTACAGATTTGGTTTTGTCAACCCGACAAGAAGACAAGTGTAGATCTGGACCCACAGAGTTGACCCCTTTATTTGTAAATTTTTAGAGGAGGATTGATTCGCCATCAAGGGTGAATGAGTCCCACTGCTAGGCTAGAAATGTTGATTTCATTAGAATTCAGTTTTCGACAGTTAGAAACCCATTTCAATAAAGTTTACCAGAAGAAGGATTGATTCACCATCAATGGTGAATGAGTCCCATTGGTCATCAACAATGATTTCTATCATATTCTAGAACTTTCCAACATCAAGAGTTCATCTCCAAGTGCACTTTGTTCAATCTCATTCAATTTTAATTTCATTTGAAAATGTTTCTAGTTCATTTCTGCATAGATCACACTATGTTTTCAAACACTTCATATTCCTTAGGTTTTGCATAAATAATCAATCTATTTTATTATTTTTTGCATCTAGATGATTTCATTTAGGCATAATTTATCATACTTGCATTATTTTGAGTGAACCACCACAATTTTTGGCCTATCTCTCTCCTTTTAGGTGAAAAACTCTAAGAGAGCAAGAGAGTACACAACCCCCAAAAATTGATGGTTCATTTTGGTGAACCTACATATTGAACATCATCTTTCTGATTTGCATTGCATTTACAACCTAGGACTTATAACATTAGCTTTTTCATTAGCCTTTTGCGTTGGTGAATATCTCATATAGATTTAATTTTTTCACCTCACAACATTACAAAAAATCAAATTCTGCATTTGCATCATAATTTTGCATCAGAAAAGCATAAAAATCCCTTTAAATTTTCTAAAAAAACACAAAAAAATCCATCCCTAGCCTCATTCACCACCCTGGACAAATCAGTCTAGTTGCACATTTTGAACTACATTTTTAGGCATTTTCTAGGCATTTTCTATATTACAATTTCCTACTATTCCTTTTTGTCATAATTTCTAGATTTTCTATTTTATCCACTTTCTTGCATCTTAGTTTACTTTCATTCATTGTCATCATGGATTTTTGCTTTAATAAGTTTTCAAATTCATTAAAATCATTAGTGGACATGTCAAATTGGTTCTTTGGTTGTGATCCTAATGACCTTGAGATTCCTCATGCCCCTTCAACTCCACATGAATTTTCTCCTCATGTTGTTGAGATCATTGGAGAAGATGATGATAGCATGAATAATTTCTTACATGAATTCCTTGATAACCTTGAAGCCAATGTTGTCGTTTACCCATCCTTGAAGTCACAAGACCTTCCTACTGTCTCACCTCCTGACATGTTTGGTTACTTACATCCTAAAATAGATGAAGAACCTAAGTTCCCTCCAAAAAGTGGACCTAGTTCTTCTACACAACCACCTCCTCAACCATTTTATTATAACAAAGTTACAAACACACCCATCAACCTCGAAGAGACTTATGGAAAAGGTTTTACTATCTTAAGCAAACAAGGATGTGACACAACAACCAAACATGAAATTCACTAGCTTTTAAAACCAAAACCAATAAATGAAAACACAATAAGGTTAGGATATCAAAATCCTCCTCGCAACAACAAGCATCCTTTTGAATATTAGAGACTTTGAGATGATGGCACAGTGGTCTTTGATTCCCCTCCTAAATTGAATGTTCTCCTTCCACGTGAACAACCCTTGCATGACTCCAATGATAAGGATATGAAGATCCCCATGGGTCCTCTTCCTCCTTCCATCCATGAAAAATGTGAATCTAGTAAACTCAAATGATCATACAGATTAAAAATACTAAGGTTTCCTCTCCATCCACCACCTGAATGTGAAAGGAAACTGCAATTTTTTTTAGATAGAGGTCTTATACTCTTACCACCTTCAAATAGGTTGCTCATCCATCATAAAGATTCCAATATACCATATTGCAAATACCATTGTGTTCTTGGACATCACAGTGATGAATGTCAAACATTGAAGGACATACTGAACGAGTATCACTTCACTGATATTGACAATTATCCTATCATCCCCTAATTCCCCAATCCAACTACCCTCATCATGCAATAGTTGTATAATTTTCCATTCTCATTATTGCATGATCCTTCCCATCACCTATATTGGCTCATTCTTTCCTTCAATTTAGTGGAGGAAAGAATTTGTTAGCCTTGTCCTAGTAATGCATTTGTCCTAGTCCCCTAGTTGTGTTATTTACCTTCCACTTATACTACTTGAGATTGTGATGTAAATAACTCAGTTGATGGTTGACTTGCATTTTCCTTCGCTAGCCCTTTTACATTTTTCCCTTTTATTTTTATTTTTCTTTAGTGTGATTGCATGTGCGTATCATGTTCCCCTATAATGTGCATTTAATGTTCTCTCTCTCTTTGTGCACTTCCTTTATTTGTACCTCTATTCTTCTATATGTCATACTTTATCTTTAATTTTTTTATTTTGTTTTGTGTTTTCCTTTTGGGGATGATGAAAAGTGTTGAGACAACCTATGTCTCTTCCATGTTGACCCAAACAGTTCCCTTTTCCTTTTTACTTTGTTTTTTCTTGTGTTTTCCTTTTGGGGATGACATAAGGAATTGAGACCAAAATGTCTTCTTCATGTTGACCCAAAAGCTTTTCCTTTTATATTGCCTTTTCATTTTCATTTTTCTTGTGTTTTCCTTTTGGGGACAATGCAAAGCATTGAGACCACAATGTCTATTCCATGTTGACCCAAAATGGCTTTTATTTTTCTTTTTTTTTGCTCTCCTTGTGTCATTCTTCCAGTTCTATGTATTCAAGGAATGATGACAGTTCTGAGCTCTTTAATCAAAACATTATATAAATGAACATACTGACCCCAAATCCATAGATCCCTTATGTGTTTGGTGTGTTCCTTTTAGGGGAAACCCCTCTTTCTTTTGTTTCTCTTTCATTTGCATGAAACATCCTTACTCAGAAATGTATGACTTGGCATAGGGGATTTCCAAGTTGGCTCTCATGTCTTGTTTCTTTTTTCATTTTTCATTTGCTACTTTAAAGTGATTGCTCATAGAATTTCGTGTAGCAATTTATTTAAAGTGGGGACATATATTGGCATTATTCATTTTGCATTTGTTAGAGTAAAGTAATTAATTAACTTTACTCTCCTCTTAAGATTTAGTCATTTCATAATTAATATTTAATTATTAAATGCACTCACCTTAGGGTTAGGTTTTCCTTTTCGGTGTCGATCTCCTTTATAAGGATTGATCTCTTGTATTGTATTCTTCTTCTTGATTCATTTTTTCTCTGATAATACATCTTGCACATTGTCAAAGAAAAACCCTTGTTTTGTTTCCTACAGATTTCTTCCTTGTGACAAGTTTTTGCATGCAGGTTTCTTGGAATAGATTTTTTTTTCATCAAATCTTACATGGTATCAGAGCTGGATCTGCTGTAGCATTTTTTACAAGTGCATGCATCAAATCTAGCATTTTTTTTAGCCTTTTTTACAAGCACATGCATCAGATCTGGCATATTTTTTTTGGGTGTCCTCTATTTTAGCATTTTTAAAAGTGCATGCATCAGATCTGGCATATTTTTTGGGTGTCCTTCTCTATCTTGTTCACAGTGGTGTCCTTCCTGGTATCGTTTACCAGTCTTGCACCTTATTCCTCTGAACGCCATGCATGAGCCAATGTCTGCATTGGCAGATCTGGAAAGGTAGAACTTCAAACCCTCGCGGGCACCGTACTTTGACTTGAATTTTTTTTTTCTATGATTGCTATCTAGATCTGCAGTCTATTTCATCAGTAAATTCTTCAGGTACATAGAAATTTGTCTCAACCTGTTACTGCTTTCTATCATTTTCTGGATTTCATTTTGTACTGGGGATTGGATTTTTGCATTGTGGGGGGTGTTTTTTCTTGCTTTCTGTCATTTACATTAGAAAACCAAAATCTACAAACACCAAAACAAAAAAAACAAACCCCTTTTGCATCTTTTGTTTAGTTCTAAAAGACCACTAAATAATATTTAAAAAAATTCAGAGCAGTTGAGGCACAGTTCATAGGATGGCCGATAGATCTATTGAACCTCTCACACCGCATAATTATCACACTTGGAAGGGTCGCATGATGACTCTTCTCCAGTCTTGAGGGTTATGGTCCTGTTTGGATGAGGTTCAACCTCAGTTGACTCGTGCCTTTCAGGTTATGCAGCACAAGAACAATATGGATCAGGCTATGGGATTGATGGCTTTACACATTTCCGATAGTCTCCTGTTTCATCTTTAGGGTTGTCTCACTCCTCGAGCTATTTGGACCAAGTTTGATGGACTTTTTGGTACTATCAATTAGTTTAGAGCTTTGTAGCTTGAGGCCGAGTTAACTTCTTTGGTACCTGATTCATTTCCCTCCATTGAGGACTTTCTGATGAAGTTCAAATAGCAAAGATCTATTTTGTAGGGTTGTGGAAAAGTTAAGACTGATACAGAGTGCATCTTCATAATTCTCTCCAAGCTTTGGGGTCCATTTCAGATCTTCTCTTCAACTTTCTATTCCAGCATGGATGCCTTGGGTGCTCGACATGTCATGCCTTCTTTCGAGGTCTTTTGTGATCATTTGACTCATGAGCAAGCTAAGCTCAAGCAGTTGGATTCACTTTCAGGTTCACAAAACCAAGCATTGGTAGCCCAGTCCTCCAAAGGAAAACTGAAGCAAAAACTGAAGCCTAAGAAAGATTTAGAGGCTAGTGAGAATCCCTCCAAGCCACCACCTAAGTCTGATTCAAAACCACAACTCAATTCTAAACAGGGAAAATCTTCAAAGTCTGGTGAGTATTCCTCCAAGACTAATAAGAAATTCGATGATCCTTGCAGTTTTTGTGGCAAGGAAGGACATCTAGTTTCCAGGTGTTGGAAACATTTAGAGGCTTTGGAGGAAGCCATGTAGCAGCATAGTATCAGTGCACCTCAGCCTCCTTCACAGCCCACAGGGAAAGGTCATGCTCTTTCTGCACGAGCATTGTCCTCAGAATCCACTTGGATTCTAGATTCTGGTGCCTCTCACCATATGACACACATAGAGGATTTGGTCACCACTCTTGCCCCTACAGGCACTAGACATATTGCAGTTGGTGACTCAGCACAACTTTCAGTTCAGGGTCCGGTATTGTTTCATTGGGTGGTGGTTGTTTATAGGATGTGCTTCTGGTTCTTGACATTTTGACAAACCTTCTATCCATCTATCAGATTTGTCACTCTAGCTCTGGTAAGATAGTTGAGTTCTCCCCACATAATGTGGTTATTTGAGACCTCCATGATCTTGACTTGGTTGTGGCTACTGGGAGTGTGGATTTTGCATCATGCTTATATAGATTTGATGGCTTTGAGAGTTCAGACACTGTTGGTTCCTCTCTTATAACACATGCAGATTTAGTGAGTAGGCTTTGGCATGAGCGTTTTGGCCATGTCAATTACAGATATCTACAGCAGATGAGTACTCAAGCACTTGTGATTGGGCTCCCACAGATTTCTTGTACTGATGGTGTATGTCGAGGTTGTGTTCTTGGCAAACATCATGGAGATCCTTTTCCTAAGGGTCGAGCCACTCATGCTAGGGCACCCCTAGAGTTGGTACATAGTGATCTTATGTCCTTTCTAACTCCTTTTTTAGGGGCCCGCTATGTGCTCACTTTTAGTGATGACTTCTCCAGACGTACATGGGTGTACTTTCTTAAGTACAAGTCTGATGTCTTTGACTCATTTAGGAATTTTAAGACATTTGTGGAGAAGCAATTTGGACTTTCTATCAGGAGGATACACATAGATAATGGGGGGAATATGTTAATCAGGCTTTGAGCATGGTTTACAGCATCAGTTTACAGTCCCTTACAGCCCTCAGCAGAATGGTGTCACTAAGAGAAAGAACAGAACCTTATAGGAGATGGAAAATTGTATGATATAGTCTCAAGCTATGAGTTCTTCATTTTGGGCTGAGGTAGTCAATTGTGCCACTTATATTTAGAATCAGATGCCTCATAAGGCATTACGACATATGACTCATGAGGAGGCTTGGACCCATGTCAAGCCTAATGTTTCTACATTCTGAGTTTTTGGTAGTGAGGCTTGGGCATTTATTCCTGATGCTCAGTGGAAAGCCATGGAGAGGAAGATCTGACCACTCATATTTGTTGGCTACTGTGAGGATGTTAAGGCATACAAGTTTTTTGATCCTGATTCCAGAGAGGTCTTGTTTCGACGAGATGTCTTGTTTGATGAGCGCTATCCTCAGATGGATTCTCCATCACCAGCTTCTCCCTCATTGCCTACTCCTCCCTCTTCATCTCTTGAGGATGATGTAGATGATGATCCACCATCTCCACCACCACCAGTTGCTCTGTCTTTTCCTAGGTGGGCCTGCGTCACTGTTGATGCAGCTGGTTCTTTGGTAGGTGATCCTTCAGATACTCGTCGTACTCGTGCTCAGACATTTGGTTCTAGTCTTTTGATTCATGCCATTTTAGATGATCATCAAAAGTTTTCAGAGGCGACAGGTCACCTTGAGTGGGATAGCGCCATGGATGAGGAGTATTCTTCTTTGATGAAGAATCATACTTGGGATCTTTGTCCTCTTCCTAAGGGAAGAAAGTTGGTTTGGTGCAAGAGGGTGTACCGTACCAAGTATGCTGTAGATGGTTCTATTGATAAGTATAAGGCACATCTTGTTGCGAAGGGGTTTTCTCAGGTAGAGGGTATTGACTACTCTGAGACCTTTGCTCCTATCACCAAGTTGAATTCTATTCACCTAGTACTTTCACTTGCAGCTTCACAGGGATGGATAGTATTTCAGATGGATGTGAAGAGTGCCTTCTTGCATGGAGACCTACATGAGGAGATCTATATGGAGCAGCCTTAGGGATTTGTGCAGGACACTTCTTTGGTTTGCAAACTTCGACGTTCATTGTATGGTCTCAAACAAGCCCCTCGAGCTTGGTATGAGAAGATGGACTCTTTCTTGCTTTCCTCTCACTTCACACGTTGTCATTCCGATCACATAGTGTATATTCAGCGTCAAGAGGGTGACCTTTTGATTCTTGTGCTATATGTAGATGATCTCATCATTATAGGTAGCTTATCCTCCATGATTCAGAGTGTTCAGAGAGCTTTGAAGGACTAGTTTGAGATGACAGATCTTGGTCTGCTACACTTCTTTCTAGGTCTTCAGGTTATTCAGTCTTTGGATGGGATTTCCATATTTCAGGAGAAGTATGCTCTTGATATGCTTCAACAATTTGGCATGCTTGATTGCAAGTCTACCCCCACTCCATTTTAGTCAGGTGTTGTTTTGTCTTCCACTTGCTCTAATCCTTCAGTAGACCCCACTTTATACAGGTAGTTGGTTGGCAGTTTGTTGTACCTAACACATTCTTGTCCTAATCTTTCCTTTGCAGTTGGCCTTGTCTCTCGGTTCTCCCATGATCCTCATGAGAGCCATTGGCAAGCAGCCAAACATATTTTTAGGTACATTCGGGGCACCACTCATTATGGCATTCACTACACTTTAGGATCCCCTCACATCATTGGCTTCACTGACTCCGATTGGGCTAGTGATGTCAACGATCAGAAGTCTACTTCTAGCTTTGTTTTTGCCTTGGTTCTGGTCATATCACATGGTCTTGCAAGAAGCAGTCTGCTATTGCATTATCATCTATAGAGGTTGAGTACCGTGCAGTAGTGTTAGCTAGTTAGGAGGTTTTATGGCTTCAGCAATTGATGACAGAGTTTGGGTTTCCTCCAGATAGTCCCACTATTCTTTGGTGTGATAATTAGAGTGCCATTCACATTTCTCGCAACCCAGTGGAGCTTTAGCAGACAAAGCACATTGAAATCCACATGCACTTCATCTAGTATTTAATTTAGGATGGTTCTCTCATCTTAGAGTACATTCCTATAGAGGAGCAGGTTGCAGACATCTTCACTAAACCTTTGGCATCTTCGTTCTATCTTCAGTTACGCTCCATGCTTGGGGTGAAGGAAGTTGTCCTTGGGGGGTCTCAGTGAGGCCTTCCTTCCTTCATGTTTCTTTATCTCTTTTTGGAGAGGAGTTTTTCCAATGGGTTTTCTCCTTCACCCGCTTTATAGAGATTTTGTTGTATTTAGGTACTGATCGGCCATGTTGCTGGACCCTCACATTGTAGTTCCTTTGCTTTCTTCTGCATTGTTTTAGTTGCATTGTAGCTCATCTTGGGTGTTAGAGTAAAGTAACCACTAACTTTACTCTCCTCTTAAGATTTCACTTTATGGACTCATATTAGTCATTTCATAATAATATTTAATTATTAAATGCACTCACCTTAGGGTTAGGTTTTCCTTTTCGGTGTTGATCTCCTTTATAAGGATTGATCTCTTGTATTGTATTCTTCTTCTTGATTCATTTTTTCTCTGATAATACATCTTGCACATTGTCAGAGCAAAACCCTTTTTTTGTTTCCTACAGATTTCTTCCTTGTGACAAGTTTTAGCATTCAAGTTTCTTGGGCTTAATAGATTTGTTTTTCATCAAATCTTACAACATTTTTCTATTTTTAGTGCAACCTTGTTACTTTATATGATGTTTTTTTCACTTTGTGGATGACATTGGGTGTGATGTCCTTCATAAGCATGATATATCTTAGCATATTACATTCCTCTTAGTGACTTGATGTGGCACACTACATCCCCTAAGTTGTAAATATTCTATTCTTTGATTAGTGTTCTCTTGGAGAGGTTGGACACAATTTTCCCTAAGTGATAGACCTCGCATAAACTTAATAAGATTCATTTGAACATTTCTTTTACATTTTATATTTTTGCATTCACATGGCCACCTTGCATAACACAACTTTCATGCTTGTGGTACCATCCTACTTGTTCATGAGTTCTAATCATATGAAGCTTTGCTTGTCTCATGAAGCATGAACTGACATTTTCCTTTCTGGCACTTTTTTAAAGTTATCAGGAGGTATAACTTTGATATAGTTTAGCGGGAAGCCCATTTTGTGGCATGACTTTCCCTATAGCCACCTATGTGTTTGTGAGTACATACCACTTGAGCATATGTTTCTCAACCTTTGGGCCTTCTCACCCAACAAACAACCATGAGTTATGTCACCCTAGAGTGAATATGCATTTTCTTTCTTGGACAAACAACCTAGATCTAATCAACAACTAGCTAGACAAATGATCGAAGCTTGATCTGACTTTTCCTTTTTCTCTTCCTTTCCTTTTCTCTTTCATTTGTGTGTTCCTTTTTCCTTATGTTTATTTTTCCATGGGATCTTCATCCTGGGGGCTTGATCATCCCTCTTTATCATTTTCATTCCATCTTGCTAGCGTAAGTGCATTTGGATCCCTCTCGATATGCATGGCTACTTTAGTGTGAGTTTGAAGAAAGTTCACCCTCTCACTAAAGTGGGGGCTAAATATACCATAGAAAAATGGATCTTGGA
Organism: Sequoia sempervirens; assembly: GCA_007258455.2. NCBI lineage: Eukaryota > Viridiplantae > Streptophyta > Pinopsida > Cupressales > Cupressaceae > Sequoia > Sequoia sempervirens. The sequence goes on from VDFB02270651.1 coordinate 277,326,743, forward strand.
CATTTTCATGGTCATTTAGGTCTTTTTCCTATGATGCTTGGCTTGTTTTTCTTACATTTGATGTTGCAATGTAACTTAAACATTCATATTAGGTCCTAAATATTCAAATTATGATGTCTTGTGAAGGTGTTGTGAAGTGCTGTAACACATTTCTACACTTTTCTAAACTCTTCTTACTATAAGTAATCTAAATATCATCATTTTATCCCTTATCAAGTCCTATTTCAAAGTGTTGCAAAGTCTTGTAACAAACTTTCATGTTTTTCTAGCCTTGTTACCACTAAATACACCTTTCTTATGCTTTATTTGGCCCCTTTATGCACTTTTAGGCATTAATTAAGTGTTCTTTTGAATACAAACTTGGAAAACTACATTAAAAGAAATTTAATTCTCAACACCCACTTGCAAGCCTAGAGTGGGACCCATTCACCTTAGGTGGTGAATGAGTCCCTCTTGGCATGAAATTCAAGATAAATTCAATTTTCTTTCAGGTTTTTATTTGTTAAGACCTTATGTTGGCCTATGATGTATTTTTAGGTAACTAGGGCATCCATTCAAGCATCATAGCATCATTAAATCAAGCATCTTGGAGTAGCCATTGACATATCTTCAGACTTCAACAAGAATTTGGTGAGTTTAGGACACTTGCATGTTGTTTATTCATAATCCCTTGCTTATTTCATTTCATTTCTTTATCAAGGGTTTGATTGCCAAAGTGGGATTTGAGCAAGGCAAATCCCTATACTCTAACCCTTCACCATTTCCCCCCTCTTTCCCTATGTGTTTACAGGTATTTTATGTAGATTTTTCAAAAAGATAGCTATTGAAAGGTGGTCAAAAATTCATCAAATCTATTCAAGTCAACCAAACCCTAATTCAACCTTGTAGATAACATTCAACCCGTTTTCTACAGATTTGGTTATGTCAAACTAGCAAGAAGACAAGTGCAGATTTGTACTCATAGAGTTGACCCCTGAATTTGTAGATTTATGGAGTGGGACTGACTCACCATCAATGGTGAATGAGTCCCACTACCAGGATGGAAAATTTGATTTCATCATAATTCAGTTCCTGACAGTCAGAAACCCGTTTCAACAAACTTTACCAGAAGCAGGATTGATTCACAATCAGTGGCGAATGGGTTCCACTAGTCATCAATAGTGATTTTTGTTAGATTCAAAAACCCTCTAGCATCAACATTTCATCTCCAAGTGCACTTTGTTTAGTCTCATTCAGTTTTGATTTCATTCGTGCATGTTTCTAGTTCATTTATGCATATCACACTATATTTTCAAACACTTCATATTCTGTAGGTTTTGCATAAATAATCAATCTATTTTATCATTTGGATGCATCTAGATCAATGCATTTAGGCATAATTTCATCATACTTGCATTATTTTGAGTGAACCACCACAATTTTTAGCCTATAGATATCTCCTTTTAGGTGAAAAACACTAAGAGGGAAAGAGAGTACATAGTCCCCAAAAATTGATGGTTCAAACTATTAGTGAACAACATTTAAATCATGAAGCCCTGGATATGTACCTATGTTATAGTGACCAATACAAAGATGCCCCTGAATATGCATCTTTTATTTTTGATATATCTAGGGATGATTTGCATAGTACAGAAAAAAGAGTGTAAAAGTTTTTAGTTTGGTATGCAAGATGCCAAATTTCATAATAGTAGTAATCAAGTGGATTATGAATGTTTCATTTTTCTAATTCATTTAGAGGAACTAGAGTTTGAGAAACCTAATGAACAAATGGGTCATGCACACTGTGGAATGAATGAGTTTCAAATGTTGTTTGAATGTATTTCTCAGCTAGATACTTGTTGTGATGATAAGGGTAGTTCTGGAAACATGACTTGTCTAGTTGATTGTTGGGAAACTGTTGGTACAAATTTTGATCCAGTACAGACAAGAGAGAATAAGGTCTTTGATAGAGGTAAGAGTTATTTTTAAGTTTTGGGGGTCTGGGGTTTCCAATCTAAGGATTGAAGCCTATAGGAATTTGGAAAGGATTCTGAAATTCAAATGAAGACATATTGTATAGCCTTATAAATATTGTATAAATGTTTGGTGTGTTTCCTTTTGGGTTGTCTTCTTTCCTTGTCTAGGCATGCTCCGGGGTTTTTTTTTCTCCTTTGTTGGTTTGCTTCAACTTCAGATTTGAATTGTTTCCTTTTAGGTTGTGTCTGCTTGCCTTGTCTAGACACACTCCTGGGTTTTTTGTGCTCCTTTACTGGTTTTCTTCAACTTGAGATCTAAATTCTCACCATACCCACCAAAGGTATGTGTCCCCAAGCATGATCCACTGGTATAACTTTCAAAAAATTTGCAAGATTTTGAGCAAGTCCTAGTTTTGATCATGATTGTGAGCCTTTATGCCCAAGGATGGGTTAGGGGTTTGGTCTAGAAACCCTCACTTTATAGATTTTTAGTCTTAAACCTTGGGAATTTTAATTCTCTATTGAACTATTTCGCTTGGCCACTAGTTACTTAATTTGTGACTTAAGTCATTGTGTGCATATTATCACCAACCCCTTTGTTTAGGTCTGTCGATCACCCCGTTCCTTTTATCTATATAAATTTTCCGAAAGTCGGGTGAAATATTTTGTGGCAAAAGAATTATGTTTTAAGTCATTGTCCCAAGGGTCAAGTCTTGTCGACCTATTCATGGCCCCATATTTAAGATTAACTTTATTTTCATGTGCAAAAATATTTCATGTCATAGCTAGAGATCAAATACGAGTCGTTGCTTGCATACCTCATAGGATTAAAATATTGGTTTTTGAAGATGTTGTGAGGTATTTGATGGCTTGATGCATGTACTCACTGAGGTGGGGACCGGTCTACATTCAAAAAACCTGACACTCAATGGTTCTAAGATCGGAAGTTGATATGAAATGCTGAGACAATCTCAACCGTTGCTTGCATACCTCACAAGATTAAAATAATATTTGTTGGAGACTGTGAGGTCTGTGATTGAATGACATGTGGATTGTTTTATCTACTTGGAGGAAGGAGTGTAGCCCATAGGGAGGAATTATGTGGCCTCCATCCGACATTTTTCATTTTCTAATGAATTGGTGAGTGATAGTGATGGAAATTTTAAACCTGATTGACTCAATCTAAGTCATTTGGCACATCACTTCATTAGGAAATCAATAGCCAATATTCAAAACAAAAATGTGAGGATTAGAAACATTTTTCTTTACGTGAGTGAGTATTAATGACATAAGGTTAGCAGGTGTAATAAAATTTGATCCTGGTGCATGTGAATGATTAGTCTCCTATAATCATTAAAGTTGATACACAGATTTTTATGCATCTGCGAAATTGACGGTTGTGATGTGAATGCCAATGGTTAATCATCTACTTGCTCATGCTTCTTTTCATTGAGAATTGATGATTAGCATGCCTAATTTTCTTGATAAATGAGGGTTGATGGCTTTAATTTTCACCATTGTAGTCAATAGATAAAATTTTAAGTCCATGGGAAGAGTAGTGATTGTTCTTGTGAGGACTTTTCCTCCAAGAAAGATGAGTAAATATGTTGCTTCTGCATCACCAGTATGGAGGTATCCTAGGCTTAGCTTGCAGGAATCACACCATGATGCTCTAGGGAGTGGACAAAGTACACTAGGAGTTGCTTCAACTCCAAAGGAAGAGTGTAATAAAGATTCATGTGGCAAGAAGTCTATGTAGATTTATGTGAGAAGCAATTACTAGTTAAAGCTAAGTTGTGACCGAAGAAACAATATAATCTAAGGAAAATGAGATTGCAAGGTTTGTGAGGGAGATGAGGAGAAAGATAAAGTATGGTCAGAGCTTTTCTTGGAAAACATAATTCTCCTATTGATATTTCAGATGGTGCCTCAGATAGCAAGACTGAGACTAATTCTGGTTACTTCCAGTATCTTATGGCCCTGACGAAATTAGAAAGCTCAGATGATGAAGTTATAGTAGTTTCCCCAATTTCAATGGAGACACCAAGCGGGCATGCTTGCCTTACTGCTGATAAGGACACTAATGAGGAAGAAGTAGTCATTTCCGTAGCCTTTGTGAGAACGTGAAGTGGGCATGTGTATTCTAGTTCTAGTTATGGTT